>JASFAT010001920.1:0-672104 GCA_031353405.1 Baronia brevicornis | reverse complement strand
GTTTTTCATATAAATAGTAGTTAGTGGACTTACGAAAACTATTCATTAAAGAAATTCGATTTATAGAAAAAAATAAAGGGTTTATTTAAGTATTAGTGTTATTTCGTTTAGTGTATTTATAATTATTCTTAAATTTCAATTGTAATTAAATTATATAATAATTAAACAAATGACTGTACATATTCAGTCATTTGTTTAATTATTATATTGCTATTTCGGATCAAACATTAAGTTAGTATGGATATATTTTCATATCCTGTTCTACAAATAAAAAGATAATTGCAATAGAACATATTTAAGTTTAAAAAAGAGTCCTAAATGACTTGGATAAAGTATTTTTTAAAAATAGATTTGCCTTAGAATCATTTTTGATCAAATAATGAAGTTTAATATTTTTATTACAATTGGCAATACGTGCCTAATACGTTTTGAAACAAATACATATGCCGTACCTACACTACATTACTTGTGTCGTGGTAACTATTAAAATCCACACAAGTGACTGTACATTTATTTATCCCATTTCGGAAACCTTGACTGAGACCCTTCAGTCAAAAAGTGAATACTTACCAACTGTTCCATTTGAGTCGTCAGTAAATTAATGCCAGTAAGTATTTTATACATTCATCCTGAATTTTAAGAAAAAAATGATTGTTGCATTTATTCTATGAAATTTAGTTATAGTGTAAGTACTAAAACCAGCACCAAATATGTATCTATTTCAATCATTATTTATATCTAATATATATAAGTATATTCATATATCAGGAAAACTTTATTCTAGAAAAATACAAGGTTACCACGACGTTTTTATCTATGGTCATTTTGCTGTCGTTTTAAAGTATGACTTTACTTACCATAACAACAAAACATTTCTAATTCAAAGTTTCCTTCATGTTGTTTACGAAAATCTAAACATTTTGTCTTCTAACAAAATATTCAGTCTTTTCATTTTGACTGTGTACGCAATGCAATTTTAAATGTTATTAGGTGCGCAACTAAGTTCTCGCTGTTTGACATTCGATGGCTCCAGCTGTAAGTGTTGGTCAATTTTGTTGTGTGAAAATGTCTGATTTTGTGCCAAATAATCGTCATTTGCGGAAAGTGTTACATTTCTTATTTCATTCGAAAAAAAGGGCGTCTGAAGCGCATCGCTAGTTAAAAAAAAGTTTACGGAAATGCGCTTTAAACGATGATTTCGATGTGATAGAAAATGGATTTCGCAAAGTTCGCAAATCCGTAGGGGCTTGAAGTTTTTATGACTATTATATTTCAGTATTAAGTTATAAACTTTATTCTTTCCCGTATTTTATTACGGAGTTCTTAACTTATGAGATATTGTAGAACAACATGTCGTACCATATCGTAAATATGCGCACATTATAATTTCTTTTATCAATCATGACTTCATTGTGAAATTAGATGAAAATTATTAGATGTTAAACATATTTTCTAGCTGTTGTCACCTGTACGAATAATGTCTACAGAAGTTTAATATGATTCTAAAACAAGCAACACATGATATAGATATGACTAATGAACTGTTAATCTTTGTTATTAGTAATGTTAATATTTGCTCATAAAACATACACATATATTGCATTATGAAGATCTTGATTGTATGTTTTATTAACAAAAAGAAAACGGTTCTTTGAAGATCTTGATTGTATGTTTCTTAACAAAAAGAAACTTTTGTAGACTATGCAGAAGCCTACCCTCTATCCATAAGAAAGAATTTCGAGTTTCGAATTTTGACTGTTCCTTAAAAGACCCAGTATACATACTCCGGGTTAAAATATAATTTATCAAATATAATTAGAAACATATGAATCAAAGGTAGTCCCCGGTAGACGGAGAAAATTCGGTATGAACCACACCTTCAAAGCTTCAAAGGTGGTTTAATGTGTGTAAATCACCGAGCCGTCAGGGTTTAGCCTGTTCATACTTTTTGAACGCAAAGTGAGTATAAACGATTAACATCAATACTGAATGCTTTCTCTTTTAAATTGATAAGTTATTATTAGTTCCTAAAAGGGCTGTGATTGTGTTGAGGTTGAATGATTGTTAGTGGAGTAGTTTTTCAAGGTCATAACACATACTATTTTATCAATGAGTCATACGGCTGACATCATGGTCTCGTTTAGAAATTAATGATATGTTTGTGATTTCAAACGTAGTGACGCAATTGATGGTAACTTCAAATATAATTATGGTGTTGAAGTGAGATAAGAGTGAATAAAATATGTAAGTAGTATACGATATATCCTCTAAGAAATCTGTGTCAAGTAATTGTTAAGTATCTTTTGATTCAGGAATATAAGAAATATAAGTGGTCTTGTGGCTCACACTTAGTTTCCAAGTGATTTTGTGCATCATGAAAACAAAAATCTCTTCTATAATTATGGTTTGCAGGCAAAACAACCACAAAACCAGGTTAATGTTTATGTTAATTAGAAAAAGTACACGTATTCGGAAACGATGTACAGAAATTAAATTAATTAAATTCCATATGATTTTTGTATACATAATCTTTATATAAATTACTTTGACATTTTTGCGTGAAACTGTTCTATTTACTTTGATGAAATCATTCACTTCACTCGTAATACGTTTTTACTGTGACCGGCTATAGTTAACAGTCGAGATCGCCGCTACAATTTTTTGTCTCTATTACCTCAATTCAAGGTTTAAATGAAAATTTTTTTCTAATTGAATGTTCGAAAAGTATTATCGTACCCACAATGCCTTTTAATATATTTTTAACTTATAATCGTCGAAGCTACATAGAATAGGGTTACCCCATTTCTTTCTGTGGATTTTATACGAGGCGAATAAGAGATCATTGGATGGGCAGCAGAAACATCCGCCTGTTAAACGTAGTGGTTTCAGTAATATTTTCATATATGAGTGAGGTCATTATCTAGCAGTGGACTGTTACAGCCATATTGATTAATGAACGTCGAAAGTAGATCTATATTCTGCTTAGAAATGTTAATCGCGCAAAATAGGCGCATGATGACGTCGAGTTGTGGCAACTAGCTCGTTGCACCATCTAATATTATCTGCCATCTAAAGATCTTAATCATATTCTATGGCTGTATTATATTGAAGTGCAAAATTAAAGAAAAAAAAAATCAAATTAAAGAAAGGCGTTTTCTGATTTAAGAATAGTCGCTAACGTTCTTCTTTTGTAACAAATCAATCCGACTATCTTACCTGATAAAAATAATCTTTTGTGTTCATGTCATCTCTGTTTAGTGATATAACGTATTGTCATCAAATAATTTTATTATTATCGTTTTTAACATTTTGAGATTTATTTTTAAAAATTTGTAAACAGCGTGTAGCCATCTTTAGTATCTATAGTAGCTACTCCTGTGCGGTCACACATGATGGTCTTATCTCCGAGGATATATAAGTCCATGCGGTTGTACGACAGGGCTGTCTTCTCTCACCTCTACTTTTCCTACTGGTCTTTGATGGCATCATAAAGCGCACTAACGACAGTCGAACATTTTGGAAAACCTAGACTATAATCAAATCTGCCTGCTTAGACATACCTGCGCTGATATATAAGGAAAACTACATGATCTACAACAGGCAGCCCAGTGCGGACTTAAAATAAACACTTATATTAAGTCCGCACGGAGACATATATATATATATATATATATATATATATATATATATATATATATATATATATATATATATATATATATATATATATATATATATATATATATATATATAAATGCTTGTAAAATATATTGAAATTCTTCAGAATGATTTGTACCAACAGAAAAATGTTGGTACGATAAGAATGTCTTATTTAAGTTCCGACTGGAATTGTGTTTAGTGAAACGATGTCAAAAAGTAGATTAAAAGTAAGACTTCGCGAGCATTATAGACAAAAATGATAATGCCGGTGTTAAACAGGGCATGTATGTTCTTAGTAATATCTAATATAACGTTGAGTTGTAAAATTACTTCAAGTTAGAAATGTAAAAATTACAATTACAAGGGTTTTCTTATACGTCATTAGTGGTATTTAAAATTATTCTGAACCTTAACTCATAAAAAATATATAAATCGAGTGAGATCTCCGTTTACACAAGTGATAATTTGTCTTTGAAAGAAGTTCTTCCTAAGAGCTCTGGTTTCTGTGCAATACTTCATTGTCATTTTCATTCGTATCAATATTATAAGCACAACACTGAAATTTACTTTTTCATAACAACCTTTTAATCTAAACCGCCTTCCTAAGTCTTTCTTCGTTTTGTTTTTTAACTTTCGTCGTTAAATAGTAAAATCCACTTATTTACAATGTAAATGATCTAAAGTTAAACTTTAGTGCAGTTAAAAAATAAATAAAACTGATCACAGTAACCTTTATTTTTATCTTCTGAGAACATCCAAAAACTTTTCACTTGCATAACTAACGGTATTAATTAAAAATATATTTTGGCACATGTTTTAGATACATCGGGATAGTGGTGTAAGAAATTATTCTGCTTAGGAGCCAAATATTGTGATGTTATGCTTAAATTTATGGATTTAATTTTCACGTGACATTGCTTACAATTGTTTGATAATAGATATGATAGGAGACATGTGTATTCATTACTCACGATAATACTCGTGCGCTTCATGTACTATTAACGTTTGATCTCGTGAACACGTGGAGACTGTGATCTACGTTCAGTTGAGCCTTTTGACAAAACTAGACTGAATGCAAATACAATAATAAAAATTGCTCTATTATTAGTATTATTACGAGCGTAATCAGAGATTGACTAGAGAGTTAAGTAAATAGGCAAACAAGGTGCTAGGAGTGCACGTGCTATTAAAATATAATGCTTATGAGTAAGATTACGATACGTGGAACATACAGTATGATGTATAACCAACATAACGCTAACTACTGGTGCAAACCGAAATTACTTTCTTGCCAACCCAATAGTTGGGTCGTTACAAACTACACATCTAATTGCGATTGATTGCCATACATATAAGCGAGCAAGCCAACAGATGGACTTGCGTCATTTTGTGCCTACCAACAATGACGTAAAACTTCATCCATGTGATCTGACATGAAGCATCAGAATGTTAATCGCTTTTATTGACGACTTGATATTATTAATTATGGGAATTTCATATGCTCGAAACTATTCATAAATAGACTGTGCGATGTTTTTGATTTAGTTGACTGCAAAGGACGTGACATAAAAGTGGGTGGAGTATATCTCATACACTTTGTCGTTGATATCGTGATCTTGACATGATTTAAACATGAATTGCAAAAATTACTGAACAGCTTAAAAATCTTTTAGGCTTGTTTTGGATAATTCTACAATTATGGTAACACGTATAGTTATTTTCAAATATTTCACTGAACAAAAGGCGATGGTGTTCTGTGTGGAATGTATCATGATCATAGTTACTTACATAGATAGTTACTTAAATAGATAGTTCCATTGCTAAGTAGGTACACAAAAACATGCTTGATGTTTCGTATACTATCAGGCAGCCCTAATGAAAAATTACCACGTGAATGCGTTGGCGTATAAAGTTCACGTGTTGTAAGAAATGCCCTTGTGTAATTAATCGGATCATATCCTATGACGCTGATGTCACTTTCCTTTTCACAAATAATCAATGTTATTCACTACACAACTAATATTTTAACGTTTCGTGATAATTTATATTCATTTAAATAAACGTTTTTTTTTTTTAAATGTATTTATCAAAATCTTTTTATATAATCTTACTGGATCTAGGTGCCTTAGAAAAATTCAGTACGGTCCGTTTTCTCCAAAATTTGTTTGCACCCACAATCATACTGTTAAACCTTTAGCAGCATCTCCGAACCGACACAATATCGAAACCTGCAATGCCTTTGGTGTTACAGATGCTACAGGGCGGTGATGATTGCTTTCAATCAGGTGATATACTTACTCGTTTGCCTTTCCATCCAAGAATTAAAAAAAGGTTCACGTCAGTAGGTAAAACTATAACTCTAATACACAATTTACTATTGATGTCAATGTCAATACAGTTGTAGTCTCCTAGAGCCTGATTACATTATCAATTAAAATGCATTGTGGCGTTGGAATCCGACCTCGGTATCGCTCGGGCGCGTTGGTGACTTATTCGCACAATAAAATGCGGGCATTATAAACAGACGTACTAATTAGTTCAGGAGCGAAGCTACCACCTAAGGAGTCAAAAGTCGTGCGTTCGGTATCCGCATTGGATTAAATATATGTATGTACAGATATAGGTTTTTATTTCGAGCCTGTATGTCTTCATGATGACAACCAACTGAAATGAATTTCCTGTAATAAGTTTAAAAGTCAAAACGTTAATGCTTATAAAATCAAGGTAAATAAATATGATTTTAAATCGAACGCGAACAAATTTGTTTAGTATTAAAAATTTTCAAATGTAAACGCAAGTTCATTCAAATTTATATGCTACTAAATTCAGAATCAGCAATTTTTTTTAATTAGCTGAGGAAAACATTAAAAAATATCTAAAAGTATAAGTTTTGTTATCGTGTGCAAAGTACGAAACTATGTACATTAATTATACGTAAAGTAGCTTTCACAATTCCTTAAATACTACTTAAATACTTTTAAATAGTACTTAAATACTTTTAAATACTACTAATACTATATCTTCTTGTGAGTCTTCTTAAAATTTAAAAGCGACTGAACTTCTTAGTTTAGTCGCTTTCAAGATTTAAGCTTTGCTTTATTGCTGTGTATTATTTCTTTGAGATGTTATATGCGCCATCTATATGGAAATAACAAAATACTCTCTGTAATCCAGTTTTTGCAGAAATTACAACGGCACTCCTACTAGTTCTCTTATTTACCACTAGAAGGCGCTATTTTGAATTCTGTACAATTCGTATTTGTAGTTTTGTTCATACGTAAAAATGAAACGCTTTAATTTACACTTCTAAACTATATTTATTTTGTCGTTATCTTACAGAAATAATGTACGAATGCTTAGACTCTTAAAAATACACGTAGGCCATACAAATAATTTAAAAACATGCATTTTCAAGATCGGATAGGATCGGACGGAAACTTTTTACGAAAGACATTTTTCTCGTTTTCCGTCATTATAGATCGCAATATAACTAATAGATGGCGTCATTATTATGATTAACAAAAGCTATGATTAACAAAATTATATTTAACATCAACCCGCATACCCGTGCGTACGAAGCTGTTGGTCTATAAGGCCTACGTTCGCTCCCGACTGACCTATGCTGCGCCGGCCTGGTGGTCTTTGATATCAGCAACCCAGCGCAAACGCGTTCAGATCCAGCAGAATCTGTCTCTGCGCGCCATCGTGGGGGCGGCTCGCTATGTGCGTAACGACGTTATAGCGAGGGACCTCAGGGTGGAGAGCATCCATGAGTTTGTGGTCCGGTTGGCTCGGAAGATGTTCGATCGAGCCGACAATGGACCACACCCACACCTTAATAATTTTGCTCCCCTTCACGCTCGCCCACCTGAGGGACGTCCACTCCCACGCGAAATTCTCCTGTCGCCTCCTGGCTCCCGCGAGGGAAGAGGGCCAGCGACGGACCCAACGTAGGAATAGGTTCAGCCATATCTCGACGACGCGAAGTCGTTAAAGGACGCCCAAAAGCCGCTAGGAATAGCGGCACCTAAGACCGGGGGGCGGTTGCCCCATTGAGTTGCTGCACGAGCAGTGGGGTTCATCCCCGAGGCTCGATCCCACACCTCTGCGCGGGGTGTGGACGTCCCCGATTATTAAAATTATATGTCAGTATTGATAGATTGACGTCTTTCATATTCAATTACCGTTTTTGTATTACAAAAGCAAAATTTTGTTTCTGTGCGTCGTGCTGTTTCTTCCTCTGACGTTTCGTTTTCGTCGATGAGGATTATCGTATAATAGTTGTAAGAAAACGGAAGATTGTCTCATTTTTTTCATTAGACACACTACTCTTGCGAAGCCGGGGCAGACAACTAGTATATTATAAAACAAATTATTATATATTCGTAAAAACCAAATTGTAACAGCCGACTAACTAGGGAATAATTATCTAAAAATCAAGGCTAATCAGAGGCTGATGACGAACAGCAGTGTAACTAGTACAATACGGGAAAAGCAAACGTATAATATATCCAGCACTGGACTTATGTTGCATATTGATGATGAGAATAATGGTGAATTTTGTATAAAAGGATATTACTATGCAGAATATAAAACAAAGTTTAATAATATGGATTGTGTAATAAACTATTATTATGATTTATTTTTATTTTAATCGTGTTTAACGAGTTACGCATTGTGCATTAAATATGTAATCGTCAAAATAATGGTTGGTTTCTATGAAATAGAACTATTTTATATTAGACGGTTTTAATAATATACTTTTTATATACCTATGTTAAGATTTAAGTAACAATTATAAGTAATCGTTACCGCGCTTAGTACGGTAAACGTTAATCACTGTGTCCATATCCTTTCCCGTTCTTTACTTTCCTTATTCCATCCTATTATTTATTCTTCTCTTATCTTACCTTTAAGCAGACAACGCATCTGCAGTACCTTGGCGTTACAAATGTATGTGGGCAGCGGGATACGTTTATTTTTATCAAATTAATTAATTATCCTTTTAAAATGCTAACTACATGTTTTCATATATTATGTACGTATTCTAATTTTCTTGACTTCTCTCTTGAAATAGATATACATATTATTTTTAAAAAAGGTGAATACGTTTTTAGCATTTTTAACCGGCACAGTAAGAACCTAATTGTTTAGGGGTAGCGCTTGCAATCTAATATCGTAACAAAAAAGCATTTTCAAGTTTGTGATTTCGTCGACTAGTATTGTAGTAATCTTAAAAGCAATGAAAACTGAGCATAATAAAGTAACAAAATAAAAACATTTAAAACAAAGTTCATTCCTCCGAAAGTCTCTTTCAATTCGTGACATTCCTTTTAATAAAAGAAAAAAATTAAATGTAAAAGAACATTCCTTAGAAAGTCTCTTTAAATTCATGACATTCCTTTTAATAAAAGAAGAAAAGTAAATGTAAAAGATCATTCCTTAGAAAGTCTCTTACAATTCATAGCATTCCTTTTAATAAAAAAAAATAAATGTAAAAGAACATTGCTTAGAAAGCGTATTTAAATTCATGGCATTCCTTTTAATAAAAGAAAAAAAAGTAAAGGTAAAAGAACATTTCTTAGAAAGTCTCTTTAAATTCATGACATTCCTTTTAATAAAAGAAGAAAAGTAACTGTAAAAGATCATTCCTAAGAAAGTCTCTTTAAATTCATAGCATTCCTTTTAATAAAAAAAATAAATGTAAAAGAACATTGCTTAGAAAGTCGTATTTAAATTCATGGCATTCCTTTTAATAAAAGAAAAAAAAGTAAAGGTAAAAGAACATTTCTTAGAAAGTCTCTTTAAATTCATGGCATTCTTTTTAATCTTATTAGCTTTTAGATCATGATGATTGGTGAGCATTTATATGAAAGATGCGGACTCATTGCCATAAGTCCTTAACAAACCAGTTAGACATAATTGAAATTTACAAGTATACACCGTTACAGACGAGTATGTACTGATAAATGAGGAAAAACTATGTGTTGTTGCTGTGTGAATTAGCAGTATAATATAGAAGCAAATTTAATTTTCAAGATGTTCTACAAACTCCCATAACTAGCTTCTTATATACATTTATATTTTTTATAATAGATTTTATTATAACATAGTAGTGGGCCCGGCATACGTTGTCCTGTCCTGAAAATAAAAAAAACGAGTATTCGATTGCAGCGCCACTTACCGAGTCCAATCGTGAATCAGTTCAGCGGTTTAGGAGTTCAGGACACACACACGTAAAAATTATATGTGTATATAAAGATATGTTAAAATATAAACTAATGTAAGTAAATAAGCACAAACCTATACTCAACAAACAGACCGATAATTCAGATAAGCACTCCTTGTAATTTTACACTGTACTTCAATCAAACCTTATCACCAACACGAGGTTCAGTCTGCTGGCGGTTGCTTGCCACACTCAATCTTCACTTCATATAGCATACGTTATTTATAATTAATATTTATACTACCCTCGTTGTCATGTTCTCAAATGTCATCGCAAGTGTCTAAGCGGACGACAAATGAAAGTACGGCAAGTTTATAAACAGAGTATTATTTGCTGTTGTTTTGAATGAGTGTAGTTGAAGTGTCGTGAAATGATGTGGCTCGAAGCGGGCCCTTCGAGGTCGCAGGCCGAGCGGTTGCCTCTCGTGCTACCTTTAAAATTATCTCGCAGCTACGGAAGTGTCTTCCCATATTATAGATTCGTGAGGGATACGCTAAGGGAATCTGCACAACGTGAGGTACAATTTTTAACCTATGGACGTTTTGTATTTTATTTTATCTACCTACTATATACTACTATTAATAAACCACTTTGAGTTCATATTAGCTCATTGTCGTTGTGGAACTAGGCCGGCTGATAATTGAATATGTATAAGAAATTATATAATGTAAAGTGTTATAGTAGAACAATTAATGTGGCTCAAACACGTATTTTTTAAAAATACATACATTAATTATTTTTATATTATACTCAAGAAAATATGACCGTCATGTGATGTTAAAGTAAAATTTGTTTAAAAATACTTTAAGATTGTTCGCTTGTATATCAACAGGGACTTATATGGACTACATGTAAAATTTATAAATTATAATCCCGTCACCTACATCAAAGACTAAAATAAATGCGATATTACTTTAAGGGTTAAATATGGATGTCCATTATGGCTGCCATCGATAAACGTAGGCTACGTTTACCTTCCATACTGACGATGCAGGATTACAGACTGGATCTTCGGGAATTTAATTGGAAGTCGTATATGAACTTAATAACTTTTATTACACTTAGAATACAGCTGATTTCACTACTCAAGTACCAATGAGGACAGCATGACAATGTACATAGTTCTGATTAGATTTGAAAATCAATTACTTAATTACTTGTAAAGTTTAAATATAAAAGAAAAAGGTTAAAATGATTGAACTTTAAAAAGATATATAAGTTTTATGAATATTAAAATAAATAATTTAGGTATTAGGTGTACAAATAAGTTTCCGCAGTTTTTTATAAAAAATTAGGAATTTATTGTAAAGGAAAAGTACATTACGTTTTATTCAAAGTATTTTCCATCATTTGCCACTACTTTTCCCCATCTTTCTGGCAACATTCGGATACCCCGTCGAAAAAACTCTTCATCTTTTGACGCTATCCACAAATCTACCCAATTTTTGGTGTCTTCATATGATGTGAAGCGCTGCTCAGACAGACCATGTGCCATCGACCGGAACAGGTGATAATCAGAAGGGGCTAAGTCTGGTGAATACGGCGGGTGGGGTAAAACTTCCCAGTTGAGTGTTTCCAAGTATGTTTTTACCGGCGCCGCAACATGTGGACGAGCATTATCGTGTAAAAGAATAATTTTGTCGTGTCTGGAGTAGTAATGGGCGCGTTTTTCCTTAAGTGCCCGACTCAATCTCATCAATTGTGTTCGATAGAGAGCTCCAGTAATGGTTTCGCTTGGTTTCAGCAATTCATAATACACGACACCAAGCTGATCCCACCAAATACACAGCATGAGTTTTTTTCCATGAATATTCGGCTTAGCTGTCGATGTTGATGGTTCGCCGGGCTTAACCCATGACTTTCTCTTCTTTGGATTATCGTAGTGAATCCATTTTTCGTCACCAGTGACTATACGATGCAAAAAACTCTTTTTTTATTCCTGGCAAGCAGCATTTCACTCATGCATAATCGGCGTTCAACGTCTCTCGGCTTTAGTTCATATGGAACCCAATTTCCTTGTTTTTGAATCATTCCTAACGATTTTAAACGATGTGAAATTGCTTGTTGAGTCACTTGTAGAGTAAGTGCAAGTTCTTTTTGCGTTTGGGACGAATCTTCCTCCAATAGTACTTCTAATTCCATGTCTTCGTACACTTTCGGCCTTCCACTGCGTTCTTTGTCTTTAACGTCAAACTCACCGTTCTTAAACTTTTGAAACCATTCCTGACAACTTCTCTCACTTAAAGCAGCTTCACCATATGCTTCTAGAAGCAATCGATGCGCCTCAGCTGCAGATTTTTTCACATTAAAGAAGTAAATCAAAAGTTCCCGCAAATGATGCTTATTCGGAATAAAACTTGACATTTTTGCACGAAAAAAATTACGTGATGCTGATACGGAATCACTAGTACTTTAAGGTTATGGTGTTGCCAGATGACTAAACTTGGGATATTACGTTTTACATCTGACAATTTCTCCATAACCTTCTGGTGGGGCCATCTTTTGACAAACCGCGGAAACTTATTTGTACACCTAATATAAAAGTTGATTTTTACACAAAAATCTCTAGTTTCAATTTGATTTTATAACATAATTTCAAAGATGTGGGATTACAATCCTGCATATCAACCCCGCGGAATTGAATGCGCTGCGGGATTACAATCCCTAAATGAAAGCAATTCATTACACTTCATCGACAAAATTATGTTAGTGTTAAGTACACTATCACTGAGATGTTTCTAAACGTATTGGAATCATTTGTGTTGATGTTTATGATAATTTTTAAGGTTCTGTATCTAATACTTTGTAGTGAGGAAATTTTTGCATGAACCAATTGCTGTTTTTATTAAAGCTAGTGGTAGCTCGTGGTTCGTAAAAATTTGGCCGTAATTTTCACATTCCTCCTTGTACGCAACGTGCTTAAAAAGGTTTTGTTTTTTTTTCATTTCATTTAAACATAGACTACACGTATATTATATATGTAGGTTATGTTGTTGTATGAAGATTTTTCTGTTATCTCTTTTCCTAAGCGACATTTAATCGTATTAGATCAGTGTTTAATATGTCAATAACTTGTATCTAATCGCTATCGTAACGACAGGCCGTGATAAAGCGCAGGCCACACCGGGAGCGAAGACAAACGATGCTAAATTCGCTTAGTTTCGTTCATCAATCATAAGAGCTAAGCAAACGAGCTAAACTAAGTGACTTCACACCAGAAACTAAGTTAGAACCTCGTATGAATGATGTTGTGATGAAAGAAACAACTTTTGATTGAAAGTCGTGGGGGGGGGGGGCATGCGAGGGGTGGCACTTCGCTTAGTTGGAATTGCCGGTTTCGCCAGTTCAGGTGGTTTGCATCGTTTGTTAGCTCTGTAGTTTACAGTGTTAACCGACGTATAAAAAGCACAGTAATTATATGAGCAAATCTTAACAAACTTCGCTTCGCTTTTGGTATGTCGTGTACCTAAAGCATAGCTCATGTTCTGATTGTGACGTCTACGTACCTACAGCACTAACCGCTGGCTTTAATTGATGATTGTTTTTAGTGTAGCCTTAAATATCGACACACAAATTATTAAATCGTCTATTTCATTCAAAACTTTATCTGTTTAAATAAATGAATAAACTCATGTATTTAAAATCTTGGCTGACTGTTTTGACATTGGGTTTAGTACCCACGTCACATATTTTAAGGCCGAATGTTAAAAATATTTTAGAGAAGAACCATAATATTAGACTGTTTCTGTGATCATTTGCACAAATTATAGTTAAAATCATCTTTTGCTATTAATTTAACGAGAACAGATAGGACGAAATATAAAATTCTAGACGACTTTCATTTTTGTCATAGCAAATTTTACAATCAAACATATATAATAAATTTGTATTAGTTCAGTTATTTGCAATTTTATTTTGCATACGCAAGCAAGCACAGATACACTCGCTGGTTTTCTATATGGTTTCAACGTCTAGCCTACATTTTAAAATGTTGTATTAGGTGCGCAACTAAGTTATCGTTTTTTTATTTTTGTATAAAAATGTAACTTAATTGTGCAAAATTGCTTACATATATATGTGTGCAATTTGTTTACATATATTCCAAGTATTGCCCATCGCTAGCTACAACTTTTGCCCATCTTTCTTCCATCATTTTTTTAGGCTTTCCACGCATTAAGCCATTTTTCGATGTTTTCATATGAGCAGAACTGCTGATCAGCCAAATTTTGTGCCATCGAACGAAACAAGTAATAATCGGACGGCGCAATATCTGGGTAGTATGGCGGATGGGGTAGGGTTCCCATTTGAGCGTTTCCAAGGTTTTAACGGGTTTGGCAACCTGAGGCTGAGCGTTGCCATGCAATAGAATCACATTCGTGCCTTTATCAAGTTATTTTTCGTAAACGTACGTAATACGTTTTAAGCTTAATATTGACTGACAGTAATTAGTGCAAAAGGGAACTAAATAAAAATTAAGTAACGCACCATAGCTATAACAGTTAGCGTATACTAATATATATTTTGTTTTGAAAAGAAAGAAAATTGAACGTGTAAAATCAAAAAATGTAATTTAATTTGAATCGTGAAAACAAATAATATATTGTACCTACTCGTACATGAAAGTAACCTTCGCTTAAATATTATTATATCAGTTTGAAGTAACAGTAGTTTATTGTAAACCATATTATCATCTTATACTTTACGAACCGTGTGTAAGTTACGGCGTTATAAAGGTATTTAATCGTTATCAGGTAAATCTTATTGTTTAAACAGCAATTTATTATCCAACATTAACCCAGAAGTTAATCCTTCGCATAACAAAATTGTCTATAAGAATAGGTAAGTGTCCCTAGTTCGGCCATACAATTTTGTGCGTCACTTTCATGAGTACATTATAGTAAAATCTGTTATCCATAGGGATACAGGTTATAAAATATAGTAAATGTAGCTCTATGATTTTCTGTTTTGACTTATTCGATGCAGATTCAAAATGCTCCGCGCGGCGACCTTTATTAGGACATATGGGCAGGTATTTAAGACACTAATATTTTGCTTTCCCTTGGATATTTAGTTGTAGAAATGTAAAAAAAAGAATTGAAATATTAAAGAGAATTATTGACGCACGCAGACAACAAAAACTAACTTTAGATCAATGTTCTTCACTAATTATTTTATATGCTTTAAATAAGATTGGAAGAATTACGAATATTTTTTTCAAAATTAAATATCAATATCTCGAAAAAATATTCTTAAAAAAATTATGGCAAATATACGACATAGAACTACAGGTCTAGATCATAAACGGTTTATTAGTCTCTTATTTTTTTAGCAAACCTTAAACGAGATTAATATTTCCGATAGTTAAACGGGAACTATGTATTTCAACATAAATGTGTGCGATTGATGTTAAGGTTTAATCTTACACCTCTTTAACGCACTGTAAAAAATAATAAATCTGATGACTGAATGAGAAATTCCATAATGCAAAATGGCTAGGAGGAAACGTGTTCAGCCTTCTCAAAATGAAACCCCATCGCAGTGCAAGCAATGCGACGTCACAGAGTATTAAATATTTTACAGCTGCTTTGTCCCGCATATACATATATATTTTGTTAAAACTTCACTCTTGCTTTTTGTTCAACTGGAATAAAATATGAGATAAAAAACATAATTAATTTTCAAAAATTATTGCTCTACTCATTTTTAGTCATATGTGTACCTTTATTATATTTTTCTTCCTATTTGCGAGTTTGGCTTACAAAGTAAACTTTTCAAAATTTTTTTAAACTATCAATTACAATCTACATCTGGACAATTAGAGACTCATTCAATATATTTGTATGAAGAAGATTTCATAAACTTAAATTTTAATTAAATGCTGTAACCAATTCTCTCTATATTTATACGGACTTGAATGTAAGTTACGTTTTACATCTTTGTACATAAAAAGCAAATTTTATTGTGTTATTCACTTATCACGAGCCATGCGCTAAAGGAAAATATAAGCAAATCTGTGTGATGGAAAATTCTCCTTGTTGGATTATGCTTTGTAACTTATAAATATGTGAACAGGTTGTGCTTAACTATGGGGTCGATATAGTTTGTTACTTATTTACTTTTTATTGAAATTGTAATGCTCTAGTGTAATTATTCTGTATTCACATTGAAGACGTGTTGCTTCACCGTTATTATACACAAATATATAACAATTTAAATCAAATAAATAATTTTATTATAAGTAATGAAGTTAATATATACACAGTTAATCATTTACTTAAATGCATATGCGTACTGATCCTGGCACCTGACTGTAAGGAATCCTGTATAAACCATGTTGTTCCTTTTTTGTTTAACCTGTTTCGCGGATCTTCACCTCTTAACGTTTTTATACTTAATATTGTATTGCTAGGTTCTACAGGTCGATAAGATGATAGTAAAAATAAATGACTAAAATTATTGTAGATTATTTGTATAATGCAAGATAACCATACGATAAAACGGGAAAGACATAGGCAGGATTTAAGATTTTGTGCACGAGTTCGTAAAAATATTGAATATTATTAAGGAAAAGTAATAAGAGTATATATGTTGGAAATTAGGAAATTTTTTTTCCAAATTGTTTAAATTCTATACCTCTTTAGAAATCATTTGTTAAAGGTGGAAAGTATTTTAATGTCTTGATTATCTTTGTTTGAATCAATTCAATCAACGAGTAACGAAGTGATGATTTTGTTAATGTTTATTCTATCGATAGTTTCCCTTTGTGTTATATACTTTTAAAACGACATTTTATGGAATTTTTTAAATGTATTATAAGTGTAACGTACGTAGTGTGAGGTCGGCGGCGGGGAGTGCATTAGGTGCGACGCTCTCGCTGAGCTCATTGCTCGGCTGTCGGCAAACGTTGCATAGTCGTCGCGCGACATGCTTCCCCCCGAGCGAGCCGCTCTGCGCTCCACCTCCGCGATCTTTAAAAGATTGACACTGCGCACCTACAGCACATATTCTCTAGTACGTATACGCCGTTCATTCATCGCGCCCGCCCTCCGCCCGCCCTGCCGACACAGTGCTCTAAATAGTGACCGCCTATCGTGTGCCGTCTCGCGAGGCGGGCCATGTTCCCCGTCTATCCCCTTCATCTTGCAAATCTGTCGCAGGACGCATCGCAGTGCGCTGGTATTATGCGTGGTTTCGTTACGAAATGTCCCTTCCGCCGCAACTTCCCAAACCTTCTGAGGGTGAAAACGAGTATGTGCATATCAGGTGCCTAATCGCAAATATACATAAACCAAAAAATGTTTCGAGACCTCCAGCAACGCCGTTAGAATCGCCATTAGAAGCCGTTGGAGAATCACCGGTGTCGTCGGATACGGAGCGAAGTGGATCAGGATCGGAACGATCTGAGACTAACGTTAGTGACGAAGGGCCGCCGACCAGACGTGCCAAAAGCAATAGCTTCGCAGGTCCCATGCTGGCGCCGCCGATCCTACTACATCACAAGCGCCGACGACCCTCGTTCCTGCAGCTGCCGGTGGGTGGTGCGTTCCACGCAGGTCCGCATACGGCAGGCCCACACTTCAGTGTACCTAAATTCACGGTCACTGCTCCTCCCGGCGAGCACCGCCGCTTTAGCCATGGCTTCGCTTTCCACGGTTTCGCTCTCCGAAGACACTCAAACACGGTCGGCACATTATCTTTTGGAGTGTACAACTACTTATGTATAACACTACTGACAATGACTGTGTGATAGTTTGTGTTTTAATAACTAACTTTGATTCGAATGTAATTTTTACAAAATTCTAGGTATAGAACACATTTTCATTACGCATGATAACTGTAATATGAAAAAATACATGTATGTAATATAAAAAATACATGTGTATTCCCATAGGCTATACATAAATAAGTAGTATTAAATTGTTATGCAACGCTTTTTAACCACCAAGTTAATATTGAATTTAACATTTTAAAAATATTATAACTCAAGCATTAGTTCAAAAATGCAGAGGTTATTGCGTTGAAAAGTGTTTATAAGGAATGGCGTAAATTAGAACAGCTTAAGCCTTTAACACCAAAATATTTGACATGCGAAATAAATTGAGCCTCCGAGTGATATCACACGTTATCATTATATCTATAAGTTATATTTATTATGAACATTGTGCTGCGTGGCGAGTTAACGTGTGTTGTGTTTTTGGTAACTTCTAGTGTCCCATTCAACGAAACACGCGAATAATAGTGTTGTGCATTATGCGTTGGTCATTGCAACCGATAGAGGTGTTTCATGTTTCTTCTTAACTCTCACTTCTTACGAATCCTGCATGTATTTGTATAACATTGTTAAAAAGCCTTCATTCAACTTAATGGACGTAGATTATTTCGCATAAAAAAATCCCATTTTAATTTAGTGTTATAATTTCGTATCATTTTTATAATTGACTGCATTTTCGTCTTTATTTTTTATAATTGATAATTATTAATTAAAAATGAAACTGCAAACTGAGTTCACTATGTTTACCTCTTTAATTTACATAAATAAGTGCATTTTAATAAGTAAGTGATTTGATATTGATTTGTTTGTCTTCATGTGATGGTGTTTGTTGGTGCAGAGCCTCCACCGCAGCGAGTCGATGGTGTCGCTGGCGTGCTTCAAAACACTCTCCCAACTGGTGAACAGCGATGACACTAGTGAACTGCAACAATACCTTGCCAGTAATAAGAACGTCAATGTTGACGATAAGGACGAGGTGCGTAATAATCCATAACGTTAAACAATTTAATATTTTTATATTGCACTTTAATGATTATGTATATAATCTGATGCAAATTGTCCTTTTAATTTGACATCTGTCAAATTATTATATTCTACTCTCTTTTTAGTAATTTTCACACAAAGAGGCTGTCTGTCTTTTGTGTTAAAGTAAATAGTGCTCTGAATTATTTATTACTTTTATATATTTGAACAAAATCCACGGCTCATGAATCACATTCATCACTAAAACTTAATTAAATAAATATATATTATACTTCAAAAATAGTGCTACCTACCATAGATGTGCCACTAAATTATTGATCCTAAAGTAAAAAAGGCTAGCAAAGATTTAGGATGCTTTGCTAAGGATTCTTTGTAAAAATCTCAACAATCGTCAAACATTGGCCTTTCTACTGTCTTGACATAATTCTTTTCACGTCACTAATATACTTTACCTTAAGTTGCGTCGTAATTGACCTATATAAACAAAGGAACAAAAGCATGATGACGTTAATAAAAAAAATATTCTTCATACTTATTGTTTCCTCTTTGTATATCTCTATTTTGCAACTTTTGATGATTATCAAAATATCGCAACTTAACATACTCTACAATATTTAAATTTATTTTTTCTATTATATTATATTATTTTCTATTATATTATATTATATTATATATAATTTATTTTACAGTTTTAGAATTTTAATACAAGTTGTATTAATAGGTACTATATTGCAATATAGATATGTCACTATGCACTATCAAAAGTAATTTAATTTTTTAAACATGGTTTGGATATTGTATTATTTTCCTACAAAGTAGCCAGGAAAATATTTTATTTAAAATAGTTAAATAAAATATTTTTCTGGCTGGCTTTTAACTGATATTTCAAACATTGTCGATGTAAGAGCATTAACATGTTGTTCTGTGCAGTTATTTTCTAGTATCCTATTGCAAATTAAAGAAAAGCGAAACTTAACCGAACAAAAATCCCATTATAATGGCTTTATACGTTACTTTCGTTATGACATTACTTAAATTGAAATACAATATTTATATCGAAATATTTTACATACAGCATTTATTTATTTACATTTATATAAGTAGTCTATTATCTATTTTTATTTTTATCTGCACCACCTCCCAAGTAATTTTCTCAGATTCGTCTGCAAGTTGACTCGGAGAGAATGCCCGATAGCATTAAGTCGTCCTGACTTACTCACTGTCCAAAAAGTTAAAATAAATAAACAAATGAATATTGTATTTTTATATCTATAAAACTTTTTTTGAAACTACAATGTCATACTCAAGAATTTTGAATAATTAATACACATAGGTAAACATCCATCACAACAATAACAAAGTTATCCGGCGCCAACCCACTAGCACCATTATAAGCAGTAAATGAACGTTCGCCAATAAACATATCGACTGCGCTGTTATCAGTCTCCATCTTTTATATAATTTGTATTTGATATCCTTCTATTTATGCGACCTTTTTAATATTAAAACATACATACATCGTTATCAGAATTCCTATTGGTTAATTTACATAGCCCCAACTCTTTTCTTCTTTCTTTATTCTAATCCTTACTCTAAGTTCTACAGTTGTACCTGTACTATCCTTAGTATTGCAAATATTTATGAACGGCAGTGGTCACCAGGTGACCTGCCTGTTCTATTTCTTGCATAAAAAAATTTCTTGTTTCTTTTACAAGATTATTTAAAAATAAACGGAGTATTGACTGTAGTCACAACTTCTAAGGAAAAGGGTTGTTCTTGCTCAATTACAAAACATGAAAAGTGGAATTTGGATTATTTTTTTATTTTTTTTTATGGGATGGAGGGCAAACAAGCAGGCGTGTCACCTGATGGATGGATGGAGCAATCAGCGCCGCCCATAGACATCCGCAGCGCCATGAGTGGGAGGAGGAAGGTGTTGGGCCTCCGGATCTCAGACCGCTCACCGTACGAAGCGCGATAGCTAAGCTACCACTCAGACGCCGGTTTTCTGCAGAAGTGTGGTACTTCCCCGGGCGAGCCGGCCCATTCATGCTACAGACAAATAATATGCCATTCTTGATTCTTTAAAGTGGTAGAGCTCTCTACCACTTTTAATTTATCGTTCGTGTTCTTCATATTAATTTATAATTAAATGGGACAGGTGCAAACGACGCAGCACGTCGTTAGCCATACCAACGACACACCCCAAAGATCAGAAGAAATCCTGACAGCCAAGTTGTTACCATCTGGATCGTTGGCCATTCACCATCCTGCGATTTAGTTGCAATTTTCTGCTACAAACGGTGCAACACCGTTCGTGCAGAAACACAATTTACCACCTGTGGTGTTCCACAACAAATTCGACATTGAAGAGACGAATGAAAGACCATGAAAAGCCCACAACGTATATGTATTCTATTTCTTAAATAGAAAATCTTCAATTGTTTTTTATTAAATTTGATTTTATTTGAATTGTAACAGAATGCAACAACGGCACTCATGTGCGCAGCGGAGAATGGTCGCGTGGAAGCGGTACGGTTGCTGGTGGCAGCCGGTGCCGATGTCAATGCGGCCGACGCGGACGGCTGGACGCCCCTGTCCTTGGCCGCCCGTAATGGTCACTTGCCTGTTCTGCGTGAACTCCTCGACGCCGGTGCCAAGGTCGACTCCAGGGACTGTGTAAGTAAGCATTGCATAAATAGTTAGTTCCTCAATAACTAATAGTTAAAGCTGTTTGTATCGCAACTCATTTATGTTTCTGCTAATAGAAAAATGACTGCATATAGAATGACTTCAAATTTCTCACAAAAAGGCATACCTAAATCTTTGTACAGAAAATAAGGGAATTCTGATGTAATAAAGTTGAATATATACGCATATAACATTTTCAAAGTTGATGTAAATTTTCTGATTTTTACCAAATTGTATAGGACGAAATCCTAGTTACGATGAAGTTCTTCCAAAGTAAGTTTTTTCTGCAACTTATTTCTATATTAAAATAGGATAGAAATATGGTGACGAACGTTAAATATTGTCCGACTAAGAATAGCACGCACGACACACACGGACACACGCACACATACACCTACACGTATTCATACGTATTCACTTTTAGTCCAGTTGCAAAATCGGCATGCAGAATTGCAATTAAAATAAAGTTAGGCCTCAACGTGCGAGACTCCAGCTCGCGAGTACTTCCGACGAAGTTGTAAAGGTTTTAATGCGAACCCGAAAGCAAATGAATAAATATATTTTAATTTCATATACTATCAAGTTTCATTTTCAAAATGCACAGACTCTATAACCCAAATATAACAGAGCATTGACCAAATCGTATTCTCATATGTGCACCAAAATATTTATATTTATACTTCGCGTGGATCCCTGCCAACATGTCACTGACATCCACGCATACTTAAATCTAGTTAAAATATACACTAACACTGTAACACAGTGAACTGCTTTCATAAACAATATATTTATAGAGGGACTAATTCAAAGGAAGCTTTCCTTTGAATTGATTCTATGAAATATATATGATTAATATCAAAAAACATTCCCGCTCTTTGTCATAAAGGCAGTCCAAGTAAGGGTGGTAGAAAAATCTCGAACTTGAATAAAGAAGTTAAAATTATACACACGCTGTTTTATTCTTCTTATCTGCAGTGATTTTATTTTGTAAAAAAAATAATTTTTGGTCATTGTTTATTACAATGTGCGAATAGACGTAAGTGCATTCCTTAAGGTTTTTTATTAATTATATAAAAATTACAATATGAAGCGACTTGAATCGTCGTTGATCAATATTTCACAAAGGCCGCTTTTACCACGCGCACGTTCGCTGAGGAATTGTTAGGAACAATTCCTGTCACTGTATTCCAAAGAAAATTTTCATCCCTACCATTTTCATTCAACGCACCACAACTCTGTGGAATCACCTACCTTCAGCAGCACTTCTAAATACGACAGAGAAATTTTCAAAACACAAGCCTCACATTTCTTAGGTGGCCGTTAAATATAAAATACTAAATTTTGTAGTTTTGTGTTATAGGCACGAGTAAATACCAAAGCCTTTTAATACCATATTTTAGGGTGTCATTTGCTGAAGGTGGTGTCACTCATGAAGTTGTATTCATAAACAGGGTGGTTGGACGCCGTTGATGTGGGCCTCGTATAAAGGCCACGATGAAGCCGTGGCATTATTACTGGAGAAGGGAGCTGATGTTCACGCGCATGGAAATTATAATATCAAGTAAGAATTTTATGTCCATTATTAATGTTCTTTATGCATGATTTATGGCCATATGTTCTTAGTATGCAGCAAAAACATACAACTATACATTTGGGGTAGTAATCACAAGTGGCGAATCCATATCTTTTCTTATTTTAGTTATCACTAATGCAGCGTCTACTTTTAACTATTTAAAGGATTAATATTTTAAAATTTTGGGAATGCAGTTGAATTATATTTAAGAAAAATGTAATTTGAGTAAAATGTATAGGCACATAGAGAGGATGAATGAAAGACGACTGGTGTAAAAGAAATTTACGTTGCGGATGTGGATGGAAGGGTTGGTAGGGGAAAACCAAAGAAAACATACGTTGAACAAATTGCCGAAGCTTTTGAGAAAAGCCAGGCCAATAATAGCGGGCATGCAATGAGGAGGGTAATGCATGGAGAGAGGAAGCAAGAAAGGAATGGTGAGATCATAGTAGATGAAGATCTGTGGTCTCTGTCTACGGGAAACAGGCGTGACGATATGAATGTATGTAAAATTTGATATTTTTGTTATTTAGGGCCTCGTTATTTAGCCCAGGGCCTCTTCTTTGGATTTAATTTTATAAAATTAAATTATTGTCAGTTCGTTGGTGTGGGCAGCGGGTCGCCGGCACAGCAGTGTGGTGCAACGTCTGCTCGCAGCAGGTGCTCGTCCAAACTCTTGCGACAAGTATGGTACGTCCGCGCTCACGTGGGCGGCGCGCGCCGGTGACGTCGCATCGTGTGCTGCGTTGCTGCAAGCCGGTGCTGATCCGAACACCGCCGGCATGTACTGTTGGACGCCGTTACTGCAAGCTACACATGGTAACTTTCATTAACAGAATATTCACCAAACATATATAACATAAGTTTATATATGAGTAAACTGACCATTTTTTTAACTCCATACGGGGCGCCCATACTGCCATATTTTAAAATTATAAATGTGAAAGTCTGTTTGTCTGTCCGTTACGCTTTTACTGCTAATTCAATTTTGATGAAACTTGGTATGGAGAAAGTTGAAGATCTGAGGTCAAATATAGGCTGCTTTTTATTTCGAAATAATTGCTTGCCCGATAGTTTTCGCGTAATAAACTGAATTCCACGCGGGCGGCGCCGCGGGCAGAAGCTAGTGGGTCTATATACGCCAGTAAACAAGTTAACAATGAAAATAAACACAACTTTTTAATGTTCTTTATTTTGAACAATTGCAACAATACAATCAGTTTTCAAATTAATTATATTTATTGTTATTATAAGAAATTACTAAATTGCGCGCAGTGTTGTTTGTTTTACGAAATTTGTTTGGGGAAAACGGGACAAGTGGCCGAAAAAAGGGACAGTCCTATTCAAAAAGATACAGACCCATTCAAACGGGTCATTTTATAAATGAGACATCGTGTATTGCCCAATTAGCTAACCAATATGGTAAACCCTCGTATATCACGTGTTTTCCCTCGTGTAACACAGGGATTTCCCAAGTCACATTTTTGTATCGTGAAATTTATAATAATTTATAGTTCATAATCATTTTTTTTACGTATGCACATCTTGTTCTTATAAAATTAAATTGTTTTATTACGTTTTTGTTCCCTGTTTTTAAGTTTTAGGAACGTTGATTATACATACATATCCTCGTATAACGCGGAACTAAAGGCACTCGCACCACACACACTATTGTTTTCGTTTTTAAACATATATACTATGTTTTACGCAGGTAACCATTTTGAAATTGTACAAATGCTCTTGGAACACAAGCCTAACGTGAATGCATTGGACAAGGACGGCTACACAGCTCTGGCTATTGCTTGCAAAGAGGGATACTATGACATCGCACTAGCATTAATCAACTCCGGAGCTTATATTAATGTTCAGGTACTGAAATTAACATTCAAATAATACGAAATTATTGTAACATGCATAATTTTATCATTTATTTCCTGTATTTTGTATACAAAATAAAACAAAGCTCTTATCGCTTTTACTATGGAGAATGCTTCGAGGAAATGACAATCGATCTGGCGTTTTTCCACGCACCACCACTCTGTAGAATTAACTACCGTTAGCATTTATTTCGTGCCTATACAACATTGGAACTTTCAAAAAACAAACATACATATTTCTCAAAGAATCTCAACGCTTCTGCAATGCCTATGGTGTTGCGGACTTCGGTAGGCGGTGTTGATTGCCACCCATCAGGCTTACTCGTTTTGCCTTCCTATCCCATAAAAGATATTTTAATTAATTTCTGTGATCATTTTCTTTTTATTTATGTCATCAACTGAAATTGATTATTAGTGAGTGTCTATAGATACTATATTCCTTCACATACCGTATGTAATCAGCTATTTCAATTAAAAAGTTTTTCAAATGATCTTCAACAGGATCATTCAAAAGATACCCCACTTATTCATGCAGTGAAAGGAGGGCACAAAAACATCGTAGAGGCTTTACTCAAGAAGCACGTGGATGTAGATTTACCAGGCAAAGAGAAAAAGACCCCAGTGTATACGGCGGTGGAAAAAGGTCACGTTGCCATACTGAAGTTGTTGCTGGCCTCCAATCCGGATCTCGAACATTGCACTACTGTAAGTACCACCACATTTTTTGTGATAGTTATTGTTGGCAAACGAATTTGTGACCCCGGTAAAATGTCTGTCAAAAATTATAGAGACGCCGACTTAAGTAAATATAGACGTTATAAAATCACATGTTCCATTAATACGTGCACTATTAATACTTGCTAATATTGAATTAGAAAACATCTGTTAGTCGGTATGCATGGCTTGCACGTTCAATGAATGACCTATTTTGTATTAGAATAGATACTAAAAAAATAATAAAATATGTCTTCTAAAATCATATCCGATAAAATAAATTTATTCCGATGCGGGAATCGAACCCGCGACCATTGACTCCGCGGGCGGAGGGTCCCGCCACTGAACCAATCGGTGGTCAAATGATGATATTTAAGATAAATGATGGGTTTAAAACCTTTTTCCCAATCATTTGAAGCGGGTTTTTTAAATTATAATAACCTTTCATTTTTATCCGTGTATGTTCTAGTCAATTTAGCTTCTGCTGCGTATTTTGAAAAATATAAGGGGTGTCAGCTGTATAGTGTATTTTAAATTGCTTTATCCAGCGACCAAAAAAACGTACGATGGTTTCTGAAATATTTTTTTAACTCCTTTAGGTTAAAAATGAGCATCGTAAATCACTAAGCTTATTCGTTGTGTATAATAAAAAATAAGTTATTTTATAATAAAATATTAAAATTAATCATTCATACATTCCCCCTAAGCGTATAGTATAGACATGGCATGACCTCCATAATTAAAACCTTTTGTAGCTTTAATTAAAAAAAATATATTTAAAGAGAAAGAAGATTGTGTGCATAATGTTTCAGAGTGGTGACACACCATTATTGCGCGCGGTGCGTTCTCGCAACGCGGAGATGGTTCAGCTGCTTTTGGAGCGCAAGGCGCGCGTCAACGTGGCCGACAGCCGCGGGGACACGGCGCTGCACATCGCCATGCGGGCCCGTTCCAAGGTGACTCACCCCAACAACTAGATAACTCTCTGACTATTATTACGATGTTATATTATTATATTTTAAACGACACTTGGAGCATGTGAGCAACAGTACTTTAATCGTCCAATTTACACGCGTTCCTGCTGTATACACTCTCATATGATGTGTAACTCTCATTTAATCTTAGTAATGTCTTCTACGAGACATCAGGAGGCACAAAAGTAAGCCACGGTATATATTATATGTGGGATTAGAACATATTTACATCATCATAAGCCTACATATGCCTACTACACATGTGCAGTTGGTGTCATTTAAAAGGTCTATCCCGATCTCTGGCTTCATGAACTCAGTTTTTGCCAGCTGCCTTCTGCAGTTCGTTTCTTAATTCCAAGCATCACCACTCTATGGAACCAGCTGCTTTCGCCGGTTATACGACATTGAAATCTTCAAAAATAAGCCTAGTTATATCTTAATGGCTGGCAATGCATCTGTGATATCGCCGTTGTCGCGGATGTCTATGGGCAGCGTAATTGCTTTCCGTCAGGTGATACGCTTGCTCGTTTGCATGCCTATACTATAAAAACAATTGGCTGGTAGACGCCCTACACCGCGTTTACTAAGACAAAGTCCCCCGATTTGTCAATGCTTCGATAAAATCATCAGTTTATTGCCACTTCATTTATTATAATTAACTGAAAGTTATAGTGATTGTACAGTTTAAATTAATTAATATTTATGTCTTTTTTTATTATTTTCAGGAAATAGTTGAAATTTTACTTAGAAATCCAAAGAATAGCCAATTACTATATAAACCAAATAAGATGAATGAGACTCCGTACAATATAGATATGAGCTACAATAAGACGATATTAGGTCAAATATTTGGTGCGCGGAAGCTGAATACGAACGAGGACAATGAAAACATGTTGGGTTACGAATTATACAGCGCTGCGTTGGCAGACATGTTGTCCGAGCCCAGCCTCTCTGTGCCGATCACCGTGGGCCTTTACGCTCGGTGGGGATCGGGGAAGTCATTTTTGCTCAATAAACTCAAAGGTATAAACAAATCATAGCACTTATATTAGTTTATTTAAGATCTCGTATACTGTGATTTCATGTCCCTCGTATAACACGTGTTTTTCCTCATATAACGCGGGGATTCTCCTAGTCATATATTACTACTACGTACGTACGTACGTATTGTGAAATTTATAATGGTTTGACAGTTCATAATCAATTTTGCACATCTTTTTCTTATAAAATTCGTTTAAGAGTGAACTGCGAACCGCGCTGCTCAAATAAGCAATCCTTGGCGGAGACGAGGTTAGGTACTTCTTCTTAAATAAATAAATAAATGAGAAAAATATCGTGAGTATTTTTTGACATGTTCTCATGTTTAAAGGCCGAAGGCGTAGTGCGCAAGAGCATTTCACGTACCACGTTCACCAATTTAATATGAGGGCGATAAATATGATTGTGGTTGTTTGTACGTAAGTATGTATGAAGAAAGTAAAGTACTCGACAATTCCACTCAGAGGAGATGAAGAACTTCGCTCGCCAGTGGAGCGAGACGGGCTGGGCGTGGTCGTGGGCAGTGTCGTGGAGCGCGTGGCACGCGGCGCTCTCGGTGGCGGCCTGCGTGGGCGTCGCGGGCGCACCTGTCTACGCGGCCGTCGCTGTCTGTTTCGCGCTCTTCGCCATAATTTACCTGACTTTCTATATGCTCTGGTATATGGGCAATAAGTGAGTTATAATTATTTTATTTATCGTGGATCATTAAGTCTTGTATTGAAACCTTGAACTTAGTTGCGCACCCAATATATCTCAAAATTCCCGTACACTGCCGTTACTGCCGTACTTAGACCAGTTATCAATTAATACATTTTATTTGTAGAGAACTGCGTTGGATGAAAAAAATGTTTTACAGGTATGAGTGGTGGTGGGCTGGCGGTATGGTGTCGACACTAGGCAATCGGTTCAGTTCACTGCTGTTGGTATTACAAGTGGTATTCTGTCATCCACCTGGTCCAAATGATCCGCGAGCTCTGCCTGCCACTCCTATAAGGTAATATTAAGTCAAATCATATATAGCGATAGTAAGGATAAATTGTATTGTAAACCCTTGACATTGGCATATCAAAAAAGACTTTAAACGCTTCTGAGGAGTTTTGTTATCAAACGAAAAAATATTCGGCCTAAAGTTTAATTCAATAATTAGTTTTACTTGAAGTAAAAATATTTAGCCTAACGTGTAATTCAAGAATAATATTTACTTAAAGTAATAAAATACTATGTTACGTAATTATTAGTAAATTAACTTGTACTGTATGTATTAAATGTTTGAAATAAAATTATTTAAAATGTTTAATCATTGGCATATTTTTGTATGCATTATAAAGTGGCTTGCTCTTCTGGCGAAGTACCAAACTCGTAGAAAACCGACGGCTGAATATTTTTTCTACTTTGCCTTGTTTCGTGAGGGACGACAACTGGAGATCTAACCCTTTTTACCTGTTGAATATTTATTCAACAGCAATGAAATAAATCTGCTTACTGACATAATATTTGTTATCACAGGTTCCACTTTACGGAAGGCATGAAGAGTGGTGCAGGGCAAGAAGGAGAGGCGATGGTTGTGCAAATGATCGCTAGCCTCGCCGAAGCATTAGAGAGCCAGTATGGACGCATGTGCACTAGACTTGCGCGCGCATTTAGACCAAAACCAGTTTCTTCCACTTCTGGCTGGAAGTAAGTTATGTTTAGAAGAAAACACATTTTTAAACATATATCCTAGAATATTTGAGGCGCAATAAGTTTTAAAATATAATGTACCTATTCATATGTTGTCTTGTCACATGTGCCAAACATGTGACAAGTGTGCAAAGATATAAAAAATCTGTATAGATACGGATTATAATCTAATCTAAATAAAATGTTAGATGAAGATGTAATAATATATACATAAGACACGCGAAAAAGAAAGCAGACAAGTGGAAAAAACTCAAATAAAGGTCGTTAGGGATGTCAAGGCGTTTCCACAGCCAAGACAGTTAACTATTATAAAGCGCCGATGTAGAAGAACTGTAAAAAATCATGCCTAGTATACTACGAGTGGTACTCGCTCGACGAAAGAACTGGTTATCGCTAATAACTTATTCTTCCATAATAACCGTATTTACCTCATAGTTTACACAAATTTGTTTTTTCTTTCAAAGATGGAGGAGAGCATGTTGCATTCCACATATAGTAACGTTCGAGGTGGTCTTTACGTGCATGCTCATCGGGCTGTGCGTCTTAGTTATCTACCTGACCGACAGTGACACGGATCAGCAGTAAGCAAAAATACAAATTATTTTAACATGTTTTTCTGATTCTGAACACTGAAATATTTTGAAGAGAGGGCCAAAAGCGAGTAATGGAGAGCCGTTTCGCTGCGATGAATGGTAGCGGATGGAACTCTGTAGTCTCTTACTTAAAAAAAATATGATGATAATTATTTACATTTTAGAACGTAATCAATATCACTGTAAAATTAGAGAACAAGAAACGATTTGTAATTACTTCGTAGCATTCCGTACTTCAGTGTGAACTACTCAGTAATGAGCTCCGTTCACAGCCATCACATTTGACAAGCGCTCTGTAGCGAAAGGATTAATAAGGGGTTCTCAAGGTGCGCGATTATTTGCACCGAATCAAATAACGAGTCGGTGGGTGTGAGTGGCTGTCAAACGAGGACTCAGTGAGAGTGGGTCGTCGTCGATCAGGCGGCGTGACATCCAACAGGGCGTGATGGTGGGTGCTGCGGCGCTGGGCGGCGCGGCGCTACTGGCCAACGTGTACACGGCGGGGCGGGCGCTGGCAGCGCTTGCACTGCCTCCCCGCGCGCGGCTACGGCGCGCTCTGCGCCACGATGCGCACGCACTCGCCTTGCGCCCGGAGGTGCAGGCGCTTACCGACGTGGTCAGTATTGTTTAAGCCAGCTATACTCAACCTGCGGCCCGCCGGGCTTTTGTGGTTGGCTCATCAAGTGTTACTTTATTTTAAACCATTTTTAATTTCACGTTCATAAGAAAAATTGAGAGCAAACTGAGTAAATAGGTTCTACATGCCGTACTACATAGCATGTTCTAGGTCTGATTGTATACATACACATCATTTTAGTATTTTCGTGAATACGACAAATCAAATGTTTTAGCTATGTTTTGTATTGGGCGTTTTTAGTTCCGTATCGGGCGAGTGAAACTGCAGGAATCCCCTTTCCTTGGCTTCCATACTTCAATGTACTTGTCTCTTTGTTTACCGGCCGTAATTTGTTGTGATTTTATTTACATGACAGGGCTGTGTCAAAATCTAAGAAGTCATTACATAATTTTTTTTGCGGCCCGCGACACTACGACTAAAACGTGTTTGTGGCCTTTGGAAAAAAAACGTTGAATACCACTGGTTTACGCTATATTACTTTACTTGACATTACTAAACTATGCACGTATGGTGACACTTATCATCTAAATGAGTATATTATAAAAAATACTTAAATATTTGCAAAACGCTAGAACACTCAGTTTAGTTTAATAGTAATTTTAAAGCTTATGAAGGTGTATAAATTTTTCTTTACAAATTGTGCAAAATCAGCTTACCTCATTATAAATAATTACCGCTATCCATGGACACCTGGAATTGATGCTGATGAATGATAGGTGGGCTGTAGATAAAATTGCTTGCCCGTGGCTCTCACATATTATTACTTGATATTGATACTCCTCTCAGGCTATAAAAAAATATCATTTAATTTAATGTTAACCAAATAATTCCTAATAGTGCTGTAGCACACCGTATGTATTCGGTACTGAGTAACGGGTGCGCCATCTAGTACCGAGTAACGACGAGAAAGTTACGAATGCATTTCCTTACTCGCATTTTTCAAATTTTGGGTACAACTGTATTAGTTCGCTCAAGTGCCGTTGAAATGCCGTATCTTAAAACGATTGCTGATCGTGTTTTACGCATGATGGATTGCGATGTTATTGATGATGGATTGATATAACATATTATCACGGTTTAATACTTGAAATAGTAAATTCATTGCAAATTCAGTAGATTCCATCTACAATTCACTTATAGTTTTAACCTTTAGCTATTCAATCAAACTAAATTTAGAATAACTTCTACACAAGTTTGGTTTCAAATACGGCAAAGCGAAAAAATGCACCTTAGCCAGCTATCAAAAAAAGTGGCCAGTTGGGAAAAAGCCACATGTTAAGAATTGTGTGGCTTTTTCTTAACTGGCCACATTATTCTTACCACAATTGCAACTAAAGGGTGTTGGTATGGTAATAAAAATATTTTGTTCAGGTGTCATGCTTAGACGCATTCACCGGGCAACAGACTCGTCTGGTGGTAGTAGTGGACGCGCTCGACAGTTGCGAGCAGGAGAAGGTGCTCGCCTTGCTCAACGCAGTCCACGCACTCTGTTCCGACCCCAAAAGTCCGTTCATACTGCTATTGGCTATAGATCCCCATATTATAAGCAAGGTAAGCATATTGTCAAAATCATTTTAACACATTCCCATCGGGAAACAAGATTTCTCGTTTTTAAAAAGTATTAATTATTAAATTATTAATTTAATGTCGCCCATTGCATCATGTACAATTTAAAATGCATAAAAATACTTAATACATAATACGCGCAATCTTTCAGACAAAAAAGTTTAAAAAAATATATAATGAAAATCCTAATTAATTTCGACTAAATAAATTATATATCAATAGTTCTTATCTGTATTGAAGTCTTATGTGTAAAATACGATTAAACGAGCGTTCATGACTGACTGACTTTTGATGACATTAAAAACCTAAGACTAAATCATAACATCAGAATAATACCCACAGTTTTAATTCACACGTCGAAATAGTTTCATTTCATAAAAATTCCCCGATTTATAGGCAAGTTTGAGCTAAAATAACCCGATAGCCTATGTTAAAAAACAGATTTAAAATTTAATTCAGTTAACTATTATATAATAACTATAATATATATTTTATCACTGCAATTATGTAATGGCTTACGTAGTATATATAAATAGTTACTATAATATAAATATACTATACTAGAAGACTTCATTGATAAAAATATGGTAAAAAAATTAAGTATTTATCTTATTGGTAGGTCACAGGTCAATTTTGATTATGCCATATCATTATTTATTTCTTTAACTAAAGCTTACATTAAAGACATAGTGATTTCTACATTACTTACTCATCCTTTAGCTTGACGGCCCAAAGTGTTGGCCTTCGATACGAGAAGGCCACCAATGACAGTCTTTTGCTGTTTCACGCCAGTTGTGAGCATGGCATACTTAAATTAAATATTGTACGAGAATTTCAGAGAATAACCATTTCAGTAATATTGATTTTCTGTTGTTTTATCTAGTCATACGTTGCAAACCCCTTTATTACAAGTTTGCCTACCCTCCAAAACATTTGAATTTTTAATATATCTAATCCTGCAATCGCATTTAAAGCGATTGCAGGATTACACTTGCATTCAGAAAATTTAAAAAAAGTAGTATGGAGCACATAATCCAGACAGATTAACGAACGTCTCTTATATGTATACTTATTGTATAAATAACTTAATCAATTTAAATAAAGGTATTGCCAAAATCAAATTCGTAAGTATTATAATATATAATTCGGCGAATAAAAAAGTTTTCATAGATTTTTTCTTGTATTATAGATTGTTTGATTTTAGTACCAATAAACGGTTAATTTATGTTTAAGGTATTTTGGAGTAGGATTATTTTCTTTATTGTTAGAAGAACAACATTTTGTACAGATTTAACTCTATTTAACATATGCCCAGGTTGCTTGGATGGAGGTTAGTTTAGGCATTAATTCAATTGTGTCATTCGCTTTAATTATTCGGTGTTGTTAGTGTATGACAGTATTGCCAACTTGGATATTAGTAAACTTTTTTCACTAAGATAATATTATATCTAATTATAATTTCTATAGTATATTTATCTATTCCATCATAAATTTAAACAATAAACTATGGTTGGCAACACTAAATAAAACAAATTAATTAACACGCATGTCTTCTAGAATCTGGTCTGGTCTCTCACTGCTGGGAATCAATTGCTTTATTTTTTACGACGCTGCAACATCTGGAAATTATGGAATCGTTAACTATACACAATACTTACTCTTCCGAATTTCCTCCTTTTCACGCTGACCTTCTACAATGCGGTTGTTTAATAATCAGTCGCTTAGTAGTTGTGTTAGTTTTAATTAATATTTTGATATATATTTTACATAACACTTGATTGTTATAACTAAGGGCAAATCCTTCCTCGTGGTATACATACAACAGTGGCCTACTTCAGACGAGATGTAATGGAAGAATAAATATACGAAAACAGTTGATATTGGGTGCAAAACGTACTTACAGATGTGTCTATCTATACCTTTAGATTTCCACCTATTTACATAAATTTTGATGAGTGCTGGAATGGAGACCGCGTCTTAATAGACATAGGTTCCCAAATTGATATTGCCCAGCGAGATTTAAGAAGCTGTATACTTCTGAGTTTGCATGTAACTGTTTTATGTAATATTTATGTAACTGTGATGTATAAAACAATGTTTCGTTAGTTTTTTTTTATTTTTTCTTAAACACTTTTATTAGTGTGCCATTTTTAAGTTCATTTTAATTTATGCTGTATAAAAGATTGTATGTTCCTTCTCTAAATTAAACATGGTCTCTAATTTCTACCCACCGAACTATAATAACTCGATGTGTCACTAGGCAGTAGAAATTAATAGTCGTCGCGCGTTCTCCGAGAGCAACATAGGGGGTTGGGACTATCTGCGCAATATGGTGCAACTGCCGTTCTACCTGCAAAATTCTGCGTTGCGCCGCGTCAAGAGCGCGCAGCAAACTGCTGCGAAACGTATGCAAGCTCTCGGAGCTGACGACTTTTCCACTTCACTCCAGAGATCTGTAAGTAGTTTTATTTATTTATGACAAATTTTATTTTATTTAAACTATATTGAGATAAATAGGCAAAACTTACCTGGCTAAGATCCGCGTAAACAATCAGGAAAACTAAAATAATGTGTTCACGTAATAAGTGAATGTAATACAGAATGGCTAGCCTAATCCATACGGTCCTCCACAAAATACTCCAAAACTTCACTATTGCCACTAACACCTACAACGTCACTTGCACATGCACTTCTTTAATGTATACCAAATGTGTTTTGTTTCAAGAAAAGGAGGTATCTTCGTGTAAATAGTAGACTCTACGATAGACATACTGTTTTCTCGTAGTTTTGTATTAATATAATGTTTATACAGAAATAGGAGCATTTATATTTTTTTCCTGATATTATTTCGGGGATAAAAATTGTGTTTATGATTTAATGTTGTGGATTAGGTTTTAATATTAGATTTTTAAATAAACAGAACTATATTTTCCTAGCCTAGTGGACGCAAGTCATAAGTCACGTTATAAATCATTGTTTTAACTGTATTTATAGACTCAACATGCAGACTTATCAGGAAATGCAGATTTTTTATGATTCGTAATAGAAGGTTAAAACTTCCCCTTCAAAATTATGTCATGATTAGAAGATTGTTTGGAAAAACTTTACAATACTATTTCTTTAATTTTTTCAATGTGGTCTAATATACTGTAAACAGTCAAGAAAAGCTAAATATTAGCCCAGACATATAGGTGAAAAGTAAGGGTCAACCTCGGAATGAGAGATACTAAGCTGAAAAATCGTATAGACCTATATTTTGGCACTCTAAAACTGAACGCGTTTATCATCCTCTGCCTCAAAAACGGTTTGATGTATAACTAAAATGTTTTAAACACAATTTTATCCTCTACAATATTTATAATAAATTTAAATAGCAATAAAGCCATAGGAAACAAGATATTTGCAAAAAAAAAACATTTATTTTATCCTTTAACCTTGAATAACTTAAGACGCGTACATGAGATTTTATAAGACTTGAGACAATTTTTAGAGTGTCAAAATAAAGGTTTTCAGCTTATTATTTCTTATACCGAGTTGAAACCCCTAATATGATTGGACTTATATATTGAGTAATCATCGGTAGGTTTCGGCCCGTCGTCTTTCATCAACGTCGGAACTAATGTCAAGCCAAGAACGTATAAAAGGGCAGGCAACGAAGGAGAATGCGTCCCGCGTGCGTCGGTTGAGGCCATCGGAGTCGCTGGCGTCGTCAGTTGCCTCGGGTCTGCACCGCGCCGCGCCGGGAGCGGGCGCCGCGGATCTCGGTCGTGTGCTCCTTACCGACGACTACTTTAGCGACGTCAATCCGCGCAGCATGCGTCGCCTCATGAACGTGCTCTATGTCACCGGTGTGTATGACCTCGTCAAATTGACGTGTTAACCCTTTCGCTCCGACGGGCGTATATATACGCCCTTGACGAATGACCATTCATATACGAAGATACGATACGATTATACGCTCTGGAAAAGTAGTAGTACCCGCGTGCCCACGCGGGTACGAAGAGCATATACGTTCATACCATATATACTTTTATTTTATAATACTTTACATGGGATAGTTTTGTTAATCGAGTATCTGGTAAAACTGCATAAACTTAAACAATTGACTATCATGGGATAAAATGTGTCGTCTACAGTAAATGAAGAAAAAGACGTAAGTCGAGGTATTTTTGTTCACAATGTGATGTTAGCAAAAACATAACGTAAGTTTTATGTCACGATGGTTATTGAAAATTTATGTATCTGCCTTGTTTTTATTACTCATCGGCGATCTATTGCCTACTCCAGTAGTCAGGAATCGTCTGCTCCTGTGACGAGTTATTAAAGTAGTTACTAATTTAATTTATTCGTGAACCTACTCTATATTAATCAGAATTTAGAAATAAATGCCAAACCTCGTTTTCTACACATATATGTTTATTAAATATATAACGCTAATATTTTTCATTTTGAAAACCCTTCAAACAAACTATAATATCTTGTACCACAACGTTATTAATAATACAAGACGAATCACACAAATCATTGTCGTGAACGAGTGCATCTACTTACAATACATAAAATTCAAAATATCGAAATATAGTTCGAAGCATCAAAATTCGAGGCATCTTGAGGCAAATCACATCAGCCTCAGCATTTTTCAGTCCAAAACGAAACATCATATGAGATGCGCAAAAAATGAATGTATATTGATTATCTCAACACAATATAGTAAAATAATCTACTTCATTTCGCAGGTCGGCTACTGAAGGCGTTTCAGATAGATTTCAATTGGTACCAGCTTGCTTCTTGGGTCAATCTGACGGAACAATGGCCATTTCGCACCTCGTGGATCATCTATCATCACGAAACGTACGAAGAACACATCGACGACTCCACCTCGCTCAAACACATATACGACAAGTTAGTACGAAACCTGTTTAATTAAACTCGATTTACGTTCGAATTAATATCACACCGTGCACGTAACTTAATTATTTTGGTAGTCTCTTAATGTATGTAGAGAACGATAACGTGTCAGCCTTACTGATACGGCGACACGGGATCTTTACGGGGTTTTATCTTTGATATAGTGAAACTCTTCCAAAATTAATTTATTAATGTGTACACTGTACATTTTATATTAATTATATTCTTTATTTACTACATGCCACCTCTCCATAAAAATATTTTGAGCGGCAGTCGCCGGTCTCTTGAGAAATCAATACTTTAATCAATTTTCCATACACCACATTATTTTTAGTTAAAAACGTTTACAGAGTAAAGCCGCTTATGGGTGCGCTTCGTGAAGCCAGTACACTTATGGAGCTAGACCGCGACGAACGCAAACTTGAGGTATTCTTGAGCTTCCATCGAGCAACTCTAACGGCTGCTGACCTCAAAGTTTTTCTGCCTTTCACTATCAATCTTGATCCCTACATCAAAAAAGTCATCAAAGGTAACAAAAACTGATCACTATAAAAATTGAATATATATTTTAAGATAAACAGATAACTTGTTTATTTAAGGCGCAATACAAACAACATTAAATTATGCAACATCAAAAGTAACAATCTAAGTAAAAATTAAGGTAATAATTATTAATAACTTAAAATTAAGATTAATGTGCCAAAGAATAAGCCTTGGCTCAGCTGTAACGCTTTAGTTAACTACAGCGCTGGTCATTCTGCCAACACCTGTTAGAGTGTGCGTGACACAAAAATACAAAATAAATGTAGGTATTTCTAAAAACTCACGTAATTGTTTATTAATTTTTTATTATCAATAAAGCTAAAAAATGTATAATATTTAACGTCCCTAAACTAAGTCGATGATTCAATAGCAAAACAATGTAGATCGTATAATTCAAAATTGAATATTAAGCAAAATAAATCTTATCTTTAGTACACAAGGAATGGAAAGAGATCAGTTTGTTTAAAAATTTATTTGTACATTAATTTATTTTATTTATTAGGCACAAAAACAAGTTATATAAATATTATATAAACTTAACAACGCCCGGACTAGAACTCGTTAAATTTCCGCACAGCATGGCTACATTTTGACAATAGGTTTACTTATATAATAATAAAATATTATAAAATTGAACAGATAAAATTAAATTTAAAAAAAAATAAGAATAACAATAATTTTGTGATCTATCGGCTGCCAAAGACATCACGGAGCGATCGCTTTAATTGATTTATTTTGATATTGAAAATATTGAACGTTTCTGTACCATTGTCAATGGATATATATTATTGTATAGGCGACAAATGCGTACCATGGGATTATAATGGGATATATTGTTTGGATAAGATCTAATATTAAACTTTTTATAGGGATGATATGAGGGAATGATAATACTATTGAACATTAAGTTTTTTCTTAATAAATAAATAGTATAAAAACCTAGAAATATAAAACAGTAGTAAAATTTGTAGTCAAATTTTACTACTGTTTTATATTTTTTAGGATTTAAAGTATGTTATTAATTGCTTAAAGATGTATTTATTTGTACACTAATAGTATTAAACATAGTTTCTCCTTAATAAATAAATAGTATTAAGTGTGTACTACATTTTATACTATTTATTTATGTACAGTATAGTATATGTGCACAGATTAGCTTTCTAATATATCACAAATAACATATTCTATATTTTTTAGTATTTAACATATGTTAATAGGTAGTTTGTAATTATCCTGTGTCACCCACAAATTCAAGCAGGTTACGTTAGACAGCCGCTGCCTTCTTATATTTATGTGCATATAAAGGCACCTACGCAGTCACGTTAAAAATATTTTTATTTTTACCCCTTTTGACAATTACTCAAGACTTAGTGCGGTACGGACGTATGTTTTAACGTGAGATAATGAATTGTTTTGTATATGAGTGATTACATTCAGTTTATTTTAGATTGTATGTTCTTTTTTAATTAGGTTTACTTCTGATTTCTAAAAGTATGGTATTTATTTTAACATCATTATAGTAACGTTTCCTTAAAATAGCTAAATAGGGTTAATTAAAAAAATCTAATATATATTTCTTATCTCGAAAATGGTGATGATTTGTTCGATGTGAGATCTATGAGCTATAAATAATATTTAGATCAAGTTAAGCATTAAGCGTATTGCAGCTTTGATTTATCTATTTGAATATCGGTTTTGTTATATAATATCTTGCGTATCTTGCAGAATGCGTGCCTGAACGAATTCAAGGTTAGAACCGTCATTGTTATTGCATTCATATGATTAACAAACCCCTTATTTACAGAGGAACAACTACAAATGGGTATGGAGGAAGAGCCGATAATAGTGGGACATCCTTGGACTCCTCAAAATATTCGAAATCCCCATTCCAAACTACTCCACGGGAAAAAAGTAAGCTTACGTCACTTTTGATCAATGACTAAATGTTATTATCACAATTAAATGGTTACAAGTAATGTATATTACTTGAACCGTTTAATTAATTCTGTAGTAAAGTTGTGAGATACTTCTTAAGCTCTATCAATAAAAATCAAATAAGCTACTTTGTCTTCCTAATATATATATATATATATATATATATATATATATATATATATATATTAGGTGTACAAATAAGTTTCCGCGGTTTGTCAAAAGATGGCCCCACCAGAAGGTTATGGAGAAATTGTCAGATGTAAAACGTAATATCCCCAGTTTAGTCATCTGGCAACACCATAACCTTAAAGTACTAGTGATTCCGTATCAGCATCACGTAATTTTTTTCGTGCAAAAATGTCAAGTTTTATTCCGAATAAGCATCATTTGCGGGAACTTTTGATTTACTTCTTTAATGTGAAAAAATCTGCAGCTGAGGCGCATCGATTGCTTCTAGAAGCATATGGTGAAGCTGCTTTAAGTGAGAGAAGTTGTCAGGAATGGTTTCAAAAGTTTAAGAACGGTGAGTTTGACGTTAAAGACAAAGAACGCAGTGGAAGGCCGAAAGTGTACGAAGACATGGAATTAGAAGTACTATTGGAGGAAGATTCGTCCCAAACGCAAAAAGAACTTGCACTTACTCTACAAGTGACTCAACAAGCAATTTCACATCGTTTAAAATCGTTAGGAATGATTCAAAAACAAGGAAATTGGGTTCCATATGAACTAAAGCCGAGAGACGTTGAACGCCGATTATGCATGAGTGAAATGCTGCTTGCCAGGAATAAAAAAAGAGTTTTTTGCATCGTATAGTCACTGGTGACGAAAAATGGATTCACTACGATAATCCAAAGAAGAGAAAGTCATGGGTTAACCCCGGCGAACCATCAACATCGACAGCTAAGCCGAATATTCATGGAAAAAAACTCATGCTGTGTATTTGGTGGGATCAGCTTGGTGTCGTGTATTATGAATTGCTGAAACCAAGCGAAACCATTACTGGAGCTCTCTACCGAACACAATTGATGAGATTGAGTCGGGCACTTAAGGAAAAACGCGCCCATTACTACTCCAGACACGACAAAATTATTCTTTTACACGATAATGCTCGTCCACATGTTGCGGCGCCGGTAAAAACATACTTGGAAACACTCAACTGGGAAGTTTTACCCCACCCGCCGTATTCACCAGACTTAGCCCCTTCTGATTATCACCTGTTCCGGTCGATGGCACATGGTCTGTCTGAGCAGCGCTTCACATCATATGAAGACACCAAAAATTGGGTAGATTTGTGGATAGCGTCAAAAGATGAAGAGTTTTTTCGACGGGGTATCCGAATGTTGCCAGAAAGATGGGGAAAAGTAGTGGCAAATGATGGAAAATACTTTGAATAAAACGTAATGTACTTTTCCTTTACAATAAATTCCTAATTTTTTATAAAAAACCGCGGAAACTTATTTGTACACCTAATATATATATATATATATATCTATATATATATATATATATATATATATATATATATATATATATATATATATATATATATATATATATATATATATATATATATATATATATATATATATATATATATATATATATATATATATATATATATATATATATATATATATATATATATATATATATATATATACCTGTTTATAACATTATTGGTATCTAATAATGAATTTGTTTGAAAGAAGTCTAACAAAGAAAATGTTTAATTTTTGTTAGGGCATATGTCGATACATACATTTAATACATGTACACCTTAGTCATTGACTTTACAATAATTCATTGAGCCATGATTCTAAATAAGTAAAGGATAGTTCAGTTAAAGTTTACGAGAACAGACCCTCCACCGTACACGTAATGCGCAACGGATAAATCAAACGGATTCTCACTACCACTTCATTTATTTTCCGACACGAAGCCGAGGTTTTAACGTACCAGAGCCATAAAAATATTGTATATAGATCAAAATTATCGTATCCAGTGTTTTTTTTAGGTTGCTAAAAAATGTCGCTGATCGTACCAGGGGCGTAAGATTATCGTACCTGACGATAAATTATCGTACGTGTTCAAATGACATAAAAAAGCATTCGTTATTAATAAAATCGATGTGGACAATCAAAAGTTTTACTTAGCTAATATCCGCGACAAGCAAAACAATAATAGAAAATAAATAATTTCTGTTTTCCTGCTGGACGAAATGGATTTATTTGGAACTTAAACCAAAAATTCACCGAAAATCGGCCATCAACTCTCCACCCACCAACCACTATACACAACACCAAACATACACTACCTACTTTTACATACACTACCTACTTTTACATACACTACCTAATTTTACATACACTACCTACCTACTTTTCCACCTTGTAAACGACACGTGTTTCGCCCCAACACGAGTCATCTTCAGGTATAGCAGACTCTTCGCAAGACAACCGAAAAGTCAACATTATTAATTTTCTGTTATTGTTTTGCTTGTCGCGGATCTTAACTAAGTGAAACTTTTGACTGTCCATATAGTAATGGATTTCCGCAAAGTAAAAAATCAATATTATCACGTACTTATATTGCGCCCGACGCGCAATTTTTGAATTTTATGTTTTCACACGCGTACAGTAGATGGCGCCAAAATTTTTGCGATTCAAAAATTTTACGAATATTAAATGGCTCCCAATTATTAAATTTATTCATACACTTATATAAATAACAAAATATGTAATATCGAAACTATGTGTGAGAAAACTCCAATACTATTTTACAACTTTGATATCGTTGACAAAAAAAATTTTTTTTTGACGATTTTGGATTATAGTTTATTTACGAATGATAATTAATCACTATCTTACATCGTACGTTGGTATGAAATTATTGTACGTGTACGATAAATATCGTACGGTCGCGAACACGATGGCACGTTTTCGCGACCGTACTATATTGGAAACGTCAATCGACGTTATTTGCCACTCTAATATTCTCTTGGTATGCAAAAATAATCTAAAACTTACATTCATATTTTATATAAGCCAATTATTTTATATTGTTACATTAAATTATGTTACCGTAATAGTTCCAGCAGAAAAGCCACGTAGCACCGCAAACGGCAGGCGGACTGGTGGCGCCTCCAGTATGGGTTGGTTGGGCGAACACGAGTGCCGGTTATCTGCCAACAGTGCCGCAATATGCACCACAAATGCCGTTGCAGATATCGCAACCCGGCCCGCCACTAACAACAAACCCCACCGCCTTACTGAAGACGGCCTTTCCATCTCTGGTCAGTATGCATTATCTGTGTTACACTTATTTTGTAAGTGAGCTTGATTCAACAGTATTTCTATTACACAGTCAACCCTCCTATAACGCAGTACTCTGATAACGCGATTTGATGTCCCTCGTATAACACGTGTTTTCCCTCGTATAACGCGGAGATTTCCCAAGTCATATATCTGTACTGTAAAATTTATAATGATTTGACAGTTTACTATAACTTTATTGAGTTTGCACATCTTGTTCTTATAAGTTTTTGTTCTTATTTTTTTAGTCATCCCTCGTATAACGCGTTTTCCTATAATGCGGAACCAGACTACTGCGTTATAGGAAGGATTTCTAGCTCTGCAATTATTTGCATTAGTAGCTAAATAAATAATATATTAATTTATTTAGCCACTAGGACCCACTTTTTAATATTTCTAATATTCACCTACAACTATGTTAAAAAAAATAATTAACATACATACATACATATCGTCACGCCTGTCTCCCGTAGGGGTAGGCAAAGACCACAGATCTCCATCTGCTACGATCTCGGCATACTTCCCTTGCTTCCTCCACACTCATTATTCTCCTCATGCAAGCCCGCCGGCATGGACGCAGCAAAAAATAATTAAACATATATAATATAATTTCTGAAGCCCCCCTAACACTTTTAAAGAGCTGCAACATAGGTAAATCCATCTCACATGGTAATGTCTTTAGGGTACAGTGTAAACTAGACCATATTGTTCATAAGGAAGCAGTCTTTCCTTTTATTATGATGTGAAATCATTTGTTTTTTTATTTGAGTTTATATTCTAACGTATGACTGTGAGGCCTGGACACTAACGCTAAAGGAAGAGAGGAAACTTCTAGTCATAGAACGACACGTCCTTCATAAGATCCTGCATACAATCAAAAGAGTTGATGGCAGTTGGCGAAGTCGAAAAAATGCCGAAATCGAGTATCTGAGGTCCAACCCCGTGTAATCGGAGACTAAGGCTCATCGACTCCGTTGGCTGGGCCACGTTGAGACGATGGGAGGGTTCGCGTGGTCAAAGGGAGTGTCTGTGGGTCGCCCAAATGTACGCCGTCCCGTGGGGCGCCCCAGATACGGCTGGAGTCATGGTGGAAGCTGACATGCACAACCTTCAAATCGCTAACTTGCAGGAGGCACAGGAAAGGGCACAGTGGCGTGAGATCTTTTCAGAGGCCCAGATCTATTTTAGGTCTCTACGCCAGCAAAGTCAGTTATATATAGTCAGGTGTAATTAAGTATTGGTGCGGTTGGTTTAGGGTGACGTCGCGTCGCTGCGGCTATCGACGCTGGGCGTGGAGGAGGTGTGCGCCGTGGTGGGCGCAGCGTTGGGCACGGGCGGTGGGGGGGAGGCAGCGGCGGCGGCCCTGCGGCGCCACCGCGTCTGCGGCCTCGTGCTCGCCGCGTGCCGCCTCGACGACCTCAAACAGGCACGTGTTGTTAATGCGCGTTTTTTTTACAGCCCATATACAGGTGTCCCAGAACTCAACGTCAAGCCGAAACGGGTTGACAGGATTGATTGTAACCATCATGAGAAAAATCAAAAAAAAATCTACCCCATGCAGTTTGAAAATTATGGGCATTTAAGAAAAACCTAGAAATTTGGTCAAACTGTTTTTCTGTCATTGTGGTTAATTTTTATTATTTTTGTTCATTTAAACTTTGAAGCCGTAACAGGATTGTAAAATGGTACAATACTTGTTAGTTTCATACTAAGGAAACGAGTAAAAAAATAAAAACCTCAAGTAACCCGATTTTTGCTAACCAATTTTACTCAGTTAAAATGTTTTTTATTCGCACAAGCTCTTGGTAGGTTCTTTTTAATTTTAAGATCTTCAGATAGATTTTGGGACACTCTGTATATATCGCATAGTAGATTATATATTTTATTGTTTAGTTTCCAGCACTGGCAATTATGTGATGAAATTTGAGTCAAATGAAAGGTGAAGTGTCAAAAAGGTTAAGTAAGTTAGTTGTTGGTCAAAGATTTTGTTATAAGAAATAAAATTATATAAGTAGCATGGTGGCCACTATTAGCCTGCCCTAAAATTGAGATTGTTGCCATAATCTACACGCTTAGGTGGCGAATTAGGGATCGCAGATCGGTTATTAACACTAGTGGACACTGGTTTCTAACTGACTGACCGTTATCGATAAAGCTTTACCACCATTTCGTATGAGGTTCCTCTGAACGGAGAAGAAACGGCGAAAGAAACTCCGCGGGCATCCTCTTTTTTTTATAACATGTCAATGTGTTTAGGTCAAACTTATATTCTCGTAGATAAACATGAGAACCCTCGGGTATGTTTAAGTGACATTAAATATTCAAAGATGATACGTCATATTTTCTTTTCTGAGAAAAAAAACATTTGCTTATGAACTTATTTTTTTGTATTTGTTTATGTGCTTTTTATGGGATAAGAAGGCAAGCAGATGTGTCAACTGATGGAAAGCAATCAACGCCGCCCATAGACATCCGCACTGCTATAGACAGTGCAGAAGCATTGCTGACATTTAAGAAAACTGTAGGCTTGTTTTTTGAAGGTTCTAATGTCGTATCTGTTAGGAAACACCGCCGGACGTAGCTCGTAGAGAGTCACAGAGTAGTCGTGCTTGGAAAGAAGTTTCTTGAAAAACGCACCGTACTGGATCGCCACTGGTGGGGATGGATCTTTTCCTTGTGGCAACTACACGTACCGTACACGGTAGTGGAATACAGCGGCCAGGATTAAAACTATTATGCTATTAAAACCATGTAAGTTTTCTAATTACAGATCCTAGACTTGCCGTTTGGCGATTGGGAATTATTTAAAATGCTCATAACAAGTTTACGAGAACTGGAAGCAAATATGCCGGTCAATCCACCAGCTGTAACAGGTGAATACATTGAATTACATTCTAATTTTTGTATATTTTATAATTTTCTTTCATGGTCCGAATGTTTTGAAACTGAATCGAATCTAAGACTGAAAAGATCACAGCCTTTGAGAACAAGAATATTATTTTCTTATATCGTTATTTAAATAAAGCTGACAGACAAGAAAACGATGTGATTGTAATCGTTTTGTTCATTTCGCTCGTTTTCCTAATCCGTGTAGGTTAAGTGCGGCGTACACGTTACTACAAATATCTTTTATTAATTTTATATAATTAATTTTAAGTAAACCTTAAACAATGAACTTTTAGATAACAAACAAAAAAAAATCAATAATTTATAATAAGATCATCATGAATTGGGTTTCTCTCCCGTGGTGATGTAGAGTAAAAAGCAATGCATCATTAATCTACCATCGATATATTATGGTCATATGGCCATCGCATACTAACTCTAGTTGACCATCTCTCCATTTTTCCGGGACAGATAACCTCACCTAAAATGTAAAGAAATGAAAACATGACTCGCGTAAGTTTCGTAATAGAACGTACGCATTGTTTGTTCATTTACTTTATTGCAAACACGAAAATAACCACTATTCTACAAAACTAACATCACATTCGAATGAACAATTCGAACATGAAAAAACATAAACCCTCGGAAAAATATTTACAGTAGACAAAACAAAAAACAAAGATTTTACCCATCTTTTTATTATATTTCATTAAAATTTTGATCGTAGTTTCGCTTTCCACCTATGGCGCGAACCGAACTGAACAGTAACTAGCAAAACCCAGCCAATGGTTCTATGAGTTATTTCGATTAGCCATCTTTTCCCTATCCATCTGACCCGGGCCATCTGACCCGGACTTACCCTACTACGAATCGACCCACCAAGCTTGGCGAATACGGTAACACTATTCATTTTGATGGAAACCAATGTCGGCTATATTGATGATGACATTATGCTATGTATTATTGACAGTAGTTCCTGAAAAATCTGGTGATACAGAAACCGATTCAGTGAAGCCTCGATCAGCGATGGATCATCAACGCAGTCGACCTAGCAATGTTGAGAAACAGGTAATGTATACTTAGGCGTCAACGGTGGTTCGAATTAGAATGAATACCGACTGAACTTGGACTTTTATGCACAACATCGATAAGACAAAGACAATGAACCATGAACAAAAAATCTAAAAATAAATCTATAAATAGATAGCGTCAAAATACATACAATACATACTTATAAATATGTATCTTTCAATGACCAAATATTTGAATGCTACTTAATGTTCAGGTTGCAAGCCCGCTGCGAAAAATGTAATGACGGCGGCGGCGGATAATGTATGCTCTCTAGAGTAGTACATTATGTTATACTAACAAATGTATAAACAGAATTGTCGTGTTCCAATAGGGATTACAATCATGAGGTAACGAAAAGTGATGGATATCGGTGGTATGAAACGAGAAGATTTACAAAGAAAAAATGGATGAATCTCTTTTGTAATTCAAGAAAACGTAAAAAATTACATTTAAACCCCGTTGAAATTTCTATATTATTAACTTAACTGTTATTGTACATATTTCAGCCATATGCGGAATATCAGGTGAATATAAATTTAAAACCCAACTTACTGGTAGTAGATTCACTGCACCATACAAATGCGGCAGAATGCACCATCACGTTTAGTTTTCATTATTTTGCAATTTTCAATCATTGTTTATACACGTCGTTTATCTGTATGTAGCATGTTTTTGCCTCTCATTAGAAATATTCCGGTTGGTGAAAGTTTATTTCTGCCATGAAGGCCAGAACTTTTTAAATTTGTTAGAAAACATTTCTTGCTTATTTTTGTATTTTTATAACATTTATTGCGTAACCAGTTTTAAGACATATGAGTACTGCGAAATGTGTTCGGAATATTATATTTGTGGTTAGATTCACTCTGAAAAATATTTTATTTACGTTGTTTGTTGAATTGAAAAGTACATTTTGTGTAAATAATTATATTCTATACGTAATAACTCGTTCTATAGAAAAATGTCTCCCTTTTATAGTTCTTAAAATATGACTTACTTATGACTGACAATTTAGTTATTATAACCCATTTTCTATTTTTTTCTTGCACTGAAATCATAGCTTTTGAGAATATTTATGTTATCTTCGTTGAATCTAAATATTTAGATAATATTGTAGATATGTATGTATTTCAAGCATTATTTGATGTTAAATTTGTTATGTACTTTCTATTAAATTTATAAATAATTAAAAATAAATAAATTATAATTAAGAGGATCAATGGAGTCAGGCATTACTTTGTGGAAATCCAGTATTCGTATAAAGATTCAATATTGTTTGTCTACGAACCAGAATACACATAACACAATTTTTTTAACAATTTATGCGACACGTGTTTTGCCTCAACACGAGGCATGATAAAAATGGTGTTCTGTGCATACTGATACGTATGCGAACTATTTTATAATATATTTATAATATACTATTTTTGAATTTATATTTCGTATAAAATATTTTTGTTATTGCGCTTAGTAAATTAGTTATTGACTCTCCGCGGGAAGTTGTAGAAAGCCTTACATATCGTTCTTGAGGTGTTTTTTTTATTTCACTTGTACCTTAATCAAAACGACACAGTGTGAAAAACGTTACCTTGTTTATAGGCGGTAATTTAAAAACACAACTTAATAAAGGTGGAAATCTTTATTAATTTCGACTTCAAAAATTATGTATCAGACATTTTCTTTTTTTTTTTAAAAAAAAATGATTAAATGAGCGATCATTTTTGATGACATTTGAAATCTAAGACAGGATCATAACATAACAAAATATTTCGAAGTGAGAATTAAAACTGCGGTTATTACAGCAGTTTTGAATTTCACTTCGAAATATTTTGAGTCCATAAAAATACCCCAATTTATAGGCAAATTTCAGGAAAAATAGCCCGATGGGAATGTGTTAACAATCAACTTATATACAACATTTGATTTGTATGTAGGTAACCCTCGAGGAGCAGATGATATGTGGAGCGCTTCAAACATTGAACGAAGAAGCGATGGAAGATGTCCTACAATCGGAGCCTCCCTCCCACCCAGGTGAGCACCATCTCCGCACCATCCGTGAGCACGCTCCGCAAACCTCTCCTTCCACCTCCCGACCTTCAAACGACGATACGTCTTCGGGAGAGGAAAATGAAACGCGCGATCACATCGTCATTAACGTGTCTGACGACGTATTTTTGTAATACAGGGGTCTCGAACTGCCCTCGCAAACTATTAAATTAACAATTTCATGGATTTAGTCAAATGAAATCGTTATAACTTATATTGATACTTACTGTTAGCCGGGCGCAAGCGGAAAATCGCCAAATAATGTAGAATTCCGCCAAATTTAACCTTTTTTCCCACGTAAATAAAAATCTAACCTAACCTAAAAAAATCCCAAATTTTCATCGTTTTTTAAAACAAAAATTAAGGTGGAAGAAAAAAGAAAACATGCTTTGTTTTAAGTTAATTTAGAAAACAAAGCACACGGCCCCAAACAAATACTCCCCTTACGGTTGTAAGAAATTTGACGGAATTCTACATCATTTGGCGATTTTTCGTTTCCGACCGGCTATCGGAAAAGTACCCTTTGATTATTTTCTTTTCGGATTAAACTTTAATATTTGATAATCAAATGTTTGAATCACCTGTATTATTTCATTTAATAAGCCCAAATGCCTTTTAAGAGTTTTATTGTTACACGTTTATACAACCCACGATGCAAATTCATGAGCAGGTAAAACATGTATAAAAATTCTAAAAACAAAAAATGTACAATGTTAACCATAATTAGTTAGACATCACTATTGATCACAGCGAGTGCATAAAATTGCTCACCTTTTTATAATATTGAATGTTCAATATCCAATTGGCACACTCGATAAATTTCTGTTTAAAAAAATTATGATACCTGATTCTTTTTTCCTGTTCTAATACATTGTCCTAAATACATTTTATATGTTGTATATAAAACACATGCTGTTATGTTGTGCCTTATAAAATTATTTCAGCTTTTAAAAATGTATGAAAAAACCTCTGGGCAAACCTTTTCAATTATATAGATAACAATCCAATATTATTATAACAATGCATATATTTACATTTTGATTATTTTTAATTATTCTACTTTGTGTTACATTTCCTAACGCAAAGGGTTGTCGTGTAGCAACTAAGACAACCATTAAGATAAACGATACATAAATTTGATCTATATTCATTACGACGGGACCTTTTCCGCTCGATTACCCGACATCTGTTTGGCTTGATTTATGAACTATTTCATGGTTTCGTTATCGAGTTTGGAAATTATTTTTTTTATTATAAATATTATTTTTTGTGGGTGGCTATTTCACATAGTGGCATATAACAATATTTTATGGCACTTATTTTGCCATATAATATAAACACAAATTAAGCTAGATATTTTTATTCTCAATATCAAATGTTATCCACTATTGACCTCGATTATTAATTTGAAGTTATTTGATATGGTAAATATAAGATTTGATTTTATAAAATATTGTCACGTCATTCTTAGATTAAGTGTACAAATATTATTATAATTGATTATTATTAAATAAGCATGAAAATATCAAATACTAATAGACTTCTATACCAATAATAATTTTACTGTCTATATTGTGTACTTAATTTTCTAAATTCTATTAGAACATTGTGGAAAAATGCTGTGAAAAGCACATATATAAGACATATATTAGATAGGAAACTATTTTAAATACATTGTAATAATGATTTTCTTAGGTCTAAGAATTTTTTTCAACATTCCTATTAATAAAGAATTTTTATTCTTTAAGTAAATGTGACATGGGCTGTGCCAATTGTATTAATTTTAGTGTTTTTCATTAAGTAATATCTCTGTGCCAAGCCAATTCGATAATAGTGCATTGTTTTTACTTGTTGTAACATTCATTTAAATTAACCATAATAACACTTTATGATATTAAACATTGAGAATCAAAGGGCAATACAAAGTATTTCTTTATAAAGGCATAAATTAAAAAAGGTTATAAGTCGAAACTCAAGGGTATGTTAAAAGCAGTGCATTATATTTTATAATCCCTTTATCCTTAATAATTTAAAAAAATAATTATTCCATATAAAATGATTATGAACATTCGTTGACCTATTTTGTATGAATTCTAAATTTTTTATTATATTTTAGAACATTTTATTTTGTTTGAACATATATCAATTCTTTTAAATGTTCTATTTATCAAATACTTGATGGCACACATATATTTAATTATGTGATATTGAATTGGTTACATTTTAAGTTATTTATAATAGCGTAATTTTACTATAGGTAGAAATATTGTTATTTTGAATTTGGAAGTTCTTTAATGTGAAAATTTTACATATCATAAAATGTTCCCTAGTAATATTATAGTAGAAACGTTCAAACTCATATCATTCCAGCACTTAATAATGGTGCCGAATAAAAACATACCAACAAATATATTGGCTTTTTATTTTATTTTTCTTTCTTCGCAACAATTTTGTGTCACTTTGGTGACACTCAATTTGTGATCGCGGGTGTTCCTCTTCCGAACGATAGTTTTCGATCTAGATCCCGATGCTTCTTCGACCATGCGCGCGATTCCCTCGACTTAATACATCAGAGTGTCTCTTGCAGACGAGGAGAGGGAGCTGCAGCTCCATCTATCCCGCAGCGGTGCCTCGTGGGCGGGGACGATGGGAGCATCGCCCACGGCGGGCCGCGACTTCTCCATACTTAAGGGCGGTAGCCTTCGTGCGCGGCGCCACGCCGATCTGCCTGCCGTCACCTTTAATGTGGAAAATGAGGAGGACTCTGACGATGGCCACATTACCTTCAGCGCCCGGTCGCGCCCCCACAGCGCACTCCGCCGCGCGCCTGCGCCGCGACCCTCCTCGTTGCTGCTCACCGAAGAGGATGCATCAGAACTTAATATGCGACTCACGACGCGCTCAAAATCCGTCGAAGATTCCACGAGAATGGGCTCACCCATTGTTGACCTGAAACTCAAAAGTCTTAAAAAGACCGCTGAAATACTCAAAAAAGTTAGCTCCGCAGAAAGGCTGACAAGGCTTAAAGACAAGATAATGTCCCGCGGGAACGGTTCTCGCGACCGCACTCCGCCCCGCGAGGATCCCGCTAGCGATGACGAGTCAGCGCCGCTCGTGCCCGACGATTTGCCCACTCACCTTCGTAACAATAACCTGCCGTCGTCCAGCTCCAGCTCTTCAGTCGGCGGAGCCCCGCGTTCTCGGACGTTGCTAACTTCGCCAAACAAAAAACCTATCGGCGTGGATTGCGGAGATCGCAGTCAACAGGATAACACTGCCAGTACGGATTTCTCCCCGCGATCAGACCTCACGGATCTGGAGTCTCCACGGGAGTTGGACCACTTGCCGGAGAACAAATACGACGGTAAAGGGACGACTAAAGTTCGCATGGAAAGAGAAAATAGTGATACGTCACTATCAAATATGGTAGAACCGTATAATATGCTCTTACTTTCACATAGGACTTCAGAAAATTCCAGACTATGGAGGCAAAATGCATTAGATTCAAACCCACCCTGGCCATGGGAAGAACCCGATTCTGCAGTTTGAACATAAAAGTGACTAAGAAGAAATGCAGTCATTACCTGTTGAAAGATTTATTTTCCTTATTTATAAATCATAATTTTCCATTCTGATTTATTTTTCCAATAAATGCAAGCTAGTAGTAGTGTACGCATGTAGCGTTTGCAATTTATCCATCATCAATCATGCAATTATTTAATTTTTTCGTGGACAAGTACTTATTAGATATGTAATTTAACTTATCAAATGGCATTTATTTAAAGAGACAAGAATGTAATAATACATTTTCCAGAAGCTATAATAGACGGAAATAAATGAAGTTTTCTAAGCATTTTGTATTTTTGAACACAAATATACAAATAATAATTTCCTTAAATAGTATGTCCATTTATGTATGTAGTACTAAAGACAACGCAGATATAATTTACAACCCAATTTAAAATAACGATGTGAATAATTAGAGGCTTCGACATTCTTCCACTTACCATACATAAAGCGAAAACGGAAAGATGCTATTATATAACGCCGACATTCGATGAACTAATGCTGTAACAAAGCTTTACCACTATTGAAGTGTCAAATTACCAGTATTGTACAAGAGTAAACAATAACAGTTTTTCCATGTTAGTTTTTTTAGTTATGGAACAATCATTTTTTTTAACTTTTTCTAATATCGATAGTTATTATTTACGTCAAACTGTCAATTGACTGTTATAGGCTAAAGTATGCCACCCCGTCTGATCTTCAACTTTATGCATCTAATTTCTGCTAGCCACTACGCAGACCGTGGCACAATCTGGACGGTAGGTGTTCCTCACTACGTTAATCAAGATGCAGTCTCCACTCCAGCACTATCTATTGTAACTATTATCAGTTTTCTGACAAACTTAACCAGCCCATTCCAACTGCAGTTTGCTAACTTGAGGAGCTATGTCGGTAACTGGTTATCCGGTGGATTTCTTCATTTTGAATTATATCTACCAGAGGAAATCCAAACATAACCCTCTAAGCAATTTGGAGCTGTCAGAGCTGCCATGTTTCGGCAACATAAGAGGGTATAGACAGGACATGCACTGGTCGAAGACTCGTATTGAGATACTGAGGTATAAACAACAAAGATTCTACGAAGTTCCCAAAATGGTGTCCAGTCTTTTTCGAAGTTAGCTCTAGCTAATCGCATATTTTTCCTGAGATATATACTTTTTGACAATTTCAAATTTTACTTCCGACGGTAGTTGTTTCTCGACTTATTTTATTCAAACATAAAGGCTAACCAAATTATTTCTGATGTATGTAAATCTGAAAATACAAAATAGGAATGTCTATTCTCTATACCACATGAGTGTGCCCGATAGACTCGTTCACATCATACGAGAATTTCTTAGGAATCGAACCTTCGTCGAAGGACGCGAAAGCGGAAGGTTCCTTTTCGCGTTCCTTTCGACGCTCCTCCCCCCGCCCCCTTAGGGCGCGGGTTCCGCAGGGATCCTGCCTCTCGCCACTTCTGTTCTCACTTTACACCGCCGACATTCCCAAGCACGCGAACGTGTCGCTCGCCCTATATGCGGACGACACCGCCCTCTACACTTCTCATAGGGTCAAATACCGCGTGTCGAAACAGCTCTAAACCGCGGCCACTACTCTTGGTGAATGGTTCCGAAAATGGAGAATCGAGGTAAATCCTTCTAAGCTAAACTTCTCAAGGGGCACCAGTAGAGACTCCCACAAACGAGGCGGCCGACTCTTAGATATCACTCTCTTTGGCAGACCTATCCCGTGGAAAGTCTGTCAAATATTTAGGCGTCACCCTCGACAATCACCTGAATTTTACTAAACACATTCAAAACGCTCGATCCAAAGCGGCCTTCGTCTTAGGTCGTCTTCGCCCTTTAATTAACGCCCGCAGCAAACTGTCCCTCAGACACAAGCTGCTTCTTTACAAAACATGCGTCCTGCCAATCATTTCCTACGCAAGTGTCGCCTTCGCGCACGTGCATAAAAGAAAAATAAACTTCAAGTGATACAAAATCGCTTCATTCGTCGAGCCACCGGTGCTCAGTGGTTCCAGCGCAATATCGACCTCCACTGCGACCTTAACTTGCCGAGCGTCAAACAACACTTTAAAACAGTCTCTAAGAAATATCTTGAGAGATCCGAATCCACTAGTGGTACAATCAGTAAATTATTCACCCGATTTAAACGCACGCCCAAAAAGACGACGCCCGCGTAACGTGTTACACGATCCGGACGACGAAACAGCGTCGTTCGGATCCACTCACGACACCAACACTCACACGCACCCCGGCTCTAACCGAGCACGAAGAGTAGGGAACACTTCTACACCGGCCGCTTACACGAGATTCTCTCACGTACCCGGTCGGTTCTCACCCCCTAGACCTTAGGGTCTATGGGACTAATAGGGACTATAGTTACTAAAGTTCAATCCTCCCCTACATGTTTAACGTAGAATCATGACGAGTTTAAAATCAGCACACACACATATGTGTACCTCCGACACGGCGTCAGGCCGATGGAGTCTGTGATTTGCGCAGATTCTCAATTATATTTTACTTGCCCGCGGCTGGAAGCCCGCGGGCCCTGAATACGATAAAGCTGTTAAAGCCAAAAAAAATAGGAATGACGATTGAAACAACAGTTACAGTAAATAATTTAATATTTAACACACTGACACTACAGGAAATAATGCTCAAATAAAAATGTGTTTTAAATAAAATAAACATAAAACCTTTTAGTAAATTTATTCACGGAACAAATTATAAAATTAGATGTCTATATTTATATTACACGATGACCATTATGAACTTAGAAATTAAATACATAATGCACGGATTTCAAATTACGTGACGCATTATATTTATCATTTAAGCATTATGTATATCAAAATTAGTTTATCATAAGAGATCATATTTTTTATCAATATATAATCTACATTTAAATAACAATCACAAATGACTCGATTAAGGAAGCACATTTAAAAACATAATATTTATTTTCACAAAATGTTCTATTTCATCTAGTAAATAGTTACCAGATATATTTTCAGGCGTTTCTCACTTAGTACAAAATTAATCGAATTAAAATTAATTTAGAACTTAGCTATCAATTTGGTAAAAGTTTTAAATTACCAAGGAGCATTAGTGCCATTCGAAAGGTTTTTGAAATAAGACGATGAGAATGGAAATTTAGAAGTTTACTGAGTAATTGGAAAACATAGTAACACAATTGATGGCTTTTAAAGCTACGCAGTGCTACGCTCCCTACATATGTAGCTCATCGCGAGTCATATCACAGTTCCTTCTCGTAATTATCTTTTTCTAAACTTCTTGCATAAATAAGCCCTTTTTATTTAATTTACTTCTATTTGTATGTAGCGCTATCGCCCTACACGGCACAATTCTAGACAGATTTTTAAAAACCCCTGGCACTAAAATGTTAAAATTTACAAACTACATCACTTCAAATAGAATAAACAAAGATCCAATTAAAAGAGATTTTAGGCTAAATATCAATTATTATCTCACGGCATTAAATAGATATGAGGGCCAAGCACTGGGTCTGCATTTTAACTTTACAATTTAAAAGATAAATAAAGTTTGCAAAAACGAGTAATATCATTAGACTTGAAAATTAAAAGAAAATATAAAATAGTAAAATGAAATATCACACGGATGGTATATTTAAAAAAAAATAGTATTTAATATAAATAAAGAAATAAAATTATCAATATAAATATCTCATGTGTTTGAAAGATTATATACATGTTCGAGTCTCCACAAGGTAATCTAATTTTCTACACAATAACGTCAGTTTATTCCTTATAACTCGTGATTACGTGTGCAATGAGAAATACGCTATATTACAATGATTCAACAATATAGTACACCTTACATAATTTATTATTTTCTTCTATATAATTGTTAAATAAAAATGATTTACACAATTCCATCTACATTAACAAAAGCATAATAGATGTACACATTAATTTGTTGTGTACACATATAGAGAACACTCACTAGACATTAGTTTAATAGACAATAAATAAAAAGGACAGGTTCTCATGTAAACTCAGTATCATACTGATTCACAGTAATCTTCAATTGTTACAACAAGTACACTGAGGTATCAGGGGCGGATTAACCCTCTGTCAAGTGACAATATCTCTGTCAATGAAAAAAAATAAAAGCGCTGTTATTTTTTTCATTCACCGTTAACTAAAATGTGCTACTGGCAAGATTGTAGCCTTATTTCAAAAATTCGCGGGCCAGCGAAAGATTTAAAGATACAGGTACTTCTAATTAAGTGCAAACTTATAATTATCGTTCATGGACAACTAGTACTAAAAAAAGAGAAAACGCATTTTGCAACATGTTAAGTCCATGTAATGTCAATTGACACAAAACCTCTTTGACATTTCTACATTTGTCTAAGGCCACCAGCTTTGTGCCTAACATATAACCCGTGCCGTGTATGGATATTGCGACGCCAAGATTGATTGAAGGCGTTCAATCAAATCAATCTGACTGAATCGTCATTAATTATCCTACACTCTGATCAATCAATCCTATCTAAAAATTTTCCGTTTTAGTTTTATTTTAGATGTAAAGAACTAATCCATTCTTTATTGTATGTATGCGGTTCGTTTATAGGATAGGAAGGCAAACGAGTCACCTGATGTTAAGCAATTAACACCGCACATAGACATCTGAAAAACATAAAAGCTTGTTTTATGAAAGTTTTAATGTCGTATCGGTTTGAATACACCGTTCGAGGTAGCTGATTCTACAAGGTAGTGATGCATGGAGAGAAGTTTCTTGAAAAACGCACCATACTGGATCGCTATTCATCCAGATGGTGAAGATAAAACTGTTTCTTGTGGCGAATTGTGTGGTTGTGGAATTCAGCAGTCGAAATTATTCCGAACAACTCCTAGGAGCACTCCCCATTGTAATATCGATAGAAGGAAAACGCGCATACTGGATGACCATTCATCCCAATAACATACATAAATGGGAGCCTATTAGCAAAAGTACATTTAGGGTCTAAACAGATAGAGCGGCACGGCCGAGTCACTGTTCATATAATTGGATGCATATGATCTCATGAAATCTCACTACAGCGCCCTCGCCGACGCATATAATTAGGTCCTTAGACTTGAAATCAATGAACTGTCCTAATTTTTAAATTGGAATTAAGTACATAAATCTAAATAAATAAAAAATGAATCGCCGAAATGTATGTAACGCGCATAACTTCAGAACGACTGCGCCACATTAGATAAATCTTTTTTTGTTGTGTTTATTATTATCAGGAAAAGGTTTGTATAAAATATAACTTTCAAAAAATTGTATGAAATGATGTAAAAAACATCTCATTTCCGGCGTTTTAAATCGGAACTAATGGATGATTTACAAAAGAAGCTATGAAAAACAAAATAAATGTAAGTATTGATACATTGACATTAATTCATATTCAGTTACTGTTTCTTTTGTATTACAAAAGCAACACTTTGTTTCTCGCTTCGTCGTGTACTTTCTTCTGAGGTTTGTCTATTTTTTCATTAGGTACACCACCCGTGCGAAGCTGGGGCAGGCAGCTATTATTTTAAATAACACGTATTTTGCTAATATCATTAGTGTTGTCGTCTATTAGTTTATCGGGAAGATCGGGATTTGTTGTTAAAGGCTCTTCCCTATTGTCTGGCTCGAGCTGTTCGGCTGCATCTTCAGCGTCAGAGGCTGAGAGCCGTTCATCTGACGTTGAGCTGGCCGTCGGTGGAGTGGTGGTGACTTGCAGCGAAACGGTGGTTTGCGGGGCAGTTGTTAGCGCGCTCCACCAGCCTGAAAGAGCTCCGCGCGCCTGCGACAGCGCGCCGCCCACGGCTCTGGACGTGGTGGCTACCGCCCGCCCCGTAGTGGCCACAGCCGCCGTCACCTTGCGTCCTCCTTCCGTCGTGGACATTGTACTACAACAATAATTAATGTCATTATGCCTATAAGCTATAAAGGAAATCAAGAATCATACTCATGGGGTAAATAATAAAAATAATTCAATAGAAAAAAACGTCACATTTCCACCCCATTCAGTCTACTTTCATTACTCATCCCTTTCTGAACTTTTGTCGTGATAAAAGTTGAGAGAGGGATGCTTAGATGGTTTGGGCATATAGAGAGGATAGATGAAACATGACTGATAAAAGAAATTTACGTTGCAGACTTAGATGGAAAGGTCGGTGAAAAATCTCCAGATGTAATTTTTTTATACCAATTTTGACAAGTGCATTCAATTAAACAATCAACACCATAAACTTCACATATCTCTTTGTGATCCTCAGCTGCTTTCTTGCCTTTATGAAAATAAAAAAGTAAAATATGTCGAAAATGCTTATTTTTGCACTCCATGTTAAATATGATTGTACACTGACAGTTTTAAACAAAATTACAAGAAATTGGTTTTCATAGCGACCTAAAGGTATCGAATACCAAACCTTAAAAGAAAAAATTCTAATATTGACAAAAGAATAACGAAACAAACATAATGCAACTACTTGCCAACCCAATAGTAAGTTATTAATTGATTTAACTAATTAAATTGATTTACTTACTGTGCAAATTTTAACTTCATATCAGCAACAGACAGCTGTCCAGAAAAAGGATGCATTGGTGCAAGGTTCATAAAGGTCTGAATATCACCATTATTTGTGGTACTTAACCATTTTTGATAAGCGGGGGTACTTTTGAAAGCATTAATAAATTGAGGATTATATGCTTCAAATTCTCTGCTTCCTTCTGTAAAATAAAAATACATATTTTGAGTTTCTTGTTTCACTGTAACCTAGATAGTAGAAAAGTGGTTCTGAATCGAAAGATAATTCATATTTTTTACATTTGTTACCATAAATAAATTTCATTTTAGTTTAATTTTAACACTTGACATTCAAAGTTTCTTCAATGTTAATAATTACATATCATTGTTCAAACTTCAGAATGCTTACTATCAAATTTATTTTCGTTGACATTCCGAAGTTTATAAAGATGTTACTGTGAATGTAAAAGTGACTACCAAGGAATCTCCTTATTACTTATTTACGTCCAAAGCCACATTAACACATTAACATTATTTCATAATGCATCTAATGATTTATGTCAGGAAATAAAATATATAATTATCACATGCACAGTTTGCAAAGTGTAAAGTATATTCGCTTCACATGGCACAGAATGTGTTAATGGTAAACATAATTCTGCACATATTAACTGCTTACTTCCATATTACTATAAAAAAGTAAAAAGAAGTCAGTGTTGAAACCAAAAACTTTAATGTAATAATCAATATATGCAAAATTTTGGTACCCAACTATTGACTCAAAATTACAATTGTAAGTCAATAAATTAACAATCTGTTTGATATCAGGCAAGCCAACATCAAGCGAATAGTCAATTTGAAATTTAACTGGCAACTGACTTGCCAATAAGCTGCTTTAGGACAGATAGTTCATTACACATTAAGAATATTATTATTGTACATATTATAAGTAGATTCAAAAAATAAATATAAAGAAGAACATTCTTCATAAATAGCCTCTAAGGATGTCTTTTTATGTGTTGTTAATAAGTAACACACACTTATTTGATTATTCTTATGACATAAATCAAATAGTTAATGTATATGGCCTAACCTGTTATCATTACTAACCTAATAAGATATAATAATGTGAAGAAAGGGAAGATTATGTTTGTTCCACATATTTTACCTGGTAATAAAGAAGTCCTGAGAAGATAAATTAAGTAACTGGCAAACTGATCTCGTATCCATGAGTCACCTTGGGTAGATCCATGACGCACAACATGATCTGCAAATCTGAGATCCTCTGTCCCAAGAGTAAGCTGCCTTCTAAGAACCATATCTGCTGTTTCTATTCTCATTTCATTTAATTCCACTAAAACATCAAAAAACTGCCTCTTTTGCTTAAACAATACATTAGATGCACCAACAACAAACCCCTGTACAGCACTATCTGATAGCAAGTCTAGATATTGTAATGATAAATATGGTAAGCAGAGATACCCATCTTCAAACAAAGGTAGTGGAAAGCCACATTCTGCATAATCAATTTGTCCGGTTAAGTTATATAAACCATCCACACTCATATCTCTTGCCATCATAGGGATTTGTTGAGCCTCCAAAATAGGTTTAGCTTTATACTTTTCACCAATACTGTGACATTTTTCCCTGCCAACTGTTAATTCTTGACGATCCACAACATCAGATAGTATAGTTTCATCAAAGCTCTGTCGACTTACTCTGTCTTTTTCTTCCAACATATTTCCTGTTTCTTTAGAAGATAATTCCTCATCCAATTGATTAATGCCATTCTGATAGGGTTCATTTTGTATTACAATACTTGAATCTATCATATCCCCATTTTTACAATCTGAATGTGGTGGAATAGGGGATAATGGTCTAGATAACCTGAAAGGTATTAAAATTTAATCTTAAATAAGTGACATTAAAATTATTAAAAAGAAATAAAAACCGAAAATTGAGGTTATTATTTCTTTTTAATAATTTTAAGTTTAGTTAGGTTTAATGACAAACCAATGCTTAGTTTAAAAAGTTTCATAAACTCCAAATTAGACTTGACTTCTTCTAAGTAATAACAATGTAAAAATTAAAAGATAAAGTCAAGAACAAAATGTGCTAAAATAGCTTAAGGTAGTGCTTAAGTAATGTTCAAACTAATAGACACAATACAGTTACTAGTTTGTAAATAAAACTTACGTGATATTGGCAGCATGAGAGAGACCACTTTCTAAACAATGTGGTAACAATGAGACAAGAGTTAAAAGTGAAGATGATAAAGGTCCTGCAGGTGCTCCATATAACAGAACTTTACGTTTCAACAACAGCAGCTTAAATAGTAATAATGCTTTATGCCTCCAATTTTCTAAAAGTTTTTGGACTGATAAACCTATAAATGAAAGTTGAATGTTGTTGATTAATGGCATGAATGCATAGTATAAATATAACTTTAATACATATATAATTTAAGAATAAAATAATCATTATGTTTTATTTATAATTATAATAAAAGTTACTTATAAAATAATTAATATTATAACAAAAATATTTTATAAATATTTCTGTTGTTAATTTGAGCCAAAACAACACAATTTGAATAACAGCTATTTTTGGTGTTTGAATGTACATGTTAATTTTTGTTATTTCTAATATATTCTAGTTGATTATACAAATTGCTTCAACATTGATTCAATATGTTTAAAAAAAATAGTCAAAAATGTTATTTGTAAAATATTTTTATTTAATAATTTATGAACATATATCATATCATCATTAAAATTTTAAACACTTACCTTCCAATCTTTGATCAACCTGCACAGGACAACTGTTTAAATGATTATATGCATCTTCTAAAAGCTTTGTCTGAGAAAAATCACCTTGAAGGAACCAAGCACGAACCACAAGCTCCATCTTAATAGCAAGGCGGCCAAACAATGGTTCACGGCAAACTACACAAACACTTTTCTGCACTGAACTACGGGTCATGTCCTCTGTTTTCTGAATTACTTGCTGGTGTAAGATAAAATTAATAATCTTTAGTTTATTACAAGTCTTTAAATAATGAACTACCATATCAACCAAATCTAATACATTTCCAATGATTTTATTTTTAAGTAAATTATTGAAAATGAAGTGTACAATTTTGTGCCTTTCTTGATCTTTATTGAAAGTTGGGTACCACTTATACATAAATATCAGACAACTTGTGGGCTATTTGGCATTTCAGATTAGCAATCTATGACAGACTGCAGACCTTAGCAGGATGTTCTGGTTTCTGGGTAGGAACCCATACGGACAAATTTGAATAAGGACCATGTGGACTAATGGATAAAGGCGTTGGACTTCGGATCCAAAAATAATAAGGGGCAAGTTTGCTATGCATGTGACGATTTCAACAAGCTGCTAGTGTATACTTCAGGATATGGAACTATTTATTCTAAACTATATGATGTCTACCGGAGGCTTGATTATGTCTTGATTTGATCACTTTCATGGTCAAATAGAGGCATCTCAGATGCTTTGCTGGCCTTTTGTCAACACATATGTTCATCTTTTTATGCTTCTATGTCATATTTACGGGTCAACAGAGATTGTGAATTGTTCCATATTTACACAGTTAAGTAAAATAAAATAATTTTTAGAAATTTAATTACTATACTTACCTCAACAGGAATTTGGCGAAAACATGATATACCAAAGACTGTGGAAGCAGGCTCTGTAAGGCTTGGTAAGTTGAAAAATATTGTGTCTGATAGATAGTTGTGGGAGCCATCTGGCAAGGCCAATGCTGGTAAATGTCGCCATGCTGTAGGTAGCTCGCATGGGTGATTAGGAATTAGCTCAGGATAGCAGTGTTCTACCTAAAAAATATATTTGAGTAATATTAGCCACTCTTATTCACATGTATTTACAATCATAACTAATACAGAAGAGTTGCAAAAATTTGCCTAAAAATTTTAGCATCTATTATGAATATTAAACCAAAACAAATATTTATAGGTAATACTCGAAGACACAACTCTCTTAACATATTATGTTGTACTAATTATTAGAATCATATGAAAATATATTATAGTTATAAAATTTACCCATAGTTTAAGAATGTAAAAGTATGTTTATAAAACCATTCTTACTTTAAGTATAACAAGACGTATTTTTGAGGTAAATACGAAGTATTATGTAGGATACGCTTTAGGACTATCCGTTAGTTAGATGATATAAAAAATAAATTGCAAAAAAATGTTATTTTCGGAATTACGAATTCTGATAATTAGTACAAAACTAGAATATTTATTGATTACTAAAATTAATGACGCTTCACTTACTTGGCACCCTTTTTTATGGTGGAATCCCACAACGATGATGTTTAAAACAGGATCATTAATAAACGACATTTTATTTATATCATCATAAATTTTATGAATTCACCAAACATTATAGAATGAATTTTGTTTTGAAGTAAACTAACTAACCAGGTATACTACAACATGATAAATTGGTAAATGTCATAATCTCAAATACGGTACAGATATATCTTAACGAGCACAAAAGCACAGACTGACAAACATGAATGCCATTGTTTTGTTTAGTATTAAAAAAAATAGGATTTGAGAAAACAAACCCAAAATATAAATGTATAAAACAAATATAACAAATAACTAAAATGCTGCAAGGAATTCTAAAATATTTTAAAATTACATTAGTTTCATATATTTAATTTGAATATTTTAATTTTATTGCATTCATTAAATTAAAAATGAAGTAAAAATATATAATATTCGTAAAAATAATTTAAAATCAGTAAAGCGCAGAATGCTACCAGGAATAAAAACTTATAAAGAAGAATAAAGTTTGATAACGAAGAGTTTACGGAAATGCTGTTCTAAATGAAACAACGTGCCGTGATTGGCTCCGTTTCTTTAAAGACGGTTATTTCGATGGTGATAACTATCCGCGCTAAAACCATTCGAAGACGCTAAATTGGAGAAATTGCTCGATGATAGTCGAAACGCTCAAATGGGAAGCCCTATCCCACTCGCCATATTCCCCAGATATTGCGCCGTCCGATTATTTCTTGTTTCGTTCGATAGCACATGATCTAGCAGATCAGCACTTCTACTCGTATGAAGACATCGAAAAAATGGCTTGATTCGGGGATAGCCTCACTTTTATTGTAACGGTATTGGAGCTCTGCCATAAAGATGGATAAAAGTTGTATCTAGCGATAGGAAATACTTTAAATATTATATATGTAAACATTTTGACACAATTAACGATAATTTTATAAAAAAAACAGCGAAAGCTTAGTTGCACCCCTTATAATATTATATATGTTTTAATTATAAATATTTTGCAAAAAATAACGGGCACCTTACAGTCATTGGCTATTCTATGGATAATATTAATATTTTTAGTATTCATTAACTTATATGACTAGAAAATTATTTTTTAGAATTTTTTTAACACTTAAATCCTAGAAACGATGTTTTAGTCAATGTAAACAGAAATCCATATGAAAATAAACATTTTTATGGGTATAGTGAAATTAAGCTCATAGCCTTAATTTCTATGGTACTTTTATAAAAAGACACTAACAGAAAATTAAAAACGAATATGACCTCTCTTTGCAGCAATTACGGCATGTAATCGTCTTGGCATGCTTTCCGCCAGGCTTTGGATGGTGTCCTGTGGAACGTGTTCCCACTCAGCCGAGATCACATGTTTAAGCTCTCTGATGTTTTGTGGGGATGGTTAGACAAATCGTACTCGCTTTTTTTAGGAGGTCCCAGGCGTGCTCAATGGGGTTAAGGTGGGGGCTCCGCGCTTGCCAGTCCAAACTACAAATACCGACCTCTTGCATATTGCATAAAAAAGGTATTGTTTTTTAGTTTGTCACTTTTTACTTACTTGTTTGTTTACTTATTATTTGTTATATATATATATATATATATATATATATATATATATATATATATATATATATATATATATATATATATATATATATATATATATATATATATATATATATATATTATATATTATTATATATATTCATTTAAATTACTATTAAAACTTTTATTAACGGTTTATGTACGGATTAACTTAACGGTACTTGTTATTTCATTGTAAGTGAAATTGGTCGTATAAATAAATTTTTACTCGAATTCGTTTCATGTAATATTTAACTCATTACTTAAATATTCTTTTCTTATTTTTAGAACGCATTAAACAATTTTCAATGTTTAATGCGTTCTAATAATAAAGAGTTCTAAAACTAGAATAAGTTGTATAAATAAAATAAAAAAAATTACTGTAGCGAATGAAGATATTTATTTCAACACATTTAGTTTGATATCATGACTTAAGATATAGCATACATTAAAGAACACAACATTTTATGACCCATGTTTATTGTTTATAGCATTCATTATAGATCTGTGGTTGCAATTTGCAAATTTTCGTCGCTGACAATATTACAAAAAAATGTTGTTGTTGTTGTGATAAGTGAAAAATCTAAGTGTTGTTTCTATATCTTTAACATTACTGTACCTATTTTTAATAGGACATGTCATATATTTTTCTGACTTATTAATTATTTTTTCAAGTTTTTCTCTACTGAAGAACTATAAATGTTAGTGTACTCCAGAGCAATATATGCTTAGGTCGCCATTTTCGCTATTATTGTCGTTTTTTGTTTTTATTTTGTATAATGGTACGAAAAGCAATAAATTCATAGTGACTGAAATAACAGTGAGAAGTCATCAAGCTAATTGAAGTGGTGATGATTTTAAATTGACATTGTGCATTGCTACCATATAAGGTTAGTTTTATATTTTCATTCTTTGTATTGTGCTAGCGTCAAAATATTTTTTTACTTGAGTGCAATTCAAATTTGAATTAGTTATCCTTTGATCATTTGTTCATTATTTTTGTTACTAATCGTAACTTTTATCGATTGCAATAGCTTGGTGATCTATGTAAGTTGCGATAGAAATGACAGTATATGAATGAAATATAATAGCGAAAGTATAACTTTGTCTAATATTTCATCCCATCTAACATTTACTTTGTTGATAAGTTTTATTAATGAACAGAATGAAAGAATGAGTATATTAATGTTTTCAAATTGCAATCAATAGATACTTATGGTTTTGTAAATCATCTACTTATGTTAATTGATATATGTTTCGACTTATTTCATATGTGTGTATATATATATATATATATATATATATACATATATATATATATATATACATATACATATATACATATACATACATATATATATATATATATATATATATATATATATATATATATATATATATATATATATATATATAATTCATACCTATATTCTCTTTTAGGCAACTTATTAGGAGACATATTTTACTGGTATTTATCTTAGTATAGTTATATGTATACTGGGGATAGTAAATTTAAAGAAATGTATTTTATCTTACTATTTAAGTTTTGTGTAATATATTAAATGCTTACTGGTAATTTGTCTATAATATGTGAGATTCTAAAGGTATCTTTAAAGGAACTTAATTTTACATTATATATTCTTTTTTTATTGATTGGTATATTTAATCAATGTAATACATAGTATAATTACTTTTGTAAATAATCTGAAAATAGTATGTTGTAAATAAAAAATGTAGGTTCCCGAAACAAAAATTTTTGTCATACTATACTCTGCTTGTCAATGGCACCTGTTATTAAGGCATAGTTGCTTACATATATAGTAAACTATGTATTTATATTGAACTAACTAAATGTAGCTGATTATCTTTCTTATAACTTTATATTTTATATGTACTAATAATTAATAATTTGTTCACATAATTACTAATTATAATTGTGCAAGCTAAACAGTAAATAAAAGGTGTTTAATATTTCTCCTTTTCTGGTTAGGCTCTCTCTCATTCATATGCTTCTTCCAGTTAAGTAGATGAATTATAAACTGTCAAAACTCTCTTAACAGAAGTTAAAAATTATCTAATAGGGCTTCATTTTGCTGACTCACTGCATACTTTTGAGCATTGTAGCTTCTTATTATTATGTATAGGGTTGCAGAAGAGGAGGTATAGGAGAAAGACTCCCAATATCAGACAGAGTAGGTCTCTGTGGACTAAATTGGAATATCCAAATATTTCACAGAATAACACAGTGTTATTCAACCTTGACCTTTGCACTGGAGAGTGTACACTACTCATGTCTCCTTATGTGGTGATTGATGTCTTATTTATGCTTGTTGTATCCTTCTTTCAAGTTCGGACCTAAGTACTGCCTATATAATCTTACAAAGACAATGCAATTTCCCTTACAAACTATGTAAGATTTTCTTATCTGAGATTAATGAGGTACCATGAAGCAGACTGACAGATTTGACAGCCTTGGCAGAAGGAACAGAAAAGTTGAAATTTCTCATCCTAATTACCATGGAACATAGTAATAAAAAAAGCTTGACTGAAGGTGAGTTTGATTTAGAGGTGCTAAGCGATACACAGAGAGCTTGATGGTAAAGAGAAAATGAGCAGTAGTACTCTATAAAATTACTAAACAACAGAGAATAGAACAGCCGCTTAACCACTTGCGGTATGTGAAAACTGTAGATCAGCAATTGACTGGATATTTTTTGTCACACATGTGCTCGAGCTTCGACTTCAGTCTCTGAATCTGAAAACATCCACCTAAATAGAAAGCTGTATAGCATTCCAACAAGAGTTAGAAAGGATTGCAAAGTCTGCTTTCAAAGAAATAAGCCCGGCAAAAGACATCAAACCACATACTATTGTGACACTTGTCCCGACAAGCCCGGCATGCATCTCGGCAGTTGTTACATCAAATATCATACAAAGCAAAATTATATCAGACTAATGTTGAAGAAATTATCTTTGTAAATATACATTAAATATTAAAATATGAAAGTTTTATGTGTTACTTTGTTTGTAATCATTTTAAGTTAGAGGTAAGAAATTCACCAAAAGTACTACTACTAAACTCTTTGAGTTGCTGGTTAGTGTGTCCATAAACAGCCTCGAGTGCAAAGGGCTAATAATAAGAATGTATATGGAATGGTGGTTTGAAGCACGCTCTGGAATATTTTAGTAGTGTATATTAGTAAAGTTATATTTATAAAAACATTTAAAATATTAGGAGTATCATTTCTCATTTTGAAATGTTGGTAAAAGCTTGTTTGTGAGCTGTAACTGACGTTTTAAAAATGGAATATAATTTCTTATGTTGAAAAATAAAAAAATTTGAATGGGTGTGGATGAATACTGTTTAATTTTTTTTCTTCTGAAATAACAATTTTTATATTTCTAGTTTAGATTCCTACTAGGATTATGAGTAGTTCATATTTTGCAAAGAGTCAAACCTTTGCAAAATATGAACTACTCTCTACTATCATATATTCAATGGCTGGTAAAGCTACTGTAACTGACACAAAATTATAATAAAATAAAAAGGCAAATATTGTATGTCCATTGTAGTGTCTATAAATGTTTATTTTACTTATTAGTACTATTTATCATTGTTAATCATTGTTAGTATTTTTATAATAGTTATTCTTTTTTAAAATATTTTCTGTGTCCTCATTAGTTATGTTTTTCTGGGTCTAATTGTGAATCTATTCACGCAAAAATCTTTATTAAAATCATTCCAACCATTAAGGAACGATTTCAGTGTGTTACATTTATTCTAATTAATATCAACCTAGTAAGTCATAAAGTAATATATTTTTTTTGTTTGCAGGATTGAATGGGGAGCATTGTAGAGTTGTAGGCATGACTGAGAAGGTGTTATACCCTGGTAAGTTTTTTATGTTAGTAATTTTATAAATAGGCAAGATTGTATTACATCTTCAATAAAAATTGCTTTGCTTACGGTACTTCTGTATCCAAACCTAGTAAATTAAGTTCTTTTATGTACTCATGAGTTGATAGAACTTCAAGTTGTAGAATCTATTACCATGAATTGCAAGCTATACATATTGTTTTTCGATGCAAGGTCCATAGCATTTAAGTGATTAATAATACCTTAATTACATAATAATGGATTCATTATTAAATTAAATTAATCTTTATAAAAAGAGCAAGCTTAATTATTAATAGAAATGAGACTTATAGAATTTTTTGTGTTAGAGCCACGCTGCTGATGAATTCATGTTGAAAATTCAACATACATGCATTTCGTCACGCCTGTCTCCTGTAGGGGTAGGCAGAGACCACAGATCTCCATCTGCTATGATCTCGGCACTTTCCTTGCTTCCTTCACATGTAAGCCTGCCACTGATGAATCTTTACTGATTATAAATTCAAATATTGTATATCAATCATTGTAACATGATCAGAAGTTATAAAATAATTATATATGATTGCCATGCTGCAGACAAATATCATCAAAAAAAATGCCTGTAGTAACAAATATTCATGGTTGGTAGTGATTACTTATCATTAGGTGGCCCAAGTGCTTATTTGCCCACCTCTTGAAAATAAAAAACTGAGTACTAAATCATACGTATCTGTATTAATAGCAAACCCAAACGGCGCAGTTGCCAGGTGTTCGTTTTCTGAGCGAAGGTTCGTTAACCTTAGTGTAGTTTCTCGGGACTACCTATATATTACGTTACAGGAATTTCAAGATATTTGCAGCCTTTTCCTTGTTAAACTTTAATTCCCTGGTGTGACGTCAAATTTTTGCAACAATGCAATCACAACTCAAATTTAAAAAATTATAAAAACTTCCAAAATTAAGCGTAGTTGGCCTTCCGGCTTATCTCAAAAGTAACACACACATCGTCAACACAACAATCACACACAATATCATAAGTACAGCGAACGTGAACTCACACGATCGCCATGTGCCAAAATGTGATCATACAAATTTAAACCTCATAATAATATAAAGTTGGTAATATTTTGATTGGATTTGAAGATTAGAATTTTGGCACTAGATTTCTATACTAATCACACGATGTCAAACTTTTATGACACCCTTCCTTCTTTAAGGGTCGTGTACGTTTTTTTCTTATTTTTAGGGCATTTTTTAAAAAAAAATATTTCTTCATGTAAAACCCCTGCTTCTTGAAAAACTTAATCAACATTTTGCCCCTATGGTTTCTGTGTCGAAACTGTATTTTCATGGTTGATTCGACTTCATATGCAGTCTTACTTTAGCATTCAAGTTGCAAGATCCTAGCTGCGTCATCCTCCTTACTATTTACTCCTTACATAACTTCCTTTTCTAACAACCTCCGAGTGTGCGCGTAAGCTTAAGACCATACCGTTTAGATAGTCCTTCGGCTATTTACAAGGAACACAACCCTCGCTGACATATTGGATATTGCATCAACATTGTTAGTGAGAACTCTATTGACTATGACTCTCACACTATCTTGGGAAAGATGATCACCCTGACGAAAGTAGAACAGATGGCGCGATTGCAGGATGAGCGTTTCCTCCACCTGTGAACGGAGTTCGTTTAGTCCAACAACGTGCCATGTTATCTTTTCCAGCTCTACATTGAGTGTGCTCGTAGGTTTCCAAAGAAGATGAACAAGGAGTTATCACTATATAATAATACAGTGGATCAGCGTTAATCCGACAAACGTTAATGCAAGGCAATGTCTGTTTATCGAATTTGTCGAATTATAGTCTGGAATTATTTGAATAAGAGTACGTAATCTGACAAAATACAAATCTATTTGAACTAAGTATCATACTACACAAATATGTATATAATATGAATGTGGAATTTACTAAATTACACATCACAATGGAGAGCTAATATTTTATTACAGAAATAACATCATCATTTCTATATAACTTACGAAAACAATAGTGGTGGCGCGTACAAGTTTCAACATGGTACAACCATGCCATGCATTATATTAGTGAAGATTTGCCGAAATTTTTATGTACAATGAACAGTGATAGGCGCTCCGGATTAGGCAGGTACCGGATTACCGCAGGTCTACTGTATATACTGTAAGTTTAACCATAAATACAAACGACGCTTCTATAAGCAAAATGTAAAGGTATATTAATAACATCTATATATGTGCGTAAGCTTAGTTTTTAGTGTGACGAGGTGCATGTGCACCGGTTGACGCATCGCTGTTGGATCTTTACATAATGCTCGAGGGCGTGGAAGTATGTAAAGCGAATATATAAGACGTGGATCGATGCCGGGATACTACACCCATACCGAGCATAGCGCATATTTTTAACAAATTGTCGTATACCATTGTTGAAGTGAATTTTAAGTTGTATGTTCCAACATTTTTGACATTCTTCTTGACACTAAAAAAGCCCCAACCAAATTCATTTTTAAAGTCAATTCCGACAATTTTTGAAGTCTTGGAATAGATATTGGCATTTTAGTCAATGTAATCAGAAATCAAGGTTACGAGTATTTTTTATGGTTCTCTAATAAGAAAATAAGAAGACATTAAAAAAAATTAATAACAAGTATAACCTCCCCTTGCAGCAATCACGACATGTAATCGTCTTGGCATGCTTTCCACCAGGCTTTTGATGGTGTCCTGCAAAATGCGTTCCCACTCAGCTGAGATCACACGTTTAAGCTCCCTGATGTTTTGTGGAGATGGTTAGACAGATCGTACTGGCCTTTTTAGGAGGACCCAGGAGTGCTCAATGGGTTTAAGGTCGGGGCTCCGCGCTGGCCAATCAAAAAGGCGAATTCTGATCTCTTGCATATAAGCAATCTACGTAAGCAGAACGGTGGGTCCATGTAAATCATCATGTATATCATCCATGTAAATGTCACTTTCACCAATTACAGTCACTGCGGGTTGAGCATGTTGACAAAGGATTTATTTTATGTACCTTTGCGCATTTAGTAAGCCATTTTCAATGAATACTATTTCGATACGAAGCTGGACGTTACTGAGTCACTAAAAAGCAGTCGTCTTTTTCTTCTATGAACGGAACCTGTCTCTTGGTATCGAGTGCAGTTTCTTTGGACAGTTGAACAACTCACATTTAACCGCTTTGAGACGTGAAATTGGCTACACCCCTCTTCCAGCAGCGCTATAAGGCAACAATAAGGCAGAATGATGTGACAAATATACATTATTCTAATAAAAATAATAAGAAGTTAGTTTTAATTGCCTGTTAACCAACCTTCTAACAACAAACCCGCGAAAAGAAAGTAAAAAGTCACAGATTACAAAAGGGATTATTTTTTTTAAACTAAAAGCTTTATTAAGTGCCACTATGTTAACCTCACTATGAAACGGTGGTAAAAGCTTGTTTCTTGCTAGACTAACTTTTGACAAATTAAATAGAAAAACTTGAATTTGAATCAAGGTCTTTGTGAATATATTAAAAAAACGTACAAACTACCGCAGTTAATGTGGTGATTAAGATATAATTTATATATTTCTGTATCACATTCGATGCGCTACTAGTAGGGGTTGCCATATGTACATACCTTATTTTATATACGTAATCCTCTTACTTTTTGCGTAGTTGGATGGGCATCTACCTCCCGTATTTTATTTGCGTCGCATTCAAGTTTTAAAGTTGCTTACATATACAATAATTGCCTAGAACAATTTCGCAGTTGTGTGTCTTACAATAAGTGAAAGTAAACAAAATATATATTTAAAATATACTAAATAGGTATAATGATTTGATTGTACAAAAATCTACAGTTTTGAGAATATGATAGATATCTTGGGAGTAAAGCATAGCAAATATATGTACACTAAGATAGGCACTCGAGTTAAATTCAAGGACAAAGCAAGAAGCTCGAGATGACATTACCCTACAAACGAAAATCTTTATTCTTTGACATCGAAGTACGGCACATGCGCACCCTTGTGGCCTTGACGTTTCATGACGAGCCAACGCGATTTAAGCATTATAACTAAATCTGTAATGAAGGAGGTAAAAATTGTAAACTGCCCATTTAATGCTTTTATCTCAGTATTGAATGTAAAGCGAATATTGTTGAATAAATCTGATTTCAATGGTAGATATACCTTTCTGAAAAAAAAAGGACGTTTGATTTTTTTTCGCAAGTTATTTTTCCCACTGTTGAGGACAGACCTTCCTATGTCTGCAGGATTGAACATAAAATCACCACGCTTGTTCCAGACGTATTGGCGGGCACCGGGCTGACTATAAGATGATACATATATTTATCACGAAGCGGAAATCGATCCCGCTACCATTGACTCCCAAAGCGGTATCACTGGGTTAATTAGGTCGTCATTACCACAATTGCTGATTTATTTCTGACTTGTACATTTTATATAAAAATAGAACCCAGTGTGAAATGTAAGAACAAAAAGGTCTTGCCAAGAATAATTAAATTGATAATGTAATTTTAACTATGTAAAGTGAGCTGTCAGCCTTAACAATACAAGTAACGATGATTTGAAAATAGCAAAATAGTTGTTTTGTTGCATTAGGGCCAGTGAACTAGGCTGGACGCTACTCTACGAGTGAAACCCGGCTCGTTGGAGGTCAATGAACTGTTCATTTCGCTGCATCCGTTGCAAATACACCGAACGCTGCGCACATCACCGCTGCCACCAATTTTACACAGCTTTATTGTTCGAAAATATGCACACATTATAATAGAACTACCACCTCTCGATAACACAATGTTGTAAACATAAAACCTTTTCTTTTGTAGAATTACATACAGTATTAATGAGACAGCCAATAATACCACAGTGAGTGGCAGAACTTGTCTAAATGTATTATATATTCAAGGCCGATGGTACTGTAAATGTTGTTGCTAGCCTTATCTACGCAACAGTAATTCGTTTTCGTTTTAAAAAGGTATATTAGTATTGAAATATGTACTTACCATTAAAACCGTAATAAGTATTGACTTATTACGGTTTTAATAATAATTTCATTTGATGTCAAGAGCTTAGCAATGAATAATTTATTATAAATTTATGCTATCTGTACAGGATTTTTGCTGACTTTGGGCAGGGTGGGGATCATGCGGAACTTTGCCCTCCCCAGAGTACGTAGGGCAGCTTGACCAGGAGCGCTCAGGGAGGGATGATCCAGCACGGGTTGTGCTATTACCTTTCTGTGGTACTCCTACAATAAATACCACTGATGTTATGAGAAGAAGGGGGGAGGGGGCTGGGCCTACGGAAGCGAGGTAGCAAAGTTACCACTCGGACGTCCGTTTTCTACGAGAGTGTGGTACTTCCCGACACGAGCCAGCCCATTTATGCTACAGACATAAAATTCCAATCTCGACAAAAAATTCGTCTGCAGCGTAGCTCTAGTACTATAATATATAATACTTAGGTATAGTAATTTAAATAGGTACTTAGGATGTAATTGTTTCTAATTTTTCGTATTAGGTAAAGGTCGTTTCGTTAATAAGTAATGCCTGCAATGTTATAATAAATAATGCGATTAGTTTGTTTCATAATGGTTATATGTACATATAAACGGTTAACTTATCTACATTAATAAAAAAGTATTATTACGTTTTTAGTCATGTAGATAAGCCCCATAGTTGAGGCGAAAAACAACTATCAACCTCACCTGCACCCAACAAAGACCGACCGAAAATAATATGAACGAAACAAGACTAAAATTGCAGGCGGATACATTTCTTATAACAATATTATCATAATTTAGTGAGATATTCAGAGTTAAGTATGATATATACATTAAGGACAACACAAATAACATTAACAAATACATACCCAGATATAGAATGAGCTTCTATTGTAGATGATGCAAACATTTCTTTTGATGAGAAATTTGTAGTATTAACTACAATCCAATGGGTAGATATTTTTGTACGAATTTCCTAAGTACAATTTTCAGATAGTACTACAAATATTTATGTACCATAGAAAATTACTTCTCAAAAGACTCAAGCTGATTTCAGTAGAAATAAGAAATATAAAGCCAGCAAAAAAATACTTGTAATATAATCATTATTTGTACTTTATTCTTAAAAGCGCCCTTGTAACACTACTATCAAAGTATTTACGAAGTATTTACTTAGTTATCCATAAAAAGCATTAATACGAAAGCAAAATATGAATATTTGTGCAATACGATTCGTGGACTCTTATCGACCGCCGGATCGCGTTTCGCTAGTCAACCCTTTCCAAGTAAACGGTAGCCTTTAACCACCCTCGCTTCGCTTATTGATAAGGCACACCAATGACGACGCGGACGGCGCGACTAAGCCGCGTGTCGATTATCACATTCAAATCTTTTAGACTTTGTGTGATGTTATCATAAATACTTTATATATAAATACACTGCCATTTAATAAAAAAAAACAAAGATTTATGCACCCTGCAAAAGATTATAATCAGTAATGAAGTTGACAACTAAACATATGGTAACCATATCAACAAAATATTACATAAGTATTTCGCCTATATTAACGAATTTATAGCAATAAACTTATTAAGAAAAAGTTCTTGAATCTTGAATTTGAAATTCCGTTTGACGAAATATCCCCTTACACTATATAAAGAATTAGAGTTCGTGTTTTTGGCCGGAATATCATAATGTTTAGTTGATGTGTCTTGAACCAGTAACCATCGTGAAAACTATTTAATAAATTTAATTAAATACATACTATTTTCATTGGACAAAGTCCAAAATATCATCTCCCTTGATTTTCTCAAAAAGTATAAATTCAATTCACTCAAAAATGAAATTAGATACAAATCCATGGAAATTTAGCGTCTAAACACTGGACATTGGACATTTAGTATTTTTTGTACTAATTACAAAATCTTTTGCATTTAAAAGCGCTTACAGTTTAATTCGGTAAGTTTTTAAATATGTAATTAAGCTATATAATGTTTTGAGTCTTATAAGGAGTAAGTTGCTTTATTTTTTAAATTTATCTATCCGAGTGTGAATGAATATCATTAGTTAATGCATGTTTGTAGATATAAATTTATATTTATAATCTAATATTATCGGGTTACTTTTTAGTTTCTTAACATTTTTGTTTCGAAATTTCTCTGGATTTCTTTAAAAGTCGATAAAAACACGGTGAATGGTAATAAAGTTTTCCTCGGCGGAGTTATGGTTCACCGCCTTTCGCCCACGGGAACTGGTTTCAAAGCGCATTCGTCAACTTGCGGACTGCAGTATTCGCGTTTGCGTTGTGGATAGTTTATGTTGTTACATAACTTATGTTTAAATTTAATAGCCATAGATTTGTATATAGACTTATTATAATTGTGAATACGAGACATCATAGTATGATGATCACATGGCGTTTTTTTAGTGACGACAGTGGGGGGCAGGGAAGGAGTTGGCTGGGTGTTTAGGGGTGCGGTCGGCGGTGGGAGGGAGTTATATAGTGACGCGATCACGTGTACATTTTGCAGCCTGTATTGATCCCGTCGTCTTTTTCTTGTTAAATGCGATAACCCTGCGTGATTTCTGTCAATTTGTGGCTCTCTATTAGCAAGGGGCAGTAAAGTTTACCTTACAAGTAGGTGTATTATATCGATACCATTGTTTATTAACGTCATCGTGTGAAAACGATCTAATCTATTGTGAATAAAACCTATAGAAGTATCGTTACCGATAAATACTCTCTCTACTCATTTACGATAGTCAATTGTTGTAGTTTAATGTAAATGTACTTAATGTTTTTCATGTATTCAAAATTGGTACAAAAGGCAAGGCATATCAAGTACAAAGGTATCTAATATCTTGTCACATTATTTACAAGAAAGTTGTACAAAAACAAAGTTAGTTTGGTTGACTACTATCAAATATCACCATGGGGTCGTATAATCCCAGGTGGCGTACAGCTAGCTCTTCAGAAACTGATAGTCGCGTTGTGCTGCGGTACTTGCTTTTGACTGCGTTACCGTTTTGGGTGCGTGCCATTATTTCCTTGCTTTATTTTTGGCAAGCCTATAGTATTAGGTCGATGTACGTTGTATTTATTCGTAATATATACCTTGATATGTCTACACATCCAGTTCCACGATACGGTTATTTTATAATTTGTGTTAGACTCACCTCGTAGAGGTCAAATTTACCACCAGAAAGGTTATAAATTCTATAGGGTATAACTTGTATTTAGAATTACTAATTTGATATACATTTCATGTCATTTTATTCCACATAAATAATTTTTTAATTAGTACCGTCGCCTGTTTTTTTTTAATTTATCATTTTTATTTGTTTATATTTCCGGAGCTATAAGCTGTAGTTTCTCATAATGATTAAACAAATAAGTATGTGTAAATTTGTACTACGTATAAATCTTTATATAGTATAATAAAAGTATCTCATGATGCATATAATTAACTGCGATTTTGATAGAAATCATATTTGAAAATGGGTCTTCGTTGTAAGCTGCTTATTTATCATTTTCCGATACCTATTATAGATGTTTTAATTGTTAACCGAAAATTGAACTGACCGCAACCTGAGGCGATTTATATTTCGTGCCCACCGAAAGCGAGTTGGCGTAAGTCATTACTAGAGCAATCAGCTAACCGCAGCTACGCGAGGTATTCGGCAACGTCAGACAACAGACAGAAAAGAGGCGTGAGAGTTAGTGAAGTCGAACGAGATGCGAGATTGTGTGCGCGCGCTCTATTTTGGTCGCGGTGGCACACTCGACGGCTAATCGGCGCGTCACGTGACGAGCAGCGGAAGGACGCGGGGTGAGGGTGAGGACACGAGGAGCGCGGGCGTGGAGGGGGCTCGGAATGCAGTCACCATCGCTCGATGCACGGTCCACGGCCCGACGATTGATCGTCAGCCTGCTCACAAATACTTACCATTCTATTATTCTGTACTTGTGTGCAACTAATTCAATTAGCTTGTACCTGTTGTAACTCAAATTTCTTTATTGGCTGAAAGGAAATTACATAAGTCTGATGTCGGTGGACACCAAACTAGGGGATTGCCTGTATCTTGGTTAACTATTAATGTATTTCTATACTAGTCACGTATATTAATTACAACTTAAATTTCTAGAAGGTTAACTTCACCAAATTCATAACAGGTATCAACTAACTGTAAATTGCTCATTAATATATTTTTTCGTATTTCTATATTTTTAACACACAAATTTTTATTTTTTTTTCGTATATAATTAGTTGGTAGATTATTTTTATTCGTTCAAATACTAAACTAAAATATTCAAAGAGCTAAATTTTCATACTTGTTCATGTCGTAATTCGCCTTTCGACTTTGGTTAAATTTAATGCAGTTCCTATACATTTTGTGTAAACAGATGTTTTATTGCATTGTTTTCATCTATTGTTATCATCATATGTTGCAGTCGTTATAACAAGATGTAATTTCGATTTAGTTTGTGTTAAAATGAAATTGTGGAGTACCAGGCTGTAATTGCAGCGCGCGGATTGCAGGCGATGGCCCCTCCCCCTCATCCCTGTCACCCCGCGGCGGCGCCCCGCTCTCGAACACCGTAAGTAAACAGTCTGGTGTTTATCCGCGTCTCGCTCGCACCGAGCACGTCGCGTCGCGCCTCTGAGGTGCACTCGCTGTTCCTATTATTTTCGTGACGGGTATTGCGCCGAAGCCGATTCCCGCATCCTCGCCCCGAGACGCGAGGTCCGGTCTCGCGGCGGTGGCGGCGGCGGCGGCCGCTCGCAACGCACGCCAGTCCACGCCCGAGGCCGACTGTCGCATCGGTTTGCCGCTAATGAAACGTTTACGTTTTGTTGGATCACCGACATCGCGGTCGACACTCGGTTGAAATCGAAAATGCGTTACGTGTACCGATGAATGTAAAAAGCGCTTATCGCAGGTGATACATCGTCGCCTCAACTTGTCAGTTTTTTGAACAGTGACGTAGTGACAGTGTGCGGATTGTGTGTACCGGTGCGCTGATGAGACACGTGAATGTGGATGGGTTGCGGAGTGGAGTCGGAAGATGCATTTCAAGGAGTCGTTTGCGATGAGCGATCGACCGAACGAGCGCGGTCGCCGCAACTCCCGCTGCAAGGGTGGGTGCCTCCAGCCGCTGCCGCGATCACTCTGCGCTCCTAACCGTGCCATACACTATAACAGCTGTCTTGTTCCTTGTTAGAACACTGCGCGCGTTTCGTTTATGACTACAGTTATGACCATAAGGGTTACTGTTAACGCAGTTTACGTTATTATAACACATAACGTTTATGTGTGTGCCGTTTAGTGCAACATTATAATGATTGGCACAGTTAATGGCGACGTTCTTATTGCGTTCTATTCATAAACAATTTTTTCTCTTAACTGTTTGTAGTAGGTACATATATAAGTCTAGTTTTACCTTATCTTGTTTTAGTACCCGTCTTAAAGAGTATTAGGATATAATGTTACAGTAATAAAGGTACCTTAGCAAAGTAGCACAGAAAGAATGTGCATAGAAGCGGGCAACTCGGAGATATTTATTATAACTCCCTGACATGTGTTTAGACTTATATAAAGTATTTCTTCAATAATTACATAGGTAATCTATTTCAATTTTATATAAAAGTAGCTAAAACTGAAGATTATTCAATATCGGTGAAAAATAAAGCTTAAAATTTATTAATAAGCTAGTAATTTTACACGGAAGACTGTCGCAATCATCATTCTTGTTGTCCCTGGGTGTTGTACGATGCGTCTATGAGAACACTAACTAGTAGATGTGAAACAAAAATCAATCTGCGATCACTAATTCGCCCGATGAGCGAGGGCAGTACGAGCTCACGACTCAATTTTAAGGGAGGCTAATAATGTCCAGCTGTGGACTATTACAACCGTATTGATGAATTGATCAAATTATTATTGACCTTACAACAAATCCAAAAGTTTGTAAACACAATATTTCTTCATTTTAAATGGTATAAGGGTAAAAAAGGTGATTAGGTTTCATAAATGAATTAAAGATTGTGTTAAACAATACTAATAAATTGAAATATAACGTTTGACAAGGTCATTCAAATGTTAAATGTTGTCATGGTGATGTCTTGTTAAAAAAAATAGACAAAAAAACTACTCTTTGCTTTACCATATACATGTACAAAGGAACACGCTTGACTTAGAATCTAGGAAGTTGTTTTGTATTTGGATGGTGGTTCATTGATATTTTTTTAAAAATATCGAGTCCCGATTCTTTCACATTGTGCTGCGCTATTTTTTCTTTATTTGAGCCACGAACTCAGAAACTTCACAAAAAATAACACGAGATCAATTTTCGTTTACCAGAGCAGACAAATGAACATGCATGAGTTACTTGATAGGTAAGTGATCACCGTCATTTATTTCCTTTATTAATTCGCAATGCTAGCATAAATGCGTTGCCGGCCTATCGTACATGCTTTTTCATTGGTTGGCAATCCACTACCATCGCACGGTAGTGGGTTGCCAACCATTCCGAGGGAGAAATATAACTTGCCTTCTACCGCGTGTTTTCCGATGGTGGAACTGTGCGGCTATTAAGAGGTTACAGTAAAAAAAATCTCAAATCCATTGTCTCCGGTCTCTTTCGTTATTTATCAAAGAATATATTTGCGTTGCTTCTCGGGGCTAATGTAATAATAGTGATAGAGCCATTCTACACCATGAATGGAAAGTCTCTACCGGGTATAATGATAGGTATCATCATTTCACTCACAGAATATTGTCATAAAGTGGAAGCGTTTTTTGCGTATCTTATACGTCATTTAGTGACCGTAAGCACGAGTCTAACGTTATGCTCAATAATAACTCAATAAACATTGTTGAGGGGGTCGGTAGTTTAGGCTCTGCACTCCATTTCACCTTTGGTTTTATTCATAACATGTAACTTTGCTAAAAAAGAAAAAATATCCGTTACAAAATAAAATAAAATTACCATTAATAACCATGCTTCGAGGCGCTAAATATCCATTTTGCCTTATTCAAATTTAATAGCACGTTAAATATATTTACCCACTCCTACTTATTTTGTTTTATCCTACTCGAATCGATGATTGCTGTTTCGTACTTTGGATCGTCAATTTTTGACCACATTTGAATGGGTAAATCTTTCTAAGTAATGATGTTTGGCTTTTAAATTCTTTAGTCGAAAAGAGTACATGCATGATATCCGAGTGTTTGCTACACTACCAGTTGTTACATAATGATGTAAAATGTTAATCAAGATCTGCAAAAAAAAATGAATTAAAAAGCGAAGTAGCATAGCACGGGACACAAATATCCTTAGTAAAGGATATAATTATTATATTAGGTATTATTTATTATACTGTAATAATGCGAGTTATAGTAATCCGTGACTAACCGAATAGAATACACGTTTGTGAATCACCTGTCAAACTGGACTGGTTGTTTTATTTGCTGGCACATTATAAAATATTGCAGCTGTATATTTTGTGTATTAGAATCTATATTAAAAAGATACAATTGAAAAGGTATTTGTTGTCATCTTTAATCGTTATAATTAATTCTAAAAATCCAATGATAGACGTTGACCCCTTTGAAGTGGAGCATATTTTTACTCAAATTGGCCTTTTTGCCTCGGGTGTTTCTCAAATCAGGAGGTGACTATTAGACTGATTAGGTCAGTTCTTTTGATCGTAGTATACAACCAGTACAAAACTTCCGCTTCTTTCCAAAAATATAAATAAATTAATATATAATTAATAGTTCTATGCATGGTGGACTGCTACGGAGAAGTACTAGGAATACAGAATTCTGCTACTACTAAACGCCGATATTCTGTGAGAGTCTCTCACAGAAGAGTAGTAGCAGAATTCTGTATTCCCATGTTTTATATGGTGATGCAATGCCTAAGTTTGCTTCATTTTTATCCTACCATTACTTCCTTCTTCTCCCATTAATCACTCACACAACCTCATCTTAGAGTGAGGATCACTCTAAGGAGTCGGTGTTGTGGAAGACTTTTCAGTTTCCCTGGTTGATCTGTGATTAATCTGGATGACGAAAATTCGACAATTTGAAATTACGGAAAAGCTTTCGACATAAATTCAAATGTTGTTCTACCGCATCCAATGTCATATTACTCAAAGATCTTGTTTTTAATAGTGTATTCTACATAAATGTCAACATCCCAAATTATATACAAGGAGACTTGTGGCATTGTATATTTCTTTTTACGTTTATACTAAAAATAATGAATCATAGTTTGAATTTTCAATTATTAAGAATCCAAAGTTCAAGTTTAAAACTTGTTAACGTAAGGGGTTATCCATAAATTATATCACAGCAATTTTATGATTTTTGGTCCTGCATCCCACGTCTTTGTCACACGTGTTCACATTTATGTGAACATTCCCTTGTGTGACTTCACATATTTTACACTTTTATATTCGGAAATATTTTGTTTTTTTTTTATGACGTCAGCTGATAATTCGGAAATATTTGTTTCCAAAATTATTTATATATTTTCTTAAATATTATTAGGATTGGTAATATTTTGAAGATTTCGTTGGAGTTGAAAAATCACACATTCTCACTGTTGATCCTTAACGTGTGACGTTATTTATTGATGGCCCCTAAATGGTCCTTTTAATTTATCGTAGACCTCAATTGTTAAAATATTTTGAGTCGCATATTTAAAAACTGAGAGGGTCGCACATTTCAAAAGTCGCATATTTAAAAACTGAGAGGTTTTTTTTTAATTATTTTTTAATTCGTAACCTTTTCTTCTCTAAACAAAACCTAAAACACAAAATTTTCTTATCTTCAATATATGTAGTCTTGATTTTTCCGTTTTGTTATTTTTCTAATCCTGACTTTCTGTGATAGGGCCATATTTTTTTAAACAGTTAGTAGAATTTTTAAATTGCTATAATTAATTTTAACATTATTTTTAAAGTACCGAATCTAACGACAATATCGCTGGTATTAAAAGTTCGGGTGAAAGCTCTTTCAACACTGTACTTTCAATAGGTTGACTAAAACCTGAAAATGATAGTGTGCAATAATTAATACAAGATAAACTGACATGTGGCATATGAACAGATTAGAGCAATTATACGTAATAGAATTTCTGCAATTTAAAATATTTTACATATGAACTGGGCGTCGAGAAACTAGTTTTTATTGGGTATCCCAAAATTTGTTTGGAGAGCAAAATTGTTTTGTTTTTTTTTCAGAATAAAAGAATTTATATAATACATATGAACCGGAAACGAAACACCAATTTGGGTATTCGATAGCGAAGTCAACAAAAATTATACTTTTGCTTCGTTTTTCTCGAAAGAGGTACATGTTCCATACCACCATGGTTCATTGGCCAAAAATGATGTCCGAAATCCTTAAATCGTGACAAAGCAAGCTTTGACATTGCGTAGAAGATTTCATTTTCCTCGTCATGTTCTTCTTATAAAGTCCCTCCTAGACTAGACTAGAAAATAAGCAGCCAATTCAGTTGTGTTGCATCAAGTTTTTGGAGCAGGAAAAAGTACTATTTTATTAATGTTAACTTCAGACTGAAATCAATTTTGTAATTACGGTTTGAATTAATGCAACGATGACTAGATTGAAAACAATAAAAAATAATTTCGTTATATCCTGCATCTTGTTTTTTAATTCCCGAACATTTTTTCTACATTTATTTGAAAATCGTTGTCATTATTTTTATCTGACAAAACTGTTCTTTCGTAATCAGTTACGTGGTTCACACTCATTATTGACAGTTGGTTCATTATAAGTCTCAGGGGCGATGCGGTAGGAATGAGGAGGTTGGGGGAGGCGTCGCAGAGGATGGAGGCACATGGAGGTGAGATCATAGTGGCGAGTGGCCCGGGGAGGCGATCAATATGTACATTGAACATACATACGTACCCATCTATATAAATAACCGTACCTAACTTCTCGCAACTCGACTGTCTGCTCCAGATACTGCGCCAAAACCCCGTTCCCCTTCGCCCCCTCATTGGTGCTCATTCTTTTGTATTAAAAAGTCGTAAAGTCACGACATAACTTTATGCATGTTTTAATCTCTATAACCCTCTGTATCCCCAAGATCAGCCTTAGATGCTTTGCAAGAAAAATCTTTCGGACTTTATTTCAAACTAATTTATAAAAGTTTAAATTTAAGTAATATGTGTGCTATTTAATATTCCAATAATACTCATATATAATATAAATAATAATACATAAATCAGTATACTCGTTTATGACCTAACTTACCACTTCACACAAGTATTATGTCGTATATGTACAGAATACAGAGCTATTTGTAGCAAAAGCGTCATGCCATGAGGAGTTTTCGCCACTTTCCGAACGCCGAGTAACATTATAAATAGGGAATAACCTACGAACAACCGGAAACGGATGCGAACTGACGATGAATTTTTATAAATTTTTGTACATATAGACGTTGGCGTCTAAAGGCGCTCTTTTTTAGATAGATAAATCCATTTAAAAAAATCATTCAAGCACATTTAAAAAATATCTTATTAATATGTAAGGCAACAGCTATTTGTGTGTTTGTTCAAATGCTAAATTAACCGGCAGATCTTTTCTCATTTTGCTTTATTAAAACTGAAGTGGCAACGGGCTGGTCACGCCAAGACAACCGCTGATGTAGATGATTGATGGAGTGAAGACTGCGTATTCGCAAAGGTCGTATGGGGCGCTCTCCGACTAGATGTAGTGACGATCTGCGCAAGGCGCTTGACAGAAACTGGATACATGTAGTCGAAAATCGAGCTAAGAGGCCTATGTTCAGCACTGTCAGATGATACTTTATTACGGATTGAATTATAAGACCTTCACCTGAGTTCGAATATATTTTCCAACTTAGATTTTCTTGCGACATGTTCCTTATGTGTTAAAACACGTTGTAAATTCGTAGTTGAATATGTAATTAAATGACAATTTTTTTGGTAAACTATGTAATACATGTAGGCATGTATTACATAGTTTACCAAAAAAATTGTTTCCCAAATAGCACAGTCACTAAATGTTTGACTTCTGACTCAGCTGTCGTGGAATCGATTATTCTATAGCCTATATTCTATAGTCATTCATCATTTTAACGTACTAATACATTTCATCATTACATCAGTTCATTTTTACGTACTAATACATTTTTAGTACGTATAGGCACTGCTTGCGCTGTATAATGTATATCTACCCACTATAACCCTAAGAACCCACTTTATGTAAGCATGTATATTACTGTTAATATAAAACACCCATATATCATCTCCAGTGACAACATTATTTAACCAATCACCATAATGACTACGGGAGAGATGTGTATATGTTGATGGTGGTGATCACGCTGAGTAGTTGTTGTGCCCGTTTACCCAATTATTGTACTTTGCCTAATCTTTAAGTCTACAGAAGACAGTACTATGACTGCGGCTCACATGACATTTCGCGAATGTTTGAATATAGGTTAGCTTTTCCAAAAACATGCAATCGATCAAGATCCAGTTTAGTTGGCTTACCCGACCTCTATTTATCCACAAGGCTGTAGTCATCTGAACAAAATCTAGCGAACCTCCTACCTTAATCGAATCTTCGTAATTTTTAGATTATTGAAATTAACTGCATTGATATACATACCGGCACCAATGACCAAGGCACACTTGCCTTGGTCATTACCACTATTATCCGGAATATTCTAGAAAAATTAAGAGCTCTCAAGAAAAAGGCTCAATACTTTTGAATCAATGAGATTTCATTACATTTATAGCCTCATCCTGATACTCAGATCTCTCAAATCACAAGGACAAACACTTTACTCGACATACGACATAAACATAAATAAGTAGGTCATAGTCATACGAGAAATTAATTCGCATTCCTTGGCTCCGCAGAAAAACGTACATACCAGTCTCTTGATAATGGTAAGTGTTCTCAGCGACATCCGTAACACCAGAATAAGCACAAATCTGTTGTAAGTCTTTGATCGTCGTAATTGTTCGGGAACATCGCAGGTGGTAGGTTCTTGCTATTCGTACTTGTTCCAGAGTTTCACCGTTAGTGACAGAACGGCAATATTATTTTTTAAGTTATTTATATCATTTGAACTTTAATGTTAAACTTATATATTACCAATTACACACACACACACCGATTAAAATAACATACTGTTGGTTACCCAATAATCTGTGTTTAATAAAATTGATTTTAGTTTTATTGACTATGTCCAAAAATGTGTCCAAACTTTTTATTATATCCCTTTTTTTAGTCTGCAAAGTCTTTGCAATTAAAACTAACTTTTATTTTTTTTACTTTAAATTTTAACTACTTAAAACTTTTTATTTTTAGTACAATAATTCATGTTTGTCGCATCATCCTGCCTTATTGTGACTTAAAACGATACCATTGTTCCTATTGTTATGGCAGAAAAAGCAATAGGAGGTAGTAAAATTATAGCTCTGCTGGAAGAGGGGTGTAGCCAATGTCTCACAGCGGTTAAACGTGAATCGTTCAACCGCACTAAGAGTTTGGACGCAGTACCAAGAGACAGGTTCCATTCAAAGAAGGCAATGTTTTGGGAGAATACTTTGCAACAACCACGAGATGTGCATGACATTTAGATAGAAACGTTGTTGACAGGCGCTGGCGTGAAGATGGAGCACTTCCAGGCGGCGCTCGATCCTCGCAAGCAGGAGTTGCTGGAGGCTCGCTTCGTAGGCGCCAAGGTAAGCATTTATAAGTACGATACGCTGTTAAAATGTGTTTCATTAAAATATATGTAGAAGTAAAGGATTTTTATAAGATTATAGCAGGATTAAAATATTCATTAAATACCAAAACCGTCCAGATAGTGCAATATTTTGCATTATTTTCATTATAAACGTTAATTGGCGACCTTTTATTGATTATTGCGTTTAAATAATGTGACATTCATAATACTCAAGATGGATATAAATTAATTTCATGGTAACATATTTAATAAATATTTTTATATTAGAAATTGGTGGAAGGTAATAAAAGCTTAAACCTACGCAAAAATTCACAATAAATTGTCCGTTAAGCATGGGAGACCTAGATCCGAAATGATAGACAAATAAAAGTGATTAAATATTTATTAATATACATAATTATATTTTTTTATTATTTTAATAACTTTTATATAAATATGTTGAACATACACATTCGAAAGGAAATAACAAGGTAATTTAATACAAAACACAATGTCACTCGTCTGGGTTAACAGATACCAGAAGAAAAACACATCTATAATTATAATTAATTATCTTTACTGTTGCAAGAGCGGTCACCTTCTGAAGAAAGTTACCATAAATATAAAATTTTTAATATCCAATACCTATTTATGGATACTGTTAATAACCCTACGGAATAGAATTACTGATAATAAAAAAAATGCAATAAATATTATATAAAATATTATAATACATATTGTACATACCAAACTTGCCGTTTCTTGCATTGTGAAATGCGAAAAGAGTATTTTTATACTGTTCATTCAGTGTAACGCAATTTGAGTTATAGTGAGAAAAGCATGGTATCACAAATGGGCCAGCTCGATCGCAGGAGTACCACACCCTTACAGATGTTACCGTATTACTGCGTTTTGTAGGGGGAGTGTATGAAGCCGAGAGCGCAATTTCTTTCTTTCCTTCCCTTTCTTTATTCACATCCTCACCCTAAGGTAGGCGGCGCGTCTGTTTTACTCGTGGTAATTACTGCAGAAGCTTATGCTATAATTGCTTACCTTCAGGTGACCCAGTTGCTGGTTTGCCTATCGCTTCCGTAAAAAAATTGCGAGTTATATAAAGTCTAAAAACCGTAATTAATCTGGTACAGAACAAAAGAGTTTTTAAGGATCTAAATCCGTTAAATAAGATGATGTTTATTACTATGCTGTTGTCACGTCTCACAATAAACATTTCAATTCACATACATAAAATAAAACCCACAGTGGATCAGCCTTTCAAAAGAATTATTATAAATATGATATAAAAATAAGATAGACTAGTATATGCAAATTAGTAACAGGATGACCTTGAACTATAGCATCATTTATGAGAATGTGGATCGCGTCAAAACTGTTTTAAGATATCCATTTTAAGGTATCGTGTACTTTTAAGAACACAAACTGTTGAACATCATTAGGCGGTCATGGGATAAAAGAACCGAAAAAATATATATTTTTTATTTGTTTGTAATTTGAACTATTCAATACAAGTGTAATTTTTTTCTGTTTTTTTCCTAATCTGCTAATGCGACGCGACATCCAATTTTAGCCACGTTTTGTATCAACTGTCCCACGGACATGTGCATTATGGTTGACAATGCGTTTATCACGATACTACGATAAAATATATAGCATTTATTATGTAATTAAAGCCGGTGTACAAATTTTGAAGCGCCGAAAAACATCTTCGTGTGATCTAATCACTATTCTTTTAATCATCATCATCATCTTGCAGCAATCAACTGCAAAAGATACCCGAAATTACCACGCATTATGTGATGATGCAAAATATTTTAGGATACCGGCGTACTGCAAAATAGTATGAGATGCAATGTGTTCCAATCTTGATAAGAGCCCGGTGGTGAACTTCAAATGAAACGTTTTATACGCTGTTACTATTGAAAGGGCTCGTGTAAATAATTATTTTAGTTACACTTTTTTGCAAATTAATTTAACAGTTATTATGCAACCGTAATGATGTTTTGCAACATTAAATTAATAATTGTCCAGGTACATTACGAGGTTATTTATCAAATAACTGACTTAAACTATCAATCAATGGCAGTTATAGTTTCTTGAAAATTTTTAAAATATACTTTTGTTCAGTGTTAAATCACTAGTATTTATCAATTATGCCCCTTGTAGAAATTAACCTAAGTTAACTGGGTCATAATTGTAGAATACGATGGGGAATATCGAATCTCTTTTGTTTATATTTTTTTATTGGCATCATCATCTTTATCATCATATGGTCCTATGTCCCCGAGGTGGGGCAGAGGGCGTCCGTAGTGCTTCAGTTTTATTGGCAATCAGCGCTATATTGCTGTATATATTTATTTATCCACGCAATATGTACTTGTCATAAAGTGCGTTCGATTTTCATGCGAACATTGTTACATTTTAACAATCAATTAAAACGATCAGTAACATCTATCAAATGAACTCCTACAATTGAATTTAATATGGAACTAGTGGAATCTAATCGGCGGATTTATTAAGTGGTACGAACAATTTAGACGACTATAATCAATCAATAAAAAAAAGCACTTCATCACAATTGTGCATAGAAATGAGTTCGTTTAAATCAAGAATTGTAACGTGGTGTTGTTTTCGTGCACTCTTTTGTTCTCTGTCGCGCTTCCTGCGCTCGGCAACGTTGTTAGTTGGGTTTATCGGTAACGCGGAGACGTTGCTATGTATCATTGAACTACGTCACCGTACAACAGGCTCACCGGTTCTCGCTTACGTGTACTTAAAATGGCCGCCGATCACTGCATATTTTATTGATATAAACTCTCAACGAGTAAATAGGTGATTTTATTTATAAAATTGCAAATTGTCCAGTTCTGTATGTATTAAAGTTATTATTCTCTTTCGTAAACTTTACTCGACCAAAACATAATTTTTGGTTATTTTTTATACTATGATACTCTGTTGTGTGCATTTTCTATTTGTCTGTAAAGTCTAATTCCGATAAATTAATAAATGCTGTACGATCTGTGAAAGTTATTATCAATCTAGTATTATTCACCTGAGTCGCTGCTTAGCTTCTTAGAATGAGTATGTATTGTAAATTGTTCGGCAGATATATTGTGGTCTCAGCCAAGTTAGTGATGTGGTAGATATTAATTCCATTATGTGTCTCCCCCCCCCCCCCGCAAGTCTCACGTTCCCAAGTCCCTTACGACGCGTCATTTTGCCGCGCCAACCTGTTGGTTTTGTACGTTTTATTTTATTGATTATTCAAATGATTTCGTTTTATTGATCACTTTCCTCTTGCTTGTTGCTCACCGGAACGGTTTTAAATTAGTAGATTAATATTTATATATTCATTAGTTTTGAACACGTACTTTTATCGAAAAGGGCACAGTACTTAAACGGGGATATATGTAATGAACGGTTTTGTACTAAGTAGGTAATTCGGCGCGCAATCCATCATCACTAGTAATATAGGTATGAGTCTCGTTTCGTAATTCGACGACAAGATGGCGGACGAACGTAAATAGTCCGTCGGTAAATGTGTGTTTCTGATTTATCAACCTACAAACAGATTAGTGCTCTCTTTGCCTGAGTAAACCCAATCAGAGCGTTAACGTATGTAGACATATAATAGTTCCACGTATTTGCAACGTACTGCAGTTATTAAAGTACATATAATACTATATTAGAACGTATCATTAAAAATTCTAGTATGTTTTTGTTGTTCATAGCGCTATTGTAATTTAAAATAAAAATAAATACATTGCGGCCTCGTAAACTAATGCGATTACTAAACCACTGCTTTCTACGTATGTGTTGATACGGACTGGCTATTTATGGTAAAATTGAGCGCAATGATCGCGTGTTTACAGGTGAGCGCAGGGGAGATACTAATAGAAACCCGTCGACCGCACGAATTCAAGACGGTGAGTTGTTTTTTGTACCAGTACGATGATGGCCCTTTTGCTGACCAACTTAGTTTTTTCGTTCGCAATCAATAACCTAATTTAAATGAAATGTGCCAAATTGGCGAGACTTGAAGTCGCGCGACAAACCATTGCATGATGGCATACGCTAATAATACATTATTGAAGTATAGTAGGTATATAATGCGCCAGTCACCTTGACGTCGCGATAAAATTTTCGTCAATAGTCAGCTCCAGCGTTGATTTACGCTAATAATTAGCTAGATGTCAAATTTGCCGTTGAGATTTATTAAATCAATAATATTATGTATAATTAATTCTAATAGTATTGTATCCTAACATATTTTAATACAACTTACAAGATTTCATTTGCCGCAAGGTTATATAGTAAGCATGTGTTATAAATAGTAAATAAAAAAATTAAGTATATTCGTTTTGCACTTATAATAATCTTATTGAATGTCGTGTTTTAGTTCAGTTTTATAGTAAAAAAAATTGCTAGCCTTGCTTTATCATGTATTTAGTAAATGGTTTCAACTGAGTGGCGAAGCTATAGCTTTCCAAATTAACAGTTGCGGGTTCGATTCCCGCATCTGGATAATGATATGTATGGCCTACAGGTATTTTTTCCGAGTGTGGGTACCTACTAACCCACCGGACAAGCATGTTGAGTTAATAATGTCCATTCCTCCAAAATAGGGAGGCCCTTTCTTAGTACTGCGACATATATAGGTGGTATTAAAAAGTTTTTTCGTACACTCACTATTTAAAAAAAAGGCGTTTATACAATGACAAATATATACGTCATAGCAACTTAAAAAGTTCAAATAAAATTTATTCAACGGAAATTATAAATAGTGCATATCCATGATAAAAATTGTTAAATGTGAGCAGAAAAGTGTGTCGGAGCGATCGGCCTCGGCGAGTGTAGGCAACCGCTCGGGGCCGTGGGGTCAGCGACACCGCGCTTCGTCGCATCGCCCCGCGCTATCTCGCGCTCCAACTATCCACCCGAATTTTATACTTGTGTCTTCAAACGCCTACAATGCCACTTCACGGATTTACAAATACAATAAATGTGAAAATTAACGTTACTCACGTTCTGATTCGACATGTTTTGCGACGTAACTAAACCGATATAAATTTTACTGCTTCGTAATTACTGTATAACGAATTTTTATTTGCTGGAAGACTCCGTATAGTTCTTGAAAAAGAGATACAAACTATGTACTTAAAAGTATTATCTTTTTAATGTATACTCTATAATATATGTGCCGCTAGTTGTTTTATGACATGAAAAGATAATTTTTAGATGTTATAAAACATTGTGGTAGTGTACGTATTAACAGATGAAAAAAACACGATAAAATCTTGTGTCCGTTCGAAGATTTTTTTTAATTTATATAGCGAAAATGTTACCAACGCACACTATATAATTCTTAAGTAGAAATGTATTGGGGACACTGTTGTTCGGCTTGTCTCGTACAATAGGTACGCTAACTAATATTGCACTGAAAGAAAGAGAAGTAGGCACACAGCGTTGTGTTCTGTTCAGACAGTCGGTTTGCACATTCAACGCGAAGGGAAATTATAACATGGCGCACACGGCCTCGCCCCGCCTCGGCTACAATGTGCCGTCAAACCTCATTCCACCGCTTAGCCGCCCGGTTCCGCAGTTATTTTTACACAACCCGACCTTTCGCACCGGTCGACACCGCACTCCAGCATACATTTATCTGCTCAAATTGCACTCACATATTGACAATAAATCATTATATCACTGAACACATTATGAGGTATACCGTTCGCTACGTCCGCCATTATTTCATTACATACATGTAAACTTTTTCGAAAGTAAAAACTTATGAGCAGTTATTAAACATGTAGCTCTTTTATGTCATACGGAGCGTGTGTTCACGCCGACCGCCGCGGAGGCAATGAATGCGGGGCCGGGGCGGAGGCGGCGGCGATGGCAGCGGCCTGTCATGCGTCAGCTGAGCGTCACGCCGCGACATTGCAAGGTCCGCCCTTACTGTCTCGCCTGACCCACTCCGCCGGCCGGCGCGACTACGCATCGAATACGAATAACCATTTTATATCGTATAATAAATTACTACGTATATAATAATTTAGAAATTTCACTAAATGATCTGAAAAGGTGTAAATATAGTTTAAAAACTGAAAATTAACACGTTGAACAACTACCAGCGGAGTGTTTAGGCTAGAGGCGCGACACGTCATTATGTTGTGAATGAATGGAACGCGGCGCATGCTCGCTACGCTACGCTCGCTTGCCGAGTAATCTGTTTCAACTTTAGCGCCGTCGTTATTTTTGCGGCTGTAACTAAACACCTATCATATTTTGAAACTTATTATCGTATTATTTATTGTTTAAGTATACCAAAGCTTTGATATATTATTATTAATTTTTAAAATGTCAATCTACTCGTTGACTGATCGATTTTTCTTCATTTTAGGTTTGAAAGCTAAGAAAATTGTGATGTAGGATTTTTATAACGTTAACATAAAATATTTAAAATGTTTTTTTCTTACAAATCAATGATATGAAGGTATGCAAATCAATAAAAATAAACATTTATAAAAATATATAATAATCATAATACGATACGTATGTTTAATAAAAAGGAGACTTTATTTTTCTCGAAAAATATTTATTCATCGATATCTATTTTCTTCCCTTCAAAATAGTCTTCAGATATAAAACTTGTGCCGCTTTTTTCACTTCTGATATGCACTTTTTGTTTATGGCCTTGAGCTCTTCCAGCGATGAGTCTTTATTTCCTCAATCGTCTCACTTTCATAGATCTTTTTAGTGTAACACAATGTTTGTATGTTCTTTACACTAGTAAAATATTTATTTCACTTTACTATACTAGGATATTGCTAAACTAACTCAAAAGGTTTAGGTCTCTTGAGTCTTCTTAACCGTTAGAGTTGTAACCACCGTACAGAAGTTGGTAGGGTTTTCATGAGATATTCTACCTCACCCACCATACAGCCCGGATATGGCATCATCCGACTACCATTTATTCCGCTCACTACACAATTATCTTAACCGAAAAAAATTCGCATCTTTGGACGACATAAAAATTCATCTTCAGAGATTTTTCGAGGCAAAATCGAAGCCTTCTGGAGAGGTGGCATTATGCAATTAGGACTATGTACAGCTCATTCTGATGCTTTAATTGTCCGTTTGTATTCCAAACTATATTTCTTAGTAATTTCATCACTGACGCTATTTATGCGTATTTATTTTGTTGCTACTTTCCAATTTCTTTAGACGTTCATTAAATTAAGATAGAAGGTAGTAAGTATTCTTTCAATTTTCTCGTCTGTTTTAGAACTTGATGATGGTATCTGTTTACGTGGTTGCAAAGGTCTGCAAAGCTTACGTTTATTGTGACGCGTACATTTACACTGGGCTTTTTACTAGGCTGTACGGCAAAACTTACAGGTGTCTTTTCAGTATTTTTAACGTGTTTGTTCGTTAGCCGTTGTAATTCTTTGGCTACTACACAACCTCAATAATTAGCCGGGTGTGGTTCGCCGCAATGAATACCCTTCGGCTTCACCTCTGCTGGCTTTGGGCAATCTTTAGGTAGGTGCTTTCCTGTACATTTCACACATCTTGGCTCTTTTGAACAATATTTTTGTGTGTGGCCGTGTAGGCTTGACACCTTTTTCACTGTGGGATTCGTTTTGAGGTTCTTAATCGCAGTATTTCTACTTAACATCCCGATATGGTTTTAATGCTATATATTTTGTTTATATCTTCTTCTTTTTAAAAGACAGTATAAACATATTGAGTGGTTCCCTTTTCCTCCAACTTCTTTTATTGACTGCGTCTTGGATTTTAAAACCTTTATCCGTTAGATCTTCCACAATCCTTTCCAGAAAACAGGAAGAATGGAGGTATTTAGCTATCACCCTTATAGGCCTGTCTTGTTTGTTCTCATAAGAGTGCCACAGGTAATTTTGCTGTTTAAGCAAGGCGGTAGTGGCTTTATATGATTCGTCATCACTAGCTTTTTTTAAAGCTTTCTGCACTAATCATTTTGACAGTAAATGAATCTTTTTTCTGATTTGCAGAAAGAAAATCATAGAATTTCTGATAGTCCTTGAAATGGCGGTTGGTGGTGGTGTGGTGTGTGGTTCAGTGGTGGTGGCAAGAGTACTTTTTGGCTTTTGATTTTCTTTACTAGATTCATGAAATTCGAATCTTGTTGTGTTGTAGGGGATAAGGAAGAGTTCCACTTCCTTTTCTTCCCACTTATTTGTCTTACCCATTCCATTTCTGTCGCGTGCTCATCTTCGTCTGTCTCATATTGATTGGTTTCTATGTTAACTGCGTGCTTCTCTGCAACGCAATTTTGTTGCTGAACAGTTTTCAGCTCTTGCTGTAGCTTTACTATTTGGCCGTTAATTTCATGCACCAGAAGTTTCAGTTGTTCTCTTTGTTGCTTTTCTTCTGTATAATAATTGGAAGGCAACGTTCATTTTCTGTTTTAAGTTGAATCGGACTTGATGCAGCCATGATTTTAGCTGGCCCTTCATATTGTTTTCAATATTACTCACTTATTATAATTACGACATTCGGTAATTGAGTAATCGCGACGTACTTGCTGCGTGGCGTGATTTACAGCGTCAGCGCTATGCGCGATAGTGCGAGTGCTCTCGGTCGACTAGCAGAGACACGACCTATCGCTCCGGGTGCTTAGAATGTAATGCCAGTCAGTAAAAAAGGTAATAATATCAACATATTTTGGGGACAAATGTACCAACAAAACAAAAAAATTGAAAATCGAATACACTTAGTCTGCAAAATTTGAAAAGTCCCCTTTTTTTAACAAACCCCGTATTGATATTTGAGATATGGTAATATGCCATTCTTCCAAGCAAATTGTGATCTATATTGGATTCATATCGCACGATTGTGAAGACCTCTGAAAAGGTTTATCATCAGATCTGTGGTATGCACGTGAACATAGTCTTGTGCTACTTCCACTATTTGTATTTTGAGTAAAACAGTAGGTTTAACTACCTTGTCTCTGTATTTCATGGCGTAAATGTTGCCCTCCGCCAATATTTGATCAGTTCTACCGTCAATTCGAATTCAAAACCATGAGTCTTGGTGGGCAGGGCAAGACATAAGCCCACTGATAGTCTGATTATCGTGAGTAAATACCTGCCTACGTTAAGTTCCGCACACGATTGCCACATCAAGGAGCTGGGATCCGCAACTACGGAAATTCAATCCGATCTCGTGTTATCTTCTGTTCTTATCTGGCAGTTTCGATACTGACAATCACCTAGTGTTTAGATCGTAGCATCGTTTCTTATTGTCTACTAGAATTCTGTTCGGCTGTGTTTCCAGTGAGTCGTCTCCATTAACGTCGGATAACACATTGGTTTGAATAGCAACTACAAATCAATTTCAAAGGGGTTAATATTCAGCAGTAGTATTTTTAAGTCTATATTGATAATTATGATTTATTAACATCAATTTTTATCACTAGACTCGTCAACGTCTTCGAAAAATAATACATGCACACATATGTATGTCTATAACCAACCAGTTCTTTGATTATGGCAACTATTATGTCTATAACTATAATTGTCAAATTGTTTAGTTCTGACATTCGAATCTCCTAAGATCTATGACGCCACTTTAGAAATCTTAAAGGCGTTAACTGGGCATATGAGTAGTTGATATGAGGGTAATTTGAGTATCAGAAAATGAACTTCGTCAAGAGCTGTGTATTTTATGGCTACGAATATTCTTTATAGATATAACCAAAATATTTTTTTTATAGGATATTCTTTATAGAACAAGAAATACAGATAAGAAAATTTTTATCATACCCCTCAACACGTTCAGTATACGTACTTAGCTTAAGCAAAAATATATTTTGTGTATTTGTCTTAGAGCTGATGAAGTAATTCAAGGATTTAGTTGTAGTACGTTTCTTTAATTTGAAAGAACATAAACAAATATTGCTGAATTTATTATTAATAAAAGGTATAGATGTTTTTGATGAGGTTGTTTATTTACAACATAATTACGCCTATGGTTAGACACGCAATTTTCTTCTTTTTTATTTTGGGAATACTAACATTTTTTTTAATATTACTCAAATTCTTAGTAACCATTCAAACTAAGCGAAGCTATAATGCATATACTAGGACATAGTCCACATCGATAGTCCAACGGAGGATACGAACTTACGATGCACAAATCATTAGTCCGAGTCCTGCCAACTGAGCAATTGCTGCTTTTGATTTATAATTATTTATTTTCGCAATATTTTTTTCGCAATTTCGCAATATTTTACTTCGAAAAACCATTTATTTCAAAAATTCTATACTATCAATGCAAAGAACTATATTTCTTAAAAAAATATTTATAACTTGTTTGTAAAGCTTTGTTATCACTATGGACAATTGGTAAGGTAGAACTACGAGTCGACACGACACAAGAATAATCAATATTGCAAGCTCTGGCTTGAATCTCGCAGCGCTGCACACTTGCGGCTGAAGTTGCGCCGAACCTTTTCCCTCCCTCACCTCGCACCCTACAAACCCCTCGCACTAGAAAATTGGGTTAAACAGCACGCGGTTGAACGCCGCACCGGAAGTGGGGATTTTGGGGTCCGCGGAACTGCGCTTCCACAATGAACGCAGGACAGAGATGTGACTGAGTATTGATTGTCTTTAACATAGAGACGCAGTTTCGTGCGGCGCAGTAATGCACACACCCTGGCTGACAAGCTTTTCGATTATACTCTGCATTTTGATTTGACCTTGACCGAAATTTAACCAATAATGTATTTAAATAGATTTTTCTAGTAATAAAAACATTGTAAAAATAATGATTATACAACGAAACTTGCGATTATTTCCAAACTTGTTTTCCTGAATTGATACATAGACGTCATGGTCTAAATTTAGATGTTTAGGCGTAAGCGGAAATCATTTCCATTCATCCTCAGTTTTTATTCTCATAATAAAAGCATATTAGTGTTCTGATAATTTTCCTTTAAATACATTCGATACATTTCATATTGATATTTTTATACGATATACATATTAGTTTGTGGTTATTATATTAGCTAGTGTACCGATATATATTTCATAAATGATGACCTAATAATTTGGCTCAGAGGAGGAGCTTTCGAAGTTAATGGATGCGGGTTCGCTTCCTGCCTTGGAATCCATGTATACTATAGGTATGGTGATATAAATAATTTTATGAAAAAAAAAATACATTTATAAGTCATAACAGCATACATAGTATTAGCCAATTACGAGTTCTTATGATTGTTGTTGTAAGCATTATATATTTTTTAATTTTTACGAAAGATTATGCGTTAATAAACTGGCGGGGAACATCTTGTCTGTTCAGGCACTATACCGTCATGAAATTATGTTTTAAATTATTTATTAAAATTTATGCTGCTAAAATAAATGATGATTATTTAAGTCCATAACAAACTCGATCGAAGTTATCTGAAGTCGATGCTTATTTAAGACAAAGTTTATGAAGTATTTTGTTGATGATCATGCGTAAATAAATATACGTTTACGATTATGTATAAATATTGTTGCCAGCTCGCTGAACTTTCCATTTGCCTGACGCTAGGTGCGCTAAAAATAGACATAACAATAAGCACTGCGCTGCGCAGCCAATTCATTGGTTGGTTGGTTCACTTATACACAGAATATTTCTTGATGTTATAAATAGGTTTACATTTTGTGTATACATAATTAAACATAATATACTTATGTGTTATCTGCAGAGTTACGTCAGTTAGCCTTGTAGGAAATGTTTGAGCCTCGAATAAAATTTACCTCTTGTCGTCGTCACGTGGTCCTGTTTTCCTTATCTCTAATTTGATTCGATCGAAATGCGTTGCGTTCGTTCGAATGCCACTTTTGTTGCCATACTCACTGCTAGTTCAGTGAAGAGGTGGTCGGTTCAAACGGGAGGCGGGGGAAGGAGGCTCCGAAGGGAGTACAGAGCGGCAACGCTGCGACGATAATGCTAATATAAACGATTGATACTAGTGTGTGTATTAAACAGTTTTGTTTTAATTTATGCACTGTTCGGGCTGCGGTTAATAATACCGTAATGTAACATAATAATTATAATTTTTAGCCCATTAACAATTACATTACATACTTACCATAAGTGTGTTTAAAATAGACCAAGAATTAACATCTCTGAACTACGTTGGTTATAAAACTTTAATACATTCCTAAACGTGTTAACTTTGCCGTACTCAATGTGGTTATGTCAATATTTTACTATTGGTATATTTGAAATAACGAACACTAAATCAATTTGTTTTGTAAAATTGTTAAAGCAAGCGAAGCTATAGTTATACGTTGCTTCCTGGGAGAAAACATTTTAGTAACTTTTAAATATTTCACAATCGATTGTTGAAGATAATTCAAATACTTATTTAATAAATGGGCTAGCAAACAATAACATTATTTTGTTTATGACATGTATTTCTTTATTTTAATTCCGTGAATATTATACCTGTGGTGAACATTACGGGGCCAAAAATTCTCAGTTTGATTCCCGCAAGTTTTTATAATTTAAAGGCATTATTTTCTTGTTTGCGTTAAGTAAGACACTGAAATTCTAGTCGATTTACTTAGTTTTTATATAATAAGAATATAACGTTTTAGACATATGTATTTAAATTATTTTATTGTTCAAGATTAAGCTACTAATTTAGTGTGAACATGTATGTAATATAAAATGTTTAACATTGTGTTGCGTACTGCGTACACAAGTTTATCGCGCTCAGAGCTTGGCGGATACCTATACATATTTAGGTGGTTACTAGCTTGCCTACATAAGTACGTCTATCTGTGTTTATGTTGGTACATCGCGGCACAGACGCCTACGTAACTCGTCCAGTAAGCAGTTTGTTGTGAGGCACGAGCGACGATATCACGTACTCGTTCGCCGCAGGTCGGTGGCACTTCGCTCGCCACCCGCCGCTGTTGCCACCGCACCTCGGGAATAATCGGTCAACTCGATTTTATATCTTTAGTTAGTTATTACTTAGCCTTCCTTCCAATGACAAAATATACGCGTTTACTATATTGTCATGAAGAAGTTATTAAAAGAAATGCTCATTTTGTTACGTTACACCTAGGGTGACTGAATATTTATGTAAAAAAAATTGCTATCATAAATTACGGTCGCAAGCATGGGTTGCTTCTTTGCCAATTTTTCGATCCAAATAATTCGGTTTATCATTTGACAAGTGGTTTTAAATTTCTTAATTTGTGGATTAAAAATGTTCTCAGTCCTGTGTCTGTATCCTTGTAAAATGGCGCCTCGCCCGTCATTATTATTATTACATTCGGAGCAAACTTCGTGACGATCTCCATTTTTCACTCCCCCCTCGTAACAACTCCCCGCGGATGCGTATCCGATTGTTGCAAGTCGCGATTGGCGTTTACTACTTGTCAAAAAAGTTAGGTTATTTAGACGAATCAAGATAAAAATTCGTAACATATATATATCAAATAACCGCAATATTTAGTACCTAATGTGTGAGTACAAATTATTTAAGCAAGTTAAATGAAAACATAGTTCTAGTGCGTTTACGGGGCGAGTCATATGTAAAGACGCCATCTTTCTTTACAGATGTCAGCTGGGTCACAAATTCAGATGGCACCACAAACTACTGTCAACACGGGGCAGCCACTACATAATCAGGACTCCAATATGAGCACAGGTAAATGGTGATTTAGTGATTATGATAAAAGTGGAACAAAACGTATTATGACAAGTGTTATAGTGCTCCCAATATGTCTGACCGCTGTTCTAAGGCTAACCTCAACTAAAAACTACAAGTGCGGATTTAGTGACATTTCTTTAAAGTGTATGAATACCGGAAAGGGATCATGAAAGTGATTTCTTATTATTTAGTCACTCAAGAAATTACGTGTCAAAATGTATGTCTATGCAAATGGATTTAACGAAAATGACATCGGACTCCTCTGCTCTTTATCAAAAAGTGAGTTTCTATCGATGGATATTTTTTTTCGAAGTTTCCATTTGGATTTGACTTAAAAACTCAATTTTTGTTAAAGAACACTAAAGTTCTTTTATTTTTTAGTTATATATTCTTGCAGTCAAGTAAAATAGAGTTGCAAATATATTTTGATGAATCCCTTTGGATTCTAATTCTTTATCAAATAGTGTCTTAGTAATTCTCGGACCGCTAGCTGAAAGAATAATAAACCTAACAGAATATCTGAAGTACACAATTCTTGTGAGAGAGAAGTCAATTTAACTAAAGCGTAATAAGCAAAACTAACTTTGAATACTAATGTTGTATGTGGGGTGCTCTATTATGAATCCCTTTATTTAGTGTTGTTCTGAGAAATAATGAGCATAATAATTTCCAGAAATATATTTAGTGTTATATATTGATTCATGAATGTCTTCAAACATTTCAGGGTCATCGCATAGTGATAAAGAAATTGATGCTTTGACTCCTGAGAAATCTGCTGCTATGCGAGGCTCTACTATTGGACCTGGTAGTGCTCTTGTGCCACCAAGTGGTGCCACACCAACAATAGCTGTGCCTGAAAGAAAAAGGAAACGAAAAGGTACAATAATTTGTGTTAACTTATGTGTATGATTATTTAAAATATCTAAGACCTTGCAATTTTATAAAAACACTTTTTAAAGTCAACACAATCTCAGTAATACAGCAATAAAATTTAACTTCTTTAATGAGGGTGACTGTGATGTTGCCAACCTTTGCTATGTCCTTATAATTAAATATCATGGTGCCAAGTCCTAGTGCTGGGTCATGTGTATAGAGCATTTTAATAATATATGTCAATATATTAAGATTAGGATTATTGGAACAAAGTTTTTACTTTTTATGTCAATCGCTAGTTATGTATTTATGATAAAATCTTATGGAAAGTTAAATGATATGTAAAAATTTTCTAACTTAATCTACCTATTCTTAGTTTGGGTTGATTTTAAAATGAAGTATGTACATATTTTTTAATATAATCTTAAAAATTTATGACAAAATGTCCTTAAATTAGAAATAATTATTTGTGACATTTTAGGTGAAGAGGGGGTTGGTGGAGGTGGAGGGGGTGGTGGTAAACAGCGACATAACTCATCAGACAAGAATATACGTGAATATTTTTCCAAGCATCCTTCATCAAGTCCTGTAAGACATGCTGGGGCTAAATCACCATCACCTCAGGGTGCCAATTATCCTATGGTATGTTGCTAATTTTGTGTTGTCTGTAACTTTTAGTATCTGATGTAATAATAAAGTAATAAAAACTTAAAAATTCATAGGAAGTAGGAATTAACTTAAAAGTTTTAAATGAGATTGTAAATATACAAGTAATAAGCAAGGTATGAATTAGCTTACTCCTAGTACTGTATATAACTGGTTGCAATATTAAATAAGAATTTAGTACTAAACTTAATTCTGAAAGGAATGTAAGTGAACAATAAATATGATTCTCTAAACACATGATTTCCATTTCTAACAAGAAGTAGCCCTAGATATCTTAATGTAGCATGCTAGACATAAATGATATTTGTCTTGAGCTTGTCTTTAATATATTCTCCATAATATAAATATGGAGATGACAAATATGAGCATTAGAAAACAATTTATCTGCCTCCATTGAAGAATGAGAAATAAAAATGAAATAGTTGTGTGATGAATTTTTCACATTCTATTATAGTTACTTAAGCACTAACTCTAATGGAACATGTAATGTAACATTGTAATAATTTGTGTGTGATAAAGTTATTAAGTTAGGATACTTATGAGGGGGTGGTAAAAAGTTCGTGGACACATATACAACAGATAAGACAAAACAGTTCAATGTATCACACATTCAACTATTTTTCCTTTTCAATATATTCGCCGCGTATTCGCATTCGATAGATTATCGATCTATTAAGGAAGCGTAATCTCTCCCGTTATGGAAACATCACATTCCTTATAATCATTCAAAAGGATACCTTCAATATCGCAAAAGATGATCGCTATGATATTTTTGGTTGCTTGACGAGACAGTTCAAATTTTTTTATCCCTCTGCATTGACCTCATACTTTGACTCAGATTCATAATGGCAAACACGAAGTCCAGCCCTAGTTAATTAATATTCAGGCTAAATTTACTCTTTTCTTTTAAAAAATCCCGAGAATAGTCCATACACACTTGTCTTTAGGTGCCGAGACGTGGACACTGACAGTCCGTCTCCTCGCCAAGCTCAAAGTCGCTCAGAGGGCTATGGAGAGAGCTATGCTCGGGATTTCTCTGGTGGACAGAGTTCGAAATGAAGAAATTCGCAGGAGAACCAGAGTCACGGACATTGCTCTTCAAGTTAGCAGACTGAAGTGGCAATGGGTTGGACACGTTTGTCGGAGAACCGACAATCGTTGGAGTAGACGAGTGCTGGATTGGAGACCGCGACTCGGCAAACGTAGTGTGGGACGCCCTCCTGCTAGATGGAACGACGATCTGCGCAAGGCGGCTGGCAGAAACTGGAAGCGTGTAGCCGAAGATCGGGCTAGGTGGCGCGCCTTGGGTAAGGCCTATGTCCACCAGTGGACTGCCGTGACTGATATTGGACTTGTCTTTAAAGTGGCGTGAGCATTCTTGGGATTCATCTTAAATAGACTTCACTCATGCTAAGATGGTCATGTACAATATTTAAAATGGTTGTTTTTAATACTCCAACCGATGTTGCAAATTGTTTCCTGTTCAATTAATTATGTTCTAACACAACCATCCCCACTTTTTCTATGGTTTTTGATGTGGTAGCTTCAATCGCTGTCTTGAGCGCTTGAAAAACGCTTTACTATTCATAAATCATAGTTTTACCTTGAGCGAAGTCACTGTTAACAACTAACATCTCTTAAGAAAGAGGTAAAATTATGACTCGATATTCAATTTTGTCCATAATGGCTATCCCATATTTCTGATTGACTTGTTTGTTCCTTGATAACTTGAAAGCTTACAACCCTATTATGTTGAAATTTGGATATATATAGTAACAACAAGTCACTCCATTACTTCATACCTAGATAGCAACCTCTCCCCACCAATCTCAATTTTCTGTGAACTATTTTAACTTCCCTTGCACATATAAGTAGCACATTCACTGTAATTTTGAAATTGATTAAAATATTCTTATTTAGTACCCACCGTCACCCTCATCATTGCTGCCTTCAGGAGCAGACTTTTTACGTTCTGCCTCACAGCAGCGATCACACACTTCTGTTAAACAGGTAATTTATTTAATGTTAAGCGCAAATGGGCTTAGTTTAATTGTAATGGCCTTCATCCTTTAATAATTAAACATAGACCATGATTATTTTCTGCTTAATATTCTAAACAAGTGAACAAATGTTTTGATATTTCTTTACTTAGAAATGACCAACCAGTGACCCAATCAATACACCTGTTTATAGTCCACTATTGGACCTATTTCAAGAGGTAATGCTGTAATCCCCACGCGTGGCAGGTCAATTGGGGATAGCAAATTGGTTTTTATTACTCAGGTAGATTCATTCATCTGCATCATGCAACTGCACCTAATAGACTTGTACCACACCAATGAAAAGAAATGGGGTGATCATATCATGGTTCAATATCCAATTTGTACTCTAAAATTAACCAATCCAAACCAAATCCAATTTGTACTCTAAAACAAGCACTATTGAACTCGTTAAATTATGTATTTAATTATAATATTTCATATTACAGATTCAAACAGAACTGACATGTCAGAGGATACAAGAATTAGAAACTCAGGCTTCATCTGACTTAGAGCTTAGGAATAATAGAATAGAAGAATTAACAAGGACTAATGAAGAATTAAAACATCAGGTTCAAGCACAGAGCAAGGTATAATCATTTTAAAAAATTTTAATGTTGCAATTTTATGGTTTAAAATTTAGGCCAATGGCTATGCAATTAATTATGTTATATAAACGATAAATTTAGCATTTGTAATTTTCAAATAGAAATTGAATGATTTGAACCTAAAATAATTTTACATTTGTCATCATCAATAGGTCCATACAAAATACAGTATTAATTGCAGACATAATGAAATTAATTATATCTGTTCCTCCAACAACATATCAACATATAACTCCAACAGCAGTAAATAATAAAAGAATATTTTTGCAATAAGTCAGGTGGAGAAAACTAGCCTGGTTGGTAATCTATATAAATTACATATGAGTATAACACATTCAATACATATAATTGTGACATATTTTAATGACACATTTTATGTATTTAAATCTAGTTTCATAGAATGTATAGAAAATGAAATACATTTCAGTGTGTCCCTTAGTTTATCATAATTTAATTACTGTATTGGAATTTTTAACTGCTGTTTTATTTTAAATTTTAAATCATTTGATTATGCATAATTTCTGTATATCTTTTAATTAATAGGATATAAAATATATAATAATAAGATATGCATGTCACATTTAATACAGATTAATACACAGACTTTAATATGTTGCATATTGTATTTGCAGGTAATAGAGCAACATAAATCACATATTAATAAATGTATTGAAGTGGTGAAGAAATTGTTAAATGAAAAAAGTACTATTGAAAAGAAGGAAGCCAGACAAAGATGCATGCAGAATCGGCTTAGGCTTGGTCAATTTGTCACCCAGCGTGTTGGTGCAACTTTCCAAGAGAATTGGACTGATGGATATGCATTTCAAGAACTTACTAGGTAAATTAAAACCTTCAAATTTGTTATTCATCTTGTACATAAGTGTATGACGGCAATTTTTTTATTCAATTTTAAGGCTTTTGAGAGTTCATTTATGACAGACAAATACTTATTTTATTTAATCTTTGACTCTAATCTTATCATATTGTGTTGATTTTTGATTGTATCCCTCCCCAAGCTATTTCCATGTCAATTGGTCATGAGTTTTTCTCATCTATATTATGTATTAGGTGCGCAATTAAGTTCTCGCTGTTTTTTTTATGAAAATGCAACTTAGTTGTCCAAAAAGCTTACATATATTAGGTGTACAAATAAGTTTCCGCAGTTTTTTATAAAAAATTAGGAATTTATTGTAAAGGAAAAGTACATTACGTTTTATTCAAAGTATTTTCCATCATTTGCCACTACTTTTCCCCATCTTTCTGGCAACATTCGGATACCCCGTCGAAAAAACTCTTCATCTTTTGACGCTATCCACAAATCTACCCAATTTTTGGTGTCTTCATATGATGTGAAGCGCTGCTCAGACAGACCATGTGCCATCGACCGGAACAGGTGATAATCAGAAGGGGCTAAGTCTGGTGAATACGGCGGGTGGGGTAAAACTTCCCAGTTGAGTGTTTCCAAGTATGTTTTTACCGGCGCCGCAACATGTGGACGAGCATTATCGTGTAAAAGAATAATTTTGTCGTGTCTGGAGTAGTAATGGGCGCGTTTTTCCTTAAGTGCCCGACTCAATCTCATCAATTGTGTTCGGTAGAGAGCTCCAGTAATGGTTTCGCTTGGTTTCAGCAATTCATAATACACGACACCAAGCTGATCCCACCAAATACACAGCATGAGTTTTTTTCCATGAATATTCGGCTTAGCTGTCGATGTTGATGGTTCGCCGGGCTTAACCCATGACTTTCTCTTCTTTGGATTATCGTAGTGAATCCATTTTTCGTCACCAGTGACTATACGATGCAAAAAACTCTTTTTTTATTCCTGGCAAGCAGCATTTCACTCATGCATAATCGGCGTTCAACGTCTCTCGGCTTTAGTTCATATGGAACCCAATTTCCTTGTTTTTGAATCATTCCTAACGATTTTAAACGATGTGAAATTGCTTGTTGAGTCACTTGTAGAGTAAGTGCAAGTTCTTTTTGCGTTTGGGACGAATCTTCCTCCAATAGTACTTCTAATTCCATGTCTTCGTACACTTTCGGCCTTCCACTGCGTTCTTTGTCTTTAACGTCAAACTCACCGTTCTTAAACTTTTGAAACCATTCCTGACAACTTCTCTCACTTAAAGCAGCTTCACCATATGCTTCTAGAAGCAATCGATGCGCCTCAGCTGCAGATTTTTTCACATTAAAGAAGTAAATCAAAAGTTCCCGCAAATGATGCTTATTCGGAATAAAACTTGACATTTTTGCACGAAAAAAATTACGTGATGCTGATACGGAATCACTAGTACTTTAAGGTTATGGTGTTGCCAGATGACTAAACTTGGGATATTACGTTTTACATCTGACAATTTCTCCATAACCTTCTGGTGGGGCCATCTTTTGACAAACCGCGGAAACTTATTTGTACACCTAATATATTATTCAAAGTATTTTCCATCACTAGCAATAACTTTTGCCCATCTTTCTGGCCGAGGTCGAATACCGTTATAATAAAAGTGTTCATCTTTGAATAAGGCTATCCACAAATCAAGCCATTTTTCGATGTCTTCATATAAGCGGAACTGCTGATCAGCCAGATCATGTACCAAAGAACGAAACAAGTAATAATTGGACGGCGCAATATCTGGGGAATATGGTGGGTGGGGTAGGATTTCCCATTTGAGTGTTTCCATGTAAGTGTTAACGGGTTTGGCGGTATTGTAGCCGTTTTTAGCGCAGTGCTCGGCTCATTCGCATCAATTGAAGCGATAGATACAGCATTCTTCGCAGCCATTATATATATGCCAGCCAGTATATATTTGGCCGAGTTGACGACGTAGAAGGATATCCCGGGCAGTCCCCATGACATTCTTTTCTTTGGATTGCTGTAATGAATTCATTTTTCATCACCTGTCAAGATGCGATGAAAGAAATCATCTTTTTTGCCTCTAAAGCAGTTGTTTACAGGAGAAAAAACGACGCTGAACGCCCCTAGGCTTCAAATCATAAGGAAATAAGTTCCTTGCTTTTGAATCATTCCCAACGCATGCAATGGCTTGGCGGGTAACTTCTTATACTGAAGCAAGCTGTTCTTGCGTTTGGCACGAATCATCATTGAACAATTTCTCCACTTCAGCGTGTTCAAATGTTTCCGGTCTTCCTTCGCGCAGACAGTCGTCAACATCCAAATCACCGTTTTTAAAGCGACGGGACTAATTGCGGCACGTTGTTTCACTTAGAGCAGCATTTCCGTAAACTTTTTTTAACTCGCGATACGCTTCAGCCGCCGTTTTATTCGAAATAACACTACTTGCAAATGATGATTATTTGGCACAAAATCAGACATTTTCACACAAAGTATATGACGCCACAATAAAATCACAAAAGTGTCAGAGCGGTTTGTTTACCACATGTCTAAGCTTGGTTCATGATATTTTGAATATGTCAAAATCGATCAACATTTACTGCTGGAGCCATCTAATGAGAAACAATGAGAACTTAGTAGCGCACCTAATATGAATTATTTAATAAAAATCATTATTTTGATTTTTTATATTTGGAATCCCATATAAAATTAAATTCCTTTCCGGAGTTTAATTATTGGTAAAGGACAAAAAGAACGGCAAATAAAGAAATGGGAAGCTGATTTACCAAAGGAATGGAAAACATTAATTCAGGAGAGAGAAAAGTGGAAGAAACTAAGGGATGCCTCTGTCAAAGGATAACCTGACAAGAAAACTGGTTGCTGATGGCACTATAAATTATATTAATTTATAGTGTATGTTAATTATATTCTAATTATAAATATACTGGTCAGCGAATAAAGGCTTATCTGTAATTATATCATATTTCTTAATTATATCAGGCGGCAAGAAGAAATAACTGCGGAGAAAGAGGAAATTGACCGACAAAAAAAGCTTCTTCTGAAGAAGCGGCCATCAAATAATGAAGGTGGAGGTGGGAGGGGCAAACGGACGGCGAGTGTGTCCGCGCCCACCACGCCACAGCCACAGCCATTGCACAATGGAACGGATGCACCCACTTTCCTCAAACCTGACCCATTGCCCAGCATGACATGGCAAGAGTACTATGAGGCTGATGAGATTCTAAAAGTAAGTAAATCCTTTATTATATTATCCCTCGCTTGCAAACCCCAAAGACGATTTTTACAAAAATTAAAAAAAAAAATAGCTACAGCTGACCCACGGTAACCTGATCCACGTTATGCAAGGCTGTGTCGGATTATCGGATGTGTCGTACTATAGAGTATTGCCACAGAGCCTCTGTAGTCCGGAACTTTTGAACAAATTACATATAAACTTGGCAAGATTCTACATTCTGTACACATAGATAGCATAGGGTTTATGATAGAATTAAATTAATAATATGGCACTTACAAAAAAATAATAACTAAATATATGAAGGTTAATGAATTGTGTTATGTAATGAAAACGTGTTTTCTAGGCTACTACATATATATTTATTTAAATTAATAAATTTATAAGGCATGACAGTATTCATATTTTTTTTTGTTTTTACCCATTCAAACAACGCATTACCTAAGATTTGTCGACAGAAATGTACATGTTATAGACACGTCGCATTATAGGGAACGCCCGATAAGGCAGGGGCCTGATTACCGGGGTTCTTTTATTGGGGGTCACAATATGTGAACCAAATTCGATTTTTAGGTTTTCTTAAAAACTAGTAACGCTTCTGCAGTGCCTATGATGCTGCAATTGTTTTCTTGCATTGATACTTCGCAGCAGATAATATGTGTGCTATCCTGTTAAAAAAAATAATTTTTTGACCTTTATAGTTGAGACAAAGTGCACTTAAAAAAGAAGATGCAGACTTGCAGTTAGAAATGGAAAAGTTAGAAAGAGAAAGGAACCTCCACATCCGGGAATTAAAACGAATACACAATGAAGATCAAAGTAGATTTTCACAGCATCCTGTTCTCTCAGAAAGGTAGGCTTATGAATGAGGAATTAAATATTTGTTGGTAGTAATTTATTATTACCAACAATAATAAATTTAAAGTCATTAAAATATAACTTTATAGCAGTAATTATTAGAGCAGATTTTAATTTTAATGGAAATTAAAATACAAATGTTTCTTTTAATGTTATAATTTAATTTGTTAAAACTAAATTCATAGGTATTTGTTGCTGATGCTCCTTGGAAAGGGTGGTTTTAGCGAGGTACATAAGGCATTTGATCTGAGAGAGCAACGCTATACGGCATGTAAAGTTCACCAGTTAAACAAAGATTGGAAGGAAGACAAGAAGGCCAATTATATCAAGTGAGTCTGTATATGAGTCCTGATTACAAACAAGTATTCATCAAATTAACTGTCATGCAATGCTTATTTTTTCTAATATAGAAATAGGTTTTTATTGAAATATGTTTTACCTAAAATTTCAAAGCAGTTTTCTACTAAAATATGTTATAAAAAAATTATTTATTTTCTTTTACAGACATGCTCTACGAGAATACAATATTCATAAAGCTTTAGACCACCCTCGTATTGTAAAATTGTATGATGTGTTTGAAATTGATGGAAATTCTTTTTGTACAGTCCTTGAATATTGCAATGGTCATGATCTTGATTTCTATCTTAAACAGGTACTGAAGAGAAAAATTAATGAAATAAAATGCATATTTTATTTAAAATTAACTAATTTGATTTTGCATGTTTTAGCATAAGACCATTCCAGAGCGTGAAGCGCGTTCAATTGTCATGCAAGTAGTATCAGCATTAAAATATTTAAATGAAATAAAACCACCTGTGATCCACTATGACTTGAAACCTGGTAATATTTTGCTAACTGAAGGCAATGTTTGTGGAGAGATTAAAATTACTGATTTTGGATTGTCCAAAGTGATGGATGAGGAAAACTATAATCCTGACCATGGCATGGATCTTACCAGCCAAGGTGCAGGCACTTACTGGTAAGATTAAATTCGCAAAGAATATTTTAATGTTGACAACTTTTTTTTATGAAAATGTAATTTTATATTATGAGTTCATAATATAAAATTGCATCCAAGACAAAAAATTTAAGAATTAGTTTGTAAAGCACTTTTAATGGCGTTTCCATTATTATTATTGTTTATTAAATTCGAAATTGTTCTTGAAATTACAACCTAGGCATCTGTTTAAAGACCTTTTTGTTCACAAAATAATTAACAGTATCCATATATCCAGTGTATAAAAATGAATTAAAATTATAGAAAATCTCTATTTCGTCCCTTTGCCACAAAAAACTTACATCACCATATTACATACCAATCGCAAAAACTAGTTATTTTATTAATGCACATATAAATTTTAATGTTTTTTTATGCATTAAATGATATATACAAATTGGCGACGGTAATTTTTGCTAATTTTACGTAAATAAAGCAAAAAAAGGCTTTTAATTTTTTTGCATACAAGTTAAAAATCAATGTACAAATAAGCAGAGCTGCGTTAAATTTAATAAAAATTTCGCTAAAATTGACATAAGTAATAGAATTCTCCTTGAATAGAATTTTTGTTAAATAGATTTAGCTTCAAGTTGTACTGTATGTCAGAAATTATCTTTATTTGTATCTCAAGAGAAGCATTCTTGTGTTACATTAAATTAACTGTTAACTGTTTAAGGAATAAAAAAGATAAGAGAAAATGGCAAGTTCTTAGATCATAAAGTATTTGGAATAATTTGTTATGATGTAGTGATTTTCAAATACTTTGCATTCATATCATTGTAATTATATTGTAGTGTTTATTAAAAGGTATTCTTTGATTGTATTCAGGTACTTGCCGCCAGAGTGCTTTGTAGTTGGCAAGAACCCACCAAAGATCAGTAGTAAGGTGGATGTGTGGAGTGTGGGAGTGATCTTCTACCAGTGCCTGTATGGCAAGAAGCCATTTGGACACAATCAGAGTCAAGCTACTATATTAGAAGAGAACACTATTCTGAAGGCAACTGAGGTTCAGTTCGCTAACAAACCCACAGTCAGTAATGAGGCTAAGGTAAATTATATAATTTATCTCATCTTAGGTTTCAAAACTAATATATCCATTCATAAATAAATACTTTTAATACCTTATATTATATATATATATATATATATATATATATATATATATATATATATATATATATATATATATATATATATATATATATATATATATATATATATATATATATATATATATATATATATATATATATATATATATATATATATATATATATATATATATATATATATATATATATATATATATATATATATATATATATATATATATATATATATATATATATATATATATATATATATATATATATATATATATATATATATATATATATATATATATATCTTTATTTAATATATCTTTATTTTATGGTTTTCGTTACACTGTGGTTACTGAAAAAGGATAATATAGTGATAATATATATAGGTGTAGGTGATCGATCGCCAAGCACTTGTAATTACTTACATTGAATATCCTTATGATTCTTGTATAAAAATGAATGTTTGTTTTTTATGCTTACGCGTACGCGCATCGTTTATCCGATTGCGCAATAAGTTCGTATACTTGTTGGAAAGCAATCAACGCCACCCATAGACGTCCGCAGTGCCATAGGCATTGCAGAAGTTGCCGGCCATTAAGAAAAGTGTAGGTTTGTTTTTTGAAGGTTCCAATGTCGCAGCGGTTCGAAAACACCGCTGGAGGGGTATCTGGTTCCACAGGGTTGATAATTGATAATGTTGTAACATGTTTGCAGAGCTTTATCCGTGCGTGCCTAGCGTACCGCAAGGAGGAGCGCATCGACGTATTCGGGTTGGCGCGGCACGAGTACCTGCAGCCGCCGACACCGAAGCCGCGAGGCGCAGGCGCCCCCGCAGCGTCGGCGACGGCGGCACCCACCTTCAGCGCGGCCCTTTTTGGTGCCGGCTCCTCGTCCTAGCCTCGCCGCCGCCGCGTCCGCCACCCGCACCACCCCACCTAGTGCCAGTGCCAGTGCCTGTGTCAGTGCCGCCGCCGCGAGCGAGCCGAACGCTTATGGGTGTGCGAGCGGACACCGAGGGGTCCTTCCAATCTAGTGTTTGTGATCGCGGCTTGGAACAGTGTGTTTGAAAGTTTCCCCGGCGCGGTCGGGATGCCCGGCTCCAAACTGTACCCCGGGCAGAGTGCTGGCGGAGTGCCGGCGGAGTTCCGTGACTCTTACAGACACGAGTTTTACTTTTGAAACTTTGTTGGTTGACACCCAGAGTTTTAAAATGACTAAATATCATTTACAGATTAAATTGTTTAAGAATTATGCTTACTGTTGTGTATTTATTGAGCAGGTGATATAATGTGATTTGCCATTCACAAATGGTTTTATCCTTTTGTCACTAGAAAAAAAAATTCTTGGGACTATCCCTTGCATATTATATAAGTTATCCCTATTAAAAAAATTAAAATATTTATAGTGTTTTCTTTCAAATATTATATAACATATAATAACCTTTTCAACCATGCACATTGCACAGTGGTTTTTTACACTGTAAGAATAAGACCACATATTTGAAGAGTCTTCTTTTAGTGGGATTTAAAATTATGAGAGATCGGCTTGTGTTTTTGTAAGAATCAATTTTTAAGGTCAGATGTGGCTTACCTACACCTGTAAATTTTATTTATCATTGATATTATAATACATAAGTGTGTTGCCAGTGGGGCCATATACTAGGCGACTTCCTGTATCTCGGAACTTAAATTTGTATCTTAATTATTCATTTTTCCTAGTACTTCTTTTCTTTGACTTGTGTCTTGGTAATGTTTTCGCAACGCAAACAACTTGAAATTGACGTGGGTGGAGTTGTCTCTCTACAGACAGCGCCGGCTGGGATGGAGTTAAGAAAATTTAGGATGGGCCAGGACCTGCATTGATTACCCTCTTCGCCTTTCTAGCTAAATTAAGCTAAAACAGAAGACCATAGATTACACACTACTATTATAGATAAGCAATTCTAACACTTTATAAATATAGGGTACCCTAAGCGCCAGGGGCGTGAGTAGTTCCAAAAACTCAATAGGCGGCAGGTCAGAAAGTCTCAAAGGGTATTCAATATCTGGGAAATACTATTCTTATTGAAATAAATAAATCAATCAACTTATTTTCCATCAGGTCAATACAAATAATTATTTCAATCAATGTAGTACTCTTCCATTTATATGATCGACCACGGCATCATAATTTTTTTTTCTGTTACAAATTGCCTTTTTTTAATTAAATAATTTTTATCAAATATTCTTATTTTACCTATCAAAATTCTATTAAACCCTATTTATAATTAATTTAATTGCTTGAGTATACTGAATCAGTAAATCAACTCTATTAGTATCTCTTTAAGGCGACCGCAAGTTATTTCAGTGAAATCACATGCACAATGTATCATAACCAGGTATCCAATTTCCAAGGCACGTGGTCACAAATATGCTAAAATCACAGAGTCCGTATAAACAAAGCTAAGGCGTAAAATTTATATATTATAATATATATATATATATATATATATATATATATATATATATATATATATATATATATATATATATATATATATATATATATATATATATATATATATATATATATATATCCTGATAATTATTTCCTGATAGGATTTTTTAATTAAATAAATTAATATTTCAAAAAAAATATACAGATGAATATTTACATCTTTTCAAAAATTTCTATTGTAAAACAAAATTGCCTCTAACCGACAGGTCCGGTAGTTACACATGTTTAGGTTTGTCTTTTGTAAGGCACTTTCACATCCCTGGGAGTGACGGAACAATACGTGTGAAGCAAGGTCGGCTACAGGAATTTGCGGCTTATTTAGGATTGGACCCTACTAGTATATAAAATAAGCGGAAACAAAATAAAATCCATTATTCAATATAAGATAATAAAGTGTGTATACCAGTATAAGTTAGATGGAGCTGCTTGAATACGTCACTGTGTTGATGATGATGGCTTTCTGTGGGCAAGAATTCCGGGTTCAAATTTTTAGTCAAAAACTATGGTGAACGAACAACGTTTACCTTGGTTTCTGGATGTAGATTTTGTCTATTGTCTCGAAGACAGTCCATCGAAATTATTCCAATCACATTGAAAAAAGGTATTCAAATGTAAAATTGTAAAAGTAGATAGAACAGAGAATTTTGGACTAGTAATTTTCAGCATTTACGTATAAACGCTGTATAGCTAAACTAAAAAAATCTGAGTATTTTATCTCGTTATTAAATGTTGCTGTGTAGCTATATGTTTAAATAAAGCCTATTTAATATTGAACAATTTATAAGTGGTAAAATTGATAACTACAATGGATCTCGGCTTATATAGGTCATTATTGCTAATTTAGCTAACTTATTACTCGGATTAAGAGTGATAAGTTAGCTAAATTATTAATGGAGTCAGGCGTTACTTTGCGGAAATCCATCACTATATGGACAGTCAAAAGTTTTTCTTAGCTAAGATCCGCGACAAGCAAAACAATAACAGAAAATTAATAATGTGTGTTTTTCCGTTGGGTTTAGTGGATTATTTGGAACTTTAAACCAAAAACTTACCGAAAATCGGCCATCAACTCTCCACCCACCAACCACTATACACAACGCCAAACACACACTATCACTTTTCCATCTTGTACACGACACGTGTTTCGCCCCAACACGAGGCATCTTCAGGTATAGTAGACTCTACGGAAGACAACCGAAAAGTGACTTTTCGGTTGTCTTAGAAGGAAATACTGACAGTATTTCCTTCTGCCGTATATTTTGTTTTATAAAATACTGAAACTTAAAGGTAACAAAAATATAATACTACACTGTAGCCTATTTACTATATAGCAGCTTGGAGTACATATACTTATGTGTAAAGAGAATCATCATCATCAGCCTGCGGCAGTCCATTGCTGGACATAGGTCTCCCCCATGGCACACCATCTAGCCCAAACTTGTACTGTACAATGCACCCTGTACAATACTTTGGTCAAAATTGCAAAAAGACGATGCTTAAATCAAATAACGAAAAGAGGTAAGGTATTCGAGATTTTTTTTGGACAGCTAAACACCTGTAAATTGTATCGAAATTGAAGAGAAACTGATGTGCCAGTAATTTGGAAAATTCACCAATACTATATATAAGTTCAATGCCCAAATAATCTATCGAAGACAGACAGTGATCATATAGTTCTACGTGTGAAGCCCTTAATTATTTTGGACAAAAGTAACTTGTTATCATTTTTAATGGAAGAGGTAGGTAAACGAGAAAATAGCTCACGTGATGGTAAGTAATTCTTTTGGGCCATAGACATAGCAACATCAAGAGTACTACAGATTTATTGCAAATCTTGGGCCTTCTACTCACAATGCTCATTAAAAAAGCTGTAGAAGCTCAGAGGTGAGTTTTCTGCACTTATAGTGTGGCATTCCTCCGGACAAGTCCGTAGAAAAAATTTGTAAAATATCAAATTTGTAAAATATACGAAGTCTTGTTATAAAATAAAATTGTTTTTACGCATTTTGTTTCAAAAACTTGATGTTGTATTTCCACTTTTTTATAAAGTTAAAAAGCGTTGCTTTTCTTTTTTCTCGATCCGGTCCATTCATGGATCGAGAAAAAAGAAAAGACACGCTTACACCGCTAGTGAAAGAGAACGGAGGGCGAGGCTTGCAACAAGCTAGAATAAACCGTAAACGCTTTCCATGTTTACGTAACAGTGTTATTGAAGAGTTTATTGTTCGGTTGGTGTGTCTCGAAACCGTAGAAGGGAAGGAATCTACCCAGATTCAATATTTTCAATTCAATATCCTGTAAATGCAAATACCTATATTTGAAGCTCACTTTATCTTTATTTGTTTTGTGTGCATTATATGTATTTTGTGTGCCATTGCTGTCCCAGAATAAGTAATTACTAATGAGTGTCACTTACTACCTGTATTTTTATTATTTTTAGGGCCCATATAAATATTACTGGTGGACACGCCGCACCCGATTTCTAGGAAATGGACGGAAATTAACCCACCACACTTATCCAAGGCGGATTGGTAGGACATAAGGAAGTCGAAGCCGCGACTACTAACTTTGAAAACGGTAACTTAGTCATTGAGCCATTTAGGGTGTTAGTCGTATGTTATATGAAAATCTTAAATACCTAGATGAAACGATCTGCTTTAAGCCAGTAGAAAATCTTTTAAATCTTAAGGACTTTAAAATTACAATTATGAACCTCCCCGTGATCATTTAGACCTTTATTGAGCTAATGACACTCTCGAAATTAGTTTTCAATTCCCGATAGAATGTTTTACGTGAATTATTTGTGGAGTACAAGAAAATCGTCTATTTCTGTGAGCCGTAGTGGCATCCGTTACAAGAATAGTAATAGCAAACGTGTAACGTAGGTGCATATAACTGACGGCCTGTGTAATTCATTCGCCAACTTGTTTTTTCCATTTTTCAGTTTCCATTTTCTTCTCGTTTACCTATATTACAAAGAATAAGACCTTTGTATGATGATAACATTAAATTACAAGATTTTATATGTTTATCAACTACCAACACTCAGTGTCTACCGACATTATTTTAATAGTCATCGATTTTTATGTATTTAACTAAACTATAGTTAGAAAATCAATGTAAGCTTAAACTAGAAGATTTGCTTTCTAAGTTCATATCCGTTGTACTTTTTGCATTAATGGTGCAAAGGTGACAATGACTTTTTTTATTTTAAAATTAACGTGTATCGTAGATTAAAAAAAAACAATTTATACTGTAATAACATTTTTATATTTTCACGCGGTGTAAAATAGTGAGGCTTTTGTTTTTCATTCGCACAGAACGCTATCGTAAAAGAGCCGGTGTAGGAGCGCTACCCTGCCACGATGAACACCTCGGGTACAGTAAATGCTTTTCGTATTTGTTCTACAGTCGAGTTGTACTAGTTTATTGTTCGACCGTTGTACATCCTTTTTTACATTACAGTTTCCATATAATAAATATCGACGGAATTTATTTTAAAAGTAAAAATAATATTTTAAATGACTGTTTTGTCGTATTATAAACACGACCGTAACAGGCCGATCCTGGATATCGTTCTCCCTCAAAATTGAGGAGTGTTGCTGTAATCCACAACTTGGAGGCCGGATTGGGGATCGCATTTTATATTTTATTACTCAGGTAGACGCTACTGTACATTGACGGGCTTGATATTTGCTCTCGGCGAATGAATTACACAGGCCGTCAGTTATATGCACCTACGTTACACGTTTGCTATATTAAGTTCGAACAACATACCCACGGGAAGAAATCACCTTATTCTATGCCGGAAACAACATAGCTGTTTTTTTTTTTTTTATATATATTCACGCCTATCCCCCGCAGGGGTTGGCAGAGACCACAGAGCTCCATCCGCTGCCATTCATCGCAGCGAAACGGCTCGTCATTGGTCGCTTTTCGCCCTCGTGAGAATCAGGACGTGACGGGTGGCGAACCACGTCGCCGTCATTTTCGACAAATTAGGTATATTAAATTCGTCTTTTAGTGAATCCCACGAGCCGCAAGGGAGGATGGAGGTCAGCCCCAGCAGAGCCCTGCATGCTGAGGTAAGGCACCATAGTCCCCGGGGGAGCCCGACCCCGGGACGATCGGCACGTTTACGACTAGGCTCGCCCCTAGCCACGCATCCATTGGCACGGCAGACCGTGGATTGGCGGAGAGGAAGGGAAAGGATAGAGAAGAAAGGAAGGCAGGAAAGGAAATGCGGATTGGGGGGGTTACCAGACTCGGAATAAACATTTAAAAATCCATATAAATATTTATTCCGATGCGGGAATCGAACACGCGACCATTGACTCCGCGGGCGGAGAGCCCCGCCACTGAGCCAATCGGTCGTCAACATAGCTGTTAGTATAATATAAACGCGAAATACAATATACAGAGCACTATACTATACAGCTTTAAATAAAAAAGAAATAAGTATGTATCTGGTCGATATTTTTGTTTGTTGTTTGTCTAATTATCAGAATCTCTAACTTCAAAAAGACATTTTTTCTCTTTTCATGCCCTTCGTTCCTATAATGTATTTATAATATATAAATAGTAGAGAAAACATGACATCACAAAAATAGATAAATGTGATACAATTAAAATTATAATTTTATATTATTAGGTGCGCAACTAAGTTCTCGCTGTTCTTCATTAGATGGCTCCAGCAGGATTTTGACATATCCGAAATGTCATGAAACAAGCTAGGTAACTGGTAAACAAACCGCTCTGACACGTTAGTAATTTTATTGTGGCGTCATATACTTTTAGTTGTGTGCAAAAGTCTGATTTTGTGCAAAATAATCGTCATTTGCGGGAAGTGTTACTTATTCTTATTTCATTCAAAGAAAATGGCGGCTGAAGCGCATCGCGTGGTTAAAAAAGTTTACGGAAATGCTCTAAGTGAAACACCGTGATACGATTGGTTCCGTCGCTTTAAAGACAGTGATTTCGATGTTGACGACCCGCGCGAAGGAAGGCCAAAAACAATCGAAGACGTTGAACTGGGGAAATTGCTCGATGATGACCAAATGTATCAAACGTAAGAAAAGCATGCTTCAGTATTAGGAGTTGCCTGCCAAGCCATTTCTAAGCGATTACATGCGTTGGGAATGACTGAAAAGCATGGAACTTGGTTTCCTTATGATTTGAAGCCAAGCCAATGTTGAGCGTCGTTTTTTGCGTTATGCTATGTATTTAGTGGGACCAGGTCGGTGTTGTTTATTATCAGCTGTTGAAGCCAAACGAAACCATCACTGAGGAACGGTATCGTCTTCAATTGATGCAACTGAGCCGAGCACTGCGCGATAAACGGCCATAATACGGGCAAGAAAGGCCCGAAGAAGTGATCGGCCTCATGTTGCCAAACCCGTTAAAACTTATACCAGCCATATTCCCCAGATATTGCGCCGTCCGATTATTACTTGTTTTGTTCGATGGCACATGATCTGGCTGATCAGCAGTTCCACACATATGAAGACATCGAAAAATGGCCTGATTTATGGATAGCCTCCAAAGACGTATTTATATATTTTTATTGTAACGGTATTCGAGCTCTGCCAGAAAGATGGACAAAATTTGTAGCTAGCGATGGGCAATACTTTATAATGTATATGTCAGCATTTTTGCACAATTAAGTTGCATTTTTATTAAAAAAACAGTGAGAACTTAGTTACGCACCTAATAATATTTCATATTATGTGAATATACATATGTATATATGATAAATGAAATATGATATTAGTTAAAATACTTAAATTCTTAAACTATATTTAATTAATATAAAAAAGATTTGTCATTTCGTTGACATAAAGTACTTGTCGCGTCGCATTTACAGTTTTACACAATAGAAAACAGGCGGGCTTTGTTTTCCCTGTGTCAATGGTCCTCTTGGAAGCGCTCGGGTAGGGGAGCAGTAGCGACCGGTAGCACAAACCGCTCCGGGCACTACAAATGATTCCTGTATTTGTATTACAGTTGGGCTCGGTGAATTTATCTGGTATTGGGTTGTCACATAAGTTCATTCGTATTTTAGTGACGTCTATTGAACAAAAAATTCATTTCACTGACAAGGCCACGATAGCGGACGTCGTAAATGTGTCCCATAGTATCGTTCAAAGACACCTCCACGCTGAAGGCTATGTTAATCCTACTGATGTGTGGGTTCCGCATGATTTAAATGAGCGCTCATTAAAAAGAACCAGGAAGAACCATTTCTTCAGAATATAAATGTATCTAGCGACGTAAAATGGATACTATACAACAATGTTGTGCACCGTAAAAAAGATAGTGCTCCTCAGACATCACCAAAGATCTTCACCCGAAGAAAGTGATGTTGTGTATTTAGTGGGATGTAAAGAGCGTAGTCTACTATGAGCTGCTACCGAATATGCTACTTGATAGTCTGAAGAGATCTCTTGCACAAAAACGGCCTGCGTTGTTTAATAGACGATGAATATGTTTTCATCATGACAATGCTCGACCACATACATCTGTAACCACCGTACAGAAGTTGGTTTCATGGGATATTCTACCTAACCCTCCATATAGCCTGGATATCGCACCATCCGACTACCACTCGCTCACTACAAAATTATCTTAACGGAAAAAATTTAGCATCTTTGGACGACATAACAATTCATTTTGAGAGATTTTTCGAGACCAAAGACAAAGCCTTCTGGAGGGATAGGATTATGCAATTGTCTGAACGTTGGGCCAGAGTAATACAAAATGTACAATATAGTTGATAATAAAAGCTTTTATTTTAGAATCTATTTTGCTTTGAATAAATGTTAAAAAACCGAACGAACTTATATGCCAACCTTATACTTAATTAGTACTTACTTACGCATGAATCGGTAAATATTTTTTTTCGAAAAAGTAGGCAAATGACGAATAGGTTACTTGGATAGGAATATTGTAAATGCGTCTTGTCTTTTAGGAAAAATTTGAAGAGTTGAAAAGGGAGGCGGGCGTGATAAAGAAGAGTGAGAAAATTAGAAAAAGAAACAGGGTTAGGACCCTGGCTCACATCGCTTATTAATGGAGACGCAGTCGTAAAGCTACTAGGACAGTGTGGTACTTTCCAAACAGGAAACGGCTTTCTTCGGTCCGTTCGAGCTGTAGATAAAAATGTCCCAAAAAAATCATGCATCATACCTATATTATCTTCAAATGTATACCTGTGTTCGTTGAAAATATTATCGGACGAGTAATTTGTTTTGTAACAATTTATTTTACCCATTTGTTTTGTATATGAATTTTGTTTGTGATTTACACCAGGACCTGTTGCTGAACGGAGACATTTACATAAATACAGAAAGCTGTAAAATATTTTTGACTAAAATCAAAGAGTTCGTGAAAAATCCTGTTTTCTCTTTCAAGCGACTCCATGTGCACTATTGACAGGAAGGAAAACTGTGTTCCGCTTTAACATTTAAGATCGTGTATTAACTGGTCATGGAATGCTACACGAAGTTAAAGGTAGAAAAGTTGCTTACCTCGGTTATATCATGAATGACAAACGCGGACTGATAAAAATTGTAGAATTTGTTTTTGAATTACTATGATATGATACGTAATTACACATAATAAACTACACCTTAAACTTGTACCTGTCATGTCTTATGACATGACCCAGGTAGGTTGCTTACCTGGGTCATATCATGAGACATGACAGGTACAAGTTGCTGCAACTGATAATGATGGGAAAAATCGCGGGCAAAAGACAAGTTGGTCGAAAAAGAAAGTCTTGGCTACGTAATATCAGAGAGTGGACCGCGATAGCGAGTGCTCCAGAACTACTGCACTTCGCGAAGTAAGAGAAAAGTTGTGTTGAATTGGCTGCCAACCTTTGTCAAGTCATAAGTCAAGTCAGTGAGGTACTCTTAGAAGAAAGAAGAAGAAGCATCTACCTGAGTCATTGTCATTATCAACCCACGGCAATCAGTGTCCACAGTGTAATAGAAGTACAAGCGGGACGTACTGGTTCAGGTCTGAGGTATGGGCGACGAACAGATTTGACGAAGTTTCTTACTTGGGTAATGAAACCAATCTGCGATCTCCACTCCGCCTGACAAGTGTGAGGATGTACATCATTTGTAGGTACCTTAACAGGTTCTATTAGAAACATAACATATTAGAGAAATATATTATGATAACTTGATGATAAAAACCTAAGACTAAGTTTAGATGTTCCACATGTATATTAGATACGATGCTAAAACGAGTAGGGCCGCTCGCTGCTCGTCCAAGGGAATAATGCGCAACACTGATGAAGCTTTGATGTTCAGCGGCCCTGTGCCGACATGCGGTGAAGCATAAGTGGCGCCGCATCGCTAGCTAGTTCATATCCCTCGCTGATTTGACCTTTACTTATTTTGTTTTACGTGATTTTTTCACACTAGATAGGCATTACCAATAATAATAAATTACTTAACATTTTAAACTTTATGAACTTTTGTTCAACAACTTATGAAAAAAGCATTGTATTATTTATTTCAGACAATATCCACGTTAGAATTTGAGCAGAATGATTCGCTTAATACCAATGTCTTGTTAAACCGATATATCTATCGTTATGTTTAATCTAACCTCGTTGGTTACACCCCCACCTTGAACATTATAATCTATTTAGCCTCGTGAATTGACTGATCGCGTGCATTCGGGTATATCAGCCCTCTGACCCCTCGCAATGTCAATGCCGACAGTTTTGATTTAGAGTATGGAAAACCTACATTGTGATGAGTAGCATGATATAACTTTTTGAAGGAAAAATTCTTTTTTATACATTAAAGGTTAATTAAATATTCAAGGTGAATTTGGAAAAACATTTAAGGATACATATTATATATACCTAAAGTTTGGTCATAAAACAATTAAAATAAACAATTTCCACAAAGAATCCTCTAAAATTGCAAAAAGACATTATTTTTTATTATAGAAGTTCAGCAAGTTTATATATCTTAAATATTACGACAACATGATAATTTTTAACATGACGAGTTTACACGTAGAGTATAGTTTATTAAATAAACTCTAAAGTTATACTCTAAAATTAACATTTCAAAACACATTTACTCTATAAATTAGCCTTTAATGTGTCGTAAGTACATTCCAAACATATGATTTTAGCCCAATTCGGGCGCCATAATCAGGATTCAAGAACACTGTGAGTCAGCAGTGGTCGAGGTAGTTTTCAAATTGTTGTTAATCAGATGTTATTGCACCGCTGCGGAACGTGTGTAACGAGAATGCATAAATATCGTGTATCCAAAATAACCGCTTTAGTACACTGTACGCGAATAAAACGTAGGTAACCCGAAAAGTAAACTTCCACACCTTTGTCTGCTTTTAGTAGGCTCGCGGGGATAGGGATCAAAATGATTATATCAAATATCTAATAAATACTTTTTTTTTTTCTTAAATACCTTTATTTTTTGAGAATTTTACATATGTTATAGGACTCCGGGATCCCACACTAGGGTTCCCTGTGTTGTGGGAAAAGAATAAATATTGCATGGCTTATTTGTCTTTGCTTATTGTTAAAATGTATTGTAGAATGTTTAAAAACAAAGTTGCTAAAAAAAACATACATTCTTTTAATATTGGATATATGTGTTGTTAAGGGATGCTAGATCAGTGTTGTTAAGAGATATTAATTACGTATGTACTTTTGTTATTATCTCACCAATGATGGAAGTATTTGAATATTAGTTATTTAACTAGTTCATATAATCGTTTGATTAGTTTTGCTCTATTACATTATTCGAGTGGGTACTTAGTTAATAGTTTTTTTTATTAAAATATAGTTTTTTAATTAAAATTCACAGTGACTGTTTGTACACGTAAAAATCTTTGATTGTTTTGTTAATTTCTAATTTCTGTTATAATAAAAAGTCTAAATTAATATCAATACCATATTATTGATAATTTAAATTGTATATAATCATAATATTGATAATTTAAATTCTTTTTTCTGTTTTATAATATTATTGATGCTGTAAATAGTTATTTTTTAACAAATGTATTGAAATTGTTTAAATAAAAAAACAGGGTACCTTATATTGTAACAATTCAATACGACAAGATATCTGTGGAAATAACCTTTGGTACCCATGATGTTAATTGCTTGAAATAAGCGCTGACTTTTTGTCCCAGACCTTCAGCAATTGTTCTTGAGTGGGGTGATTTGGCTAGCGACCTCGACATCGATCGTTTGCAACAGAAGCGATATACTTACCGGTCTTTCGCTGAATTACGAATGATATAGGGCCATTGTTCTGTTTCTAGCGTCACCTACACATTAGCATTAACTTTCTCTGATAAAAAGGAGGTCAATATCAGCAATAAAGTTATGTGTACCACAGGGAGTGCACAGCTGGTGTTCGTGATAGTTCCAGTTACTGAATTGAGCTATTTCACCCCTCGCCGTAAATTTAAGTTTTATCCTTGACCCTCGAGTGATTGGCGATCTACCACCGTGATTTTTTTTTAATTGTCCACTCAAATCCCCTTTGTGCAACCAGTTTACTTCAGATATTTTCCAGTTGATACGACATAGAACCTTCAAGAGTCAAGCCTACATATCTCTAGTGTTCCGAATTATCATTAGGAAATATTTTTTCGTCTTGTTTTATATGAGTAATAATTTCTAACAAAAAAATCTGAACTCACATTAAACAATAATTACACCAAAATGTATTTTTTGTATGTGTATATGTATTAAATGTTAGTTCATTAGAGTTTATTACAAAATCAACCTATAGTATACAGCTAGTAAGTATAGTAAGTACAATTGTATTATTAAACAACATACATATGTACATCATTGGAATTATTGTTTTTTCTACATTACGTAATAGAGCGTTTCAAGGGAGTTTTAGTTTAGGAAAAATGAAGACTATATGGGTAGAGTATAATTAGAGATGGAATAAATGGGCTTTCATAAGCCCGCAGCGCTGTTGAGGACAAAAGAACCAAGAATGACTAATTTAACCTTATTTACAAAATACATGTGTAATTTTTAAATATATTTCGTTGGCAAGAAAGTAGTTTCGCGTTTTAAGTGTATATAGGAAATAAAACTAAAATTTTGTATACAAAAAATGAATTTTAATCAGGCAAATATCTTCCATTCTGTTCGATGATTTTTCTGGTAACTTCATGATCCCTTCCTCATAGAATTACTGGTTCTTAATAAAAAACTCAAATAAGTGCGATTTGAGGTCATCGTTATTAGTGAAATTTTTACAATTGAAGAAGTTTTGTAAACTTTGAAATCTATGATAATCCGATGATGCAAGTTTGGGGCTGTATAAGGGATGCGACATCACTTGCCAACCAAGCTCCAACAATTTCGTACGTGTTGCTAAAGATGTGAGAGGCCTCGCATTGTCGTGGTGGAACACGATTAATTTGAGATTTGCCAATTCTGCCTTTTCTTTTTGATTGATTCCTCCAGTTGCACAAGTTGTTGGCAATAAACATCTGAGTTGGTCGTTCGGTTGATTAGAAGCAGCTCAAAATGCACGACACTTTTGTAATCCTACTAGGTTGACAGCATGATCTTTTTTTGATGTAACTCAGTTTTGATATGGTTTATGCTGTTTCATCATGCTTGGACTATAATCTTTTTCGATTAACATCATTGTAGACGATTCATTTTTCATCGCCAATGATAATTCGTTTAAAAAAAGGGTTGATTGCATTACGTTTGAAATGCGTATCACAAACATTGATTCGTTGTGTAAAGTGAATTTCTTTCAATTCGTGCGGAACCCAAATATGGATTTTCTTAACAATTCCAAGACATCTTATATGATTTTCAATTGTTGTGTGTGATACATTTAACTGTTTTGAAATCTTTCGCACGGTAATGTGACGATTCGATTCAATTAATATTTTTTTCTTCTTAAAAGATAAAAGATTTTTATTATAAAGAAAAAAAGAACTCATACATATGTACAAACATATATATTTATTTATCCCGGTGCTGGTGCTCACCATTGTTGACTGCGAAAGCGGTAAATTCATCACTAATTCTTTTTACCAATAATATTTTTATCAGTAAGCAGCGAGGATGTGCGCGTTCAACTCAGTTATCATTGCGATTTGGATAAGAGGAAATGCTCAGCCTATATCCGGCAAGGTCGGTAGTGCTACTTCCTGTCTATGGGCCAGGTAATAAACGTGTTTCGAAACGTTAGTATTTATTTACGTGCACCTCGATTTAATAGCGATAAGGCATTTGTAAAAATAGTGCTTATTACGTTTTATTTTGTATTGTATTTACGTTTGCTTTTATTTGTATAATAATTTGTTTGCAAGAATTTTCTCTTGTTTCTTTTTATTTTATATGTATTCTTATTGGAAGTTTAATAATTTTAAGGAGTTTTCATTGTTTTAAAAAATTAAAAAACGTTTTGATTATGAATATTTCAATCATTTCTTATCTTTCTTTTACCACGAAATTTATGTAATTACAAAAATATGTGATTATATTTCCTGTGCGGTTGCCGGAATAGAATAGCGAAATTCATTTTTTTTCATTTTGGAGCGCACGGCTTAATTAATAAAATTTTATTAATTAATAAAAACTACTCTGCGATCTTCATTTATATATATATATATATATATATATATATATATATATATATATATATATATATATATATATATATATATATATATATTCACACGCCTATCCCCCATAGAGGTTGGCAAAGACCACAGACCTCCATCCGCTACTATTCATCGCTGCGAAACGGCTCTCCATTAGTCGCTTCTCGCCCTCATGGATGGCGAACCACGTCGTCGTCATTTTCAACAAATTAGGTATATTAAATTCATCTTAGTGAATCCCACGAGCCGCAAGGGAGGATGGAGGTCAGCCCCAGCAGAACCCTGCATGCCGAGGTAAGGTGTGCCACTGAGTCAATCGGTCGTCCTCATAAGGGAGGCTAATTTTAATATCGATTTAAAATTCCATTAGGTACTGTATTCGAAAAATATTTATTTATGTAACCTTATCTACAATAGACTACAAAAATATATTAACCCAAAATTTGTTGCAGATTTTCCTTCTCTGTGGGAGTAACTGACTTTTTTAGGTTTCTAATTACTTTTTATTGTAAACAGTTTTTATTTGTACTTTGATTTTTGACTTCGAAATTATTTTGAAATCGATATTTATATTTTGTATTAGCATTCGGACAGGAGCGGCGTCAATGTCGATGGATAATGTGATGCCGCCGGCATCAGTTGACATGCTCGGGGACTACGATCATGCGAGTTGTGACTCGAATAAGCTATTCGAGGCAACTGAAAGGTCGCGGGACGGCCTTCATTTTCTTGCTTTATTGACGAAACTTCCTAGGTCTACAATGACGCTGAAATGTGTTCTAGTAGACAGTTTTAATCAATTATAATTTTATTATAATGATTCTATTTTAATTTGTTTCATTGAAATCAGCTAAACGGAAAATAGAAAGTATGCAATGATTGTGCGCGTAAAACTATATAAATCAAATAAATTTTCTCAAGACAAATGTTTGGTATTTTTTGAAAGACATCGTTGTGGCTGATTTGGGCGCTATCGACATTAAAGCTTTTCTACAATGACTGTATGAGGGTATATGGACAGTCAAAAGTTTTACTTAGCTAAGATCCGCGACAAGCAAAACAATAACAGAAAATTAATGTGTGTTTTTCCGTTGGGTTTAGTGGATTTATTTGGAACTTAAACCAAAAACTTACCGAAAATCGGCCATCAACTCTCCACCCACCAACCACTATACACAACGCCAAACACACATTATAACTTTTCCATCTTGTAAACGACACGTATTTCGCCCCAACACGAGGCATCTTCAGGTATAGTAGACTCTACGGAAGACAACCGAAAAGTCACCCGCCATTACAACGGGCGGGCACAATGTAAGAAAACAACAGGAGGGCGATACAGGTGTGTCAAAACTTACGTGACGTATAATGGTTGGTGGGTGGAGAGTTGATGGCCGATTTTCGGTAAGTTTTTGGTTTAAGTTCCAAATAAATCCACTAAACCCAACGGAAAAACACACATTCATAATTTTCTGTTATTGTTTTGCTTGTCGCGGATCTTAGCTAAGTAAAACTTTTGACTGTCCATATAGTGATGGATTTCCGCAAAGTAACGCCTGACTCCATTAATAATGTATGAGGGTAGTTTTTTTGCCAACAACAATTATAAATTGTAAGAGCAATAGCTTTAAACCAATGTTTGCATTCTAAATAAATATTAAATATAAAATCAAAAAATAAGTTAAAAATGTTCCGGACACATATTTATTATATTACAGTATATAAACCTACTCTTATCTTAAAGGTCGACAATGCATATGCAATGACTGTGGTGTTGCAGTTGATTGCTTTCCATCAGGCGACACGCTTGCTCGTTTGATTCTCTATACCATAATAAATTAATTGAATGTCTAAAGGTCATAATATGACCTTTAGACATTCAATATATTATATTGCTGCATGTAAGCAGCATATATAAGTAGTGATGTTATTCCTAACCGAATTGGCTACGGTGATTTTTTCTAAAAAATTGCAATAGCACATGTTATATGTTTTGGCACTTTTTCGTCGAATTTTTTATTTTATTCAATGAAATGGAACGATTTTTTAATACACTTGGAGAATTGAACTACGAAAAGTAATCTGATAACTGATTCCATAGTGATTCGAAACAACACAGCCTGTATAAAAAGCCTAATAAAAACATTTTACTGTAAAAATTTACATTTGAGAAAAGTTCAGAAAGGAAACCTTTTATACGTAATAATCTTATATCTACATAATTATTTACATACACATCTATTATTAAAAGCTACCATTATAAACGTATATAAGTTTATAATGTCTGTTATAACAAGATATAGATTTTTTAAATTCTATTCTCTGGTTTCATACTGGCGATAATCAGCATTCAGCCCCGGTAGACGGATATAGCGACCACATCATTCGATAGCTAACGACGAGGTTAGCGTTCCTCAACGATATTTATGTACCAATTGCTATTGTCAATGTTTGCTCTGCATTTGTATAAGGAAAAGTAGTTGTTTGCATGGGAGCGAGACATTGTGGCGACGCGTCACTTTAATAAAACGACGCAAAAATTATACCACAAGAGTAGTCCTTAAAAGTTCTAAGACGAATTCGTTTGACATGTTGACAAAGTGGAACTTTAGTTTACAATTTTAATTGCGTAATGGCATTTTCAAAAAAAATATTTTAAATTTAAGAAAAGTATTTTTTTCTATTGTACATCTTAATGCGCGCATAGGCCTTTTCTTAAGGTCCTCTATTTCTCAAGTCTCTAGGTCTGCAAGTAGTATTTATTGTACGCCACTACAATCTGAGTTGGCAGTCCGAAATGGCTGATTTTAAATATATTGAAAAAATATTTGCAAATATTTTTTAAATGATTTTTGAAATTATGATGTTCTCCTACACCTCAAAGCTCGTAATTAATAGAGGACATCATGCGTCGGAGTTGGTTTGCTTGCCTTTCAAAAAATTAAAAAGCTTAGATGGCGCCAAAAAAAAGTACGTAGGTATATATTCTAAAAAAAAAAATCTTACATTCGAGTTCCAAGCAAATATAATTACTGTTCTTTTGACGGGACATAATTAGACATAAAAGCTCATTTTTCTACCTTCACCTAGTCACCCTAATTTGGAAAATCATTTGTTAGAGGTAACAAAAAGAAACTTGTTTGTATTACTACATTACGCTAATGTAGAAGAACACAGAAGCGTTGCCAGCATAAGTAAGAAAAGTGTTGCTTGTTTTTTGATAGTTCCAATGGCGTATCGGTTTGGAAACTTCGCTGGAGATAGCTGGTGTGTGGAAAGAAGTTTCTAGAATAACGCACCGTACTGGATCGCCACTCACTCAGATGGTAGGGATGAAACATTTCCCATTTCTCATTTCGAAATATCAAATTATAGTGGCATGTGCTGTCCAGGTGTGTCGGAGTATTAAAATAGCGACAATATAACCAAAAGAGTAACAATCATTATAGTAGACGAGTGCCAACGTGGAGACAGTATCTTGGTAAACTTATTACTAGGTGGTACGTCTTATCGAAAACCGCTCTCCAACAGTAGACTACTGAAGCTATTGATAATGATAATACTGAAATGATATTATTCCATGCAATAAGGATACGTAGCAAATATTTTTCCATTTAATTATAAAAATCTTAAGGCAATTAGTTAATGTAAAACCGTCACGTCTTTACTTTAACGATAAAAAGAGATGCGTGAGTGACGGCAACATATGAGACACACTTATACAAGACAAATATAGCGTGATATAATACTGGCTGTGGGATTGCATATAAAAATTACCCTCAACTTTAGCAGAATTAGGTAATGGAAACTAATTGCAAATGTGTCTTTGAATGTGAAGTATAATATATTTGAATCGGATTATCTAGAAGAGACTATAAAATAATAGCCATAAAACTGCTGTTCTATAGCTATTGTTTTTTTATTATATAAAATTATTGACGACCGATTGTCTCAGTGGCGGGGCCCTGCCGTGACAATGGATGCGTGGCTAAGGGCGAGCTTAAGTCGCAAGCGTGCCGACCATCCCGGGATCGGTCTCCACCGGGTATTATAATGCCTTACCTCAGCATGCGGGGCTCTGCTGGGGCTGAGTTCCATCCTCCCTTAGGGCTCGTGAGATTCACTTAGATGAATTTTAATTTTTAACAAATTAGGTACTAATTTGTTGAAAAAATGACGGCGACGTGGTTCGCCACCCGTCACGTCCTGATTCCCACGAGGGCGAGAAACGACTAATGGAGAGACGTTTCGTTGCGAGGAATGTGAAAGGAAGAATGGATGAAAGGATGGATGAGTGTGGAGGAGCCGGGGAGTGTATACTGGGATCGTAGCGGATGGAGCTCTGTGGTCTCTGCCAACCCCTGCCTTAATATATAAAAGTTAAAAAGGATAGGCGTGAATATATAAAAACAATATTATTACTATAGGGCTAGACTTTGTTGTTGAGTAATGTTAATCAATTTTTTAATATATTAATTTATTATTTCTATTATATTAAATTATTGTATACCTTGTTTTTGAATAATATTGAGCAAGTTGTATTGAGTTATATTGTTCAGACCGTATCCATTATCTTCACCCTCCTGGATCTGCAGCTTTTCGTTTTTTGTACGAATTTATCATAAGCTATGCATATAAAGAAAAATAGATTGAAGATTGTTTTGAAATTATGTTTCTATCTTAGCTTAGTTGAGCTAGCGAATCTATAAATCTTGTTTATTATAAGATAGACTTTTAGACGATATGATGTAACGTTGAAGAATTTTCACCTGTGTTTTATACACAGGCGAATATTCTATAACTCTTCGATTTGGATTGTAATTAAACTGTACTAATTGGACTGTAATTGAATTTGAAGTTACTTTCAAGCAAGTGCAAATTTCATGGGAACACACTAATTTTGTTTATTTAATATTCAGCATATGATAAATTATAAAATCGTAGAGAGCATGTCTACATTGTACCTACTATCATTACACTTTTTGCACCGTGCTGATGGCCTATTATGAAGATGATTCATTTATTATTTTCTTTTGTATTCTACTTAATTTTGAAGTATTGCGCTTGATTTTTATTTCCTTAGCTGTGGTCATATTGTGCTCTTTAGACAATAAAGAGGGCATCGTCCGAGCGTCAATGACGTCGGTGGTGGCTATTTGCGTCCGCTTCGCTGGTAACTGTCAAATTACAGATTAGTTAGCACAAAACGCATGGTCTTGTGTTTGATTTACACTGCACTGCGCACTGAGCACTGCACGTTCATAGCAATTCAGTATTACGGTGAATGTGTTTGTCGGCTAACAGTGACCTTATTTTTAGGTTTTAAATAAAGAACAACTAATGCCAGACTAGCCGGTCAGCCGTAAGCCAATTTGCATGGGACGTCTTTTTAATTTTTGAGGTCTATATAACATTGTCTTCTATTATTTATCTTTAAATGTTAACATCACTGGTTTAGCTTATTCGAAACCCATGAGGCTTCGTAGCGTTCAATTTTAGTATCTGAAATTTGTATTTATGTTTTTATTAATTAAGTATTCATATAAATCAGTTTTATTTGCAACTAAGAAAAATTTATATGAGATATTTTTTTTTTCATATGTGCCAATTCATTTATTTTAACCCATTTTCGCTTGTAATCCTGTTGCTAAATAAATAAAATGTTTGTATGTGAAAACGTTCGTAACGTTGAATGCAAATGCAAATCGCTTTTGGCAGACACCAAGCCTAACGTCGGTTTCATCCGTTTCTTCTATCTGCCCTGAGCAGATCGATTGCTCCAATGGATGGAGAATATTTCACTCTGTCTTTACTAAGATGGTTGTTGGTTGTCCAGCAAATGTGTGCATCCCACTGCCAATTTAGTTTACTAACTAACTAAAGGGCTAGGTTTTGCTGGGACTTTAGTTCTCTGGTACATTTATTTATTGGAGGATAAGTCCAAAAAGACTGAACTAAACATAGCTTTCTAAGTAACTTTGAGCTTTATAACTAAGTACATGCAGATCACACTGGTTAGATACTTGCCTTCGAGCCATGAAGTAAAGACGGCAAAATATGTAATTGTTACGGGAACTGAAGCTTCGATTGTTGGCTCCGAAAGCGAACAATTTACTATAAGGTACGCTGTTAAAATTAGGTTGCAGGAATTATTTACTACAAGTAATGCAGTGATTAGAATTAGACGACCAATTGGTTCAATGGGGGGAACACCCTGCCCACAGAGTCAAATATATGTATGGCCTATAAATATTTATTCCGAGTCTAGTAACTCTGCCAATCCGTATTGGACGGACGTCCGTTCCTCCAGAAATGGAGTGGCTCGTGCTCAACAGTGGGACACATATGGGCTGTGAAAAAAAAGTTCAGTTATGCATTGTTTGTAATGTATTGTTACAATTTTATGTAGTATTAGGTATATACTAAATTAAATGCCATACCATTGGCTATCACTATATCTGGATAAGAAGCGAAGTTTCGGAGTTAATTTTCTTTGATTCTCGCATCTCGATAAATATAGGACGTATGGCCAATTAAGCCTGGGTATCCCAATAATGCGCCGTGGACATGTTATCAAACAATTAATAACCCGCGGCAGTCTACTGCCGGAAATAAGACTCTCGCATGAATCGTCACCTAGCTCGATCTTCTGCTTCACCCATCTGTCAGCCGCCTTTCGCAGATTGTTGCACCATCTAGCCGAGGGAGCGTCCCACACTACGTTTGAGAAGACGCGTGGATAAGCGTGGTGGGTTACATAATGTCCATTCTTCCAGAAATGAGGCATTATCGTGCCTAGAATTAGGACATAGGTACATATATGATCTGATAAAAAATTTATACTATTTTTAACGGAGATATGTCATTGAATAAATAACGATCTTTTAGATTTTTAGTAATATGGCCCATAGAAACAAAAAGTTTTATACGACATTAAAAATTTGCTATGGAAATAAAACAAGAGTCCAGTAGCGGTCGGTCGTTTATAAATGAACTTACTAATATAAATAAAACAACAAATTTAACTTCATTTTATATTCAGCTACTATTATTCCTATGTTTGGGTTTAAGTTATGCTCTGAATATAAAACTAGAATTTTTTTAAGTTTTGATCAATTTTTGGCAAAAATTCTTTCTAGCGTAGTTTTATCACATATAAAATAGCTAATTTAATATATTATATCGCTTACTACTAGTTTCCATTATAAATGAAATGATAATTAAACTCAACAAACATTAAAATAAAAAAATATCTTAAAGCGGACTCACTAGATAGGTCTAATTTTTTTTATGAATCGAATGTTATGAAATATGATTATTGTGCCAACCGCATTGCGCGGAACAAAAATTTCCGTAACTTCATTTAATTTCAACTCGTTTCCATAATAATTCTATCTTTGGTTCATTCATTTTCGATGTCCGGTATTATACGACCAGTAAGCATAGTCGTTGTATGCATATTGCGTCTTTAAACCGCCCTCTCGCCCCGTTCTACTACCCGAGGCTATCCGACAAAAACGAACGGCGCGCGTGCCAGTCATCGAGCGGCGGTCTTTCGAGGTACTGTTGTAATTTTGTGGAATCCATGTAATACTGATCAAATGACATGCGCTCTTTTTTATTAATTTGTGACTAAAAAGAAACGAGCCTATTGGATTTCAGTGAACGAACCGAGTGTCAGTGAAGTGTAAACATTAATTTACTAATTAGTTGTCGTTATCCATACTCGTTTTAGTTTTGTGGTGTGTTTATGTTGGAAGCGCGGCGCCTGTTCCGTCCGGCGTGCTAGAGGGACGTCGCCCTCGAGTAATCCTAATAGAGGTAAGGCGCAAACTCTTGATTATTTTAAAGTTTTATTTGGACGTGATAGGCTTTTGACGTTCGTTAAAATTTATAACAAAATTATTGTACTCTCTATGTAGATCTTCCTTTTTGTATGAAAATGGCACAATTACGAAACAGATGTTTCATTTATGTTTTATCCTTCTTGAATTCGAAATTGTAACATCGAAGTGTAAGTTGATTATTATGTAACAAATAATACCTATAATGTGTTTTTAACGACTTTTTGATAGTTCTTATAGTGTAAGATAAATTTTGTGGCGATCCTAGCGCTTACATATACATCAATCAAGCAAAAAATATTTTGTGGATTACTCAATCCTATTGGAACTAGGAAAATTATATCAGTCAACTAAGTACATAGGCATATTGGGTATTTTGAAGAATATAATAAAATGTATTTTATTACTATTATAATATTTCATTTATATATAATTTAATGGTTATTTAAAATAAGATTGTGTGAGTTTTATATTTTATTTACTTGTATAACTGAATCTAGATGTCCCGCCAATCCGTCTTGGACAAACGTGGTGGGTTAATAATGTCCATTCCACCTGAAATGGTGCAGCTGTGGTACGTACATGGGCTGTATAAAAAATGACTTTATATATATAATAATGTATATAACTTTACATATATAATAATGAGTATTATTTGTGATGATCATTTTATTTTTAATCGGCATTATATTTAAGCTTCAAGAACTTTCGTGCACACACGCAACAGCAAGGAGCATCTAGTGCTGGTTTTCAGTTAGAACCGAGATAGCTAGTTACTAATAGACACCAGTGATTACACAAGTTTAATTCTTTTTAATTTTTTTTAATAATGCTAAAGAAACAATATAAAACGTTATAAAATAAATAAAATAGATTATTTATCTACAAAAAATATATTTATGTACGTATGTATTTTAATTATACATACATACAGTGTCGCTCAAAAGTATTTGGCCACCTACATTTTAATGAAATTATAAACAGTACATCTTTAAAAATAATTTTATTAGGTTTCATTGTTTGTATCTCACTGTAAAATCTACAGTAAAAAGGTAAACAACTTATTGTCTTTGGCGATTTCTGGTCATAAAACCACAAGAGTGTTATTATCGGAATTTCTTTAGACGGCATCCCTGCCATTGAGCTAATTGGTTGTCTGATATGCTTGATATTCGAAACAATAGGATCATCAAATTATATGTAAATTAAAACAACATTATAACTATGCAGTATATGAATCTTATATATTTTACGGCTTTGGGATAAATTAGCTTCATGCGTGCAATACCGATCGTTTGTATAACTTGTTTGTATAATTAATTGATTCGCTGGAGTCTCACATTATATCGGTTTTAAATGCCCGCTATGGTAAACGTAATTTAGATAACTAGTCACTTTAAGGTAAAAATAAAAATAACTGCATTCGGAGTCATGACAGACTCCATAAAAGCTATTTTGTTATAGAAAACGTATCCCAACGTAGAGGCGAGACACCTGAAGCTAAGCAATCACCGCTGCCCATGGATATCTGCAAAAAAACGGCAGATAAAACAAGATTGGAAGCAAGGGGAGGGAAATAGGGAACTAATGGAAAGGGAAGCGGTAAGTGAAGCAAGGGGAAGAGAGGTGTGCTTCCAACTTCCGTTACGACATTGGAACCTTCAAAAAACAAGCCTATACATACCTAAAAGGCCGGCAACGCTTCCGCGACTCCTGCGGTGTCGTGGTTGCCCGTGGGCGGCGTTGATTGCTTTCCATCAGGCGACACGCTTGCTCGTTTGCCCTCCTATCCCATAAAAAAAAAAAAAAAAAAAAAAAAAAAACTCTCATTGATCACCGAACGAAGCGTAGTAGCGTAGTCCTCTATTCGAAATACAACTTTTTGGAAGGTGTTGAGTTTTTTCTGAAGAACCGGTCTATTCATTTTATAGAAAAAATATACCAAAAAGTTTGACTGAATTTTTGAATTTTGACACTGCTGAAAAAGATTTCCCCCAAGGTTCACCACTTAGCCCGATTTTCGTCTACCATCTGTAATCAAGATCAAGCGACTCATAGTTGGTCGTGGATTTTACGCGAACTAAATATCTTAACTAAAATCAAGTGTAAGGTAAAAGCTGCTAAAGTTGAAGAAAATTTTATAACTAAATGAAAATTTAGTTAATCATGTCTCGCATAGATCAGGACTTCGCAAAGAAGGCTTAGTCCACGTATAAAGATAAACATATTTATTAACATAGGGAGTAAAACAAAATGTAATATAGGGAATAAATAGGGAAATAAAATAAAATAAACATCCAAAATAGGGAAGTAACAAAGCAACGCATATACAATGCCCTTGGTGTTGCAGATGTCCAAGAGTGACGGTGATTGTTAAGGGTCATGTCACTCGCTTGCTATTTTGCCTGTCTATTTGATAAAAAATAATTTAGTTTTTAAAAAAAATTTGTTTAAATGGCAAGTTAACTAATTGTTTTAACAAGCTCTTGAAATAGTTAATATAGCCGAGTATGTAAACAGTCTTAAAGCACGAATGGTGAAGTCATTGGCCACAAATTATGATGTAATCGTTTTTTGGTCGTGGCTAAAGATAATACAGGTTTTAAAACATCTAAGATTATTTGATAGTCAATGTTTTATGTTTACTGTGACACTGTTATATTATGATTGTTTACAATTATTTCGATGGATGTAACTTGTGATCATACTAATAAATGGAAAATTTAAAAAAAATTAAATTTTTATTCTAAAAGGTATTTCTATTCGGATACTTAGTAATTATATATTATAGATTTTGCATTTGTTCTAGGTAGTTTAAGTTTTGTCGAAGAATTTATACATTTTTTTTTAAAAACGTCAAACGCGGATTTTTTAAATCAGCATCTGCAGAATATATGTCAAGTTATAGATTTTTTGGTAAAATATTTTTATACTGTACTACACATCGCCACGTTTTGTTAGCACGTATATCTTTAATATGTTAAAAATATGTATTTAATTTTCTATGTACTTATAGTTTTAGCTTTTTGTTAGATAAAAAAACAATATTCAATAAAAGAAAATTTCTTTTGATTAAGTAAATACTGCAACGAAAACAAAACTAATCATAATACAGTGGCAGATAAAATAAAATATTTAAGTGCATTTCTAGCTTTTTTGTCACTTAAAGCTTATACTGATAATGTGCTCATTATTCTTTTAATATAGGTTTATAATAATAATAGTCAATACCGTTAATAGTGTGTAATATTCTTAAATATTTAAAAATTGAAATTTAAAGTATGCTAGTTATAAAATACAAATAAATCATGTTTTATAATCATACACAATTAAAGTGAAAAAACACATTATAGCTATTAGAATTAATTGCATTATGGTAAGTGTATGTTTATCCTTGGACAATAGTATGTTGTGTAAGTAACTTCTGACAGTTTAGTGTGGTGCTTTTATAAGTGCATCCGAGTCCGTTTTTATAACGAAACATAGGTATCAAACATATTTTTTTAAATAATTTATAAAACTACATAAACTCCCATTTAAAATAATATACTGCCATTGAAAACTCAAAACATTGAACTTTCGGTTCAATGATTTGAATTTAACGTAGCTGAACCATATTGGCCTAGACTAGGCTGTACATGTCGAATAATGTTGGACCAAGCACTATACGGGAGGATTTCACAAAACCTTACACGATGACGTGGTAGGTTAAGACGGTAATGGCGGTAAGAGACACGTTTAGTACCGAACTAAAATACCGTAAACGGTAAGAATTTTAAAGGAGATGACAGACGTCTTTGCCCTGTAATTAGTAGGAACACATCAGACTTAAAAATAATAAAATTATTCAAATTGTCTATGCTGAGTCTATGAACGGAATCATTTCTACCACTTTGAGAAAATCTTCATTAAATATCTTTCATAATAAGTGTAACCAGTAAAATGGGAAATTTAGTGGATTTGGCATGCGCGAGAAATTTATATATGTATTTTCCTACTATACATATGGATGTTACAAAGTTTAATGTAACAAACATGTTTTCGCACGATGTGTTCTTTCATTATAGAGTGATTGATTGATTCGAAGATGTTAATGCTGGTAGCCTATTGGCTTTAACAGCTTTATCGTATTCAGGGCCCGCGGGCTAGTAAAATATAATTGGGAATCTGCGCAAATCGCAGACTCCATCGGCCTGATGCCGTGTCGGAGGTACACATATGTGTGTGTGCTGATTTTAAACTCGTCATGATTCTACGTTAAACATGTAGGGGAGGTTGAACTTTAGTAACTATAGTCCCTATTAGTCCCATAGACCCTAAGGTCTAGGGGGTGAAAACCGACCGGGTACGTGAGAGAATCTTGTGTAAGCGGCCGGTGTTCATTATAGAGTATGACATCAATTTAGTTATCAATATAATCGTAATAGTCAACAATTGGACATTAGCCTCTCTCAAAATTGAGGGGATGTTACTGTATATTTGAATTTAGAAATATTTTTTTTATTTCTTCGATATTGAAATATTCAGTAAATTTTTGCGTGTTAGTACATAAATCAAGTTTCTAATTTCGAAATCCCTCTAAATGGAAATGGATTTCCTCTTTTTTCCAAGATTTTACAATGTTTATACATATATACTATAGGGATAGTCCTATAGACAGACAAGGAAAAATATAATTATAAATGAATTAAATACATATTTTTATAAAAAAGAAGATTAAAATTTTCTTTATTTATGTATATTAGTTTAAATTTATAATATTATAAAATATGTGTGAAAATAACTAAATATTTAACTAATGATTCCTTAAGATTTAGATTAGATAGATAGCCAGTCATTGCGCAGTAATAGACCTACATAATTTTATGAACAACGAAGAGTTTTGTTACTTGTCATTCTAGAAATTGGAGTTCGCAAATTTTAAAAGTTAATTTTTGTAATGCTGTAAACGTTGGACATTATTTGTTTGTAAACTAAAGTAAGTTGACTCATAACTCGATTTCCTTGAATTTAAGTACCTACGTAAGTTGGTAAACAGATACACATAAAACGTGAGTTCTGTTGTAAGGTTTCCTCGCGGAGCATGTGTATAACACTAACAACGTGTGGGATCAAAAGAAACAATTACAATAGATGTCAGTTTCCTTGGTCAGCAATGCGATGACATTGGTTGCACATCGCTTTCAACTTTGCTTATCTGTCACTAACGTTTAAGCTGTGCGTCATTTACTATTACTACTCGGGGATGACGATGAAAATTTTTTTCCATATTTAGATAGATATATTTGTTAAAATTATTTTTAAATGTTATATATTTTTTCTAATTTATTACATTTGCAAGTATATTGCTTTACGACACGCATTGGCTTAGTTGGAATGGATGGACTACCAGTGTTTTTAAAACTACTAGAATTAATAATAATTCTAGTAGTTTTAAAAACACTGGTAGTCAGTGTGATTTGAATCTTCAGAATCATTTTTTAGATCTCACTTATTAAGTCATATTCAGAAAGTCATTACTAAAACTAGTAATACAAATATAAAATAAAATATTGATATAAAAAGTAAACGAAAAGAGAATAAATAAAAAAAATAGAGAAGACTCTATTCTTAGCGGCTTAGAATTCTATGAAACGATATCAAAGATTCAACGTTTCACTTTTCTGTACTTGTTACCGACTTGGACGCATTTCGGATACCTTGTGGAAATCTTCATTGATGCAATTAATTTTTTTTATATATTCACGCCTATCCCCGCAGGGATTGGCAGAGACCACAGAGCTCCATCCGGTACCATTCATCGCAGCGAAACGGCTCTCCATTGGTCGTTTCTCGCACTCGTGAGAATCGGGACGTGTCGGGTGGCGAAACACGTCGCCGTCATTTTTCAACAAATTAGGTACATTGTAAGTAAGAAAGTAATTAATTACCTTCTTACTTATGAAGTCTTAATCTTAACCGCGCTGCATTTCATATTCATTTCTTAAATTAAAGTACGCATTACACATTTATACATTTTGACAACAAATATTGAATAATAAGTGGCTTTTAACAACATGTTTGCCCTCAATTGCTCTTTTTTGTTTTCTGTACAACCTTGATCCGTTTTTTTATTCGTTATTGGTCAATTTAGATAAATTAAGAACATGACTGGAGGCACTTTTAACAAAAAGCTTATTGAAGTAATGTGCTTTTATTATTCATATACAATATAAAAATTATTTTATAAATATTAAAAATGATTGAAACGCACAAATCGAATGAGATAGTTAAAATATATTTTTTTTATATTTCTGTTTAAGAAGAGGTTTATAATGTATTTTTATTTAATAATCCAAAATGAGTGTTTTGGGACCAGTGAAACACGAGACTACGTTAACTATTAATTTTTACTGTGAATTACCCACCACTTACAGTACACACATACACACAAATAACATACACAACAATGAGCATTAATTAAATTTCGATAAGTGTAACTGATACCAGCTAAGGTCAGCGTAGCTTTTAAAAACTTTTACTTCCCTTTTCCTCACTATTCACATAGCCTAAGGTAGGCAACGCATCTTCAGCGTTCTTGGTGTAGCAGATGTGCATGGGCAGCAGTGATTGCTTACTATTAGGTGACGCGGTTGTTCGTTGACCTACCACTCACACAAATAAAGACGATTTTTCGTGTGGATTAAAGGATGGGCGTGAAAAGTTTTGTTTATTATGGCATAGGAAGGCAGTTTTATGGCAGTTTGGGCGTGAAAGTAGTTCAGGGCTGTCTGTCTAGTTGTATGCTGTTAAAAGTTATTGATTATTAAGGTAACACGCATTAAAACACGGTAATGTAATAAAATGACGACCGATTGGCTCAGTGGCGGGGCCCTCCGTCCGCGGAGTCAGTGGTCGCGGGTTCGATTCCCGCATCGGATTAAATATTTATAAGGATTTATAAATGTTAATTCCGAGTCTGGTAACCCCCCCAATCCGCATTTCCTTTCCTGCCCCTTCCTTTCTTCTCTATCCTTTCCCTTCCTCTCCGCCAATCCACGGTCTGCCGTGCCAATGGATGCGTGGCTAGGGGCGAGCCTAGTCGCAAGCGTGCTGATCGTCCCGGGGTCGGGCTCCCCCGGGGACTATGGTGCCTTACCTCAGCATGCAGGGCTCTGCTGGGGCTGACCTCAATCCTTCCTTGCGGCTCGTGGGATTTACTAAGACGAATTTTAATATACCTAATTTGTCGAAAAATGACTGTGACGTGGTTCGCCACCCGTCACGTCCTGATTCTTACGAGGGCGTAAAGCGACCAATGACGAGCTGTTTCGCTGCAATGAATGGCAGCGGATGGAGCTCTGTGGTCACTGCCAACCCCTGCGGGGCATAGGCGTGAATATAAAAAAAATGTAATAAAATTATCTTCAAAATATATTATGATTCATGACAGTTTACCTAGAGTACATAAATACCTTTTGTCGTATGCTGCATAATTTTACCACCCTTACTTCCAAAATTTCAAGTTTCATAAAAAGGCATTAAAGCTATTAGCAGCTAAATTAACAAGTTATCTACACACATATGACAAACGATTCTTGTCAAGTCAAAATGTTAAAAGGATTCTTTGATTTTAAGTAAAAAACAAAAACAAAAAATGTATTTTTTTATTGAAGTTATCCGTTATATATGAATTAAGATGTAACTTTTCTCTTTATTAAATTTGTGCATAACAACATGGTATAATAAAATGTGAATAAATTCACATATAATTCTATTCCATTGTAATATACATGTAAGTTCATTAATATGTCACACATTCATGACAGTTGTTATTAACACAATTAGTAATTATATTACTTTAAGTGACAGCTATTCAATTAAGAGTTAAGATCGGACGCTAATACGACACGCGTGACGGTTAATTTATTAATAAATCGTTGTTCATATGGACGCGATAATATCATAATGTGCTGTAGTAACTTCTGAATACGCTAGTAGATTGAAGGGGATTGCTGTTTAAGACATGCGACGTAAATATTTTCTTGCGATAGGACACGAAATGTGAAAAAACAGACTCATTTTTGCTTGTTTTTTCCTCTACTTGTTCCGAACGTTGCTAGGTTAGGATAGGGTTACTTTTATTTAACAAAATATGTTATTGTGTTTAATTTACAGTCATACTTTAAGAAAAGACAATTGTCTTTGATACAGTTGAAACTTTCGATTTTTTTTCGTTCTATATCATATTCTTTGCAGTCAGGCAGACAGCATCAATATTTCTTTATACTGGGTAGCTTACGAATCTCATCTAGTCACATTTAAACATTTGATATATTGAATCTAGTGGTCTAGTTTAAAGCAGGTTGGTACTTTATTAATCGGACAAAAACTAACTTGCTTTTAAATGCTTTGATGTATACTATGTATGTATAAATGTAGACTACACCGAAATTATAATTTAATAAAAAATAGGGTTTTTAACCCTTTGATTCAATTAGATAATGCTACTTACGTTTCTTAGCTTTAATATCTTATACAAGAAATATAATAATATGAAAACATGTCATAGAATGGGATAAAAATTGTGTCAATTGAGATATTTATCATTAAGGGGTTATCGGTGTATATACACTTAAACATGTATACCGGGTGAATTAGGTTGCTTATTTATTACTTATAACTTACTATGAATATATTTATATTTAGCTATTTACACTTCTTATATATATGTGGATATATGATTTTATAATGCCCGATCAGAATATTGAAGCTTTCCGAGTTAGCAAATTAATGTTACAATGGAGTAAACAGCAGTCGCCTTTATAAGTAGATACGTGTGAAAAGTACCGTAGGTCGAGATCAGTATAGGGCAGCGGGTAGAAATGAAGTCGGTTATGGTTCTCGCACTAGAATAAAAACACCCCATTTCTTCCCGTTGGTGTGTACGAAGCGACTACGGCAGCAAATACCAGCAAACGGCCAGTAGCATCTTTTTGAGAAATTAAATCCAGCTGTGAACTGTTACGAAGGATTAATTGATCAAAGTCAAAGTAACCACTGGAGAGAGCCTGTGTTCAATAGTGGAATGTCGTTTTTGATAGTAACTGATGAGCAGGTCTGATAATCTTCAATAATGTTCTTATTATGCTGGTACAATATATAAATCGACAGCTAAAAGTTTTTTGTAGTTCCGACACTTTATCGATGAGTATGTTATAATTAATAGATAACTATCAGATAGAGATTTAATAATTGGTGCTGAAGAGGGTACGATAAAATCGCGGTACAGTTGACCTTTTCGGTAGGGAAATCAAAATTAAATTGTTTTTTTATTTATTTATATTGAATACATACTTTTGCACGTCTTATCTTAAAGGTATGTCTTAGAGGTCAAAATGTGGCTAGAGTGAAATATTCGTAGGTTTTTACTTTTCTTCTTATTTTAAGTTACAGTTATGACTTCTACGAAACGAATTTCTAAAAGATATTTTAAATTTATGACCATTTATTAATTAAATTATTAGGTTTTTAGGATAAGTTATGTATGTCTAGGCTACACTAGTTATTTCTATGCGCGATAAGATTTATTCTAAATAATTTCAACAAGTGGAATGTAATAGAGTGAGTACGTCAATGTCTGTGCATTCAGGCTTTTACCAAGAAGCGCCACTTAGCTCGATTTTCGGCTTCACGCATTCAGTTTCTGCCAGCCATTCTGCGTAGATGGCCACTTTATCTAGCCAGGTGTATTTTACACAACGTTTATCAAAACGCTATCTCCAATACACTCACTCCACACACACTCGTCTATCCATCGTTTGCCAGATCTCCGACGAACGTGACCAGTCTATTGCCTCTTTAGTTTACTAATTTTAGGGACTTTTTAGTGACGTTGGTTCTCAGGCATGTGAAAAGCGACGCGCAGCAATTATAAGGTCACTTCATAAATTTGACTTGTTATTTCTTAAGTTGTTACAAACAATGTATTTGTTCAATTAACAAATCCAATTCCTAATGCGTGTTATACAATGACTAAAGTAAAATTCAATCCTGAGTGAACTGTACATATTTGTTTGGCGTCTGTCTCATTTGGTTATTATTTGTCAGATTTAACTTACAAACAATTTATTTGTTATTTTTTAAGCATTTGTTATCAACGTGACTTTTAAGATGTGATCGACCGACTTAATTTGGGTTTTTTCAAAAAGTCGATTGTTATGACTACACAAATGCTATGCTCTTATTTTTATAAGAACATAAGAATTGTTAAATTTTTCTCCGTAGTATGTATGGGCTGATTCGTCCAGGGAAGTAAAGCATTGGTAAAAAGTCGACTTCTCAGTATATTACTGAAAAAAGAACAGTTGTTAGTTTACCCTTATCATTTGCGTTTCTGATGTTTTTGTTTGCGACCTATTCTTTATAAAACAAAAAGGTTATTTAATTCAAAGAAATCCACTATTCTATATATTTATCAGTCATTGCAACAAATTAGTTGGACAGCGGCTAATGTCTGTACGAACGTAGGTTTTTAATTTTTTAATATGTTTATGTTTTATATTTATTAGAATGAACATAAATACCTTCATAGTATAAAACAAAGTAGACAGTGGTGTTAAGTATACTTGTCGAAGTAATACTTGTTTACCATTATCACTCTATGATAAATCACTGAGTGGTATGATATGGTTTGAAGTTTACTTACCGAAGAAATTCCGTAATAATTGATTGGACTATTTAAAAATGCTTATTAATTATAAAAGCGGTCTTTTAATATCCACGGTTGTATATGTTTCTCTGTTGTGAATGTTTTGTATGTATAAGTTTCTAATTTGTTATTGTCCGTTTCTTTGCTATCATTAAACTGTTCGTCCGGTTTACATTGATGTTATTATGTATATACACATATCTTGTATGTTTTATTATGTATACTCTAATTCATTTTTAAGTATTCTGTTTGATTTTGCAGTTACTCATGCACTATATAGTGCGAGATAAAATTATTAATTATTGTTATCAATATCATTAAAAGAAGCTTGGATCATTCTATGATATTTTTACACGTTAATAAAGAACGTCTACAAACGTAAAGAGGTAACATACACGATATAATAAGAATAATAAAAATATATAATTTCTGACAGACGCCGAAGAGTATTTTGTGTTGTCTCGCAAAAGAAAGGTAACATTGATTAGACTTCTATTAGTTTCCATTATGAATGTCTTTAATATTTAAGTGATTATTTTTTTATTTATGCAGTTCTCAGGTGTCGCTTGTTTTTTATCGTATAATAAAACTTAAAATAAACACCAACTTTGTTGTATTCAAAAAGCTTTTCCTTTATTTATTATCCTCACTAATATTTCAAAAGAATACTTAATACACTTGGTCATTTCTTAACAATTAGTCAGTAAAATGAGTGCAGAGGGTGCTTCCAAATTTTTGGTATATAAGCAGATATATAAAGTTTCCTTATTAATTTATTTTTCTAAGAATATCACAGAAGTTCTCATTATATTTGCAAGATTTTAAATTTAAATCATCAAATTTAATATACATTGGATAATGATTTAAAAAAAATCGTTAAAAAAAATGACAACCTAGTTTACTGATAAAGTCTTGAAAATCTAAACTTTTTCTTTTCTTTTCAAACCAAGTAATAGTAATAATAAATAAATATAATAGTAAGGTCAACAGGATTGTAAACATTTGTATGTACTTTATAATTTTTAAACTAAACTGCTGGTTCTAACAACTTCTAACCTAAAATTAAATAAAACTATTGATGTCATGGATATTTTCAGAATCATAACTAATGATCGTCATCATCAATACAGCCATAACAATTCATTGCTGGACATTATACTGTTTCGTATATGAAGTGTTGTTGTGATCTCCAGTTGCTTGGCTTCGCAATTTTATGTCAAGAAATAAACAACTTGTTACATATTGCTTTTCGCATAGTCTGTCCGAAGGCCCAAGTCGTTTTATTAAAAAGACCAATCACATATGAATTTAAATCCTTAAACATCGTGGCAAGTTTTGTAATATTCAATATTTGGACGTTCCTTTTTAAAGAAAGTAAAATTGTCTTAATATGTTTTTATAAGTATAAGGAATTTTTCTTTTATAATGATAATGTGTTTCGAAGCTTTTATAAAATAACGTCTTATTTTATTTCATTCGTTGAATTATATTTATACCGTTAGAACCTCATGGCTCTTCATAACGAGAGTATTATTTATGTTCGAAACAGTCGCCCTTGGCCGCGACAGTGCCACGTCCGTGCCAAACGACACATTTGCGTGTTGTGCACACTTCTCTAGGGGTGCCTCACACCCTGCGGTTTTTTAACATGGTTCATCATACTATAATTAAGTTACTATAATTACGTTTAAAGAACAACTGAGTTCTATGGCTATAATATCCCTCACACATGTGGATAACATTCGTGATAATGCTGTTTCCAAGTCTGTTTTTTTTTTGAATTTTCAAATTTAGTTTAAGATGTTCGTCATATAGATAAACGATATATGACATAACATTGAAGCACAATGAGTTCCCCTAGTAAATTCTCTCTGAACGGCTGATACAGGCTTAGTAAAAAACGTGCAAAGCGATTGTAATGTTGATGATTTTATTTCTTTGTCGTAATTTTAAATGGCCACCCTACTTTATTTTTGAGGTGAAGATTTTTGTTCAAATACTTTTCAAAACTAAAAAGCTTCAATTTGCCAAGGTTTTAACATAGTTTATGGTACTTATACTGTACAATTCACCGGAATGTTTAGAAGGTAGTGTCTTTGACACTTGCCTAAACATACGCTTAACATGTGGGATAGTGTTGAAAATTGTTAATGTGCGAGAGACGAATAGGTTTCACTTAAGGTATTTTTGTTGCTCGAACTTATAGTTTGATATATGTATCTAGACCTATGGTATGATATATCAACGACATACAACATAAAAATATTAGTGCATATAAAAAAGGGTGTGTCTTTCTCTTGCGGCAATAACTCAAAAGCACGGTACAAAATAAGTTTTTTTAAATTCTGTTTTACTACCTGTCTATTGGTCTGGTTTAACTTTTTTACTAATGTAACGACAAATTAAAAATGAAATATTAATGTAAGGTTTCAGATCAAATGTAAATATGGTAGCTGTCGAAATCTCCGTTATCTCCGAATAGCCTGTCTTATAACAATGAGTATTAAATTTAATCTCAAAAGATTCGCTGTCAATTATGATCAAATAGAAATTTAAATAGTTGTTGTTGATGTGGGCGTGCTTTTTAATGTACTAAAAGATTCCAGGGAGCGTCCGCAAAATACATGCACTTCTGTTGTAAAAGTCTATTTATTCTTACATCGAGGTGACAGTCTATTTTTGAACTGCCACCGCTGGCATATGATGACGGGCATCAGAGAACATGACTTTTTTGACACTTGTCTGCAAAATATTTTGATATCATAGTAGATCAACATCCAACAACAATTAATTGAAAATTAATAAGTTCTGGGATACACTATAATAATGCTTTTTGGCATTGATATTACATTGCAATAATTTAAACTAGATCTGAAAGTAGGACGTTATGACGCTAGGGGGCTTGTTGATGCTTTTATAACATAGTTGTTCACGTTATTTCTATAATAGTTGGTCTGTCCTTATTTTCAAATTAATTATATCTTAGGCTAAATGAGATAAACAAGTATGTAAATCCCACTCTTTTGTGTTTGTTGTAATGCAATCTTGCCATAAAGAAATCTAGTTAAGTATATTTTTCACGTATGATCTTTGTTCGATAATAATACAATGTTCGTAAGATATAATTAACAACTAATATCTGTTTTTATATAATATAGTTTAGTTTTGTAATATTTTTCATTTTTGTGACTACAATATAACGCTCGCATATACTGTTCCTGTAAAAGCAACCAAAACAAGACCGATATTTTGACCATTTGATAAATTTACTAAATATTGTATAGTAAGCGTATAGTCATCGTGTTATTATATATGTACATAGGTGTGACATTAGGCACTTTTATTCCGGCCTTAGTTTAAAGACTGGTTTTGTGAACAACTTATAATTTAATACAATTCGTGTCAAAGATATTTTGCATGATTATTTTTTGAAATTTTATGTAAAGTTAGTGCATTTGACAGTAAAAGAATTTACCGGAAAAGTATGTTTTTGTAGTATTACATATTTGATTTTTATTTCATAATTGGATAATTATCAATAGCCAGTAACACACGAATACACTGAACGATACACGAATATGCCAACGATAAAGTTTGTTGCGGGCCATTTGAATTAAAAAAGTTCAAATTCCCCAAGCTGTGTACAAATGTATCTTAACTATAAAGTTTGTTAAGAATAAATGGTAAAATATCATAATCGACAAAATTTAAATACAAATTTCTAAAAAAATGTTATTTCCTCAGATACTATATTCGTATTTCATAATATGTGAAAATATAGTTTCAAAGTTTAAATAATTTCTTTGAATATACATATTACATATATGTGTATATTAATCGTCACCGTCGGCTGTGTGGAGGATGTAGGTACATAATTGTTCAATCGATCCGTAACGGGTGTGGTAAAAAGCGTGGCCGAGTGTTAGTCACGTAGACGTTGAAACAAGCATGACCGTGTATGCACGTTCACTGGCACAGGGAATCCGTGTAATTACAAACCGCTTTACTTGACACTGGCATGTAACGTCTTAATTAAATGATAGGAGTAGCTAATATAATATTATACGCGACTGATATATTGTATTATAAGAATATAAGGCGTACACATATGTATAATACATATGTATGTAAAGTGCACCGTGTTGCTATTAGGTATATTGGTTTTGTATCTTTACGGAAATACACATGCAATTTTATAGTGGTAAGACATCTGCGTTAAGTGGTAGCATTCTGTTGTGTTACCGAGTTACGGAAGGTGATTCAAAGGCCCGGTTCCTTTTCTTTCTTTTCTTCTTCCTTTTCCCTTCCTATTTTCACTTTCTTATCTATAAGTAGATCTATCTTTAGTATTGCGAATGACTAGGAATGGCACTGATTGTTTAACATCTGGTTGCCCGTTTGCTGGTTTGTCTATTTCGTAAAATAAAAATAGCATTAATAATATATTTTCATTAATCTATATCTAATTTAAATAACTAAACATTCTTCTTCAACAATAAACGACACTAAATTAAAGAACTAAACATTCTTCTAAACTAACAAAAAAAACTAATTTAAAGAACTAGACATTCTTCCAAACTAACAAAAAAAAAAAACAAATTTAAAGAACTAAACATTGTTTTTCAACAAAAAACGACGTTTTCGTAGCAGGATTGGCTATTAATATCGGGTCTCCTGGTGGTAAGTGAACACTGCTGCAACTCCGGAGCCGTCTCTGATGCGGTGACGGCCCTTACGGAAATTGTTTCTTGTTAACATTAATTTACAGGTATTCTTAAAAATACGGTGCAAGCTATGATTCCTAATAACATTAGGAGTTAAATTAGGAGTGTCCCATACGCTCTAAATCTGTCATAATTATATCGGCTATCAATAGCTGATTTAGTGAATGTTCAATTGAAACAACCGTTCCTTTCTGAAAATAATATTTACGCCGCTCACGATGTATCAACGTGCTTTCATAGACTTTATTACTGTTTCGTATTATACATACATTAATATGGCGTATTTTATGGCTTTTTCATCATGAATTGCATTTCATAAATTAGTGGCTAAAGCCAACATGTGTTTGTAATAAATTTAATCATAATCAATCAATCACAATCATAATCGTACGTACGAGTACGTAATCGTAGATTTACTGTAATATTCCATTAATGTTACCGTAAATCTGTTAAGAATATATAATACATATATCAAGTTTGCTCCGCGTTTAGAATCCAATTGATTTCAGCCTGGGTACTTGTATCTCCTGGGTATCCAATTGATTTCAGCGTGAATTCTTTATTGTAAATCTGAAATATATGTGGTAATGAAATAAGATATCTTCCAGCTGACAATGCAGTAAGAAGGTTCCTTTTTAATTTGGACCGAATGTACAATATAAATTTATAAATTATAAAAATATTATATTTTTAATTTTATAATATTAAAAATTTGCTAAGAGTAAGTGTATATACCATTATGCAGATAATTATCATTATTTGTTTTTGTTATTATAGTTAGTGTTAAAGGTTCTAGTGTAGATTACTACTATTAGTAGTGAAAGCAATTATACATTGTGGTTAAATTAGTATTTTGTGGTCTGGTACATTGTAAAAATTATAATAGTTCTTCAAAGGTTCTTAATATAATGGGGTATTTGGCGTATAACTCATTCAAAGTTATTTGGAAAAGTTCTTTCATAAAACAGACACGATTGTTAATAGTGTTTTGAAAACAGTTCGGTTGGCTTATTTGTGTGCTAATACTGTTAGACGTTAGGTGTTAGTTATTAATACTAGCACAAGTTCGTTTTATTTAACTTGACTACATAAAATCACAGACTACTTAAAACTTTTAGAAAATCATTTATCTTATTAAACATTAGATATAAAAAAAACTTATTAATGACTTAAAGATTAATACTTAAGCTGAAGGAGATTCTAAGAAAGTGAATTTATATATAATATAATTTATATATAATTATTTATTATGTATTTTGCAAAATAGCGCCTGCCTCTTTAGTTTATCTCTTTAGTGTATTAATCGTTCTTTTTTTGTAACGTAGGACGGCAAACGTGTCTTCTGGTAGAAATCAATGAACACCGTCCGTAGATAGATATCTGCAACATCATAGGCATTTCGGAAGTGTTGCCTTTGAGAAATGTGTAGGCTTGTTTCTCTCATTCCCTTTTTTGTTTTTGGTATTACTTTTATTTCTATTAACACAAAATACCAAAAAATATATAAATAATAAATATTCATTTATATTTTAAATTGTTTTAAATGTTGTTAGTTGTATTTGTTTCACCGACTCTTAATTTCAATGTCTTGTGTCACTGTTAGTCATACACATGTGAATCACCTGCCAGTAAATAAATTTAAAGTAATTGTTAACACAATGATACGACGGGATGTCATTTGTTGATTGTAAAAACAACGTTAATGCGCGTTGTTTCTGTAAAACGGATGCCTCCGAGTATCCCCGTTATCGTATTGTGTTGGATAAAACAAAGAGGTTGCACACGCGATTACCGTGTAATTGTATCATAATACGATATTATCTTTGTGGTAGTGGGATTATTGCTGTATTTTATTATTTTTTAACGTAATTTTTATTATATGTAAGATATTGACATATGAGTGTGCATAATGCTGTGAAAAATCTGATGAATTACAACCTATATCGCGATATAAATACTGTTGGTTTTCGTTTTAAGATGAACTAAGCTAAGGTTATTTATTCGAAGATATAAGAGTGATGTGGTACAGAGTGACTCAATAAAAACCAGAACGGGAAAGATTAGAGGAGGCTTTTGCCAATTGACAAACAGATCTGCAGAAAATAAACAAATAACAAGTTTAAGCGGATCTGAATAAAAGGTTGATATATATAAGATTATTTATTCATAGTCGACGTCTGCTGCTATCATTATCCTGTCAATCTCTCCGAAAAAATGATAGATTATGACTTTTATGGTTGTTTTTTAAAGTTTTAGTAAAATTTTATGTACAACAAATTAGCTATATATGTTAGACCTGGAAAATGAATAAATAATAATATGTTTGTATATTACTATGTGAGATATTTTAAGATTGTCTTTGTAGGTAATTTTTTATCAGGATACAATAAGTACCAAGGAAGTTACGAGCAATACCTTAGTCTTAGATTTAGCTTTAATTAATTTAATACTATCATTATTAAAGAATATCCTAAGGAAATAATTAAACTAATGAAATTTAAAAAATATGTATAAATTTATTAATTTCTTATTTAACTTGTTTAGTTAGTAGTACACGAACAAACGCTTCAGATTCAAAACATTCCACTAGGATTCAATTTCGTGGGTATTAACAATCTACAAAAAAGATAAATAAAAACCCTTACTCGTACAATTATGTAATGTAATCTAATTACAACTGTTCTAAAAGGGATTCAAACTCACGCTCCTGGCCCGAAAAGATCATCCACCACTGTGACGATTGGGATTTTATTATTAATCATTTATGTAATAATACCTAAATTTAATAAAAATAATTGAAATAAGCGTTTATTTCTGTCTACAATTGATATTTGTCGTTAACATTCGGTGTACAATTGTAAGAGACGTCTCCTCCAAAATTTCCATTTTTTCTTTCTTGCTAACTTCATTCAATCGGGGACATCTACACCCTGTATGAGCGAGCCTCGGGGTTGAACCCCACTAATCGGACCTATGCTCCGACTAACTTCATTCGTTTTGTATCAGCAACCCTAATGAAATCATCTTCTCAGCGTTTTGTTTGTCGCCCTTTGCTTCTTTTGCCATCCCTTGGAAAAAGGAGTACCACTCTGAAACTATTTTGCCCATTTCTCTTCTTTTTCCTTTATCATATGTCCTGTCCCTTGCCGGTTTAATGTTTTTTTGGAATACTTTATTATTTAGTTTTTATACTTGGTTATGTTTTTTATTTTTATTTCTCTATACCGTTTGTACTTGTCTCTATACCGTTTTGACAAATATATATTTTGTTCATTAGTAGTTCCATGAATGCGCAAGTTTGACAACCATACGTATGTGTAAATTTTTCTTTCATTTGCATAGCTTTGGCTTTCATAAATATTCAATCACATAAAACTAATACTTGTTATAAAATAACATATCTGTTACAATGGTACTATTTTGTTACACGACACTTGACCTGTTAGGCACTTGATAACTACAGTTCACGTTATTCATGGCCATGTCAGCATGAGCTTGGCTTGTTGAAAGCGACGTTGTGCAGTTTTCGTGCCACGATTCACCGTCTATAGCGTATATAGTCTTGATGAGGTTATTCACTCCACGACCGTGACCCTTTCTACCCATTACTTGCTTCTCATTTTGTTAACAATTTGCAACTGAATTGTGACACATAATACACAACTGTTTCACATTAAATCGAATTATCTCAAAAACAACCAGTATTATCCAGAATCGATATAAAGTAGTCAAATTAAGAACATTCATATCGATGTCAATCATCTGAATCTCTCAGGAATATTCACACTCTGGGCCGTATTCTGGGTTGATAGTCACGCAGAGCCTCCATGAGACCCTTTATGATAATGATTGCGCCAACGTCTGTACTTAACAAAATATAAGTAAGGTAAGTGCAGAAATTTCCTCCACTCCGTCTGTAACATGTTTTTACTAGAAGAAATGAAGTGATATTTTTAAAAATATATAATTAATCATAAGGATATAGGATATGTTTTATCATAATTTAGTCTTTCGTAGATGCAATTATTTAAACTGACTAAATATTTAGTCCTTGCCCGCCTTTACTCTTTTTTGTAAGACTGAGAAAGTGAACCGTTGATTTCTTTACATATGAGTATTGAGGTTTCTGATCTATTAACGCTCTAAAAAGTTGAAAATCTCCATTATCCGACTTTACCTCAACAAAAGATTGTTGCAAGTAATATGTATTTAAATGACTTTCATGTCTTTCTGTCCTTTTCATATTTTTGTGTCACTTTCTTAAATATGTAGCGATCATACATCATACAATTACGACGAACTGATTGGCTCAGAGGCGAAGTTGCTGCCTTATGAACTAACGGTCGCGGGTCCGACTTCCGCATATGGGGTAATATATGTATGTATGTATGGCCTACAGTTAAATATTCTGTTCTGAGAGTAGGTAGCCCGCCAATTTATTTGGATAAGCGTGAAGCCTTAATGTTCATTTATCCAGAAATAGGTAAGCCTGTACCTAGGTACAGTGGGCATAAATGGGTCTTAAAATTCATTTTGGGCCAGTTTGTTTCTATGAATGCGCTTATATTTAGTATATACTAGTGAATGTTTAATTTTTATACGTTTTATCTTCCATTTTATTAAGATAAGTTTATTTCGGATAAATATTAACATAAAATAACTGAATATACAGACAAGTTTTCATTTTTACTTTTAACAATTGAAACACAAGAAAGCTGAAATAATAAATTTATAAAACTGCAAATTTATTGTTTACGGTTTTCTTCAAAGTGTTATTCTTAGGTGCTTTCAATTGTATTTTTTGTTTTCATTGTTTATCAGAATAACGAGGTTTTTAAGCACCGTGTATTTAACATCAATATTATTATTGGAATTGTTGAACAAAACTTTTGTTTCGTGTAATATTTAAAGTGAAAGGTTTTATTTATTGTTTTGAACATTTTATGCTGTTTTGTAGAATGAAGAGCTTAATATCAAAAACGATACTATGTATCATAAGTGTACACATTTTTCTTGTTGTGTGGTTCCCATCATAGGATGGGGTTATCTCGCTTCTTACCGCGTATATCATACAAAACGACGATGTGAGCATATTTCAGTAAATGGGCAGCAGCGACTACCAGAGAATGAAAACCAATTTGCTATTTTCAAGCCAAGCGTTGTGACCATGGCAACACCTTTGTTGAGGAAGATCCATAAATCAGTGGACTGTTACCGCCGTATTGATGATGACGATAATGAACAAATAAATATGCAATTATTCAAATTAGAAGGTTGTAATCATATATATATTTACTAATTATGGCTAGTTAAATACAGTGATTCAACTTTTTCAACTCTTAAAAATGATTTACTTTATTACTTTTGTACAACTAGTTTACTAACTACTTACAGATTTTATGTCGTGGAAATTGTATATTTTTTTATTGTCTTTCTGGCGCTCGATCAAATGTTACAAAAATGAGTTTTGGCTACGAAGCGGTTGTCATAGTTTGTACAAACGAAACGATTCAGTGACTGTCTGGGCCAAATATTTAGGAGAAACATGAATTCAAATGTGGCATACATTTCTCTGTTGATTTCTGGGTCATTGGCTCATTACATATCATTTACATTTTTTTGGTAACAAAAGCTAAATGTATGTGTCTCAATACAAATGACCTGTTCTCGACGCTGTTAAATATTTAGGTATTTGATTCGACAATAATATTCTGAATAAAGTTTTACTAGTTTCGAAAGTGTAATATGACAAGATGCGTTCCTTACTTTGTGCCTGTGTGTATAATAAAATATAAGCATTTGTTGAATCGAAATGAAATTTTACTATTTTATTTTACTTAAGCATTTAAAAATTTTATTCTCAAAACATTTAATGGCTTGACTTTATTGAAAGTTAATGTATCATGGATTCAAGATGTTTGACAGAACACTGGACTCACTCTTTTTTTGTCCACGTTAATGAAAATATGTACTTTAACTTAAAATGGATCATTGGAGAGACCAATCTACAGTCGTATGTCATTGTTTTAATGGTTGAAACTTATAGAGATTATTAATGGAGTCAGGCGTTACTTTGCAGAAATCCATCACTATATGGACAGTCAAAAGTTTTACTTAGCTAAGATCCGAAGGTATAGTAGACTCTACGGTCCACAACCGAAAAGACTTTTCGGTTGTCTACCGTAGAGTCTACTATACCTGAAGATGCCTCGTGTTGGGGCGAAACATGTGTCGTTTACAAGATGGAAAAGTGATAATGTGTGTTTGGTGTTGTGTATAGTGGTTGGTGGGTGGAGAGTTGATGGCCGATTTTCGGTAAGTTTTTGGTTTAAGTTCCAAATAAATCCACTAAACCAAACGGGAAAAACACACATTATTAATTTTCTGTTATTGTTTTGCTTGTCGCGGATCTTAGCTAAGTAAAACTTTTGACTGTCCATATACTTATAGAGATATTCATACGCCCCGGACTTTTCAATTTTCGCATAAGATTTCGGATTATTTCTGAGAAAAAAGTTGCTTGATCCATTTGAATGATAGGATATATGTTGTTTCTGACATCAAAATTCGATTATTGTTCATTGGATTATTATTGCGAAGTAATCAGTCACCTGTGTGAAATTCGTCCTTGTCATTTAGAAGTCTGTTATAAGCAATATTAATTACATTGCTGTCATCGTGTGGCACTCAACGCTCAAATAAAAGGGCAAACTTTATTATAGCCCTGATCCATGAATGCCCGAGAAAGCTTTGACATATTCAGCTGTTTCCGTGCCGTCATATGAAGTAAGTTGTATACACGGTCCGTATGTAATAGTTATTTTTAATATTAAACCGGCTTCTTATACGTTTCCATTATTAAAAAAATGGATGGACGAGATATATTATTTATAAAAAGAAGAAGAGAAAAATATACGGTATTTTTTTTTGCACGGCCTACAACTTCTAAAGAATATTTTGGTTTACGTAGATTTTTTCTATGTATTCTGGTGTGCAAAATGCAAGAAATAATAAAAAGGTAATACGTAGTATCTTCCTTTTTTAATAAATAAATATAATATATCCAATTTACATATATACTGACTGTTTCGTCAATTATTAGTAAAAGAGCCTTGAAACATGAAAATTCAAAAGATTTCATTGTAGTAGATAGTAGTAATAAAAATTTTTAAAACTACTATCTTTTTATTTGGGTTCCTTTTTACTTGTTGTAGGAAGCCATGGAAGTTAAAGTGGGTTTTTACCGCATAATTCTGTTAATAAGGATGGACATCTCGTTGACATCTGAGTTTACTTGAGTATAAAAAGTTCTAGTCTGTTTGTAATGCTGAATATTTTACATCAGATTTATTCAGGTAAACATCAGATTATTACACTTAGGAAAGTTATTTATAAAATATGGCTCTCAATATAATATATAAGGCTATAAATATAATATATAAGGCTATAAATATAATATATAAGTCACGGTACTGAAATTTTCCTGTTTTAATTTTATGTTAATTTAATAAAGAAATGACAGCCGTTACTGTGAGCCACGGCAACACAGCTTTCTAAAGCCTTTCATTAATTAAAAGCTAAAAAAGTAGGTCAGAGATTCGTTCCTTATTGAAAATTTCATGAATGTTACATAAAATATTTTAATACTATAATCAGTCGCGTATTAAGCAGCAGTAGCTCAGTTAGTAAGGTGTGCGCTTATGATATGAGATTATGGGTTTGATTCGTCCATTGGATAATTAATCTGACACAGGAATGTTTAACAAGAATACTATTAATATCAATAAACGGCTAGTTTAAATATTTTTCTAAAAAACCAAAATAAAACATGTATATCTTTTTATTAAAATTATTTAAATTTATTTTATGTCAAGTACTGACAACTTATTGTTTATGCCAACCAGTGATGGATTTTATTTTTATTTGACCGTTTGAAGAAAAAATATATTGAACTTGTGGACATCACAAGTATTTTCCTCTAGGTACTAATAACTACTAACTTGTGATGGGCATCAAATATGAATAATTTGCGAAAGCTTTGCTACTATATAAATAAAAATGTAGTAATATATTGTAATATAAATTTTCCCACATCTTTATCGAGCACGCCTGCCACACAAACTAGCAGACCTCTGGTCACATCGTCAGACAGTTACCGTTAAGAGTGAGTGAATAAAAAGATGGAACAATTTTCCTGTAATAAAGGCATGTTGCTTATCTTTTTTGAGCAACGTATTGTTTATCTTGCAAGCAAAAAATGATATTTTAGAAGACGTTTTTAATTCTAATACTGAGCTCACTATGATGACAACTTATTCTCAAAAAGTGGCAATCTGTGATTAGAAATTGTCTTTAACTGAATTACAATGTGGATATATTATTTGTTATATAAATTAATGAAATATATATCTCATTTAGTTAAAAATTATTTTGAGGTGGTTTACAAAAAAAAATATAGTTACATGTTCAGAGATTCCTTCATATATTTGTATTTGATAACTTTTTGACTATAAACGTACCGAAAAAGTATTTTTAACTCTTACTCTTTTTTGTCTGCGTCATATTCACTTTTTAATTTATGTAAATATTCTTTTATAAAAAAATAATCGTAATATCTGACTGATACAGTATCGGTGTTTGTCCTCAGATGGCGTGGAAAATGGTGGTTCGCATGGTGGAGGTGAGGTGAGGCGATGGATCACGCTGTGAAGGCGATGTCAGCTCGCGGGCCGTGGGCACGGCTGGTGGCGCGGCGCAGGTTCGAGTCCGCCGAGCTCGAGGAGCTGTACGCACGGTATGCGTGCAAACTGCAGCGAGCTTCCGTGGGCTCGGCGCTCGCGCTGTGGGCCATGCTCGCTACGGCCCTAGCTGTTGTCGATGGCACACGTGGCTGGAGGAGAGTCCCGCAGGTTTGTCATTCACTTATTTACAACTTTTTATCACACTCATGGGTAAAAGATAACGGATCATACTATTCAGACATATTGTTTTATGATCAAATACTGATTTTGCGATAGCTCTTCTTAGCGATTTGAAAATTTGACCTGTTATAATACACATAAGTTAAGAAATTCTTTAAAAAAACAAGCAAGAAATAAATTTTTGTAAATTGTCAAAAATAACTTATAAAAATAATTTCCGTGTACGAACCAGCAGCTATAGTTGTTGAACATTATTTCTATATTAACTTTATATATGTCTATTTTATTTTATTTATATTATTTGTATAAGGATACGTTCATCCTCGGTTTATATTTTGCATCGACCCACATATTAGCGCAGCGTTAGTCCTGTACTGAGTGGAAACTCACTGACTTGTAAAAGGATCGACTACATCCTTTTATTAATGCGGCACGCTACTGTTTACACTTTCATCAAAAATATTCTACAAGATATAAAATCCTTTCGACTTGTAAATTAAAGGAAGTAAAAAAATTCGTATAATTAGTTGCTGAATTTTAAAATTACTAATTTTTTTCGTCATACATTATAAACATTGATGTTATGAAAATACGATTAAATATAGGTGTATGTTTTTGATCCACTATTAATATTAAAACGATATATGTGTTAAATATATCTGCGCTGTCGTTGTGCATAGAATAGGGATACACTATTTTTCTCGTGATTATCATATGAGACGACTATGTAAGCAAATACCATAGAACCAGTTGATGGGTAGCATCATCTACTTACTTACATAATAAAAACCAATCTGCTATCCTTTAACCGCCCGCCAATCGTGAGGATAACGCCAATAACTCTCAATTTTGAGGAAGGCAAATGTGTAACAATCGATTTACGCCTGTACTGATGATGATAAACATCTGTACATATATTTAATATAATAAATAGGTTCAACTAAAATTCAATAAGATTTAAGATCATTGACATAAAGCACCCCGAAACGTAATGTTTAATGATATGCAGAAACAGTAATTGACATTTTCAAGTGTGTCCTTTTTACTCAACTTTAAAATTGTTCTTTGTAGGTAAGTGTATCATATGTCATAGCATGGGTCCTATTTCACGTCATGTATGAGTTTTGGTGTCTTGTTACTGAGTTAATGAGCTTATCTTAAATGTATTTACCTAGGAGTATCAGATTAGTTATTTTATTACTTCATATTAGTTATTTTTTATAAAAAATATTTAAACTTGCTTATGTTTTACTGATTTAACTTCTTAACTATGTGATCGATTTAAGTGTTGACATCGAAAAACGCTCAGGGCGAATATAGAAATTTACTTTTCATCTCCGCGCGTGATAGACGTAGAGTACTAGCTTAAATTATGATTACGCTCGTGCAGAAACAGTAAGTTTACAATGAATGAGCAGCTGGTTAAACAACTTTTTTCAGTATTTATAAAGTTTATTGGTTGCGCATGTTTATCATGTTAATGGCTAAATACTTGAACACGAGCCGATAATATATTAAGATGTTTTGATATTGTATTATAAATCAAAATTTGGTTGATATTAGGCTAATTTTTAAGTTGCACACTTAATTTTATGATAAGAGTAACTGATAAGACATTGAAACCTTCAAAAAACAAGCCTACAGATATTTCAATGGTCGGTAACGCTTCTGTAATTGACAGTCCGCAGCGTTGATTGCTTTTCATCGGCCGACACGTTTCTTTGTTTGTCTTTTCATTCCATAAAAATGTGTGGTGATAGCCTTCTACATTTTGATTAAGTATAATATAAAATCAAATGAGATGAGACAACTTTATTTTAATATATGTAAAATCATGGTAAATGGCAAAATGATAAAAATGATATAACCTTATTAACACGAAAGACAAGTTTAACATTAATGCGTTGATAACCGATATTAATGGAGTCGGGCGTTACTTTACGGAAATCCATCACTATATGGACAGTCAAAAGTTTTACTTAGCTAAGATCCGCGACAAGCAAAACAATAACAGAAAATTAATAATGTGTAACATTTTTCCGTTGGGTTAAGTGGATTTATTTGGAACTTAAACCAAAAACTTACCGAAAATCGGCCATCAATTCTCCACCCACCAACCATTATACACAACACCAAACACACATTATCACTTTTCCATCTTGTAAACGACACGTGTTTCGCCCCAACACGAGGCATCTTCAGGTATAGTAGTCTTCGGTTGTCTTCCGTAGTCTTGTTCCGTGTTGGAAACGGAAAAAGACACATTATTAATTTTCTGTTATTGTTTTTCTTGTCGCGGATCTTAGCTAAGTAAAACTTTTGACTGTCCATATAATAACCGATATACTTTTGCTTATGTTTCATGATCCTCGCAAGAGATTAAAAACCTTAGGTTAGAATACTATTTTTAATTATAAAATTTAATATAATAATTTTAATATTAAAATTACGCTTGACAGTTCAATTATGAAGATAAACTTTGCTTTTATCAAAATATGTATGTAAATGATCGCCGGAAGTAATTTTGGATCATCATTTTTACGTTGGATAAGATAGGATAATCTTATTTCAATATTAATCGAAAACAATTATCTTTAAAAGAAGATACAAAGCCAATGTCAAGTAATGTCAAAGTAAATATTTTGTAGAGATTCATTTCATGGGAATTGTAGTAGGTTATTGCAAATTATAATAGAATCAGTAATATTGAGAATTTATAATAATTGATATTGTATTATATAGTTTGCTTTCTATTAAAATAATTTAAATTAGAGATAATTATAATAATATACGAGTCCTTATTTGCTTGGTTTGTTATTTTCTTCAATAGCGTATTAAGAAAAGTCAATTTGCTGTCTTATTCTACACTAACAATTGCATAAAGATATTTCGATCCATTTTACTAAAGGTATAAATTGTATCTCTAAATTGTACCGTTTATTATGAATAAGGGGTGAATACATAAAAGTATAAACGCTACAGTGAAAACAGCGTTCGGTAATGTTAAAATATGAGAGGTATGTAAACATGAAATCATATCAGAACTATGGAAAAGTAAATGTCCTGAATCCATTAAATATTTGGAAGATCCATCTTGGGTAGTATCGTCGTTGCAGTTAAAAACTTTAAGGAAAGTTAGGACATGCAACTCGTAGTTCAGCGCAATGTTTGTAAATTTTATCTCAAAATAACTTCGCAATACGTACGTGAATGTTAGATTTTGAAATTTCTGATTGAATTTGAGCATGAATATATAACTCATATATGTATATATATATATATATATATATATATATATATATATATATATATATATATATATATATATATTGATTAGAATTATATACTGTTTTAATTAGAATAATAAATTAAAAATTACTCTAAATTAACTTATGTCTTATTAAAATGGGAGGATATACTTATTCTTACTTTTATGCTGGCGATGCCGGTGTCTATGGACTTCGTTAATTTCTTTCCATCAATTAAATATAATAATTCTTTAACGGAACCGTGTGTATAATTTAATATGACATATTATTTTTTTACACACCCATTATGTTCTACTACTGCGCACGGCGTGGCCCTATTTACGTTTGTCCAATCGGTCCGTCAATCTGGGCGGGCCATCAGGCTCGAAATAAATAAGTAAAAAATAAATTTTGCCACTTAATGAATTAGATCGCCTAGGTATAATATATACACTCCTTTGCAAAAAAACGCGTGGTTTTGATTTTTTACATTATTGGTAATAATTTAGTTCTAAAGAGGTTTTAATAGCCAAACTATGTTACTGGCACTTAATAGAGAGTGTGAGTATGAAAAAAAAAATTCCAAATTCCAAGCTTTGTTTTTTTTCTTTACTTTTTGCGGGCTTGTTGTTAGGTTATCAGGCAACTAAAACTAAATTATTTTAATTTTTAGAAGAATAATTTATATTTGCCACATTATCCTGTGTGTATATATATCTCAGGAACTCATACATAGTCAATTCGCGTTGTAAAGAACGAAATGCAAGCATTTTTACTGACCTCGTACGGAATAATCTGTCCATATATATGGCATGCTATAAGTGTAGTTACTTATAAAATAAAAGAAAAATAAGGAGGATAGTATGGTATAAATTGTATATTATGGACTCATCTTTTTAATCAAGGTAAATTGAAGCTGATACCACTACCTGCGTAGTATTCAATGTATTTATCATCGACAAATGTTCGAAGCGTACACACGAACATTGAAAAAGTTTTTACACAAACTGCAATGAATATTTTTTAAAAAGGAAGAACTGACATAATAAATATTTATTTTCATTATTTTTAAATATCATCGCGCGATTAAAATAAAATGAGTACAAAAGAATGTACTAAGGGCAGTTTCTTCTTCGAAATGGCAAGTTTTTTGACATTGATCTTGATCGGACAAGACTTGTAAATAATGAAACAAGTAGTAAACGATAGGTCACAAAGCAGTTATATTGGTTTAAAATATAACTGTAAATTAATGCGTGTTTTACACAGACAGGCGTAATTTAGTGGTATATGTTATTAAGGTAAAACAGTCAGTTAAAACTAACTAGAATCTTATTTTATGAAGTTTTCAGTTCTTCTTAACTGAATTGAAGTGTAAACTAACGGTACGTTGTTTATCTTTTATTTTCGAAAAGTATCTTTTATTAATGAAAGTGAGCCAGTTATTGTATTTCACAACGTTAATATTACTTCTATGTTCTGATCTCCTATTGTTTACGGCTCTCTTTAGTTTTATGATTGTAATAACACTATTAATTCGTCATCAAAATTTCGTTTGTGCTATAATAAGTATGCACTATCGAGCAATGAAACATAAAGCAAAAAAAGAAAACACATGCAAGAACCGTTTTAATCTCGTAAATACTCCCGACGATGATGGATTTTAGATTATTGTAGTTTTAGACAAATTCAAACGAGAACAGCTAAATTTGATATAATTTATCTTTAATTGGGACATAGGCGTTTAACAAGAAAAGGTATTCTGTTAATTTAATTTGTTTTAACTTAAAGCTTATGCATTACTTATCGTATTTTAACCCTTATTTTGTATAAGCTTTATGAGTAGATCAATTTAATATTATATTCTGCTTGTACGTTACGTTAATAACAAATTATACCATTTTTATGCAACTGGTAAGTAATTATCGCCGACCATGATCATTTGCAACTCCCAGGGATGGGATCCACTCACAACAAACGTATCCACGTTGCCTACCTAAGTGCCGTCGGATAATTTATTTTCCATAGTAGAGGAGGTAAATGAACATGTGGGTTACCTGGTGGTAACTGCTCAGCGCCGCTGATACACATTCGCAAGTCCGTAGGCGTTTCCGATGCGTTGTCAGCCGTTTGTGTACATATACCTACGCCCGTCTCTTGATTCACCATATTTATTTGGGAATACTATAGGTAGTGAATCTTTTCACAGTCGCACAGGACACTGCAATGAATCATAAAGAGATTAGAAAGATTTAGAAAGATTGAAAGATACGACTCAATGAGATTTTTAATTGTGATTATTGTAGAGTAAAAATATAGGGACGTATATAAATGTACTTTGGTGTTACAGTTAGCCATGTCAACTTACCACTTGTTTCTGTGTCTACCTCTTCCATTAAGAAATGTTCTGATTAGGTAGCTCACCATTTGTAACTGAATCACTGTGATTAATAATTGACACAATTGACTTTTGCTATCGTTTTTCTTAAGAAATAGATTTACCTGAATGAAATGTGGTATAATTTTATACTTTTATCTAGTGGGTAATGAACTTTCTAATGAGTATAATCAGCCCCTGTGCATAGCATTTGTGGACTATGAGAAGGCCTTTGACTCCATCGAGACCTGGGCTGTCATAGATGCCTTGCAGCGGTGCCAGATAGATCATCGATACATCGAGGTGTTGAGATGTCTGCAAAACGCCGCTACGATGTCCGTTCGAGTACAGAACAATCAAACAAAGCAAATCCAATTGCATCGTGGAGTGAGACAGGGGGATGTCATATCCCCGAAACTGATCACTAATGCGCTGGAAGATGTCTACAAAACATTGGACTGGAAAGGACGTGGCATAAAGGTAAACGGTGAGAACATCTCACACTTGCGCTTTGCCGATGATATCGTGATCTTGGCAGAATCGCTGCAAGAACTACAAGCAATGCTGAACGCCCTAAATGAGGCCTCCAGACTGGTCGGTCTGGCTATGAATTTGGATAAAACTAAAATAATGGTAAACCAACATATTGAGCCAGAACCGACCACGATCGATGGTGAAGTTCTCGAAGTTGTCAAGGAATATGTCTACCTAGGTCAAATAGTGCGATTAGACGGAGACAACTTCGAGAAAGAAGCCGACAGAAGGATACAGTTGGGCTGGGCAGCGTTCAGGAAATTCCGTCACGTCTTCTCGTCGCCCATACCACAAAGTCTGAAGACAAAAGTCTTCAACCAGTGCGTCCTGCCCGTACTCTCTTACGGTGCCGAGACGTGGACACTGACAGTCCGTCTCCTCGCCAAGCGCAAAGTCGCTCAGAGGGCTATGGAGAGAGCTATGCTCGGAGTTTCTCTAGTGGACAGAATTCGAAATGAAGAAATTCGCCGGAGAACCAGAGTCACCGACATTGCTCTTCAAGTTAGCAGACTGAAGTGGCAATGGGCTGGACACGTTTGTCGGAGAACCGACAATCGTTGGAGTAGACGAGTGCTGGAGTGGAGACCGCGACTCGGCAAACGTAGTGTGGGACGCCCTCCTGCTAGATGGAGCGACGATCTGCGCAAGGCGGCTGGCAGAGACTGGATGCGTGTAGCCGAAGATCGGGCTAGGTGGCGCGCCTTGGGTGAGGCCTATGTCCAGCAGTGGACTGCCGCGGGCTGATATTGATTGATATTGAATGAACTTTCGGAATTTCTTTCGTTCAAGTTTCATAATGTTTATTTGTCACAGATCAGAGGGACATTAAAAGGAAACTATTGTAGAAGCTTGTACATCAATGTTAACAAATTCCATTTTAAGAAATGGAATGTATTGTTTTCTAGCCCATATATGTATGTTTTACTGCTGGGCAAAGGCCTTCTCATTTCTGTAGGGATGGACGTTAAACTCCCCACGTTCGAAGGCACCCTGATTCGAAATAAATGCCTGGACGTTATAAATATATTATGCATAATTTACATCTCAATGTGGGAATCATCCGCGACTATTGACTCCACAACCGGTAGCTTTATGGACTTATAAGAGAAGTAAGTATTCTGGTTTTTCTTATGTGCAATCCAGGAGTAAGTTATTTTATTTGCTTTGGGCCAGGTGAGCGTTTTGAGCGTGCACGCGGTGCTGTGTGGCGGGCTTGCGTGGTGGTGCGGACGATCGGGTGGTGGGGCGCCGGAGCGACGTCTGCCGCGCGCTTGCTGGCTCGCGCTGGCCGGCGGGGGCGCAGCGTTAGCAGCCACGTTCCCTGCTTGGGGCCCCGGCGCACCCGCCGAGGGAGCTGCGCACGTGGTTTGGGCCGTGTTTGCCGCTTACGCTCTGCTACCCGTCGGGGCCCCAGTAGCTGCTGCCTTCGGTGTCCTTCTGCCGACTATGCACACGATTGCCGCTGCACTCGTTGCCTACCGCTTTCCATACCACATCTGGCAACAGGTGAGTTTTTACCAAATATTGTTTGATAAAGTAGGGATGTTAAAAACTTGATAATACCGCTGAAGTATTATATCTCTTATAGCCTATGCCATAAAAATCCTCCTAAATTAGGAGAATTCCCGGTGACAATTTGTAGTCTGAACAATATAAATAAATTAATTGTTATTTCTATTGTTCAGACTTTGAAATATGTTGTATGAAATATTCATAATTTTGAAAAAAAAATTAACACAGAGTGACTTACATATACGTATCCTTAATTAGAGTTAAGTAAGGAAAGTAAGTGTGTACGCAAAATCGTTGTTGAGTCGTATGCTTGATGAAAGAGGGTGAATGTTTGTAGGAAAGTTTATTTCCCGTTATTTACTTTATAAGAAAGTAATCAACCCTCACTTATATTTTAGGCTTTTTTGCTCATAGCATATGCCATAGCACAAAGAGTAAGGGTATTATGTATTGTATAAATCTTTATATTAAAATGAAGAATGAATATAAATGATGATTGAATAAAAGCGTATTGACATGAAAACTTTTAGTCGAGAATATAAATTATACAGTATTGTAAAGGTACTTACTTAACTTAGTAAGGAGAAACACGGTAAATGGGCAAAGCTGCGCTTAGCTGAGTAATTTGGTAAAATTAATCTGCGATCACTTATATACTTAACAAGCAAGGGGATTACGGTAACACCACTTATGTTTGAGGAAGGCCAATGCAGCAGTGAACTGTAAGGCTGTATCAATGTTGATGATGATTATAACAAATAGATACTAGTATAACCAATTTTTTATTCGCCTCTATGGAACCAACCATCTAGTCAGTAGTTATAAAAGTTTTTTCTTCTTTTCTATATGATTTAAATGTCTTGGTTTAATATCAAACTAATATACTCAACGAAGAACGGTTTTATCTGTTTTTGAAAGTTTAAAAACTTTCCCATTATAATTTTAATAAAAAGTAATAAAACATCGAACTGATTTCTATCTGTATTTCTGTACCATAAATCGATCAGAATTTTATTATTTTGATATATATATTTGGAGATATCAATTTACTTTATTTGCGGTTATAACACAAATACTATACGCTAATTTTTATAGTGTTATAAATATGCCGCGACAAGAATCAGAGTCGGGTCTAAAAATATAAAGATTTACGTAAGGCGAATAAAAATAAGTGACAGGAGACAGGCGGACGACCAAAAATAAATAACATCTAGTCTGTATAACGTTACCTTCTGATCTATTATAATAAATTATATTTTAAATTTTTGTATAATTTATTGTAGTATTTTGCTTAGGTTTTAATTTAAGAAATAATTATTATTATAAATTTCTTTTTTAATCAATTGAGCCATGCAACGTGCGTTGATATATACATATAAGAATGATATACTTAAACATATTAAAATATGTTGTGTATGTAAAAATAAATAGAATCGATACTCTTGGCGTATCCATTTTATTTTTACAGACAATTAATTTTTTTTAGAATTTTACTTCATTCTTTTTATTTTACCTTTTATTTAAAGATAATAATAATAAATATTTTCTAAATATAATAATTATCGTTTCATCCTTATTGTCAAAATTTTTACTGGTGCATAGATGTATGTACATAGGCCTCTCCCAAGGTAAAGTAGTATCCATTTACTATTCGTCACATTAATAAGTAATGTTTGTTATATCAAAATAAAGATCAAATAGATATTTATTTTTTGATTTTATAACATGCTTTTAAAATTTTAATTATAGATAAAGATACGAAAAGTATATGTAATATAAGTACATACTTTTCGTACGTATATAATATACATAAAAATAAACTAAACATTATTAATAGATAAGTGTCAGATACGAAAATTGCGGATATAAAGATATCTAGGATATAACGCTTTCAATATTGCCTGAATAATTCACACTTGGCCAAAGACTTTAGTCGACTGAACGGTTTGGTTCCGAGGTCGTAGCCTTGTCCTCTTGGCGCCCGATATCCAAGGCGGACTCACCCACACCACTCTTATTATAAGGGTAGTTCGCGTGCGATGCTTACGTAACAATATCGGCACAAACAAATGTTGTGTCGGTGAAGTTATCCTATCAAATACATAAAGCAGATATAAAACCCCTCTTTGTAAATTGCTACATGTTCAAACTAAGCATATGAGGAATATAAAATAATTATTAATACTTTCGTCCGTAAATTTGTGATATGTGAAAATCAACATAAATTAATTCAGCTGAAGTTTAATCATCTTTGTCATTATATGGACAGTCAAAAGTTTTACTTAGCTAAGATCCGCGACAAGCCAAAACAATAACAGAAAATTAATAATGTGTGTTTTTCCGTTGGGTTAAGTGGATTTATTTGGAACATAAACCAAAAACCAAACCAAACCAAAAAGACTTTTCGGTTGTCTTCCGTATAGTCTACTATACCTGAAGATACCTCGTGTTGGGGCGAAACACGTGTCGTTTACAAGATGGAAAAGTAATAATGTGTGTTTGGTGTTGTGTATAGTGGTTGGTGGGTGGAGAATTGATGGCCGATTTTCGGTAAGTTTTTGGTTTAAGTTCCAAATAAATCCACTTAACCCAACGGAAAAACACAGATTATTAATTTTCTGTTATTGTTTTGCTTGTCGCGGATCTTAGCTAAGTAAAACTTTTGGTTGTCCATATAATGATGGATTTCCGCAAAGTAACGCCTGACTCCATTAATAATCTTTGTCATTATCAACAAACTATAACTATCTATCTGCTGTTGACTGTAGTTTAGGTTTGAAGAATTTTATCATAATCGCCATACTGGGTGAGCGGCGAACGACTGCATCTTTCGGTCCAGGAAGGCGTCTTTCAACAGTAAAAGTTTTGCAACTGACCTTTTTGCAAACTCATGTATGCTCTAGGAGGCAGCGCTTAGGTTCGGGCCAATTTTCGTTTTTAAAGTACAGTACAGAGTTATGATTATACATTGTCAAAGTTGTAGGACATGTGTTTAAAAGTATCGAAGTTTCAGATGTCTTTCGATTTTCACTCGTGTTTCACTGATGTTTAGATATTTCATGGTTATGATAACACTTATAAATTTCAAGCTTTAACTTGTTAATTTCAATTTACCTTTTTTTTATGCAAGCATGTCGCCTGATGGAAAGCATTCAACGCCGCTCATTTGCAAAACGATGGGCCTTGTTTGTCTTGGTACAAATTCTCGAAAGCTTGTGCTTTGGCGGACCTTGAGAATTTGTATTGTATCGGTTTTCATAGAAATTGTAATTGTATCGGTTCGGAAATATACAGGCACGTCTGAAAGGAGCTGGTGGTGGTAAAAACCACAGAGTGGTAGTGTATGGAAAGATATTTCAGAAAAAACGTAACACAAGCACGTTACGTTTTTCCTCTATCACCATATATCTATCACCATTTCCAGATGAAGAGCACTGAAAACTTTCTAAACTTTTTCAAAAAGTGTGATGTGCTTAAGAAGTGTCAGACTATCCTTCATGATCTTTTTAATAAGTTTTATTTTCGGCAGTGAACCATTCAAACGTGTAGGTACTTTACCGACCGATTGGCTCAGTGGCGGGGCCCTCCGCCCGCGGAGTCAACGGTCGCGGGTTCGATTCCCGCATCGGAATAAATATTTATATGGATTTATAAATGTTTATTCCGCGTCTGGTAACCCCCCCAATCCGCATTTCCTTTCCTGCCCCTTCCTTTCTTCTCTATCCTTTCCTTTCCTCTCCGCCAATCCACGGTCTGCCGTGCCAATGGATGCGTGGCTAGGGGCGAGCCTAGTCGAAAGCGTGCCGATCGCCCCGGGGTCGGGCTCCCCCGGGGACTATGGTGCCTTACCTCAGCATGCAGGGCTCTGCTGGGGCTGACCTCCATCCTCCCTTGCGGCTCGTGGGATTCACTAAGACGAATTTAATATACCTAATTTGTCGAAAAATGACGGCGACGTGGTTCGCCACCCGTCACGTCCTGATTCTCACGAGGGCGAAAAGCGACCAATGACGAGCCGTTTCGCTGCAATGAATGGCAGCGGATGTAGCTCTGTGGTCTCTGCCAACCCCTGCGGGGGATAGGCGTGAATATATAAAAAAAAAAAAGGTACTTTACAGTACTCACAACATAGCTAGCTAATTAAAGTCTCGCCACGATGCGTATTCATTCTGAGAGCCTGTGCGAACCTTCTCGGCGGACATTAAAAACCCATCACTCTCTTTCGAAGCATAAAGACTGACATATAAAGTTCACACTACCGCTCACAACAATAAAAGCCGACCTCGAGACGGTGTACTCCTTCGCGTTGTATAGATTGTGTTTACGCAAAGCTCCAAGTACGACAGCTTTAGTGTTTTTCTTCTTAGATTTAACGTTCGTATACGTACACGTGCAGATCGTTAATATTGAGATGCTTCTATCACGTGGTCATTCTGGTTTCTACTTATACACACACACACATTTATAGATTTTCCATTATACACTTAAATATAATATACAAAATTTTTATTATGTTAATGGTCAAACCATTGGCCTATTCGAGTTTTAGACTGAAGATCGTGTATTGGCAAAAACATATTGTGAGATGCTTCCAAACTAGATGGAGTGATTTGTGATGGAGCTGTAATTTAACGTAGAGCGACAACAGAGGCTAGATGTGTATAGCCGAAGATCAGGTTAGGTGTCGGAATTTAGAAGAAGTCTTTGTACAGCAGTGGACGGTCGTAGGCTGATGATGATGTGTTCAAATTATATTTCTGTCCTTATATGAGCTGTAATCCATTATAACTGTATAAATGTGTAATTTCCCCGGGGTAGATGCATAAATAATTCACTACAAAGTATTCCACAGTACCATTTTCGCGAAAATGATAGTGTGAAATACTTTGTCAGTACAAAAAATAATTATTAAAAATGAAGTTTTTGAGTTTTTGTACGGTGTCAATGAAAAATATGATGATGATCTGTCATCCTGTTTAAATTGAGGGCATTTAAATTGAGGGTACACGATGAATAAAACATTTGCTTATGTTGTCCCATGCGCATAGTAAACAGTGATCGTTTGCGTTCGGCAGCAGGATCCATGACAACATTTGTAACTTTCATATCTAAAGTGATGACTTTGAATAGATTATTTTCATCTATTTTACGATGGATTGTCTACCTGGAACTTTGTCAATGCAAAATATTTTAAGATTTTCCAAAGCTCATAAAACAATTGAAAATTTTTATCGTAGAATTGATCTTATAATCAAATGCGCCCAGCAGTGGTCTGCTGAAGGCTGTTGATGACGATGATAGTTGTTTATTATAAACGATATAATCAAAACAATAGAAATATTAATAATAACAACTTAAAGTAGGTAAACTAATTCGCTCAGTGGCAAAGTTACCGCTTTCGGAACAATGGTCACGGGTTCATTTCCGTATAGATATAAATACAATTTATGCATGGCCTATAAGTATTACATTTATTCCGATTGTGCATGCTCCACTAGGCGACCTTAGACATGGCGTGGCGGGTTAATATTCATTCTTAAAGAATATGGGGACCTTTCCCATAATCAATAGTGTAACACGTGTATTTGGGCTAATAAAATGGAATTCTTAAATTATTTTTTTCCAAAAGAGCTGTAAATACTGATTCTCATAATATTGATTAAAATTCAAAAAGGTTTATGTGCGTTCTGCTATCGAGACTAAAATTTAAATAAAAGTTTTCCATGTTCCAATACAATTGACTATGGCATATATTGGAATTCAAATGTATATCTATTTCCTATTCCTTTTGTTTTATATAAAGACTGTCGTATTACGGCGTGTGAAGCATAATATTTGGTTTGGCAAAGGTAGTAAGTATATCAATGGTACTTTAATACCACTATGACTTTTATATAAAATAAATTATACTGTCATTTTGTGGATAATATCTTTAATTTTTAAAAACGTCCATGAATTCTTTTTTGAAAGTTTCAATGTCGTATCGGTTCAGAAACGTAAATTCTATTCATCATTAAACGTAGCTAGCTGACTTGGGATTCCTTACAACAGGCTTGGAGGAATTTTATTTTACTTTTCACATACTAATTGTATTCCAAGCTAAGCTTAAAAATTAAATTACCACTTACGACAAAAAGAAAAATTATTCTGATACTAATGAGAAACAGTAAATCTTACAACATTTGGTAATAAAACTAGATTTGTTAATTTTAGCATTCCATTAGGTACAAAATCTTCTACATGAATTCACAGTTTTAAATTATCATCAGCTTCATCCTCTAATTGCCTTATGTTAAATTAAGGGCTCTCCTAAGTTAGGGGCCACAAGACATTTCAGACCACAAACGAGGACGAACGGACGAGCAACAGCGTCACAGGAGTGTAATATTAACTTTCTGCATAGACGCACGTATTGTGTAAGTCATGATGGAAAGCGTACGGGTAAGATTTCGATAAATAAAAAAAAAGAAATGTAACCGTTATTTGTCCTTTTGATGTTCTTACTTTAAAAAATGTGCAATTGTTAATACGTCTGTAAACAGACATGACACAGATGAACACTTAAGTGAATCCATAAATTTCCTTCCCGATAAAAAACCTCTGTTCTATAAACCGGTAACTTTCTGGTAAATTTTCTTTTTCACACATGATCGAATGCTAAGTTATCATAAGTAATACTTGATAATATGAAATCTTAGGGTAAAGATCCTTGGATCGCAAGCATTCAGCTCCATATTTCATTTATCATGGGTACCATAAGAACACTTGCATGAATACTAAAGATCGGAACAATGTTTTGGTTACACAAATACGTGTTGTGGTGTTGGGTTTAACAGATGACCGACGATTCTGAAAACGGAACGCGACATTGCTGTACTATCTGATTTGTGAATAAAAACCTCTAATAGACGAAGATAATAATAAAATAGACGAAATATAAATTTTTCGTCATTTGTAATGTGCCCTTGTCGGTAGAGGTAGCTAACTTTTTTACATCGATTAAATAAAGCATTTCTAACAAATTTACAAATTAATATCGTAAAACAAGATTTACAAATTAATATCGTAAAACTTTAAAGAAAAGCTTCATCTTTAGATCAGCTTTCAAAAGTCACTGAGCCTTATTTTTGATTTTAACGAATTTATTCCAGTTGTAATCGGATTCATTGGAACACGATTAATCACAGAAGTTCGTATTTATAAAGTTACCATCTGGCTTGTGTTAGTATACGCTGGTAAAAGATAACAAACGTACATATATAATATGTACGTAGGTATTAAATGGTTGGCCATAGATACAAATACTCCGAATACGTATTTGAATGTGCAGATAATCCTAATTGAAAATCTGAAACCTAATTTTAGCAGGCCTGCACTGGAATTTCAATAGAACTGTCTCCTTAGATAATAGTTCATATCCTTAGAATATTAAAATTCGTTAGAATATTAATTCTCATTCTACAAATTTAAGTGTTATTGTAATTCGTAATTCTGTATTAAATCTTCATACTTTTTAACAGATAACAGGATTCCATCATCCATAACATAAGTGCTACTCAATTGTGGATTTACGAATTTCCATTTTCTTCTACCCAAAACTTGCTTTGTGAATTCTCTATTCGTCTTCATTACTATATTTTCTTTTGGTTGCTTTGTATATTTTCTTCTTTTCTATCTTCAATTACTCTATAATGTTTACAATAAAAATTTTAAGAAAAAACTAAATTCCTGACTATACTCCTTGTTTTGGTTTCAACGTAAATAATAATGAGTTAGTTGATCAGTATGTAAATTAATGCTTATGCTTGCTCCTTATATATATATATATATATATATATATATATATATATATATATATATATATATATATATATATATATATATATATATATATATATATATATATATATTCTCCTATATGAACAAAAAACCTATGAAGTAAAGTAATAATAGTCTTTGTGTTTAAAATAATATTCCTAAAAAAATAATTATTATATAAAATAATTATTCCTTTCGACACTTTTACTATATTTATATTCAAGTAAAATCGTGGGTGGTTATTGGCTGTCAGTAAAGCATGTAATATAAATGTTCTTCTAAATGAATATCGATGTTTCAGTCAGTTAATCAATCACTATAACTTATGTCCCCTAACGTTATTGGCATTGATATTTTTTCAGATAATTTATAGTCTTATATACATTCTTATGATGGCTGATTGAACATTCTCATGATGTCTGATTGAATTTGCAGTGAGCCTCTAGAGATGTTTAGGAATTCTGCTTCAATTGGAAAGTTTGTTAATAACACATACTGTTAATATATTTTCATTTTAATAAATAGTTGTAGAAATTTTTTATATAATGTAATAGTTATAAGTTGTAGAATACTGTTTATTATGTCAAATATATACAATTGCCTTCTCCTCATTATTCCATCAATTCACAATGCATAGATTATTTAATCAATTGGCTGTCTAAGATAGTAGGTATCCTAATTTTGTTCCGGTCCCTATGACGAACTTGGAAGAGAGTGCTTTCTGGGTTTCCTGATTTCTGAAGTACAGACACATAAGTAAAATAAAATAAATGAGCAATTTGAGCATAGCTATATGTTATATAAATCATGGTTCTATTTTTTATTCTCAAACGTACCGGCTTCAACGAATAATGGCCGTGAGTGTAACGTAGTCGGAGTGGTTCCTGTTTCAATGGAATAATTTATTAGCTCTCCGTGAATTCCGTGATCCCGCCTCTGTAGGTTATCTAATATTGTGTTTTGATCTTTATATTTCGTGTTGGCGCATGATGTCTAGTTTTTAGGGTTTGATCTTTATAGTTTGTGATTATTATGTCGTCGATATACTATTTATTTATTTAGATATAAATAACTTTCTAGTAATATTTTATACATAGTTACTTTTTACACATATAATATTTTACACATATAATATATAGTTAATGAGAATAAAATATTTATGATGAGTTTCACTCTTAATTAAAATGAAAAATATTGAAAGAGATGATTTTTTCAATGGCTTCGGTAATAAATATCTCTATGAAAAAATTTTACAGTCATAATTATACGAGAATCTATTTAATTTATTGTTTATTTATTTAATTAAAGAATCGTGGTATTCTTTGTAAGTGTATGTAAATTTTGATAAGTAAAGATTTTTGCATATTACAAGTTTGATTTGTTTCCTTAAATTATATAAAGAGGTTTGTAATCCTTATTTTCAATTTTCAAAACTCCATCAATAGGAATTTTAAACATTGTACAGTCAACAACAGAAGCAGAACGTAATGAATAGAAACTTTCGTAATTGGAAATAGTGTCATCGAGGTTTATAACATTCTATGCGAATAGTTCATTCACTATAAAGAGATAACTTGTATAGTATTTATAATCATTGGTATATATTGCAATTTTTATCATGATATGAGTTTTAACAAAAGATTGATTTGCATTGAATTCCATAAAAAACTTTTTAAGCCCCACACACAAATTTCCTAAATAAATACCAGTTGGCCACACAAATGCTTATCTTGATGCAGGAAATGAACCCATCACCTTGTGCTTAATGAGTAAATACTTCATCTTTGCGTCATATAGGTCAACGTTTTTATTAACTCAAATGTAATGTTTACGTCAAATGACTAGTGTAGTGGTTTATAATATGTTATCGCAAATTAAGAAGTAAAAGTTCTAAAAATATTTCCTTTCCTGAATTTTATATTAAAATAGTTGTTATATTATCATTATTGAGTGTTTAAAATATAAAAGTTGCTAAAATAAAGGTTATCCATTTTCGTGTTATAAATGTACTATTGTGGTTTAAGTTATTATTGAGCTATTCCCCTGTGCCTTTATCTCATAGTATTATTTATCCATTTACGTACTCAAGCGCTAAATTATATTATATTTCCGGTACGAAAGTATTTTAAATTATTCTCTACAAATATTTTAATCTCCACACGAAAAATCCTTTAAAACCAGTCCTTTAAAACCCTGGTTAGAACTTCGATAAATAAAAAACCATCATTCATTTAAATAAACAGACAATATATGCTTGCTCCTTTACCTTCTTATCCCATAAATAAGACGAAGTTTAGAAATGGGAATTTGAAAATGTGGTGCAAATAAATATTTTTGCACCAGATGCTCCTAATTAAAATAACTTCGATACTACAATTTTATTTGTATTATTGATTATGACAATTTATTTATTTATAAGGTACCCAAACAAGTTGCAGTCTTAAAGAATACTATATATATAATATAAACTTAACAACGCCCGGACTATATATAACTCTTTAAATTTGCACACAGCATGGCTACATTTTAACAATAGGGTTACTTATTCATACTTTTGCATATTATTATATAATGAAATACAATGAAATTAAACAGAAAAAATAAAAAAAAGGATAACAATAATTTTACGTAGTCTCTCGGCTGCCAATGATTCTCACGGAGCGATCGCTTTAATTGATGTATTTTGTACACGTAATGAGTGAACATTACCCGGTCCGTGTGCCTTGCAGAAGTCTCCTCAAAAGAAGAAATGACAAAAGAACCAATCATTGAACTCTGTAGAAAAAGCGATGTCATAAGTACTGAAATTATAGAAGCAGACATATTGGACATAGCTAATAGATGTGCCAGCGGAAATTGGACAGCGCATAGTTTGAATAAAAATTGATGAGAAATAAGAAAATAAAGCTTCAAAGCTCCAATAAACTCCTTTGCATAAAAAAAACGGGCACCTTATAGTCATTGGCTTTTCAATGGATAATATTAATATTTTTAGTTAGCTTAGGTGACTAATAATTTTAAATTTTTTTTAATACTTAATTTCTACAATTGCTATTTTAGTCAATGTAAACCTAAATCCTTGTGAAAATGGACATTTTTATGGGTATAGGGAAATGAAGGCTACCAGTATTTTTATAGTAATTTAATAAAAAAGAAATCAAAAAAAAATTAATAATGAGTTTGACCTCCCATTGCAGTAATTGTAGTATGTAATCGTCTTGGCATGTTTTCCACTAGGCTTTTGACGGTGTCCTGTGGAATGTGTTCCCACTTAGCCGAGATCACACGTTTAAGATCCCTGATGTTTTATGGAGATTGTTGGACAGATCGTACTCGCCTTTAAAGGAGAACCAAGACGTGCTCAATGGGGTTAAGGTTGGGACTCCGCGCTGGTCAGTCCAAACGACTAATACTGACCTCTTGCATATAAGCACCTACTTCGTGAGAACGGTGGGCCTGAACATTATCATTCATGTAAATGGTGTCTTTACCATTTGCAGTCAGTGCGGGTTGTGCATGTCAAGTAAATTATTAACAATAACGTAGAAAAATCAAAACCGCTCGCTTTTTTTTTAGCAAAGGGGTGTGTGTATATCTAGCTTTTATGAATAATTTAATAGCAAAATATTTAGTGTTGATGAGTAAAAATACGTTCGTTTGTTTGCTATTTGTTTAATTTGTAGTGGTTTATGTTTACTTTGTAGTAGTTAAAATCTTAAAAGATATTTTCCTGTTCATCTAATTATAATTAACATCACCATTACTAATTGCTATGTGGTTTCCGGTATAAATACTGGGCATCCCATTACTTGCCATGGGTGTCACACGAGGTACAAATACTAGTAGTAGAGTAATAAAAACTATAGAAACTAATTTCAAGCACAAATTGGTGATAATATCAATCACCGATGTCCTCGTGTATAAATTTATTTAAGTTTAGGCACTTTGACAACCTAATTGGTTCAGTAGCGAACTTACCGCTTTCGAAGTCAAAAGAAAATTCGGTCGCGGGTTCAATGTCCGAGTCTAGAAGTGGAAAAAATGGGCATTTGGATCTTTGACTATTTACCGTTGAAAGTTGACCACGCCCGAGTTAGTAAGATATGCCAAGGTTATTCAAATAAATGAGCATGTTTTTGAAAAACATTTCATCTAATTGAGTTTATTATTTATTTTAAAATAATTTGTATTTAAGTGTTATTTGCAAAAGTATAATAATTTGAAATTAACTTTTAATAATTTTGGTTCTACTGATTTTACTCATAAACATTTAATAACTAATAATAACCAAAAAAAAACTATGCAACAAGAAACCTTAACCCTTCACCTGCTACTTATCAGCAAGTCCATCAGAAAGCGTGTGCTGCATATTAATAAATACATCTTGACAGGAGACCGTTTACAACTTAGTGTACAAATGTACGCCGACAGCCGCGCTTTCTTGTTACATATTAACTTGTACCTTAATTTTTTATTTTATACGCTAACAGATAAGTAAGTACTGTTATCAAAGAAACAAGCTTTTGATTTCAATGTCTTTTATTTTCAAATCTTAAAATATTTTAAGTGAATAAAACTAAAAAGTATACATACGCGTTATACATGATTTGTGCTATTTTCTATTGCCTCCATATTTTGACTTGTTAATTTAATTTGACATGACTACCGTCATAAAATATAAAATTAATTTTTTACAACAGTTACGCAATTACGATTTATATAGTATAGATATATATCTATATGTAGCGTCACCTACGCAGGAGATATACTTAATTCATTTCATTTGTGCACAAACGCAGGAGCTACCGCTTCGTCCTAACTCTTTATCCAATGGAGCATTTTTCTCTTACTGTGGATATCGAAAATATATTTCTTGTATGATAATAATTTAAAATTTATTTAAATTGAATTCGGACCTAAACGCAAAACCTGAGGTGATAAATTTTTAAAAAAATCATTGTGAAAGAGCTACGTTGCTCTGCAGCATAAACTGGCTAGCTCATCCGCTCTGGCAAGAGACAGCACTATTGGTTTTGGTTTTGCTACTACGCTTCTTTTAAATGTGTGTACGCTGCAGGTGAAGATTTTTATCTTCTATCATACTACCACTTTTTAGAGGCGGGTTTCTTGATATTGCAGGACTCCTTGATATTTCAATATAGATAATCTGATTATTATTGAGTTCGATTCCCTTATCGGGATATAACATATGAATGTATATATATATACATACATATATGTAGCGTACAGCTATTTATTCACAATTTGGGTACTCTGTAAATTCGCCTTGGAAAAGGTTGATGAGTTAAAATCCATTGCTTCAGAAACTTTTTTCAGTACTTATTTTCATGCACCACTACCCTGTGGAACCAGCTATCTCCGGCGGTGTTTCCGAACCGATACGACATTAGAATCTTCAAAAAACACTTTTTTAAAGGCCGACAACGCTTTTGCACTGCCTATGACGCTGCGTATGTCTATGGCCGACGTTGATTGCTTTCCATCAGGTGACACGCCTGCTCGTTTGTCTTCTTATCCCATAAAAAACGATGACTTTCCCAGTAGAGGGGCGGTGAAAAAATGATTTACCCCTTATTTTAAAAACAAGGGTAAAATACTTATTCATAAGAAAAACATTTTTTGTTAGCATTTTACTATATTTGTATGTGTTCTATAAACTGCCCTTACCATAATGCGCAAAGCAACGTTTACTGTATTAACATCGATGTGTCATTTTCGCGTAACACTGATTGATAGCGTTCCATTTGAGACGTTTTTATGTACTTCTATTTTGTAACGTCGTATATATTCTCACTGATATACGTTGTGAATTATTCATTTTCATCCAAGTCCTTAATACATATGACATAAAGCAGCCTTTTCTTAAATTAGATTTAACTGCTAACGATGTGAATGGAAATAATTACGAATTAGTATGACGGCGGTATAATTTTCTTAAATCCAAGTGTCTTTTAAAGGACATCTAAACTAACTGCAAATGTCTATGACAGCGAACATGATGTGTTTGTTATTCGACGTTCTAGACATAAAATCAATGTGGAATGTAGGCAAGCAGTTACACTAAATAGCAATACATATTCATGGGCACGTTTATTGCAACATTTTTAATAAGTTGTAAGTAAATTTAATATCAAAGACTGTTTGGATTAGGATTTTTATTTTTTACATAGTCTACTTTACTTGCTATATATGAATATAGATAGAAATTTATATAATGTGTTTGAATATTGTTTTTAGTCCGTTAAAAAACTAAGATTTATAGGGAAGCAGCTTATTATGTATCTTTTTATAAGCTTACAGCTTATAATATATATTTGGGAAGTCCAATGCTACACAGTAAGCCGATCGTGATAGAGGGCGGGTTCTAAGCCCCCACCATCCGTTGTCTTTAAATTATCGTGTATAGGCATAATAGTGAAATCATTCCTATGTTTAAGCTTATTATGGATGCCATGTGTACTCTACACATCTTTATCTTTAATATATTAAGTTTCCATATGTACCTATTAGTTTGTTCTTACTTCTAATAACTAAAGAAATAACAATTTCTAAGGCTTCTTTGTCGTTATAACTGACACAATAGTAGTTTCTGAAATATTGCGCATTTGATTCCAATTTCACTGGGAAGTAAATAAACTGGTTATTTGAGAATTTTAAGACGCAGTTACTACATGCTTTGCAATGCTGATGGCAAAATCAATATGCTTGTGGATTCTATAAAAGGCACGTCGGAATAGAATGATTCGAAAAAACAAAGGAGATTGGAATTCTAACAAGTGTATTGTAAACAGAAACGCATTAAGGCTTTAACTTTACTGTTTATAAATTGTAAATATGAAAATATAGTAATTATAGTTTTTTTTTATGGAAGCGATAGTGTTCCATATCTATTTATAGATATCTAGATATATAACGAGCATGCGGATCACCTCATGGTCAGCAATCCCCGCCGCCCATAAACAACTGCAATGTTACAGACAGTATCGATGCATCGTCTTAGTGTAAGGTTGTGAATATTGGGGGAAGAAGTAAGTAAGAAGTAAGGGGGAGAATTTCATAAAGGAATGGAAAAGGTGACGGGCCTAAGTCATCTGTTATTCACATAGCAACTCCATATTTTAATTTATAAAATAAAAGACCGTGTACAAGCATTCTTATGTACTGTTGGAGATATGTAAGTCTTGTTTATTTTTGACTATTAAATTAGATGGTGGGCAATGTGGTGGTGTTCTTGTGCGTGAATGTTGTCGGCGCATTGATGCATTCGCTGATGGAGACGGCGCAGCGGCGCGCGTTCCTCGACACGAGGAACTGCATCGCGGCCAGGCTCGACATGGAAGATGAAAACGAAAAGCTGGTAATTAAAAATGTATTTTTATGTCTTATAATTATATCAGTTATCATGTTGTATTAAACCAAGTAAAGAACTGTTTCTTTTTTAATTTATTATATATTATATACGCAATACTACCATATGTGTAGTAACATCTGCACGAACTTTATACTTAGCAACTGGTCGGTCTACGGTCAAGAATGTAATCGATCCAATATATCCGAATCAATCACTTCGCACGAAGTTAACTCTGTTAGCCCCATATTACTTGCCATGAATCTCTTCTGTAATAGTCAGTGTCAATGCCGCTAATAAATAATTACAATAAATGCAAAATTTATTATAATTATTTATTGCGGGCACTGTCTTTTATTTCAGTTGTTACTTGTTGCTTAACTGTATGTCACAACTAAGGAGACAACTTTTGAACTTTTAAATGTTATTTAGGGTTACGGTTCCAAAGTTTAAATGAACAAAAATAATAAAAATTAACCACACTAACCGAAAAATGGTTACAGTTTGACCAAATTTCTAGGTTTTTCTTAAATGCCCATATTTTTCAAACTGCATGGGATAGGTTTTTTTTCTGATTTTTCTCATGATAGTTACAATCAATCCTGTTACCCCGTTTCGACTTCACGTTGAGTTGTGGGACACCCTTTATGTTACCATTAGCTCATAAAAATATCAATTACAGGAACGTTTACTTCTGTCGGTACTGCCCCAGCATGTCGCAATGGAGATGAAGAACGACATCATCTCACCGGTAGAGGGCCAGTTCCACAAGATCTACATACAGAAACATGAGCAAGTCAGGTGAGTCACACATTAGTTCGTCGTGGCCTATCTGTGGTATAAACACGACGCCATACACACTTGTACTTGCCAATGTTATTGGATCGAGCATGTTGGCCACATTCCAAATTGAGTTCGCGAAATCTTCTAATCGTTAGCCATCTTTCAAATACCGTCATCAAGGGACGTGACATTTATGTAATGAATAGACATTGCGTATTGCAGCGTTATAACATCTCAATCTAAGCGTTATTAAAGCAAATAAAAATTAAGCATTTTTAAATCCTTAATTTTTATTAAAGAAAGTGAAAAAAAGTTATTACTAACAAGGTTTCAAAAACAAAAATAAAAGCATTTACACAGTTTTATCCGTGCATGTACAATGTATATTTATTTTTCCGAAAAAAAAATATAAAAACGCAATAACTTTATTTTGTTTTCGAAATCTCTATAATTGATTAATAGGATTGTAGGCTTATATCTTAATTTACCAAATATCATCACAATCACAATTTCCATACTCTTCTTTTTCTCTTTTTTTGGATGTCACCCCCCTAGAAAAGTGTAATGATAGTATGAGGAACCAAACAGAAGTCAAATATTTACTGTAAGACACCAATTTCATATATCACGTGTGCTTAACGGATCTTCAACAGATATTTATTTTAAAAAGTTTTAAAGTTTTCTGTGTCTGTGCATTCTTAGCTATAGCTATTTTAAGTTATCGGCTGTCAAACCGTTCGTGTTCACTCATTAAGATTATCAGCTTATCGCTCTCTAATTACTTATCGCTACATGTGGCTACTGGAACCTTCAAAGAAATATGTTACAAATTGTATTGGAATGTTTGAACTTCGTCTTCAACTGTAACAATAACTCAAGTACGCACTGTTGTTGACTGAAACAACTTTCAGGGCGCCATGAATAAAACCTTATTGAGAACTTGGTTCGTAGAATTTCAAATTTAGCGCCGTCTAGGGTTGGCAGAGTTCATAAACGCTACAAAGATGCTGTCGATATAGTGTTAGATTATTTCATAGAATTTCATCGTCATCAATACAGACATTGTAATCTACTGCTGGATCTTGACCTCCCTCAAAATTAATCACTATTGTTGTAATTTTCACGCCAGGTGGACGGATTGGTTATTATTTCTCATGTAGACGCTATTGCTCATCTGTTGGTTTCCCACAGGCGTACCTTTACCCACGGGAACGTTACCCGCGGGAGTAAATTAGGTGTTCCCATTCTATGCTGCGAACCACACGTTTTTGTTATTTTGAATTTTATGATTCTAGCTTGCTAATAATCTCTTGTTGTCGATTAACTTACTAATTGTAACGAATATAAATTTTAATCTACGGAAGATCACTTGGTATCAACAATCGTCCTCAATACGTTAATCCAAGTTTAATATTGATAATTGAATGAATAGCGATGAAAATATCATTAGTACTTAGTAAACTATATTTAGAGAATACCAGCTCTCAGGAATTAAGCTGATTTTAGAAAGAACAATGAAGAATCTCAAGGCATAATTTATTTTAGTATTTGTAAATATCACATTTTCATTTATTGATGTCGAAATAGCTACTCGCAAATACCTCTATTGGTCAATACACCATCCAACGATTGGGTATTCTTATTAAAAATATTTTACTTGGAACTAACGCTTTTTGTATAAATTAGTATGAATGAAGTTTTAAATTTTTTTTATTATTTATTGAGGATGACATTGTCTCCGAAGAGGCATATAACTTTAAATCTCGCAAATTTAAATATGTGTCAATGGACATCCCTTGCGGTCACAAGCTGCTTAAATATGCGTACAGGCCCTTAATTTGGTTATAACTTACGCCTGTCAACAACTAAGGGTCGGCTTTTGCGTACTACAGACCTCTAAGACATCAAAGAAGTTATACAAAGGCAACTTTACACCTTTATAACACTTGAAATTAATATTCATTTAGATTTAAATTCAACATGTTCTATTTACTGAATAGTATGCAAGTAGCTTATAGACATAAATAGTAAATCAATAACGTAGACTACGAGAATAATTCAATTACACGTTAATAGCATTTCGTGTTTCTGTTTTCGTAACGTGGAAGTTATTATACACTTTACAGTATATTTTCTTTTTCTATATGATTAAATAAAATTTGGTATATTATTGGTACACTATTTAGATAACGTTCGCTTAGTTTTTACGATTTATTTAATAAAGAGCAATACGATAACTAAACCTTCGTGTTGTGGTTTTGATACAAATAGGTTCTATTACAAAATGCTGTGACTACGGCGACTGAAAAGTCAGTTTTTAACGACTTCCTTGCGGTTTCTTTAATAATACTTTTGTCAAAGACAGGCATATATATATGTATGCATGTGTTACGTTAACCAATGCATTGTGGTCAACATCTAATTCAACTTTTAATGTGGTTTTCGCCACGAGCGGTTGACTCCGGTGTCGTACTATTCAATTCAAACTCAATTAACTAACGTTTTTTTATTCCTGGCATCGGTAAGCTATTATAAAAACTCATTTATTGCTTTAACTGACCTTGTGGCCGACGAGAACTTTCACAAGGCTCAATGAACATGAAAACTTTCCCCTTCGGGGGTCAATTTTCATCATTATCCCTTCGGGAATCAATTTTCATCACATCTACGTGTGCTTCGGTAGTTTTTTCCTTATAATAATATGACTGGTAAAGTGTGCAATATCAACATCTACGGGATTGAAGGGGTAATAGGGGTAGCAGCCGCAGTGAATTGGGAAAAAAAGTACAAACTTATCCAGAAATAAAATTTTCGATGTCGTTGTGTGTAAATATTATATATATTGTATTAATAATGATAATGATTTATACGTGATCCGGTTACAGCAGACATCTGAACTTTCATTAAGATGTTAAATTTAGTTTAAATTTTTACATACATACATAAACCCGCCTGTATTCCGTAGGGGTAGGCAGAGACCACAGATCTCCATCCGCTACGATTCCGGTACAACTTCCGTGCATCATCCACACTCATCCATGATTTTCCTCTGATGAATGTGAATAGCAAAACGGCTCTCCGTTAGTCGCTTCTCGCCCACTTGGGAATCAAGACGTGACGGGTGGGGAACCACGTCCCCATCATTTTTTAACAAATTAGGTTTATTAAAATTTGTCATAGTGAATCCCACAAGCCGTAACGGAGGATGGAGGTCTCAGCCCCAGCAGATCTCCGCATGCTGTAGTAAGGCGCTATAGTACCCGGGGAGCCCTATCCCGGGATGGTCGGCACGCTTGCGACTAAGCTCGCCCCTAGCCACGCATCCATTGGCACGGCAGACCGTAGGTTGGTGAAGAGGATAGGATAGAGAAGAAAGGAAAGGGCAGGGAAAAGGAAAGGTGAATTAAGACAGGATGTTAGGGATACGATACTACAGCAACGGAAGACAAGGAGTGATACGGTAGTAGCTGAGGAGGCTGGGGTCGCGTACCCGTGTACTAATACCATAACTATAAAACAGGCGGTTCGGCAAAGACGAAAGAAGAAAGACACTCCATGACCAGTTTTGCTTTTTTTCTTTAGTTAAATGAGAACACTGAAGTTATTGTCAACCTTCAGCACTCCTCTTTTCATCATAGGCTTCCTACACGACACGATACCTTTTTTTCCTACCACTGCGTCATTTGTCGAAACCACGGGAAACACTGTCATATGCTACCGCATTTCCGACGGCGGTGTCTCTAACAGGGGCACGCACCCAAACTTTGAATGGAGTCCGAGTTCTTCAATTCCTTCCTACGTAGCGAGCATGATGTGGTACATCACTCTGGGTTTAAAATTTGGGCACGAGCCTACCACTTCTCCGCCGCCCGAACCTCGGTTATGGGGAGGATATAACAATCCACCTAGCCTATGCGAATCGCTCTGCGCAGATAATCTAGCTCTGGGTAGCCCACACTACGCAGTCTCTGATTCAGTGCTTATTTACTCCAACAGTTGTGCAACATGCATCAATAAAAGTGACCAGTCCATTACCATTTCCTAACATAAAGAGCTCTGAAGGTGATTTTGGTCCTTCGATTTAGTTCATCCGTATCATATGGAGCAGACAAATTTCTAGCATATACCTTTTCATAGCCCTCTGAACGATTTTGAGCTCGTGAAGTAGACGTAGAGTTTCGCCATCGTAAAACAGGCAGGCACACACTATAGTATAAAATATTTATAACGGATAGTGTAACCATCATACCTTCTTAATTGTTAAAGTAATAACCATAGAAGTTTTATCGCCTTACCCGAAACAAACGCAGTTTAAAACAAATATTATATTATGTGTTCTAAATTCTTTACGTTAAAATTAGTTTAAAAATATACGTTAAAACCGTACAAGTATTATGAGGTTCCAGGTGTGAATAAATTGATTTCATCCTGCGCACTTATATAAGATTTATTATCAGTTCTTAACATTCAATACGATATTACAAAAAATGTATGGTGATGCAGATTTAAGTAGTAGTATTTTTTTTAACATACATATTATATTATAAAAGCGTTGATGCGTCATTTAGTGATGAAATAACTTCTGGACGAATTGTACAATTAAAGTAATATTTACACCTTATTTTTGTTTTGTCGAGATGATGGTTCATAGCTTTAGTAAAATTTGACTGTGAGTCAATTAGTAACAAATTCTGTATTTATGTTCCAAAATGACTTATGTTCACAATATATTATGTTATGTGCCAAAAAAGAAAATCTACGTGCATGTGCGATCGACCATCATAATAAATCATACAAAATTCATTATCAATACAGCTGTGACAGAACACTGCTGGACATTTGATCCGCTAACATTTCTTTGTTTATGAGATAAAAAGGCAAACGAGCACGCGTGTTACCTGATGGTGTTGCCGTATTCCCCACGCTTGACAGGTGGACTGGGAATCGCATTGTGATTATTATTACTTGGATAGGCGAAACTGCCCATCTTCTGGAACAATACAGCAATATTAAGATACGAGGTGGAGACGCAATTATATCTTAACCTAATAAATTAACCTTGCCTGCAGTAGGTGCATGATTCTAAATATGGTGCAACCAAGAGATGATCATAAAATCCAAGTTGGTGAAGATAATAATAAATGGTCTCAGATCGATAACGCAATTCAACGGAATTTATTTCCGTATTATATAAATAAATTAAGTGAAATAATCTCTTTCTATGTAATTAAGTCTGAATAGATAAGTTTGTACTAATTACTTAACCGTGTGCTGTTTACTGTTAACGAACGGGTACGTGCTCTTCAAATATCGATTGATTCTTCCTCTTACGTAAATCGAGTTATTTTCTTTAATAAATACGGAACGTCAATTTCATATAAATAAAGAATTTTTGGCTCGTGTCCATATGAGTTTAATGAATAGGTACTTCAAACAAATAGGTCTCGATTTAAATTACGTAAATAATATATAATTATTATACATCTAATAACACATCACTCAATAAAAGAACTTTTAGGCCAAATTCAACCTTATATATCATCATAGTTTCAAAAATGACATTCATTCAAACACTTTGCAAATGTTTCTATAGTAATAATAATAATACATTTTTATTCACATACCTGTCTTATTCTAGAAAATTTAGTTCAACTCTGATAAATACAACAGGTAAGAATGACAGAAGGCTAAACCTGGAGAATATGCGGAATGCGGAGGAAATTTGAAGTACAATTGTATTTTAAATCGGGATTAAAAAGCGTCTGGGTCAAGTTGATTTGACCGTTATTTTGACATCTTCTGGAAGTTTTTACGTCACTTATTAAGAATGAACCTGGGGCTTGAACATAAAGACTTGACAATCGTCAGAGTGAGTTCTGAAACAAACTGAATTGGTGCATCTGAAGGTGTGCTGTGCTCGAGAAAACGTAGTGTGGGTTGTCCTTCTGATATATTGCACGAAGACTATATCGGACTATATAGACGAAATATCGGACAAGGTAGCGCCACTTTAAAAGGCCTTTTTTTCCAGCAATGAGCTAAAAATTATGATAAAAAAGACTGAACACTAAGTCTTTCATAACGGTTTTTATGGTTGTTTGCCTTCGCAGTTTTATATAAAACAAAATAACAGTCAACTTAAGTCTCTATGCAAAATGACTTGAGCAATGATGACGAGTTGTTACTTATATAATAATATTAAAGTGTTATTAAAGACTAAATCCGTCAGCTTGTAGGCCATTAAAGTAATTTAATGGTTTAACTCGAGCCGTTTCAAAATTCAATTTGTGGAAACGGCGGCGACATAATTAAAAGTCAAGTACCTTTTTTAAAATGATGCTATGAAAAATTACATGCTTATTTAAACCTAAAGATATTGTAGAATATATTTTTGTTATCTTTTTTTATGGAATCGATAGGCAAACTATGAGGCCCAAATTCAATACCAAAAGAACTGCAGATACGTTGCCTACCTTAGTATTACCATGTGAATAATGATTTAATGGCACTTTCATTAAATTATTATTTAATGATTAATATAAGGGGAAAAATATAAAGGAGGGGAAGAAATAAAAAAAGGGGAAAGTAATTGGGGTCATTGAAAGTAGTTCCTCTTCACTGCATACATCATGAAGTTATTATTGTTGATAACCAGGATCTCACTTAACGGCTTGATTCTTTGGCATTTCAGAGGGATATGTCGTCTCTCAATATCTTTTATTGCTTTTGCCCAATTAAAAAAGTTCTGTGAAAGTTAGGTACTTTCTCTTTTGAACCACCCCATTCATGCTATCATGGCTACCTCTAACTAAAGTATCAGGTATTTTGAAGCAGGCAAATTCCTAGACATCGTTAATCATTTGAGTATCATCATACAAAAGTAACGAAGCGAGCTAGACTTCTCTCTCAACTAGGTATCCTGATGACATAGTCCCCACCCTGAACACGTGCTTAGCTTAGAAGAATAAACGTAATTTTAGCACAAGGGTTTAGCACGATTTTGTAAACTATTTTAGGAACGATAAAATGTTGTGACAGAAAACGGTTGCCAAAGTCGAGTAGCGTAAAATAATGTTTCCGAAGTAACACTATTAGTCAAATCTAGACTGACTCTATCAAATTACATGAAGAAGTTTGTGAACGTTTACATAACATACTACTTAAATATAGAACAATTTCGAAACAAAATAACGTGATTTCTGCCGCTAATATCGTATCAAATATCTGAATACACTGTGTCACATAACAGATATGGATTGATTTCACTATTTTAAAATAATATGCATACGGAACAAGAAAAACAGCTCGAAAACAGCTTGTCACGACTCCTAATAACTTTTCTAGTATACGAACTAATTTTAGTCCTTAATATTTAGTAAGGTAAGAAGTTTTGAGGGTACTGGATTGCTACACATTCGGATGGTAAGGATGGAACTGTTCTTTCTAGCGTCTTGTAGTCGTAGATCAGCCATGGCCAAGCCGAGCTTCGTTAGATGGCAATACGCCAGTCTTCATCAGACCGATCTAAACATGTTTATGATTTGCTTGACACTCAAAACATGCAAAATTCTGTCATACACCTGTTCACATTATTTATCAGAATAATATTGTATTAATATTTTTTTTGGATATTCGTACTATGTCTCGTCTTTATTGCACACTAGTATAAACTTACGCCTTTCCGTAACATGATCTTGTCTTACAGATATCCATCGAAATCGATCCATATTTTATTCTTAGACATTTTTATTTCCTATATGGACAGTCAAAAGTTTTACTTAGCTAAGATCCGCGACAAGCAAAACAATAACAGAAAATTAATAATGTGTGTTTTTTCCGTTGGGTTTTTCGGTTATCTACCGTAGAGTCTACTATACCTGAAGATGCCTCGTGTTGGGGCGAAACACGTGTCGTTTACAGGATGTAAAAGTGATAATGTGTGTTTGGTGTTGTGTGTAGTGGTTGGTGGGTGGAGAGTTGATGGCCGATTTTCGGTAAGTTTTTGGTTTAAGTTCCAAATAAATCCACTAAACCCAACGGAAAAAACACACATTATTTATTTTCTGTTATTGTTTTGCTTGTCGCGGATCTTAGCTAAGTAAAACTTTTGACTGTCCATATAGTGATGGATTTCCGCAAAGTAACGCCTGACTCCATTAATAATTTTTGTTTCCTGTCTCTATGAAGATAAATTTTGAAAATATCACGAAGACTTGAAATTCTTGTTCTTTCATAAATAAGGAAAGAAGCGATTGTCTTCGCTCAGTGGGAAGAATACTTGAATTCTGAGTAAAGAGTTCCTTGTTTGAACTCCGACAGAATTAACAATTGATTTTAAGAACGAAAATTGGTTTTCCGGTCACTTAGTGTAATTTGCTAATTTCTAATATGTTTCTGAGACTCTGCATTGGAATTATCGTTCAGTTGTATTAAAAATATCATCATTTTCTATTGGAAAAAGGAGGGTTCGGGCGTGAGAGTTTATTCTGTATATGCGCGTACAAGTTTAATATATGAGTATATCTTGTCCAGGCGACAATTCTGGGAATTCTTTGAAGTCGCCGTAGCTGAAACAGTTGAAATAATATCATAGGTATGCAATATTTAAAGTTAGTAATAATGTATGTCAACACTTTACTCAATTTGATGGACGTAAAATAACTGAGCTGCGTACATATGTATTAGTTTTATTGGAATATACCGTGGTATATGGTATAGAGCCTCCCCATTTCTGGACATAATCCACCAGGCTTATCCAAGGTGGATTGGCAAGACACCTAGACTCAGAATGAATACTTGTCCCTTAAACCCACGCCCCTTGTTGAACTTACGTCCTTTTACTTCGCCTCTAAAGCATTTAGGTCGTATTAAAGTTTAAGCAGAACAAATGTTGTACACGAGTTTTTGTTCCTTATGCATGGACTTACATGTATATCTTTCTCGTTGCTTAATTTTTGGCGCAAAATCTAAGACGTAAAAAATGGTACATTTTGAAGTGGCAATTGGCTGGACACGTTTGTCGTAGAACCGACAATCGGCGCCTCCTAGGTAGGAGCCAGATCGTCACACCATCTAGGTAGATGGAGTGACGATCTGCGCAGGGCCGTTGGCCTAAGCTAAATGCCGACTGTAGCCGAAAATTGGGTTAGGTGGTGCGCCTTGGGTTAGGCTTATGTCCAGCAGTAGATTCTCGTAAGTTCTTAATGAAGAACGAAGCAAGGAAGTCGTAGTAATAGTAGTTCGTTCATAACTAAAATATTTAAGGTAAAAATGCGTTCTCGCAATTTTACTAAATTGGATGCGGCTCGAGATATCGAAGCCACCAAAGCGTTATTAACGACTTGTTGCATATTGTTGTCGCGCTCCAGTGCCTTAATTAAATTGCACTTTATGTTTTAACCTCGTGATCAGCCAATGTCAACATTCTCTTATTACGTCATATCTTTAAGAGATGCAGCTTTTTTATTTTAATCAAAATCCTTGCATTTTTCCCAGTTAAAATTTTTTAACAACGTACTGTAGATTTATTTTAAAATATTAAACTATTTGATATAATATTGACGTAAATTAAGTTTTCGTTAGGGTTATTTGTTGAATATGTAGCATTATTAATCCGATACGTGGAAAGGGGCACTCTGCAGGCGATTTTGTGCCAAAGTTCGATAAGTAACAAAGTATTCATAGTTGGATTTTTGAAGTACATATTTTTAATATTATTAGTAAAAAAAAGATATTATATTATTATTATAAATAAAAATTCTTGCCAATCATTCCAACTAAGCTCATAATGCTTGTGCTAAGAAATGGCTCACATCTATAGTCCGGTCGACGACACCGAATCACGACCTCGGATCGTTACCAACTGAGCTGTTGCTGATTTAAGAGTATCTTTATAAGCCTCAGTTTAGTTACCGCTTATTTTAGACTATCCCGGGTTATATTCCTTCTCTTCCATAAAAAGTACGGAAAACACTAGTAAAAACAGCGTGCGAGGTTGTTGTCTAATAGGATAACGAAGACTCTGTATCGCAGATCACATAAGGCCTGCGGCTTAGCCAATGTTATTCATATACTGCGAACAAAGCTTACGGATCAAGTAAGGATAAGAATATTTAATTCTTCTAGATGTATTACAGGCATAGAGACCTCTCTGTTCTCCGAGTGATTAGAAAGGTGTTTTTTTATATTCAAAGATATTATTTACCCGTTGGACTAAATAGTAAATAAAGTTAAATAGCATAGGCTCGCCATTGTCGGAGAACCAATAATTTTTAAGAGACGATATATCTTCACTACCTCGATGGTTGGCGGGCAATCATCGTTTGATTTCGTTCCAATTTCCCGCCACGAAGGGCATAGCTGTTAAACGATATCAGTACTATGTGCGGTAGGGTAGGTGATCATTCCAGAATTGTTATAATGAGATATAGATATTCAAGAGACGCGCGTTTGTACCGATAAAGACCGTCAACGCATTTATGATGCCTGCTTGAACGCATTGATGTTGCGGATGTCTTTCGGCGGCAATGGCCACTTACCATACCATCAAATGATTCGCATGCTCGTTCGCTTGTTCTGGTATAATAATGCTACACGTTGCATAATGCTAAATTTACACGTTGCAGTAATGTAAGTAATTTCAAAATTTGTAATAATGAAATAAATCATACTGTTTACTTTATAACAATAAAAATAAAACGCCTAACACTGACAGTTTACAAATGCACCTATGGAAACATCTGTTTTCTTAGTTTTTTCATAAGAGCAGCGATATTAGTTTAAAATGTTTTATTAACTTTTTATTTAATATTTTGTATTTTTAAAGTGCAAGTTTACATTTATATTTTTATTTATAGATACACTTTTTTATACGTTTTTAATCAAAAAATTAGGGTTATAAAAACGATATCATTAATGATCGTTGGGTCATTCATCGTGGGGAATGATCTTTGGGTCTTTTAGAGAATGTATTAAACGATACACAATCTGAAAATATACAATCCACCGATAGAATAATTTAGCGAACTAGGACAAACTTTTAATGAGGTCTTCTCAGTTTATATACTGCTGTTTTATGGTAGTTTAAAGTTAGTTCGAACTTGTTAAATACTCAGATCATACAATGAAATTCAACATAATTATTTCCATCTATAATTAATCAAAATGCAACAAAAAAATTTGCAAAAGTAAATAACTTTACTTATCAGGACTTTATTTAACTCCTTTGCAAAAAAAAGTGCAACTTATAGTCATTGGCTTTTCTTTGAATAATATTAATATTTTTATATGTCATTAGCTATGTATGTCATTAGCATAGATGACTACAAATTTCTTGTGCCAGTCGTTAACTGCGTATATCAGCCGCTAATAGCCTCTTCCTCACAGTCCAGTGTACTCCTCGTGGTTGTATGCAATGTTTTCTCCCAGAACCTTATCTTCTCTGAACGGAACCTGTTTTTTGGTATCGAGTATATAGGTTCTGTGGACGGTTAAGCGACTCACGTTTAACTGCTGTGAAATGAAACATTGGCTACACCCGTTTTCCAGCAGCGCTATAATTTTACTAGCTATTATTGCTTCTTCTGCCAGCAATAGATACAAAGATAGAAGTAGTAGAAAGTCACAGTAAGGCAGGATGATGCGACAAACATAAATTCTTCTACTTAAAATAACAAGAAGTTACTTTTAGTTGCCTCATAACCTAACAACAAACCCACGAAAAGTAAGTAACACAAACTAAAAAAGATCTTTTTTTTTTAAAAAAAAGTTTCAACTTTGGAATTAACTTTTTTCATACCCAGACTCTTTATTAAATGTCCGTAACATAGTTTGGCTATTAAAATCTTTTTAGAATTAATTTATTACCAATTATGTAGAAAAATCAAAACCGCACGTTTTTTTGGGAGTGTATGTACTGCTTTGACAAAGGATTCAAACCACATGCTAGTTGGAAGCTATGAAAATTGCAGTTACTCAAAAGCAGAAAAATAAACTGTGCTTTGGAGCGAGTCGTAGTTGACTTTCATAACGTGTTACCATGCAATTTTCCACCGCCGTATACCACTATACGAGAACTTTCATTTCAGTTTATAACTTGTTTTGACTAGAATATGCATTTTCTTTGAATAGTATATATATTTTGTGGATTACAATGCCATTCCTTAATATAACTGCTATGTCAATAATTTTTTTAACTTTATTTGGAAACGTTGCAGGTGTTTTTTGAATTGTTAAATTATTGTTTATTATTTTATGCGCATTTACAAATGTATTTTTGCAAACATGTTACGTTTTAGAAACATTATGCGTAATAAAGGATGTGAATAGAAAGTTTACGATAAAAATAAGAAGATTTAATCTAAGGTATCTTATCTAAGGTATCAGTCGGAGAAAGTCATAAATAATATTTAACCGACGTTCAACAATTTGTAGAACAGTTTTTATGAACCACAAGTGACTGAGACCGATTACAAAAGATATTGAGTGATATCTAAAATTATTTTACTTTTCATTTACTATTTGCTTGTAACACTATAAGTAAAAAAAAACTTTGTTTATGTTGTATTAAAATTTATAAATAGCTTTAATAAATATAACATATTCTCTCACAATCCCACTATGATTCCATAGGATTCTCTATGTCGTGAGTACCATTATAAAAATACAGAAAATACGAAGTCGAGAAGCGTCTAGTTTCCGACTCACTTATAAGGAATCTTTTACTTAAACTGTTGGATTGGAAAGGCAAACGAGCAAACTTGTCGCTTGATAGAAAACAATCAATACGTTGAGAAATGTTTTGGTTTGTTTGGACGTTAACATGTCGATAGCTAAATGGTGATAAGAGAATTACATAGAATTGTTTATAATGCTTTACAACTATTTCAATATAAAAAAATTAAACTCGTTTATAGTAATAAATGGATTTGTAGGATGTATATCAGATGTAAAAAATATAAATTATATCAACAACTCAATCTTAAAAAGCAAGACATTAAAATATTGTCCTCGTGAGTTATTGAGTCATTACAAAATTAAGATTTACGATAGTGTCACATTGTGTAAGTAACTCACACAATGTCAAACAGGTTTTATTTCTTCGAACGGCTATTAAAATTATTATAAACTTCTTTTTTCATAATCCATGTGACGCTGGCGGGCTAATAGACCTAGTCTAAGCAATGGGTCGCGGGTTCCATTCCTTACAGATTTGTATACTATAAGTGTGAAGCGTTTATTTATTTATAATTTTAAAATTATCTAGTGTTATTACAGATGGATATAATGATAAACTATTACGATAAAAATTATTTTCTCTACGGATATTTTCATCATTTTACCAAATATGTGAACTAATTAGCCAACTTCTGATGTTACATAATTAAAAACGAATATCATACAAAGATGAAAAATTAAACGAAAAAGAGGAGAAGCGAAAAGAATCATTTAAGTGGAGATAAACATTGTGATAAAACCTAAATATTCATATATTACAAGGCATGCTTTAGTTCACCTTATTATTAGAGTAGTTAACTAGTAATGAGAAAAAGTTAGGTTTATTGCAGTAGAAAATATAAATCAAAATATATGTTTATATCTCATATTGAAAAAAACTTAATCTATTTGTTCCTTTAAAGACAAAGTTTGACACCGAAATATCGGAACATTCAGGGCAAATTTTATTGAGACCAATTATGACCTTTGAGCAACATTAACTCCGGTGTTGTAAAGGTGCTTATGAAATCTCCGACTTTGTCTTTGCCTCCAATAAAACCACATCCGTAACATTCCTTATTAGAACGCATACAAACAAATAGAAAAAGTTTTATTAAATTGCCTCTTATAGAAAAATAAAAGCTAGATGTTAGGTAAGGAATCTACGAATTAATGTAAGAGTTACACTGTTTATTCATGTGTAAAAATGTTGACAAAGTACGGTTTACTGGCTGCAAATGGTTACGCTGAAAATAAAAATAAAATAGTTACATTTGAAAAGGGCTCACTAAAGCAAGTGCCTCTTTCCTACTTGTACGTGTCTCCATTTTACTAATTCCCCGCCATTTGCCTAATGATCGCTGAGTTTCAGAAACTTTAATTTGAATTCCCTTTCTTGTTGATTGTTTTTTTATGTTTCGTTAAAAACTTTTTATGAAATAAATGAAGGGCTTAGATTACCACCTGTAAATGAAAGTCTAAATGGTAATCTATCTTATATACACAAAAGGAAAAGATTTAAAACATTCACCGTACAATTAATGGAGTCGAGCGTTACTTTATGGAATTCCGTTATTAAGAAGAAAATCAGAAACGTATTTAGCTAAGATCTACGAAAAATAACTGAAAACATAATATTGCATATTTACGAACTAGTATATAATAGGGGTGGCCTGTAACAGCTCAACTAAGAAACCTGTTACTGTGTCAGTGAAGTAACATTGCCAGTATAACCAACCGTTCCACAGGAAGAATCTAGTGGAATTGTTTCAGTACAAGTTACTAAACTAAAATTGTCTCTCATGCTTTATATATATATATATATATATATATATATATATATATATATATATATATATGAATATATATATATATCAAGCTTTCGAAACATTTTGTATCCACATGACAACTCAATAGTTAAAATTAAAAGAATATTAGTAATTTAGACAAAGCATTTTATATCCGAATACAAATCCAAATCCAATCTTTCCAAAAACTTAGCATCCGTATAAAAAAATGGATAAGTTCCGTGTTCCGTGTTTAGTTAAGTGTTACTGTTTGCAGTTCGACTCTTCACTCCTAGTATATATAATAATTATTTATTATACACGCTAGACTGTTTATGATCATATGATAAAATTTTTGTGGTCTACAAAGGTTTACAGTAAGAATATAGACTAGTATTTTTACATTTTATATGCTGGTTTGTAAATAATATTTTTCTAGTTGATATTAGTAGATCTTAGCAAAGTATGTTTGAACATTACATTTTCATTCGCCACGTCCGTGAACTAACGTCCACAACCGTACGTATGTCCGTATCTTATTACTCAGGAAGACGCTGCTTCCCATCCATTGTTATTTGCTCACTTAGGCGCCTTGTACGATGTCTAGAGAACGAAATAGAACCCACAGGAAGGGAAGAAATTTTAATCATTATGTAACAAAAAATAATAACCGTGTGTACATAATTGTGTTTATCCAGATTACTAATTTTCTATTTACGTATCAACCCACTTTTTTTGTTTGTCAATCATTCTAATGCATTCATACGAAAGTTAACTAATAACACATTTCCTTTTCTTTGTTTTAAAATGTCAAATCATACGCTCGCTGGGTTTGTGGGATGAGTCGTCGTTTATATTCGGTATCTGTATGTCTCACTGCTTTGCGGCAACTATGAACTGGCTTCATAAAATCATTCAATAAAAAGAAAATAAATACAACCTTATGAAGACGCTGAGAGAGCTCATCTTGTTTTAGATTAAACATGAATCAGCAGATGCGCATACGTCTTAAATTAACTCATTTTCTTTTATCGTCAAATGCTCGTCGCAATTGTATAGGGAAACGATGCCAGAAGAAATTTAGTTGATGAAATGTTAATTTTTTTTCTTCCTACTGGGGTAATTTAACTGTTTAATGGAGTCAGGCCTTACTTTGCGGAAATCCATCACTATGTGGACACTCAAAACCTTTACCTAGCCTTTATAAAATTTAATAATGTGTGTTTTTCTGCTGGATGAAGTGGATTTATTTGGAACTTTAACCAAAAACTTACCGAAAAACGGCCGTCAGCAACTCTCCACACACCAACCACTATAAACAACACCAAAAACACACTACCACTTTTCCAACTTGTAAATAACACGTGTTTCACCCCAACACGAGGCATCTTCAGCTATACTAGACTCTACGGAAGACGACCGAAAAGTGACTTGAAGTGAAGATCTCAAAAGAAATCTTGAAGAGGTACGATGAGCACAAGTTAGCTTATGGACCGTGAGGAGGAGGTTTTAGCGGCTTACTCTTCTCCGATGAGAAGTTAAAATTCACTCGTTATTATAATATTTTTTCTTTTTAATGTCGTTTCTTACTAAAGTACCATAAAAATACTCGTAGCCTTAATTTCACTTCACCCATAAAATGTCCATTTTCACACGGATTTCTTATTACATTGACTAAAACACCGATTCTAGGATTTAATTTGAAAAAAAATCTAAAAAAGAAAGAAGAGATTTCTAGTCATTTAAGCTAATGACATACTAAAAATATTAATATAATGCATAGAAAACACAATGCCTGTTTACAAAGGAATTTATAAACACTTCCTATATCGGAATCCTTGGCGTTGACATATCGTATGACGTCCAGTTCCGCGGCCATCTGGAAGAAAAGACCAAGCTGGGTGTGCTCAGTAGAGTGAGGCAGTATTTCACATCTGGCCATTGCCTCCAACTGTACAAGGCACAAGTCAGGCCACACATGGAATACTGTTCTCACCTCTGGGCCGGGGCTCCCCAGTATCAACTTCTTCCATTTGATCGCATTCAAAGTCGTGCGATCCGAATCGTTGATGACCAAGATCTCACCGATCGGCTTGATTCTCTAGCGCTGCGGAGAGATGACTCATCTCTCAGCATTTTTTACCGCTTCTATCATGAGGAGTGCTCCGAGGAATTGTTTGGAATAATTCCCGCCGCCGAATTCCACAACCGCACAACTCGCCGTAAAGAAAAATTTCATTCCCACCATCTGGATGAGTGGCGATCTACCACGGTGCGTTTCTCCCGTAACTTCTAAGTAGGTTCGTAAGAAGGAGAAGAAAGGCACAGACATATTTTATGTTTTATAAACAAGGGAGAGACCCTTTGGTTCTTAATTATAATAATTCCATAAGCAGGTATTATTTATAACATTATCGATTTTGTGATTTCGTTTTCTTAACCTGGTATAAAATTGGGTCGTTTTATATCTGAATTATGATGAAGCCAGCTCTACCAGTTATTGTGTTGTAGACAAAGGTTTGTATGATTCCAAACGAGTGCACATCAATTAATTTCTGTCCAGTGACACATACTGTTGCGCCATTTTGGCCTTGTTTTATATTCAGGCGCAATTGCTCAACGTTTTCAACTTATTATATATTCTTTATATATTCACGCCTATCCCCCGCAGGGGTTGGCAGAGACCACAGAGCTACATCCGCTGCCATTCATTGCAGCGAAACGGCTCGTCATTGGTCGCTTTTCGCCCTCGTGAGAATCAGGACGTGACGGGTGGCGAACCACGTCGCCGTCATTTTTCGACAAATTAGGTATATTAAATTCGTCTTAGTGAATCCCACGAGCCGCAAGGGAGGATGGAGGTCAGCCCCAGCAGAGCCCTGCATGCTGAGGTAAGGCACCATAGTCCCCGGGGGAGCCCGACCCCGGGACGATCGGCACGCTTTCGACTAGGCTCGCCCTTAGCCACGCATCCATTGGCACGGCAGACCGTGGATTGGCGGAGAGGAAGGGAAAGGATAGAGAAGAAAGGAAGGGGCAGGAAAGGAAATGCGGATTGGGGGGGTTACCAGACGCGGAATAAACATTTATAAATCCATATAAATATTTATTCCGATGCGGGAATCGAACCCGCGACCGTTGACTCCGCGGGCGGAGGGCCCCGCCACTGAGCCAATCGGTCGGTCGTTTCAACTTGTTATACAAAAAGTGTAGTGAAGCAGTCAGAAATGCAGTCATATCAGCTTCTAAATGGAATATAATTTTCATGTTTTTTTTTTATTATTATACATCTTAATCCAAGAAAGGCATAAATATAATGGGAAAATATCTAAAAAATTTAAAATTTGCTGATGATATAGTTTTGTTCTCAGAAACAGCTTCCAAACTTAAAGAAATGATAAATGAACTTAACGGTATAAGTCTTACTATTGACTTGAAATTAAACACAGATAAAACAAAGATCATAACCAACTGCGTAGGAAATCCCATTGAAGTAAATAACCAGATATTGGAGTACGGAGACATTATATTTATCTGGGTAAAGACATATCGACGAACTTAAAAGACGTGTGAACATGACATGGAATAAATTATGGAGCTATAAAAAGATAATAATTAAAACATTACCTCTAAGATTAAAAAATAAAATCTTAGATACATTACATGTCTTCTTCCAATGCAAGCCAAACATGGATTTTCAATACATGCATTAACAGAAAAATTGAAACTTGCCAGAGAGCAATGGAAAGAAGCTTCCAAGTAAGCTTCTTTAAGGATAAAGGACAAAGTACGTACCGCCGATGTAAGAAAAAGGACAAAGGTCGTAGATGCTCTTTCACATTGCTAGAGATCAAAATGGAAATTATCGCCGACCAAAATGGAAATTAATAAGGCCGCTCCAATTCCTCCCGTGGGAGATCGTACGAGACAAATATTGAAAAATATAAATAGACGGGGACAGCCTTTAACTGAGTAATAAAATTCAATCTGTGATCCCAAAAAAAAAACGCGCGTTGACGTTATGCGTAAATTTAACACTTAAATTATACACCGCCCAATTAAAAGGTGTTGATGTTCTGAGCACGTTTCTATTGATGTATAGTCGTAGTCATCCATTGAAGGAATGACGTCACATCACAGGATGTCTGCTGGCATACTTGATCCTTTTAGACTAAACGGATATTTAATTTTAATCGGATTGTCTGGCTGGTCCCTTTGCAATGTATAGATTTGTAACATATGCGATTCTAAGACATTATAGTAGATTAACCTTATCCCTATCATAAACTATTAAATTTGAGTTAACTATACATGGTGTTATTTATATCATCAGTTTATTAGATTTTTTCACGAATAAAATTTTTCTACATATGTATGTCCCCATTTTTCTATGAATGGACATTATCCTACCACGATTTTCCAAGGCGAATTGCCAGGATACCAAGATCTGGAGTAAATAACTGTAAGTTATACATACATTTATATCCAATGCGGAAATCGAACCCGTAATTATTGACTTCGAGGGTGGTAACTGCGCTAGTGGACGACAACTGCGTATTTGATGACATTACATTTTGTAAATTTAACTTCTGATGAACCTAAATTTATAAATTGTAAACTTAAAATGACTTTAAGATTGAAACCAATCATAATGTATGTATCTAACATTTGTTAATAATAAATTTATGGCGCATTAAAAATAATTATATGTTTGTATGCTATGAGGAAATATAAATATAATATAAGACTGTCCATATAATATAAGGAAATTAGGGAAGTAATGATTTAGTTATTCTATAGATTCTTCTTTCACTATAATAAACTTGTTTGTTGAATAAAAATTTGTATATTATACTTTTTGTAATTTTTTATCCTTTTACGTATTGTTGCTTATTCGTATTATGTGTTAAAATATATCAAAATAATTGACTACTTGGGCAAAGTTTTATGATTGCTCGGATCATGTTACTCCTGTAATGAGGTTTGTTGTCGAATGCGCAGTGCAGTAGTAACAAACTAGCTAGCTGCCGGTGCGTTTCCTATTCGATTTAATTGGATAGCCTCTTTGAACTGTTGCGTTTGTAATACTCAGTACTGAAAGAGTGCACCTCATACCAAACAATTTGCAGCTTTTCATGGAACGCACCAATAAGCGCAAACTATTTTTGAGAGAAGTTTAATGCTGAAGAAAATTATACAGATTAAACTGGTTTTTCTGGTCTCATCGTTGTTTGGTATCTGGTCTTGGGGCTTAATACCATTTTGTTAGACTTTTGTTAATCGGCTGCTTTTTCCCCGTTCCCTGATCACCGCTATACAATTCTTTCAAGACCGTAGTTGAGATGGCATCCTACTGAATTCAGTATAATTTTTCTCCAGTATCGATCAGCCGCTCAACCTCCTTCAATTTACTGGGCACCAAGACTGTAAAGGTTAGGAAGGCAAACGAGTAGACGTGTCATTGATTGGCAGTTATGGGACAGCTGACCATATAAATATATAAAAGGTCCTTTGTGTATCCGTAATGGACAGTTATTGCACTATTCCTTTTTCATTATGATTGCTCATCTTAAAACGTTAGAGTCTCAAATGTATCAATCATCAATATATATCAATTTTTATATAATCCCGTTGTTGCAGTATTCTTTTCGCAGACATCGTTGGCTTCACAGTGCTCGCATCGCAGTGCAGTGCACAGGAGTTGGTGCGGCTTCTTAACGAACTATTTGGACGATTTGATCAGCTTGCCAACGTATGTAAATTTGTCTAGAGTTCTTTTATATTTATTTTTCTCACTATAAAAACTTTTAAATAAAGTATTAAAATCTGTATTAAATAAATAATGAGTTGTTGTCTATATATACTTACAACTTGTATGGAAACATACAAAATGATGTATGGAAAGAATGTTTACTTAATTTTTGTTTTGTTTGCATCTTTTCAGTTTTTTTCTTGTTTTCTTTCTTATTTATAATTCATTCGTGAATATCATCGTACCGTATTTTAATTCTATATAATATTTTATTCATTTATTCATCATATATTATGCATGCTGATACAATGTAACCATTGGTATATTTAAATATGTAAATAATTACATAATGAAGTCTCCTAATATCAAAAAATGACTGCATAAATATATTAATTTCTTTTAAAGATACTACAAATGTAAATATGCATGACGTTATGGAGAAGTTACGTGAGAACAATCTTGATGTGCCTGTTATAGTAGTATCATAAAATATTATTGTATAGGTTAGAAGGATGCATCATTGTGTTTCTAAACAAATGAGAACATTATCACCGAGATATTATAAGCTCACAAAGCTTAAACATTCACGGACGCCTGATGGTTTTTAACAAAGTATTATATTTTTATTTAAAATGGTTAGTTTCGATATAGATATGTAAGGTACCTCAAACAGGCCATGGTTATTTTATGAAATGTCAAAAGTGCACCGCTAGCTATAATATTGCTGAATAATTTAGTCCTCAATATTCAATCTTAATATAAAATTTATTCTGTAATTTTATGAGTAATATTTTAAAATAATTAACCAAACAGTTCTCAGCCATAGCGGCTGAGTCTTCTTCAACTGCGTCAAGGAATAGTTTTAACAGGTCCCATTGCTGAGTTCTTATATAATATTTGGTTCCAATATAAAAGACATGGAGTACAGTCCAATATGGACCTTCAAGCCTGGTTGTTAGACATCATATGCTCTCTAAAATATTCTGTAATATGCAGATTCGTGCAATACATCTTTCTTCACAGCAGAGCACGTATTAAATCCGTACTTAAATTGGTAAATAAATGTACAATTTTAGCGGTACAGACAATCACGCTTCGATTCATTAACGTTCCACATAATCTGTATTGTATTTTGTATGTGATAATGTGATAGTTTTTGTTCTTTGTTAAACAAACATAACATATAAGTTTAGTTAAAAAAGTAAAAAAAAATTTTTAGGACAATCACTGCCTCCGCATCAAGATCCTGGGCGACTGTTACTACTGCGTGTCTGGGCTGCCCGAGCCTCGCTCCGACCATGCGCGCTGTACTGTGGAGATGGGACTCGACATGATCGATGCCATCGCGTGAGTAGCATACTAATACCAAATTACTCCAACTCACCTTTCTCCTGCGAAAAAAGATTTTTTAAGACGTTTGGACCATTAGTAAGAAGATGTTTCTTTTTTCTGAACTTATTGATTTAAAAAAAACACGATTATTTATACGTAGAAGTATTCTTTCTATTTAGACATTTGATTTCTCTTATCTGACAATCAAATAGCGTAGCCGCGATTGGTACACCTTGTGTGAGTGTGATGTTTTCACTTAAATTCCATACATATTTCTATGTATTTAAAAATAAATATATATGTTTTTTTTAATTAAGTTTTTAGCAAAACAATTACAAATAAGTTTATATACATATTTTTATTATAGTTTATAATTTTAATAGTATATTTTATAGCTATGTTGATATTAAGTAAACATGGCGATGTATAACTTTGATTTTAATTATTTTCGACTGTTATTTTACGGTAATATAAATACATACATATGTCTACTTGAGTAAAATATTATTGGTTCTACAATGTATTCAATTAGAAAAAGACAATATATTTGTTAATAGAAAAGCAATTAGCCGATAACACCGTTCACCTTGAAAACGGAAAAACCTTGGACACAAGAATTGTTCGTCTATCACATTAACTAACAAAGGAACATTTTGTAATATGTTTGTATTATCCTTTACATTATAACCAGTTTATTTATTCCTTGTGCACATGATGTCATCTTAGTATGACTTAGTGAGTTTAATACAATAAGTGTAGAGTTTTTATCGGTGATGTATAAAAGAATTTGATTTGAAAGTACTTGAATTATGAATTTTATAATACGTCATCAAATCCTATTATTTGTGTTGATTTACATATGTATATTTACAAACAGATTAACATAAGTTAGTTTTTTTGCTAAGCAAAAAATTGTAAACTCCAACATTGAGAACTTTTGAACTATCAATTAATACTTAAATTATGCCTCTGCACAAACTTCTATTGTTTTACTTTTGCTTTTGTCGCGTGCCTTTTGCTGTCACATGAGAAACGCAGTGGAGCGTGGTGAGCGATACGTGGTTATCTTTTAGCTTGCTCGTCGAAGGAGCGAAGTAAAATAATTTCATTGTCATGGCAACGAGTTCACTCAATAGACCTGAGTTACCCAGAACTGACCTGAGTTACTTTGCGTTCATTTTGACAGAACGCAATAAAATAATATCTTTAACTTCATACGACGTTGATTTTAAAGAAGAGTTAAAGTACACTTTAGTTTATTTTTCTGGAGTGATCACATTGTGCTATTAGGACATTTTAATTTAAACTTATTGAATACAGAGGACGTTAAGGGGAAAAATTTTTTAGACTTTTTAAAATGAGTTAATATCAGACAGCAAATTAACGAACCAACGCATTTTACGGAACACAGTCAATAATTAATAGACAATCTGCACAGATGCGCATTTTACTCGTGTCTGGGTGCATTATATACCCGAGCTAAGTAGGCATGCGTTCATAGGTTATATACGTAATACCCAAAACCGTAAAACTACTCCCAAAATTTAAATAAAAATATATATACGACTTATTGCACACCATTTGTTCCGCCTTTACTGTCGATATTGCCATGTTCACATTCCTTGAACAGTCTAATTTCTTGACAAGATTCTTAATTTTTTGTAAAAATCTCACTAAAAACACTTCTGTCAAGCGTAGTTTAACCGGCATAGAACTCCGAAAGCGGAATATTTCTCGTTGCGCGATTTGGCTCTTGTATCGCTAAAGACATCGTCTTCCTTCATCCGCGTTAAAATGTATTACCGTATACATATTTTTTCATAGCCCATATATTTATATCCCACTAAATAGTGGGCATAAAGCAGCAGAGACATATGTGTCTGCTGCTTTTTTGTCTCTCACTAATTTGAAGCAGAACACAGGTCTTCTAGGCTCGCCACATTACCTGATTTTCAGCTACACGCATCCAATTTCTACCAGACGGCCCTGGGCACATTACCGCTCCATCCAGCCGAGGGGCATTCCACACTACGTTTTCTACCACCTCTATTATTGCGTGTCCGACAAACGTGATTAGGCCATTGCCACTTAAGTTTGCTAATTCGGAGAGCTTCGTTGGTTGATTTAGTTCTTGTCCGTTTTCATGTAGCATAGCATTTGGTAGAAAAAAGGTTTTTTGAAAACAATTATTTTTTTAGAGATTTGTAATACAAAATTATTTCGACGACGCATAATATATGGAGTGAAAAAGTATAACAACATAGTAACATAATAAATCTCATTCTTATGTGTATTAACAATAGGAGATACACACTGGAGAACTTAGTTACGTATTAATAACAACAAAATCGTTATGTAGGTATATTGTGTGTATGCGGTAGACAACACCTACGACCACAAGCTGCAAACCTCAAGAAGTCTTTGTGACGTCAATAAGAGATGACCTTTCACATAACCACTATTGAAAACATTATATTTTGCTCATTTCATGCGAAATAAAATAAAGTATTTCTTGAAATACTTATTAGTTTGTCCACAATTATTTATCATCATAAACAGCAACTTGCGATAGTCCACTGCTGGACATAGGTGGGTCTCCCCTAAAACGCCCTGTGTAAATCATTATTTTATTTAGCCCGTGCATCTCATTTTATCATATACAATCTACTCCAGTTTTTGTTTGTCCGACAAAGGTGACCAGCCCATTGCTATTTGTAATAATAACAATTTTATAATGTTGTTTATGATATGTATTTATATCGAAGATTAATTAATTGTTTTGAGAGTAAACCTTAAATTCTGTATAAATATATTACATATTGGATATTCAGATATTCAGTCGATGGAGACAAATCACAATTACGAAGCAATAAAAATGTTTACTTTTAATACCGAAGTTGTTTGAGTTATGAAACCAAGATTACGCTAAACATTTGTGGATATAGCCGTCACTGATTATTTATTTGTGTCAGTCGTAAAAACATTTAAGTATTATAAAAATTATGTTTACACACCATCGTCTGAATTATGATTGGTTATTTAAAGATCTAGGGAATTCAATATAATAAAATAATATCTTTACTTTTTATTACATTATTGACTGTGGGCTGTTACGGTGTGTGACGGTTACGGTGTCAACGATCACGGTTCAATTTCTACATCGTGATAAATGTATGGGCATGCATACATTGAGGTATTTATTCAAAGTCTGAATGTCCGGACAAGCATGGTGGGTTAATGGTGGGTGCTCAGCGGTGGGACGTACACATATGGGCTATGAAGAAATATGCACATGGTAATACATTTTAACGCTGATGAAGGAAGACGATGTCTTTGACGATACGACAGCCAAACAGCACAACGGGAAACATTCCGCTTTCGGAGTTCTATGCCGGTTAAGCTACGCTTGGTTGAAGCGCTTTTAGTGAGACTCACAAAAAATTAAGAATCTTCTCAAAATTAAACTTTTCAAGGAATCCTTTTAAAAAATTAAATATCGACGGTAAATATAGACGATAAAGATTAAATAAGTGGTTTGCGATGAGTAATATATAATAATAATTGGTTCAGAGGCGCGACCCCTGGATGGAGTCAATGGTTTACAGATTCATTTATTCTGAGTCTGGTAACCCCGCCAATCCGCATTGGACAAGCGTGGCGAGTTAACGTCCGTTCCCCCAGAATTAGGGAGGCCCGTGCTCAGCAGTGGGACATATATGGGTTGTGAAAAATAACTGCAATGAAAACTACAAATATACGGTGGTATCTACATCAGTGTTAATTAATAAATAATCACTACCGCCATAATTTTAAATATGTTTGAAGTGCAGATCTACATATTTAAAATAACAATTATTTCCTAAGCTTTTATGCTTGTAACTCATATGTATGTATAATTCAAAAACCTCGTTTGCCTGTCTGTGTATCCGAGCTTATCTTTAAAACGACCAAAACAATTTTTCTCTTTAAATTTGTGAAAAATGTTGTAATACTAATTAAAGTGTCCCGCTTTCTTTTACCACTGCTTTTCATTAATCAATGTGGGTATGCTTTCAAAATAATGAAAAAATATAAGCCGTTTGCGAAGCGCGGCCACAGTTTCATTAATTTATGTAAATTGTCCCTTTTTACATTTAAACGGGACACTGACACAAATAAATAATTTGTATAGCGAAACAATACTGTAATAACGCGTTTGTTTGTACGTACATGGTGTCAGTGGAAACAGAATAATATTTGTTACGTGGTTTGTTTGTCAAGTTACATTTAAATATGTCATTATCCCCTAGGAACCATTTAATTTTAAAAACTTAATTTTTTTTTTGGTTAGACAGGTGTTAATAAATCGCGAGTACATTTTCAATGTTAGAGGTAAAGCATTATCGTGGTGCAATAGTTTGGCTTAATAGCGGACGTCTTTCGCAACTTTCATAAACAAGGCATACATAAATATTCTTTGTTATCCATATTTTTAGAGAAAACATCTCAACATTTATCAACGCTTCTGGCTTTTAAATACTCAAACATTGTTACTTTTTCACGTCACAAAATAAATTCATGTTGTATTTTCTCAAAAAAGCATTTTCGAATTGTGTGAAATATGTAGTAGATATAATGCAGATGAATACAGGAATGGTATTATATAAATATAATACATATATGTTTTATGTATATATCTGTATTTATATAATACCATTCCTGTACTGATTTATGTTTATTTGATATTTATAAGTCTAAAATTCATGACATTGAAAATTAACTTCCTAATCTATAACTTTTTCGACATTTTCATTCGTTAAAGAAGTTCTCAGACAAGTTAAGCAAAAACGTGAACTTTTGCAGACCTTCAAAGGTAGAAAAGTTGCTTACCTGGGTCATATCATGAGACATGACAGGTACAAGTTGCTGCAACTGATCATGATGGGAAAATCGCGGGCAAAAGACAAGTTTGGTCAAAAAAGAAAGTCTTGGCTACGTAATATCAGGGAGTGAATCGGGATAGCCAGTGCTCCAGAACTGCTTGACCTCGTGAAGGAGGAGGAAAGTTGTGCTGAATTGGCTGCCAACCTTCGCAAGTCGGAGAGGCACTCTTAGAAGAAAAAAGTTAAGCCTTCTGATTGTAGTTACATTATTCTCAATAACCTATGGTTAGTTTTTCTTTCATTCCCAAATAATAGTTTTCAAAGTGCATTTAAGAGAGTAACACGGCTAAGAGAGTTATGACCTTAGTGGCTCAGTGGCGAAGCTACCGTTGTGAGAGTCATAAGCGGCGGTTTGATTCCCGCATCTTAATATTCATATATGTATTGCCAAGGGGTAGTTATTCCTGTCTGGAGTTTGGATGTCTTGCCGAATCGACTTGGGCTAGTATGGTAGATTAATTTCTTCAGAAACGGGGTTCGTGCTTGGTACTGGAATATACCTATATGGGCTGTTAAAAAAGTTTATTTGTTTTGACGACTCTAATCTTTGGAGGGTGTTAATAGTGTTTTGCAAACATTTAAATTTTTTAAGAAAATAAAAAGTGACGGAGGTGGTATAAATGAATGAGGTAGTAAATAAAAAAAATACGTTTATTAAGTATCTGTGAGACCAATGTTGAATAGCTACGATATTATTTCATTTCTTATCTGCAATGAAATATTAAAGGCGAAAATCATTAGTGAACACGAACAAGAAATCATTTCTGCGTTTTACATTGAAAGGGTCATTTTACGATAGAATTAAAAAAAATACATGTTATTTATTTTTAAACACGGCATTAATCTGTCTCAGTTTCGAGAACACTAATAGTTGAAACGTTTCATAGTTAGAGTTATTTACCGATTTCAAGCATTCTTTAATAAATAAAAATGGAGAATTTAGAACATATGTATGTATATTCAGGATGTTCTCGTATTAGTTTAAAAAAATACGTACTTGTAGGTTATCCTATGTTTTTAATATGTATATATAATATGTTTTTAACATATATTGTTTTTTATAAAATATGTTTTGTGTAATATAAATAAACGTGTCGACACTCAATGTCACGTGGACACGTGTCAACGAAACGCATAACCAACATGCCGCAATTCATTGATTCATGTCTGTGTTAAAAAGGTTAAGGGATCAATGACCTATTTACAAGTAAATGCCTTTACTTGTAAATAGGTCATTGATCCCTTTATGTTATGTGATCGAACTGTCAAATTCAATTTTGATTTATATGGATGAATTTTAAAAGAAATATTTAAATAATGTTTTAAAATTAAGTTAAAGAACAAACATTCTTTCTATTCAACTTTATTTATGCATTGTTTATTATAGGACGAAAGGGACGTTTATATATTAATTATTATGTAGATCGTGCATAAATTCAATGACATTTAATTAAATTATGTGCGTCATATTTTGATCGGATCTGATAGAAACTAACACTAACTTTACATACAGGAATAAAATACGAAAGCCAATTTTTCGCTTCCAAGTGTTACAGCCAAATAAAAAGCTATTGATTGCGCGAAAGTCTGTTTATTTTTTTAAGTATGTACCTACCTGCACCATACTGTAGCTAGCGTTTACAGTTGCCAAGTTTTAAGCTATTCGTCTTACCATTGTTTTATCAACTCGATCACTAAAAAGTAATGGGCGAATAGGCGTAATTTATGTCATAAATAAATTTTCTAGAAACGAGTTTTAACCTTGTATATTTTTTATGTTTCCTCCATTTAAACGTTATCAAAATATTAGATTATTTAAACTTGCCTTGAGTATATTCCGATTTTACGTAGAACCGATGTTTCGAGTAATGATTATAAAAAAGCCTTTAATTTTTGTTCCCATGTTAAAATTACATTTGAAAAATGGAATATAAAAAAATAAAACTACCTTAAAAAGGTTATCTTCACCTTTTAAAATAGTCATATTATAGTACATTTTCATGACTAGGCGAAATGTTGTTGTTAAAAGACTGCAGTTTTATTGATACGAAATGCGGTTATATATAATGGCGATCACTTTGAGATAGTCCAGAAATAAATTTATAATTAGGCAATATAATATTGAGTAGGCTTTTGGCTAAAGTGTCCACTCATGTCTACGCAAATCTACAGACAAATTAGACATTGGATCTATGAAAGTGATATAAAGTGATATATCACTGCTGCTGATTAAATGTGTCGGAAAGCCTCACGCCAAATATTCCCTCTACGGTAGATAGATAATAATAATAAGATATTAATCATTCTCGTAATGATTATGTAGAGCACTTGCTTTTACAATCTCTTTGAAGTGGTTTCAAATCATATTTCACTTCTACTTCAGAGCCTTTGAAAGCAAGAAACAATAGAATATATCGAAATCGTAATGTTACCATTATAATGATTATAATTATTATACGTACTTAATACATATAAATAAAATTTGATGTCTGTAATTACCTTCTTCTAAGAGTGCCTCTCCGACTTACGAAAGTTGACAGCCAATTCAGCACAACTCTCCTCCTCCGCGAGGTGCAGCAGTTATAGACTCGCTATCCTGGTCTACTCCCTGATATTACGAAGCCAAGACTTTCTTTTTCGACCAACTTGTCTTTTGCCCGCGATTTTTCCCATCGTGATCAGTTGCAACGACTTGTACCTGTCATGTCTCATGATATGATACAGGTAAGCAACTTACCTGGGTTATGTCATGAGACATGACAGGTACAAGTTTAAGGTGTAGTTTATTACGTGTAATTACCATATCATAGTAATTCAAAAACAACGCCTAATAGGTGAATAAATTTAGGGCGTCTTGCCCCTAAATTGAAAGATTTTTAAACTTTCATGGATAAAGTCAAGTCAGTCGGGCAAAACTTATTAAAATAAATTATTTTTATACAGATCTGTAGTAGAGGCAACTGACGTGCAACTAAACATGCGAGTGGGTATACACACTGGGCGAGTTCTTTGCGGTGTGCTGGGCTTGCGAAAGTGGCAGTATGATGTCTGGTCTAATGATGTCACGCTTGCCAACAACATGGAAGCTGGTGGAGAGCCAGGGTAAGCTATAATAGATAGACGAAACTCTTTATTATAACATAAAATATTTAAATATTATGTCGAACCTAAAGTTTACTTAGTTATATGTGGGACTATCTAAAATGTGAAATTCATACATATTATGTCAAATGAAGAAAAAAATAAGACATATTCGGAGTTTCTTTCGCTGTTTTTTTTTTTAGGTCCAAAAGAATCTCATTACGAAATGGTGATAAAAATTTTTTTCTATAAAAATAATTTCAAACCAAATTCATACATGTTCAGATTCAGATACATATGTTAAATGCCTTTAAATGAGATTATTAGTTGTAGTGTACATCGGTAGCCGTCAGAATTAAAAAAAACCTTTTGCATTATACATTTCAGACGCGTGCATATAACGCAAGCGACACTGGAATGCCTTGGCGGAGCGTACGAGGTGGAGCCGGGGCACGGAGCGAGTCGCAACGCCTACCTGAGGGATCATTCCGTGCAAACATACTTCATTATACCGCCGCCGAGACGGAGAAAAGTTAGTTATGTGCACATTTTTACATATCGATTTTCGACGTTTGATTATACTTATTATGAGATTATTTAAGGTGATGATGTTTTGTTTGATTTTTATCGAGTAACAATACCCATGCTACGTTTTAATATTACGTCGATTTCACCATCCATCTCCTTTTATTAAAACAACAACGTCAACGAAGATTACACCTTTTTGTAGACCTTTACAGTCTTTACAAAATAAACTACCTTACTAAGTTAAATTTTCTAATCTATCTTTTCGGTGACACTTAAACCAAATTACAAATGGAGTTTTAGATGATATTAAAATAATCATAAAATAAATAGACATTAAAACAACAACATTCATTACAATTGAGATTAAATTTATTACCATATTCACTAACTTTTTGTTAAGTTCCTTAACTTTCCAATAACCGTTAAAAACCTAAACTTTACCTTTTGAGTAAGCAGTAAAACTTTTAGCGACACGCCTTCAAAAAAAAAATACAAAATTCTTTATTTTGACATAAGAAATTGCATTTCATTTATCAAACGTCTTTATTTTATCCATAAAGCTTTACCACTAATTCTTAATGAGGTTCCTCGGAACGGAGAAGAACCGTCGAAAAAAATTTCCATAGGTATCCTCTTATTTTATTGTTATTTTTTATAACATGTCGATGGGTATAGATCAAACTTACAGTCTCGGAAATAAGCATGAGAACGTTCGGTTTCCTTTAAGTGACATAATTAAGTTTCAAAGAAAAAGAAAATTATTACATGTGAAAAAAAGAGCAGGAGCAGGCCCAGGCAGACCGATCTCCACAAGCAGCACCTGTTCACAAGTTGACAGCCTCCTCAACCATTTTAAAGGGAAGTCAAGAACCCGTCACGACACTACCGCAAGCAATGCTTCTGCTGTTTCCGTTAAATTCAGCCCTCTTACCTCAGTGGCAGAGACAGTAATAATAAGCAGCAATAGCGTGATTTGATTCAACCATTGGACTATTGATGTGAAACAAAAGCACAAGCACTATTATCTAGTTGGAACGTTAAAAAGAATTTTAATAACATCGAAATATTGCTATTAGGTGTACAAATAAGTTTCCGCGGTTTGTCAAAAGATGGCCCCACCAGAAGGTTATGGAGAAATTGTCAGATGTAAAACGTAATATCCCAAGTTTAGTCATCTGGCAACACCATAACCTTAAAGTACTAGTGATTCCGTATCAGCATCACGTAATTTTTTTCGTGCAAAAATGTCAAGTTTTATTCCGAATAAGCATCATTTGCGGGAACTTTTGATTTACTTCTTTAATGTGAAAAAATCTGCAGCTGAGGCGCATCGATTGCTTCTAGAAGCATATGGTGAAGCTGCTTTAAGTGAGAGAAGTTGTCAGGAATGGTTTCAAAAGTTTAAGAACGGTGAGTTTGACGTTAAAGACAAAGAACGCAGTGGAAGGCCGAAAGTGTACGAAGACATGGAATTAGAAGTACTATTGGAGGAAGATTCGTCCCAAACGCAAAAAGAACTTGCACTTACTCTACAAGTGACTCAACAAGCAATTTCACATCGTTTAAAATCGTTAGGAATGATTCAAAAACAAGGAAATTGGGTTCCATATGAACTAAAGCCGAGAGACGTTGAACGCCGATTATGCATGAGTGAAATGCTGCTTGCCAGGAATAAAAAAAAGAGTTTTTTGCATCGTATAGTCACTGGTGACGAAAAATGGATTCACTACGATAATCCAAAGAAGAGAAAGTCATGGGTTAAGCCCGGCGAACCATCAACATCGACAGCTAAGCCGAATATTCATGGAAAAAAACTCATGCTGTGTATTTGGTGGGATCAGCTTGGTGTCGTGTATTATGAATTGCTGAAACCAAGCGAAACCATTACTGGAGCTCTCTACCGAACACAATTGATGAGATTGAGTCGGGCACTTAAGGAAAAACGCGCCCATTACTACTCCAGACACGACAAAATTATTCTTTTACACGATAATGCTCGTCCACATGTTGCGGCGCCGGTAAAAACATACTTGGAAACACTCAACTGGGAAGTTTTACCCCACCCGCCGTATTCACCAGACTTAGCCCCTTCTGATTATCACCTGTTCCGGTCGATGGCACATGGTCTGTCTGAGCAGCGCTTCACATCATATGAAGACACCAAAAATTGGGTAGATTTGTGGATAGCGTCAAAAGATGAAGAGTTTTTTCGACGGGGTATCCGAATGTTGCCAGAAAGATGGGGAAAAGTAGTGGCAAATGATGGAAAATACTTTGAATAAAACGTAATGTACTTTTCCTTTACAATAAATTCCTAATTTTTTATAAAAAACCGCGGAAACTTATTTGTACACCTAATAGTTTTCATAAATCTTTTTGTAACTTTTTTTATTAACATTCTTCTTCTAAGAGTGCCTCTCCGACTTGCGAAGGTTGGCAGCCAATTCAGCACAACTCTCCTCCTCCTTCACGAGGTGCAGCAGTTCTGGAGCACTCGCTATCCCGTTTCAATCCCTGATATTACGTAACCAAGACTTTCGTTTTCGAACAACTTGTCTTTTGCCCGTGACCTTTCCCATCATGATCAGTTGCAGCAACTTGTACCTGTCATGTCCCATGATATGACCCAGGTAAGCAACTTTTCTACCTTTGAAGGTCTGCAAAAGTACACGTTTTTGCTTGACTCGTCGGAGAACCTCGTCATTGGCCACCCTTTGAGTCCAGCTAATAGCGAGCATCCATCTACATGCCCACATTTCGAACGCTTCTATACGTTATTAACATTCAAGGTAACTAATAATAATAAATATTAAATGAAATTATTATCCTTATTATGGCAACAAAGAGGACATATACAAGTACTTTGTACACTCTGATTTCATCGCTTCTATTGTAGTTTAAGTAATGAACTACCGTCTGTCTTAACAGTATGTAATTTACAGCTTGCAAGACTTTATTATTTGTTCTTAAAGTGTAGTTATAGTGTTCTGGTTTATTTATTACCAAATTCTTTACAGAAATAAAGTAATGAACATTTTGTCGCCCACACATTCGTAATGGAGCACAGAGTCTTTTTTTACCTCTGATTTTCAAGTTTGTTACATTTTATGAAAATGTTCTTCAAACCGTGTCGGCTACATCTTAGAAAATCCAGAAACTTTATTTGCGCATAAATATATTGCGGATATTTATAACTGTATACGCAAACTCTTGTTCTCTACCCTTCTAAGGTCTAACCACGACCCAAAACTTCGTATAATGATAGACACATTTTGATTTTAACTGGATTTTCCATTCAAGAGCTTTATCTCATAAGAGAGTATAGTAATAACTAATTTAATCAAGCCACCGTATAATACCTACTTATTTTTAGTTAGGGCTAGAAAGTGTACAGTAAATATAATAAAACTAAAATTAAGGAACTATTGTTTTTTAATTAAATAGGCTTGATATAAGTGATTTAGAATAAATGGTTTTACACACGTTTATTATAGTGTTTTATATCAATTATTTGAAACAAATGAATAATTATAATTTATATTTAGTAAATTTCAGTGAATTATTCCAAATTACACCTAATTTTGAAGTGTTTTACTATGGGATACAAATAAAATTCATTTGTTTTTAATTAGCTTTGTGTAAATATATGTCAAACTTTGTAAATATATGTGGTTAAAATAAATATATTAATTATATTTCAGATGTGCTTGTCAGCCAGTGTAGGCCTGGGCTCCAGTTCGAGACGTAAGCTATCTTTCAAAAACGTTTCTAATGTGGTGGTGCAGCTGCTACACTCTATCAAGTTTAACGTCGACGTGCCTTTTTCAAACATGGCTGCCTCGCCCCAAGAACTCAAGGCCAATGCAGCCAGGAAGGTATTTGCTTTTCAGACTTAAGACAACGTAACAAAAATTGAACCTATTCAATTTAAAATTTGCACCTTTTCATTTTTATAAAAAATTTGTTTTGCACTTTTCTGGACTTTGGAACACACTACGAGTTATCAACGGTTTTATATTTTCCTTTAAATGAAGTAAATGTGTGAAAAATATTTCTGTATCGGGAATTCGCTTCTACTTCAAAAGGTAAGTTCGTTTCGTTAATTATGATGTTATTAATTTTAACGCCTGTAACTTTGAAAATTTTCTAGATAGTTAACAGGTAATGAGTAATTAAAAGCATTTACAATTTTTTAAAATTGTGATTATGATCACTAGCTATAAAATTAATATTTTTGTATTTATTATTAAAAGTTAATAATAGTAGTAGTAACTTAGAAAGTACAATATACGAATGATTTATTTTTTAACTAATATTTAAATATTTATTTTGTATAGTAGAAAATATCTAAGAGTTGGCAAGAACACAGTAGTATTCATTTCATTAAAAAAATAAAATGTAATGTAAACGAAGGCCGGCTTATGTTCTGTGCAAATAGAGCGAAGATGTCAGATCTTTAGACTGTTACCCATCCTGCGGTTCATTTCGGAGAGGGAAGGCACCCTTGGCCCTTGTCTGCCATTGAAAAGCACAGAAATGCCGCCCTGAAATGATTTACGTATACATTTGGCTATATCCTAAATTCGTGGTTTGGCCTGTTATTCATCCCTTTCCCGCCTGGGGTCCAGGCGGCGACTGGAGGATTTCTCATGTGAATCGTCATTATGCATAATTTCGAAACAAATGTTTGATAATTATGTATCATCTATTACTAAGTAAGTGATGGTTTAAAATAATATAACAGGAATCGAAACTCAAATCTCAACTTTTATATTACACTATTAACTTAAACAAACTTTTACTCACTATTTACTTAAACACACTGGTAACCGTTATGGTAATATCCTACTATGTATACGAAACTACTACTACTACTGTTTATACAATATAACCTCGTATTTACTTTTTTGTAAGTGAATACATTTTCAGTTCTCGAACATGGTACAACTCACTTTAAATTTAGATGATTTACCTTATGAGTGGGTGTTAAAATTAACAACTGTAGAACAGACGAATATAACTGTTTGTTATTGCGTCAACATAAAGTTTTATTCATGGATATCGACTAGTAATAAGAGGAACAAGATATTATTTTTTTAAATATAACAATTTTTTAAATATAACACATTCTTTAAATTCACCTTTCCACTCCACTCTTTTATACGACAGATCTTATTCGTGGGTGTCGACTAGTGATAAGAGGAACAAGCTATTCTTTTTTTAATGAAGCATATTCTGCATATTTAAATGTAACAAATTCTTTAAATTCACCTTTCCACTCCACTCTTTTATACGACAGGTCTTATTCATGGGTATTGACTAGTGATTAGAGGAACATTCTATTCTTTTTTTTAATGAAGCATATTTAAATGTAACAAATTCTTTAAATTCACCTTTTCATTATACTCTTTTATACGACTGGTCCTATTCATGGGTATCGACTTGATAAGAGGAACAAGCTATTTAAGTGCTCTTCGCTACGCGGCATTAAAGTGTGTACAGTGGGCGTAATATGGTCCACTATGGCAGCTGGGAGTTCAGGCGTGGCGGTACTGTGGCAGGTGCTGGACCTGCGTCGCGCGCTGCACGCGGAGCCCGGGTCTGCTGAGGCGCTACGGCTGGCGGCGCTCCGCGGCGAGGACGTGAGCGCCGCGCTACGGACGCCCACCCCCTCCGCCCCCGCCACCGCCCCGCACCAACACACCTTCGACGCCGTTATGCAGCACCACGCTCTGCGCACCGCACATGCCACGGTCGACCCCCAGCACCACATTCCCTACGCACCACGCGATTGCTTGTGCGCCTCCTTAATAATTCATAAACATTTCGGCTTCGACGGGTGTTCGAATTAGAATGAATCTCCCCCGATTGAATTTCATTTTTTTTTTCAAAAATAAAACCAACATTATTCTTAAAATATATGCAAGCAGATGGTGCCAAAATACATTTAAAATTAGTTTTGTCTATTGCATAAAATAATGAACTAATGACATTAATTCTAGTATGCCGATATACAATGTGCAAAACATATTTGGCAGTTTGTAAGATGAGAATTGGAATTTTGGATTTCACCGCGTGCCGTCTTGTCAATTACTATTGTCGTTGAAAACGGATAAAGCAAAAAATATATAAAGAGCCGAAATTATAAGTTGCAACTTCTGTAAACAAAGTGTGAACTGCAATATGCAGCCGCTATGATTTTTAAAAAGCAATAAATTTAAACAAAATGTTAATGTTTATGTATTTGAAATGAACTACACATATTGGAAATGTTTTATAATAAATCGCTGCAAGCCGAACGAGGCGCACAGTTAGCCGTGTGGGCGCGCACACGTGCATGGGACCAACACACATTCATTGAAAATACTGCACAGTTTGATTCTGAACATTGGACACAAAACATAACTAAAGAATATGGTTTCAAATTTCCAATTATTTTAGTAACGCAGGGAACCATATTGTTACTCCCGCAAATTTGTTATACGCTTTAAAATATATATGAAACGCATTGAGATTATTATAAAATATTGTAATGCGGTTCATATGTGTGTCGAATGATAACCTCGCTTAATGATTTTTTTAAGTAGTTAGTTTGATTTTTGAGTGATCTTCGAACTAAATTTGTGTCGCTTTTTCTTGAGGTTTTAGGGTTATACTGAGGCTTTGTCACGATTACTACTGCAATAACTTAGCAGAGAATATCAACATAAAATTGCTTCGCATATAATTGTTTCCGTTGTCATTGTCCTTACCGTACCGACCCTACACATTCTCTCAAGGTTTATACACGTTGTCCGTGTCTTATGGTTGTATATTTTTCTTGCACTGAGCTGTCGTAGTGTACCTTCGTCTACATATAAAGTGTTAGATCTAAATGAATGGTCCTGCATACGGGTATTTACTGGAATGTTTCGAACTTTCGTTTATTACTCATCTTATTATTTGAGCATCCAAAGGTGTACGAATTTTTATTTATGAAGATAATTTTTTTTAAAAAAAATATTGTAAAGAATAAAGAAGTATAAAATAATAGTATTTTGATTTGAAATAATTTAACATGCTACGCAACGGGTGGAAGACTAGAGCGCCAGCGACTAACATAAGACATCTGCTCATTGTTTTTCAGATAATCCGACCTTGGACTTTAGTTCCACAACAAATACCCGCTGAAACCGTAAGCGCTGTCAAAGTATTGTTTTTGTGTATTATTGTTTTCCACCATTCACCGGGCGATACACACACTAATATCCCCAGACATTTTCATAGGTACTCGATGTTTGTACGTGGAGCATACCTACTCGAATTCTCTTTCCAAACTTAAGTCGTTCAGGTGACCCAGGACCGAGTAACAGAGCGACGCGAGCACTCAGTATCATTCACTGCCACCGTTCATTATTCAAACTAATTTGCTTACGAATATGTAAATTGTATTTGACATTGTTTTAATTGAATTATGTTTGAGAATAAAGCTGAACGCACTGAACTGTGTTTCACTCGCTACCCCGATTAGCCACCTCGAGCACTAGAGCATGGCATGACCTTTCACTGTCGGTTAACTTGCATGTGATTTGTTTGGTATTTTTCTAGCACAAAGATAACTCTATGTTTTATAATTACATAAATTTATTGTTCTTTATAGAGTTTTGTGATTGCTATTCTTTATATGTCGTTATGAAATGATCAAACGAAAGAACTTATCGATAAAAATTAATATACTTCATAAAATTGACACGTGATTATAAAGCGTCATAAAATCTTTTTAGATTCATAAGAATACGTAATACAAAAAAGTAAAGTACATAAACTCCGTTTACCCAATTCCTGCAATAATTTCAGAGTGTAGAATCAAACTGATGTTGATTAGTCATAATTATCAGAATCTACATTATGTTTATATTACATTTTTTTGACACTCTAATAATGTGATGCTGCTTCGGATTTCGGACTTTTTTAATTCAAAGGTCAGTGAACAATTGAATGGAGCATGATGGAGTCGGCATGCGGTGGACCTTACTGTACTCGTGTACCCCTGTCTATCAAAATCCTTTAAGTTTGATTCTTGTTCCAAATTAACCCACAGTTAAATGTCACGACCAATCTAAATCAATTCAGTGCCCCACCTTGATGTATGTTTTAGTCGACTCTTGTTAATTCAAACCTTTCTATAATAAATCGAAGTAATTGTTAGATCCATAGCAAAACTCTCGTTAAATCAAATAAATTCAATGGTTTTTGGTACATTCGGTAATTCAAAATTCTTTCACGCAAACACTCGACAAATCGAAATATGGACATGGTGTATATGTTGTATACACACCAAACGATCATGTGGGCCTATACATATATTAAATAGTAATTAAATAAATAAATACTACATTTTAAAATTTCAACAAATACTACTTTCAGTAATTCGAAATTTTTTGTTTGCCTATGGTATTACAAACCTCTCAACATTCCGAATTCTTATTAATCGTAATTCGAAGTATTAGAGAAAGGTCTCTTCAACTTCGAATTATCGATTGTCGACTGTATGGCTAAATCATATCAAGTTCAATTGAATTGAAGTGTATTTCGTTTCTTAACAGAATAAAGTGACGGAGAAATTTAAGCGGCCGTTGAAAAAGCGTCACTCATCTGTGTACCACCAGCCCACGAATCGCGTAAACAAGTACCTGGCGCAGGCGATCGACGCCCGCTCCGTGCACCGCGAGAAAGCCACGCACGTGCACCTGCTCACTCTGTGTTTCAAAGATCCCGACAAAGAGGCACAGGTACACACACACACACACATCACGGTTTTAGTTTTCGTAATTTCACTAAAAGTTAAATACATTTATGTACTGAAAGCGTATTTACTAAGAGTACTTAGTTATATGTATATAATTAATAACTAAAGAATCATTTCGTTTCTATTTTATTAGGTATTTAAATTTTTCTAATTTAATATATATAATAGGAAGGCAAACAAGCAGACTTGTTACCCGATGGAAAGCAATCAACGCCGCACATAGACAACCGCAGTGCTATAGGCATTGCAGAAGGGTTGCCAGCCTTTGTAAGCTTGTTTTTTGAAGGTTCCACAGGGTGCGTGGAAAGAAGTTTCTTGTATATGGTCATTGTGTCTCTAACACTCTCCATTTAGATTTTTTTCGTTAGATTGGTGAAGGGAGAAACAATTAACATTATGTAATTAAGTAAATAGCATCCGTAATTCATGTATAACGATAATGAGGCCTTTCGCGTACCACCTTACTATATAGATACAATATAATTTTTTTGCAATGCTCTACTACGTTACTAAGTTATTTCAGTTAGCACAGATACATTTAAGTAACTTTTTGTAAAAAGTTAAAGTAAACTGAGGCTGTATACACGGAAACAATGAATTTTGGTATTTATTTAATATGCTTGGAACCTTGAGCTAAGTCGTCCCGTCCGCTTCATATAATTGGTTGCATATAATTTGGTATAATCTCACTATACACAAATATATATTAATAATAATTATTTATTTCGACACCACAAAGTTACATATATATGTTACAATATAGAGAGAAAATAATACATAAGTGGCGAGCTAGTGCCTGAACTAGGAGTGAGCCTGTATCTCAGGTCACTCGCCTTCCACCCCTTATTAATAATTGATTATTAATATCTATGGAAAAAATAGTATAAAACCTCAAACGCGCGTAGTAATTAATATGGATGTAAGTACTATAAGATAGCAATAGATATAGCAAATAGATACTTATTTTTATTTTATTTTTATATATTTGTAATTTCTAGTACCGCGCATCAACAGACGGTGGATGGGCGGGGTCGCTGGGGGCGGCGTTAGGTGCGCTCGCGGCGGCCGGTGCATTGCAAGCGGCCATTCTTCCACGGACGACCATTCTATTGTTGTTGTTTGTGACCGCGTTCGCGTGGTCGGCAGCGGTGCTCGCCCTCACTCTGGCGGCGCGACTCAGACTTATACCTTGCGATGTGTCCAGACCGTTCGCTCTCAGGAATGCAATCACTACTTTCACTATTGTTCTGGGTTATGCTGTGGGACAAGTTAATGTTGTAAGTAAGATTCTTAAGGTTTATTTATAAGTTATAAAAAAGCAGCCAAGCGGATATGTAAACATGAAATCACGATTAAATTATTTGTCTGACTTCGACAGGCATTTTGTTTACCACAAAAAAATTAACGTAAATTAGAAAATGTCTTTCTCTCATATCCCAGGTAACCACAAATTTTCCAATTAACATTATTTATGTTGTTGATTTTATACTGATATTATATCGAATAAGTCACTGCAGACAAAATAGGTTTAATTCTCAATCAATCAGGATAAATATTTGTATCGTCTAAAGCAGTGGTACTCAATCATTTTTTTCATAAGGGTCACAAACACGTTAGTCTCGGTGTCCGGGCCGCAAAAAAAATAGGTGACGACTTCTTAAGTTTGACACAGTTGTATCATGTTAATAAATTCAAAACAAGTCACTACCAGGAAACAAAGCGACACGTACATGGAAGTATGGAAGCGAAGGAAAGGGGATTCCTGCGGTCTCTGGCGCGAATTGAAAAATAAATGAATAAATTCCGTGTATTACAACAGCAAATTACCGTTTCAATAATAGCACTGCACACCGTGGCGCGGTAGTATTATGTAGAACCTATTTACTCAGCGCGCTCTCAATTTTTCTTATGGGCGCGAAATACAAAATGCTTTAAAATAACGCAATACCAAATGGTCTAAACAGAAGAGCCTGGCGGGTCGCAGGTTGAATATAACTGGTCCACAGGTATTTATTCTGAGTCTCGGTGTGTGTCCTTGTCCTCTGTATACTTATAATGGCACCCACAGACGCAAGGATTCCGAGCAAGAGGTGTAAGGTATTTACTTAACCAAACTAGTGGTCACCAGTGGTCCAAATTCGACCATAATTAATTAAAATTTTAAGTTTGAACGCAAAAAAGCGAAAACGTCGTAAACCGCAAAATTCTAAATTTTCAACAATTTTATCTTTATAAATTTTCTATTGATTGGAGAGCTGTGAGACAATATTTTTTCTGTTCTGAATATGCAGTAGACTTTTTTACATGTGTGTCATTTACAGCATATTCGCCTTTTTTTAATATGAACTTTATCTATCCGTCACCCCATCGCGTCTTAACTCGACATTGTTTATGTCCGTTCCAGGTCACTTGTCGAGAAATAGACATCTGTAGAAATCTAACGGAAAATATAACTACAATGGACGACATACGATCTGCCACCGGCGAGGTAGCGGTTGCTTTGTGGAGCAGTGGTGACCATCGCGCGTGCCCCGTGCCGCTCTACATCACGCTCGGATGTTGTCTCAGCATGCTCGCAGTTGCCGTCTTCTTACGATTGCCGATACTTGTGAAGGGGATACTATTAGCAGTTATGACAGCGGGTTACATCGCCGTTATACTGTCATATCATAAAGATTTGTTCGATTGCTACGATCTTATGACGGAGTGAGTACTTATTTGTAGTAGTCATGTTTTAAAAGATTTTTAATGTTAATTTAACGAAAAAAAAAATATGTGGATAGTCAGAAGTTTTACGTGGCTACGATCCGCGACAAGCAAACAGAGTCTACTATGCCTCATAATTTTTCGTGTTGAGGCGAAACACGTGTCTTCTACATTGTGGAAGAGTGGTGGTGTCTGTGGAAGTGGCTAACGGCCGTTTTTCGGTAAGATTTAGTTTAAGTTTTATTGAAATCCTTTGCCTCCAGTAAAATCACATACATCATTTTTTCTACTTTTATTCGCTTGTCGCGGATCTTAGCCAAGTAAAAATTTTGACTGTCCACATATTAATGGATTTCTGCAAAATAACGTCTGACTCTATTAATCCACGAAAAAAAATAAACAACCAACATCTATACATACCTAATACTATTACTTAATAACTAGTGTCTAATATTTTCTTAATAACTAGTGTCTTAATAATGAACGTCGAGTTTTATGTAATACAATATTAAATGTCAATTCTTTTTACAAAAGCTAATGAATTAACTTGCTACATTGCACTATTTAAATTATCTTTTCATTTATAAAGCCTATATCTGAATAGCGAATTTTTTTCTATTTTTGAATTGTCTAAAACATACTTCTTTTATATATTTATAACTCTCTTAATAGTAACATTTATTTTATAATATATAAAATAAAGACAATACAAACAAAGACAAGACAAAACAACACAAACAAAGAGTATTTTTTTATTTGTTACTAATCGTCCAGTCATGCTTTGCGTTTGCTCTAAATAAGATATTCGTTACAGCCAATATTGCAACAAAATTGCAAAAATCCATGTTATATTAGTGTATTAGTATACAGTGAGAGGAATGTTGTTATGAGGCTTGGAATGATGTTTTTTAACCGTATATGATTGCTTACTGTCAGTGTTTCATACAGCCCAGGAGCGGTGGGATCGGCGTACGTGGCGTGTGCGTGGACATTAGCTCTGGCGCTAGCCGTTCTACTGCACGCCCGGCAGACAGAGTGGACCGCCCGTTTAGACTTTCTGTGGCAGGCGCAGGCTCGAGATGAGAAACGAGATATGGACGCCTTACAAGTTCGTATATTTCTTTTTCACAGTCCATATATGCCCCATTGCTGAGCATGGGCCTCTGCATTTGCAGCTCAGTTCAACAGCAGCAATTATACCTGTCGTGTTATGTTGACGGTCTGCAAAAGTCCAGGTTTTTGCTTGACTTTTCGGAGAACTTCGTCATTGGCCACTTGCTCCTGACTATACATTTTTTCACTGCTGACCACGGGCCTCTCCGATGATGTTAACCCTCCACGCTCGTCCAATAAGGATTGACGGGATTACCAAACTCGGAATAAATATCTGTAGGCCACATATATTTATTCCGATTCAGGGTTCGAACCCGCGACCATTGACTTCGTGGGCGGAGGCCCTCACCATTAAGCCACTCGATAGTCGTTTATATTTACTATATTATCGTTAAAAAGTATAACTAACATATTTCAATGAATAATAAGTTGAGCAATTTTCTGTTAAAAAATCAAGTTATTCATTTTTAGGGCTCTATTAAAATACCTTTAATGTATCAAAATCTTCTCTTATCTTTTTTTATAAAAAGTATTGGTTTTCGATTTCGATATTTATCCTAAGAAATAATGCGATAATAATATTTTTTAAAAAAATCTTTAATCTGTAGAATTTACTTTTTTGCGTATTTGTTAAGTCATATATTGTGTCATGTATTCGGTTTCTTTGTTACAGGCATCTAATAGGAGGATATTATTTAATTTGCTCCCCGCACATGTAGCGACACATTTCCTGGACAATCAGTTCAGAACAAATATGGTAATAACTTTTTTTTATCAATATATGCATGTTGTCCAAAAATCATTTAACACATATATTACACTTAAATCCTTAAAAATATAAAATTTATATGCAAAAATCGCCTTTATTGTATATACTACGAGTTTTTTTGTTTAGAAAATCATATTACAATGTGATATTCGAGTAAATATCTCGATATCTTTAACTAAATCTAACATTTTGGCATTTAAAGTTTCAAGTTAATGTTCGTAAACTATAGTTTTAGATAATTTTAACTCTATTGTCCCTTCACTTAAGGATAATACTAGTTTATTGTAAACAGTTTTTACTACATTTATATTCTATATCATTTTATTTTGCTTTCAAACTACAGAAATAGCTTTTTAGAAAAAAAGTAATGTTTGCTATAAGAATTCGTATCGTTGAGAATAACATTCTGACAGCTAAAAGGAAGCTTGTTATGCTATTAAATTATTTACTTCGGTAGCTTAACAACCCCTGGTCTGAACGTGTCCTGGTCTGATGTGAGAACCTGCTACTGGTTCCAGTCTTATACATTTAATTATTTGAAGGTCGTTCAACTCGGTGATCACGGCGTTACTCCAATGATTGGCATCTTCAAAAAACAAGCCTAAACATACCATAAAGGCCGGCAACTCTTCCGTGATTCCTGCGGTGTAGCGGATGTCTATGGGCGGCGTTGATTGCTTTTCATGAGGCGACACGTTTGCTCGTTTGTCCTCCAATCCCATAAAAAATATAATTAATAATAAGATATCTGAAGCGGCCGACCGGGCTTCTGTTGTTCAATGGAACTAGCGCGATTTTTCCCTATCCTCTGTAAGCTGAGATAGCCAATGGAGTCTACATGATTTCGTTTCTTCGACCATGTTGTAATTGACGAGCTCTTGCTCGTAACTGATTTCAGCATTTTTCAAGCTTCTCCAGATATCATATAGTCTCTGTTTTGGGCCAAGAATATATCGAAAGCCACTTTTATTATCAAAATGTGTCGATTATTGATAAGGCAATAATCCTTAGTTTATAAACTATATTGGGTCTCAAATATTAAAGGCTTAGCTTTCAGTAACGCATTTCTTAAAGTGCTTAAAAATAACCTGCTTGATACATGCTATGTCAAAAAAGTTCACCTATCATTGCATCAGTCATAATTAAGTTTGCTTTAAATCACGCCCTTTGTACATGGATGGGGATAAGTGACAGATTAATTTTACTGATCAAACATTCCAACTTTACATAATATCAACATATATAATTTTTATATAACAAATGATATACTAATAAGTCAAACAGCTGTAAATTGCTGTTAATATTACTTGACTTGTAAGTTTTAACAGTAATTTACAAGCATTACTTGAAGTTATTTTTTTAATATAATTAACAAGAAGTCTTAAAATAAAATATTAAATATGTATATATATATATATATATATATATATATATATATATATATATATATATATATATATATATATATATATATATAATATATATATATAATATTTAATATTCTAAATCTGACATTAAGTTGTGGTCTTCGAATTGTTAGTCTAGCAACGCTGTTACATAGTTATGGTTTTAGTGGTGGATTAATTTGTTGACAACAATCAGACAAACACGTGCGGGACTTTTCCTGCCAACTTACGTCTGTGACGTTGTGTTTTTTTTTCATTTTCATAATCCTTATATTATTATAAGTTCTATTAATTGTGGTGGCGTATTATGCAATATAATTAGATTAAAGACTATAAGTGGGGTGATATAAAATAAATGCGTGTAACGTGACTGTCTAAGTTGACTGAAAAAGTCCATAGATGGTTTTGGTAGAATAGCCACCATTTTATTACGACGTAATGTGACAAGCTGACTAATACATTTCAAGATACTTGATATTATTGTATTTCATTTGACACTGGCATAATAGATATAACTAATTGCTATAAAAGAAAAAAAATAAAAACGTACGCTCTGTCACTGCCCCTGACTTGTCCCGCATGCCTTGTGCACGCTAACGCTCGCTGACGAAAGAGGCGCGCTTGGCAGGACCTGTATCACCAGTCGTATCACCGCGTGGGGGTCGTGTTTGCTTCCATCACCAACTACCACGAGTTCTACATGGAGCTGGATGGGAACAACCAAGGAATGGAATGTCTACGTCTTCTTAACGAAATCATCGCCGATTTTGATGAGGTAATTATCTAAAATACTTAAGATTATACGTTAATAAAATAAATATCTGCCTATATTTATTGCTTTTATTTTGTAGTTGCCTTACTTTTGTGAACAATATTTTACAAAATCAACATGTAAAATCACAAGATATATTTAATAATTACACAATACACTTACACTACCCACAATACACACGCAATTTGCCCACACGTACCCATTCACTATCTATACACCCACCCTCATCACGACGGTAAACGAAAAAAATTAAGTGTGTGTATGCCGTTTTTATATAACATTGTAAAAAAAATAATGTAATGTATAATAAAAATAATTAAATAACTACACGAATTATATGCAATTTCATCAAAAAATTGTATCGATAAAAGTTATTTAGTTTCAATATCCTAAATATTACTTTAAACTATAATTTGAACTAAAGTTTTAATAATATAAATTTTTGAAGCTTATTTTTCGTTTATTTACCTATTTATTTAGTAAATCCAGAATTTTTTATTTCAGCTGCTAGGCGAAGATCGATTTAGTCCAATAGACAAAATCAAAACGGTTGGTTCTACATACATGGCAGCTGTAGGTCTAATACCAGATAAGAAAATGACAGACGATGCCAGTACTAGAAAGCATATGGCAACTCTTGTCGAATTCGTTTTTGCCATGAGAGACAAATTAAAAGATATCAATGATAATTCATATAATAATTTTATGCTACGTGTCGGTGAGTAGACCATATATCAAAGAAAACATAAAATATAAAGATTGTTCGTTTAATTATCGTATTCGTATAATTTTAGGTATAAACGTGGGACCAGTCGTGGCTGGAGTGATAGGCGCTCGGAAACCGCAATATGATATATGGGGCAACACAGTAAACGTGGCATCACGAATGGATTCGACCGGTTTGCCAAATCATACACAAGTGACCGAAGAAGTTTATCAAGTCCTCAAAGATATGTCATATCAATTTGTATGTAGGGGTAAAGTTAAGGTAAAGGGGAAAGGTGAAATGACTACATACTTCTTAACAGATAGAGGTGCAGCGAATGGAAATGCCCAGAATCCTTCAAACAGCCAGCCTCAAAACCCCCCGTCCGCATATGGTGGCGTCGCAACACCGCTTGCCATGTTACAAAACCCTGCCAGAAGAGCAGCTGTGCAGCCATCAAGGTTGCCACCTTTAAGAGAAGCATCCATAGCTGGTGAGAATGAGCCATTATTACCATCTAATGGACATCAAAACAACAGTAACAATCATAAGGGAAGCAAAGGCCGTCGGAATAAGGAACTAGGAGAAACGCCCCCACCTCCGCCACCCCATGGTATTTCGGGAAACCCGAGGTGGCCTCCGCCGCGGGCTTTAGTTCCTCCTTGGCCCCGTCCGCAAGAGCCACGACCTCAAATTGTACACAAAAGGAGACCACCCACAAGACTACCCAGACCAAGATCAAGTGAAAGTTTACCACTAGCACGCAGTCCCCGGGTCCACTCCTCGGCCGATGAACTCAGTTCGCTTACTCGCTCGCCAAGTCTCAGTTCGTCCGATGAAAGTTATTCACGGACCACAGACGCTTCTCCATCACCTCCACGGCCCGCACCTTGGCTTCCTCCATCCAGACCACAAAGAAATGAAAATAACTCCTATGATTATCCGATCGTACGAGCAACTAGTAAGCCCACCCCTAACATCATAAACGAAATCTATGCTAAACACAAATTAATGACTAAACCAGTTTTGGAGGATAAAATTCTAGATGGAGCTATCAATTACCGAAAGGAAGAGGAAAAATTACATAGGAGTATACTTAACATGCTCCAGGCGTCTGCAAAACGGGATGGTTGCAGTCAAACCGACAAAAAAGACGTGCCCATCCGTTTGACTCAAAGAACCAATTCGTTCTCTAGTTCTGGAAGTCGCCCGAACAATTTGAAACATCTGAATCACGATAATAGAGAAGTTTTTACGAAGCGAAGCCCTTCGGACGTCGCCTGTGTGCCGCCTTTTGAAAGAGAAATACAAAGGTTGCTTGACGATAAGAACATAGTTAAAAATAATCCAGCGAAAATCGAAAGAAAAGAATTGAATCTTGAATTGAGGTAAGAGAGATCAAATGTAATATAAATAAAATATATTCAATGAATTGAACCAGTGGCCGTTTTATAATAGTATCATCTTACATACTATGATTTTTACGACTAAATATCTATAATATATATTTAAATATGATGCTTTAAAAGCTCACTAGCAGTGATATATGTATATAAAAGCATTCCCTAGTAGTATTTATTATTTAAACTAAAATATACGTATATTTTATGTACAACCTATGGCGAAGTTAATACCATTATTAGTCAGACAACCATAGAACAAATCAGAACTATTAACACGTTGAGCGCCACATCAGCCATCGATGGCTGACACTGGACTTTCCGTTTAGGCCACGTCAGCCTCTAGTGACTGTCAGCGTACAACATGATAAAGAACTTAAAAAAAATCTTTTAATAAAAATCCATTAATCCTATAATAAGTCAAAATTAAATAAATTTTCAGAAATTCTTTAAATCAATGTAGATTTTTTAGTTTTATATCATGTACGTTCAACCACCGGTGGCTGATGCGGTCTAAACAGAAAGTCCATTGTTAGCCACCGATGGCTGACGTAGCGCTCAACGTGTTAAAGAGTAAATAATATTATGTTTTAAGTATTCTGTATCTGATACAGGAGCCAAAATCCGTCGCTAGAGCCGATGCGTAACTGCAATAACAATAATAGCAGCCCGCTGCATGCGGTGGGTCTGGCCGCCATCACCCAGCTTGCGAGACAACCGAGCCCCGCGCGGGCGCCCCCCGACCCCCCGCGACCACACGCCGACTCTTCGCGACCCCCCAATGAAGTCTCGCGCGTGACGAACGACTTCCCCGGCGTGTTGCCCACTGACGTCGTGGTGGAGCTGCCCTCGCCGACCCACTCGCACGAACACAACCTCAAGTAAGATTTCATTCATTTACAGCCCATATACGGGGGGGGGGGGGCACCACTGAGTCAATTAGTCGTCTAGTAAAGATTTATCAGCAACCAATATTGGAAACATTTTTTTTAATAGCTTTAAACTTGGCACACATCAGGAACGGAGCGAAGTGAAGCTAACTTCGTTTAGCTTCGTTCATGTTGTCCAACTAAGGGAACCAAGTGAAGACGACGAAACGTACGCGGCGCAGCTGTGCGTGTATGTCTAGACAATAACAATAGAACTGAATAGATAGATAGAGTAATTTATTTCTCTCTGCAGCAACACATATAAATACACATTATATTATTATATGATTAATAGTACATACAAATGAAAATGGGCGATGGCTCAGTCAAAACCTCCACTCATTGAGCAGAGCAACTGATTTTCTACCACCGCCCGAACCTCACGGAGATGCAATGCAGAGCAACTTGAGAAGCAAGAAAGCCTAGAAAATAAAATCAAGCCTTATTACAATACATATGGATAAAAAACAAAACGTGACAATACCAATACTGCTGAAATCTGGCTGTTATAACTTGGTGTAACATGTTTGATTATTAAGCAGTAAAGTCACTTAATATACCTTAGTGGAGGAGGTATATTTTTCCAGAATTTTGTTGCCTGGTATCGGAAACTATATAGGGGGCTTTGTTTTTTTTAAATAGCTTTAAACGTGGGACACACCAGGAAGTATGGAAACCAAGGAAAGGGGATTCCTACGGTTTCAATCGCTCGATAGAGAACTAAAAACGTCCAATGCAAAAAAATCGCTATTCCAAACACTTGAAGTTTCGTATTTACGAAAATATTAAAATAACGTGTTGCTGTGATACAAACACGACGTCTGCTGTAAACTAAAAAGTAAAATTAATAAATTGCCGTATATTACAGCAAATGGTTTAAAAAAAATTACAACAGATGGGCCAACTACAAAAGCCTGGCAGGCAGGGTCTGCGAGAATTGAGTAACGAAGAGTCGTTTCGCTACGATGAATGTGAGAGAAAGGATGGATGAGTGTAGAGGAAGCAAGGAAGGTGTGCCGGGATCGTAGCGGATGGAGATCTGTGGCCTTTGCCTACTCTTACGGGAAACAGACGTGACAATATGTATTTATGTATGAGAAACATAGTAAGTTATATCTGAGTTATGTTCTCTAGAAATGAGGTCCTGTGCTCAACAGTAGGACATATATGGGTGGTTTAACAATAAAAAAAAACATTTTTTAATATTAATTAAAAAATGATTTTTTTGTGACTATTTTTGTAGTGGTTTGTTTGTAATTAACTTTTTTGTTATCTGCAGTGCTTCGTCTGAAAGGAAAGTAGATTCACTCAAAGAAAACCAAGAAAATGCCCAAGATAGAGTTTCACACCGGGTATGTATTTACAATTTGTTAACAGCTAATGACTTAAGTCAAGCATGATTTAAGCAAAAGAACAGCTCAAGGAGACGTATAAATTTATATGGTGTAAAAAAGGGGTTATTAGAGCCAGGAAGGATGAGAATGCGGAATCCACCATCATCCGATCCGAACATGACATCAGGAAGATTCTTGTAAAATAGCTTATTACGTAGGTCCGTATACCTCATGACCATACTACTACACCTATACAGAACATTAATATATGTGTATATACATGCATATATCATTTTAAAAAAATTCAAATATACGTATATACATACATAATATACATTAGTTTGCCTATGTCCAGCAGTGGACTGCCGCGGGCTGATATTGATATTGAAGTTTATGTATGCCGTATAATGTAAAAAGAAAAAAAATATATAATAAATAAACATAAAAAAAGTGGCCGAGTGGTGAAGTATTCACTTTTTAAATCAAGGGTTGGTTCGATTGCTGCAGAATATTTGCATGACCTACAGGTATTTGCTCTGACTTCTGGTCTTTATTCCTTGTCATTTATTTATATATTGGTACCCACGGAAACCGTTATATTTTCATAAATAAAACGGTTTTCGTGTTTTATTAATACGTGGTTATTAATATAAAAATTATTAAACCATGATATTAACTTAAGTTTATTTCTAATAATGTTTAAATTATTGTATAATATATAGAACGAACATTTCCTTTAGTATCGTGATAAAATTCCTTTTTATATTAACAGAATGAATTATGTCAGCAAAACTTTAAATCTTCAATTGTCACTGTAAAATATATGTATATATATATATTTTAAAGTATTTTATTATGATAGATTAAAGTGTAAATATTTTATATAAAAACGAAGATATTGTTTTATCAAGTGTTAAGTATTGAAAGCTTTTAAAGTAATAAACTCCGAGTTTATATATCAAGTACGTTAGTGTACTTCGTATTATACATACAATATAATATAAAAGATATCATCAAAAAAATTGCTATCGTACTTTTAGATCCCTGAGATAATAGTCTGATAAAATATATACATTTAGACAATATCTTCTTAATTATAAATTAATGGAAGCTTACATATAATAAAGAAAGAGGAGCTCTAAATTGGTATATATTTTTATGTAATCATTTTTGTTCAATAATACAATTTATTTATAAGTGGACTATTTATGATGACCACAAATACTCAAAAGTTATTCTTTTCTTTCCACCAGGTGACCACTTCGAATGCTAGGGAAATGGCGCTTTACGGCGAGAGTCAGTCCGAATGGAGCTCATCGTGTTCCGAGGGTGAAGGCGACGGGGAATGTGGGCAACCGGAGAGCACCGGCTACACCACCGATGATCCAGCGTTAGAGAACGTATCGATGTTGAATGAAGCCGGACTTACCGACGCGGAGGCAGCACTGAGTGACGTCAATTCTTGTTATTTCGATAGGGATGATGACGTTTCCTCCCGCGCCTCCTCTCGTCTCTTAGATTCCGAGGCACTGGTATCTCTGGAGTCCCTCAGCGCGATATACGACTCGGATGAACCGGCCCACAGATACTTAGCAAACATTCGCACGGTTAGCGAGTCCATTACGCGGAACTTCGGACAGGCCGCGCACGTAACCGATGGAGAGAGTGATGTTTAATGATATCTTGTGATCAATAGTAAGTTTGAATTTATTTCAATATTCAGCTTGGACTGTTTTTCACTCTGTGAATTAACAGTGTCTTGTGTGATAAAAATCGTGTTCCGAGGGTATGGCGACGGGGAATGTGGGCAACCGGAGAGCACCGTCTACACCACTAAGATTTAGCGTTGGAGAACGTATCGGTGTTGAATGAAGCCGGACGTACCGATGCGGAGGCAGCGCTGAGTGACGTCAATACTTGTTATTTCGATCGGGACGATAACATTTCCTCCCGCGCCTCCTTTCATCTCTTAGTCATGACTGAGTCCCTTAGTGCGATATACGGCTCGGATGAACCGGCTCACAGGTACTTAGCAAACATTCACACGATTAGCGAGTCCATCACGAAGAACTTTGGGCAGGCCGCACACGTAACCGATGGAGAGAGTAATGTGTAGTGATATCCTGTGATCTATAATGAGCTTGAATTTATTTCAGTATTCAGCTTGGACTGTCTTTCGCTCTATGAATGAACAGTGTCTTGTGTGATAAAAATATGTAGTCTCTTAAAACTCTCATACTAAAAGATCCAAAGATATATTAGGTTTTTGGAGAAGAAGTGCATTTGGGTTGGCTCTCTATTGATGAATACTCAAAATTATATTTTTACCGCCACGCTTTTTGATTTTTCTTATGTATTACTTCTTAGAGTTGTTTTAATTTGTGACATGTTGACATATATTTAAAGTGCAATATTGTTATGTTTACAATGAAATTAATTTGACAAAAGTTTTGTAGCTAACCTTCGCTGTAGTGATTGATTTATTGAAAGATGTTCGTTCTTTGCATATATATTGTCAATATGTAACCATTAATGTTACACTGTATGATATTCATGTACAGGTAAAAATACCATTTGATGGTGCTTGGAATGAACTAAGCGTACGTGATGATCTCTACAATTATAAGGTGCTCTGACTTAGAAATATTTGTTGTCTTGTGATATGGAGTAGGAATTCGAACGACCAATCTGTGAATATCAGATCTTAGTCTTAGGGCTGGCCCCTGCATCATAAATGCTAAGAATCCAAAATGTTTACATTGGTTCAGTTGTAAAAATGATAAATACCTATACAGTTCTTATACTTCGATATGTACAAGTATTTATGATGCCATGTAAACCATACAACTAGCTAAAGTTTTCACGGCATTTCGTAGCCTACCTGACATGAAATGAGTTTGTTTCCTTTGCTTTTCTACTTTAAATTAATTCTTTGGTTCTATAAAATTATTTGTGTTTCAAATGCCTTCACTGAAAATTGTATCACCTATTTGGGGTAAAAAATAAATAAGTTCCATATAATATAATAATTTGAAAAATCGATATACAATAGATTTATAAGTTCAAACAGTTAAAATTATTCGTTAATTATTTTTAAAAACGTGTCATCGCTACAAGATACTGGGTTTCAAAAAGCGTGCTTCTTTTTTCGTCCCATGATTGACGTAATCCAAAATTGCACATAAGAATATTGCGATTATTAATATCAACCGCCATTTTTATTTTTTTTAGTTCTAGTCACAGACAAATGGTAAATTAAATCTTATGTTCTGTTTTGAGACGAGTGCCATTATTTTTTACACTATCTTAGTTATATATGTACGTAGTTTTATTTGTTTAAGAATGTAAGGCCAACTTCTGCAGCATTATTGTGTACGGTGATGGGGCGCTTCGTTCGCTTTATGAAGTGTTTGCTGGCTGCAGTTAGAGACAACATGAAAGTATTACGCTTGTTAAAATCAATACCTCACAGTTATCGCATGTTTTTGTTGCCTTTATTTAGTTACTTTTATTATCAAATATTTATTTATTCGTATATAATTATAATAATTTCTCTGAAAAATCTGTACAATTGTTTTCGACTTTTTACCACTAAGTAATTTATGGAGATGAACAGCAACATTTGAAAGTACAATGAATAAATAAATGTAAAATATTAAAATACAAGCGAATATTTGTTATAAAATATTCTTGATAATATAATAATAATCAAAAAATATTTATCTGTAAGTTCAATGTCAATTCCATGTAAACACTGTTGTTAATGTGATAATTTAACAAACTCTCTCAATAATAGAATACTTCTGTTTTAAATTGGTATATATAACAATTTTTGTTCTCATATAGCCTACCTATTACTGCACGTATAGGAATTATCTGAGTCGACAGGATAGGCTGTAGAACTTAGCCCTTTTACGAGTATAATATATAGCTAACTTTGTTTTTAAGATGTTTATAAAATCGACAGTAGAGAACATTAAATCATGTCAGTAGCCTACTAGCGTATTTGTTCCGTATTTCCCTAAAATTAATATTTTTTATTCAGAATATTCTAATGACTAGTAAAAAGATACAAAACGATGAATAAAATTTTATGTTGTAAATGTTCATCTAGGCCTTCGGTGCCTTTATAATAAGCTTGTGAATAAATTGAGAACGTTGATATTAAGTTTTTCTTTAATCAAGCGTATTGCATGACTTTAGGATGTTTATCGATTTGTAAATTGTAATGTAAGGGCACGAGCGCAAAGCTCAAGTGAGATTTAGACAATTGTTAATCTCTGTAAATATTGTTAATCAGCTATCAAATGCTGTACATTTAACGTGTTGTATTATGCCGTAAATCTTTTTATTTTTGGAAGCAATCTCTTTTTTTATACATTTTCTTCTGAAGTTACATTGTTATTCATATATATAATTATTTATAACGGTGTTTTTTGTAAAGATATTGTCCATACACATCCGTACATAGTGCCAAAATTGTTTAAAGATTCAATTTTTAAAATTTGTTACATACTAATATTTGTTTTACATTATCGTCTTTCAATTAAATCTTTTAAACTAAGAATTTCCACAGAATGCATTATTGTACTTTAATTTTTATTCTTTTTGATAGAAGTCGTTTCTTGTGTATCTGTTCCTTTCAAACGCTAATGTGAATAAATTACAGCGCATATATATATATATATATATATATATATATATATATATATATATATATATATACATATATATAATATACATATATATATATAATTAAAAAATATTTCTTTGTTTTATTATAGGTATTTGAATTGCAGTATAATTAGTAGGCGATGTACTGTGTAATTTTATTTATTTTATTCAATTAAGCAATATTAATAATATTAAAATAAAAAACTATACACAAAAAATGAGTTTTGATTGACCTATAACATATTTTGTTTAAATTAAAATAAAAGAACTTTTCTTTGAATATAACATATATGGTTAAAGTCCATATGTCTCGTTTTGAACGGGACCCTAACTTTTTTTGGCCAACTGTCCTTAAATAAAATACCAGGACGCCAAGTGCTCCGTTTTTTTCGAAACAGCGCGAAAATTTAAAATTTTATTTAACTTTACTTAGCTTTATTAAGTATAAATTGGGTTTAAAAGTAAATTATTATTTTTAAAGCGAATTTGTTCTTCTGAAAAATATAAATGTGACGATTTCTAAAAATGGCTTAAGCTTGCTAGTTTCACTGAGTGCTGGTGCGTGGAAATGAGATTCATGATAATTATACCGTACCGACACCCCACTTATCTGGGTGGTTAAGATGGATAGATGTATTTTCTTTGTGACGGGTGGTGTAGAAGTAGAATTGAAAAGAATACTTATAGATGTCGAGTGTAACCTAATACAGTTGCCATGGTAACATTGATTAAATAAATAGTGATATTTAAAAATCAGGGTTAATTAAAATGAGATCCATTTCCGGATCTATAATAAATACTGCATATATTGGAGGACTGCTGGTACAAAATTTTAAGTTTTCAAGAAAAAATAATCATGAAAGACTATTTTAATACAGGATATTCCCAATTTCCTGTAAAAAACACTTGATTTGTAGTAATTACGAAAAAATGACGTTGTTGTGATACAATCAGACGTCTATTGTAAATTTAAAAAATTAATGAATAAATTGCGGTATATTACGGCACTTTACCGTATCAATAAAAAATAGCACTGCGGCTTAGCACGCTCTCAATGTAACTTTCTCATACAAATCGCGCGAAATTTAAAGTAATACCAGTTGGGCTAACTAGAAAAGCCCAGTGGGCCGCAGGTTGAGTATAGCTGATGTAGATAAACAACAAGTTCATGATCTCTAATATACACACCGAATCGCTGTTATTTATTTATTCGTAAAAAGGGCTTACATTACAACTAGCAATGTGAGGGCTTAGTTAGTTACATTTAAAAATATGTGAAACCGTTGGTATGCGGACGAATACGGAGTACAGTGCTTAATACCCATATTATATGGTATAGTGAAAGAGTAGGTATGATATGACGCGCCGCGTACACACCAGAACACAGCTGCACGTGAACCCGCCATCGCCTATTGGCTGGCTACGCAAGAGAACCGGTTACTCCGCACCCCGCAACCATCCCCGCCACTACAACCGCCAAACGAATTCTTATTCATCTTCTTTCCACAAGCGCTGTGGGTTGTAGGTGTAACTATCAGTGATTGCGCTTTCGTACGCTTGTTTTTCGCGTAATCTTATCGAGTGTTCTACTATGAATAATCTGTGAAAGTTATTTGATATAACTTATTAAACAAGTGTTTTGTAAATGTTTAGTCGAATGCGTCACAACGCTATGAAGACTAGCATTCTATCCTGTGTTGTTTTTTTTGTTTCAAAGGTGTCTCGTAAACGACTACAAAATAGGGCTACCTTTACCATGTGCGTCAGATAGTGTTGTGCACCTATTAGTTCGTTTTGGTTTATTAAACTGCTGGTTTGCAGAATCCACGGTGCCGTAATGTTTTGCGAGGCGGGGTGCTTTTGTGAATCATAGTATGTGTAGTATCAATATGAAGGTGACGGTGTGTTTTGGTTCCGTGCGAGTACTGGTACCGTGCGGTACAGGCGACCTATTGGTCAGGGACCTCGTGCGGGAAGCCACACACCGGTATAAGAAAGCTACCGGACAGGTAAGCGGTAGTTATTTTAAAAAGTAATGTTTTCGCGCGAATTTTTAACGTTCCTATTGGTTACCTACTTTTTTGACAAAATTATTAGGAAAATAATATATTTATTTGACTTTTATTTATAAAAATTTACATTTATTTTATTTATAAAAATTATGTATATCAGTCTCCTGTTTAGTAATCCTATAAATATTACTCAACTCTGTACAAAGTAAGTCCATAATAATGATAGCAATAACTTATTTAGTATCTAGAATGACCATTTACCTATGGAATGCATGGCTATGACAGAGCAAGAACCACTTTCGCGGCAATTTATCAATTCAGAATGGACAACTTCGCATTAGCGGTGCCAGTATCATGATGCGGTCAAACTAGATTTACGTACAAATTGTTTGAGTTTTGTAATTCGAACGAAGCACATTTTGACAGGTCATTTTAAGTTTTTAATTCCAACTAAAATAACAGGGTCATGAACTGCGAAGTCACGAATCACACTATAAAGACTCCTCATATAATCATAGGTGCTCACTAAAATCATGTCGATAATCAATTCCAAAGTGCAAAATATGCGTATTTCTATTCGTTATTCTGAATTTTTTACAATATTTTGATAATAGGACTGTGGGATCGATTTAAATTCTATTAGAACGAACTGAGTTCAAATTTTGGTGGACATACTCCTGAAATTTATGTTAATTAACGATTATGAATACACACTCGATACAAAGTGAAAAACATCGTCTGATAAGGTGCATACCTATTAGACAAAATATTCTAAACCACGTGAATTATATACAACCATATTGGAACCTCGTAATGAATAATGTTATGAAAATTTTCATAAAAATCAACCCCGTGGCCGGCATAATGCATATGGAATATAACTTAGTAACTTAATTCTTGGTGTTCCCGAGGCCTACGTCAACTTTTTCTTATATCAAAACATTACCATTATTTACTTGCTCTTGTTCCGCAAAGTGTTTTGGTTAACAGGGATTTATTTTATATACATTAATATGTATTTATATTTTATATCTTAGGACTCTTGATATCAAGTGTCAAACGTAGAGTTGAGTAGATATAGTGTTGCTAAAAATAGCCATTTAGGCGAGTTCATCAAATGCGACTGGAGTATATGAGAAAAGCCAGTTAATAGTCCGCGTGTATGAAATGCTCTACCATATTGTTAACTATTTCAGAGTACCCACATTAAAATCAACATTATTCGGTCACCAAGCACTTATGGGTTTTATATAGCCGATTTTAACTGATGCTCCTCATATTTGTTTATATTTTATTGTACCTACAACCGCACTAGAGTGATATTTAAATAAAATAGAACTGGTAGTGTGGGTACTACATGTTACTTTAACGCTGCAAGATAGAATGTCTTCTAGACTGTCTGACGTAGTAGACTAATCGTCATAGAGGAAATGGGGTTTCGATGTACATAAACTTGTGAATATATAATATACAGTTAACATAAACGAATGCTACAATGCTATTATTATTTATGTAGGAAAAAAATAATATATACTATGCTTTTACAAAGTAAAAATAGAGTACATACTCGTAATGTAGAAGTTTTTTCGTGTGCTATTTATTGTTGATAACGCGTTATTAATACTCAGCACAAATAGAGACGCTATTGACTAGTAATCAGTCGGGGAACCAGTTATCTTAGCTCTTCGCGTTAGCGAACTAAAGTGGCTGTGTGGTGGACAGGTCTTTTGGAGAAACAACCGTTGGGATGCTGGAGTGGAAATTGCGTCGCCCGGAGGATGTAAGATGCTATTAGATTCGTGTTGCGGAAAATCGGGCTAGGTGGCGTGCCTTGCGAGATCTCTATGTCCAGTAGTTGATTGTTGTGGACAGATTATGAGGATGATTGATTCGTCAGTCCACTATCTATTATGAAGTTCCGAATGATGCAAGTTATCAAGACTAACACACTTATCGACACATGGATTAAGAGCGCTTGCATCAGATACGAGTACCTATCTTCTTGCTAACACGTTACACAAGTGTAACACTGGTGTAGTTTTAGCAAACCTTTGTGCACGATTGGCCACCGGTTGTTACTCAACGCACAAAGGTCGCGGGCTCGACTTAACGAGCGGCAAATGACACGTTCGCCTCCGTGCTGGCGAAACGATAGTATGGGATATCAAAATCGAGTTTGTATAACATCGCGTGTTGACTTTTTGACCGCACTCATTTTTACTAGAAAATTCCAAAATTGGAATTTTATAGGATAAATAATCAAATCAACTTTAATAAAATGATTTTTTTTGTAAAAATGCATATTATACATACAAAAATATTTCCAAAAAGTGACTACACAAAACCCGAAAAGTTTTATTGTTTAACTTTCCTATATGGATCTACTTTGAACTGACGTCTAATCGTCGCACACCTCTCAGATGACGTGTGACTGAACATGGCTTCACGGATATTATTATACTGATATATCACAATTCGTTTCTTCTCAGAGAATTATACGTTTCGTAGAAAACTGGCATTGGTAGTCCGCTAGTCCCGGTAAGACGGCGGTATTAGCGCTATGCAGCAACAAATGCGGGTGGGTCACGTTCAAACGCCCATTGTATTCCTTCGTAGCGTATGGATATCGGCTATCAACCGGTTCTCAGAAAAGTGACGAGACATTCTTAACGTTTTTTCTTTTCTAAATCTCTTTATAGCTGTGCAACAATTTATAGACCCATAAATAGTTTTGAATAAGGATTTTTGCCGAGTCTTAGGCAGATTCTTAAAAGAAGACTAGCAATGGTTTTAATATTATTAGAATTCTTGTTAACTAATCATCTAAGCTAATAATGCCTTTACTAGTTAATAATGTTTCACATTAATAGGCCAAGGGATACGAATACACGACCTTAGATCGTAAGACTCCTTCCACCACCGTAAGAATCCTTACCAACTGAGCAATTCCTGCTTAAATTTATAAATTAATTTGCATATAAATATTACGAGTATATATCGTATTTTCGAGCCCAGCGATTTCTGTATTTTATAAAATATTCTGTTCTTGTCGTGTTTAATATAAAATTCCTATAAACTGTTATGTGTTTTATAAATATAACTTGTAAGAATGTATTTTTATACATATTATGTCGAAAAATTAATGTAAGGAGGTAAAATATTGCCTTTGTGCATAAAGTAAGATGTGAGTGAGTACAAAGGAGTTACATATTTCTAATGCTAAAAGTACTAAAATTATCTCATTCATACATTATTTTCTAAATTATGCTTGATTCGCTTTTCGCAAAAAATATTAATATCATGCGATGAAAAATCGGCGTAATGAAGTAAAAATGCCAATGTACAACTAAGCAGTTATTGTTTTTTTTATTATTATAATATTTTTGTATGCAATATTTTTCACATTATTTTTTGATTCAATGTTCTAAACATTTATAGTAATTATCTTGTAGGTAGATTAAATTGTGCTATATTTAGATTTCATCACATGTTTAACATCATGGAAAATCAACAATTTCGTCTTCCCACGGCGCCATATGGATGTTGAGTTCCCTGTCAAGTGGATAAATGGAGATGACTTGTCCGAATCTTTCTTTTTTGTTTTAATGTAAATAGCTTTGCACATGTTGCAGATTAAGATTTGTGAAGTGTTTGAATGTGTTTCAAACGTGGTAAGATGTGGCTGGGGAAATATAGTTACCTAAACATGTACATACATATTTATAACTCTACTGCTGTATACAAAGAGCAGTATTTGTAAAATATAGACACTCCATAACAAAACCTCGTACAATGTTTTATAGTTCTTTAATAAAAACTACATGTAGCATAAAACACTTTCAATGCCAACTTTTATCTACTACTAGCGGGACGTTGTTCTGCCCTGAAAATAAATTACCTAGAATCCCAGCCAGCTATCGGGTCCAATTCCGAATTTAAACCGTCCAGTAAAATAAGCACAAAACATTTATCAAAACAGGTCCAATCGTTGAGTAGTTTAGTAACAATTATAAAATATATTTATACAAAAGAATTATATACATAAGTATATATGAATAAGATATATTTTCTATGTTCTACTCCAAACCTTAAGTTACTTTTCTCTTAAGTTTCGATTCAAACATTAACCTTCATATTTGTATTATTAGGGGCATAATAATAAAATCATACAGAGTATATCGAGGAAATAATATGTTGTTTTCGAATAGTTGCATCATTTGCGGTACCTACTTGACAATCTTATCAAGCACTATTAATTGGGTAAGTAGGTCTCGTGAAGTATTTAACGAAGATACGTTAGCGCGAACACACAACATAAACATACATAGCAAATATGTTTACATCAGCAAAAAATATACTATACAGTATGATTATCCTAAACCCGAACATATACTGATGAAATGTAAGTAAAATCTTATTATTACATAAGGCGTTAATATTATAATACGAAAGGTTTTTTCCTTAATACCGAAGAAAACCTTAAAATAGTAATATAAATATAAAAATTAAGAAATTTACTTTAACTTTTTTTTGTTTTTAATCTTTATTTTATACTATATGGACAGTCAAAAGTTTTACTTAGCTAAGATCCGCGACAAGCAAACAATAACAGAAAATTAATAATGTGTGTTTTTCTGCTGGATGAAGTGGATTTATTTGGAATTTAAACCAAAAACCGAAAATCGGCGATCAATTCTCCACCCACCAATCACTACACACAACACCAAATACACATTACAACTTTTCCATCTTGTACCGAAAACTTTTCGGTTGTCTTCCGTAGAGTCTACTATACCTGAAGATGCCTCGTGTTGGGGCGAAATACGTGTCGTTTACAAGGTGGAAAAGTGGTAATGTGTGTTTGGTGTTGTGTATAGTGGTTGGTGGGTGGAGAATTGATCGCCAATTTTCGGTAAGTTTTTGGTTTATATTTAAATAAATCCACTTCATCCAGCAGAAAAACACACATTATTAATTTTCTGTTATTGTTTGCTTGTCGCAGATCTTAGCTAAGTAAAACTTTTGACTGTCCATATAGTGATGGATTTCCGCAAAGTAACGCCTGACTCCATTAATAATTTATTTTATACCTTATTATTTATTATCTTTAACTTTTTTGAATATGTAGAAATAATAAAATTAAAAGTTTTTATAGTAAGACCAAAGTAAAATTCTTCGAAAACGTATAATATTTTAACCATTTGTCTATAAATGTTAGATGTGGATCAAATTCTGCATTTTTGTAAAACTGTTTAACTGTGTAAGATAAAAATGAATAAAATAAAATGACTAACTCTGCTTAGCTCTGCTATCTACTTAGATTGCAAAACCATATCAACATCGATCAGACCAATGTCGTCAGGCTCTCAGCGGATGTGAACACCTTTTATAGCCACGATCCAGTCTTTAAATGACTGGATACATTGAAATGCTATCGTAAACATGGTTATCGTTTTATACCAAACCGGTTCTATAGTACACCTTCTCTATGTTTGTTAAGTGTTATGTGCTTTTCGAGTAGCGTATTTGTCTAGGAGTTTAAGGCAAAAGTATTAAATTTGTTACCCGACTGATAGTGACTATTATTTACATAATAATAATATCATTAAAATATTACAAAAAGAAGTGTTACTTCATTTTGTTACGTCCTGTTTAAATGCTATATAAAATTCGTGTTTTATGATCTGTGAAGCTTGTATTTTTAAATGTAAGATAAACATAATACACATAGTGTACATCTTAATAATACTATATAATGCATTTTGTTAAAAATGTATTACGCTTTCCGCTAATAGTAAAGAGTTGAAAAACAAAAAACGAAGTTTCATATCGTAGTCGAAACGATAAATATGAAATCTGGTCCTGTTAATAAAGGGATACAGTGATAAAGTGTAATTTAATGATTCTAAAATATATATTTGAATATCTATGTTTATACTCATTCTTAAAAGTGTAGTAATTGTTTCTATAAAAATCATAATAATTTTATTGCTTTGTGGTTGCGCTGACGTAATAATTTTGTGGGTTCGATTCTAATGGTGGTGGTAATGATGGAGTATTTTTTACATATTGTTTTACACTTTTTGTTTAAGTGTGTATATATTTTTTTTTATTTTATAATGTTAGCGACTGTTTTTTTAAATTTTATATAATGTTAGCGACTGGTTCAACTTTCCATCATATACGGGATTTACTCTATTTATATTTCAAATCTAAAAATTTGTCCTCTATATCAAATATCAATTTTAAAAATATTAAGTCCTAAGCTAAATTCAAACTCCTTTAACATAATATTTTTGCAATAGGATTTCACTTAAGAAATATAGTTAAACTTTTAATATAAGTTTTTTTTTAAATTTATTTATGGAACATCAACAGGAATTACAATTAAATACATTATTCTTCTGAATTCATACCACATATTAAACGTAACCCTAATTAAAGATTGACACACCATTCAGTAGGTGCATACAGTGAAGCCAGACTGAACAATATCATAAATTACATAACTTACATGTTAGATTTAATACGGTGCGTGAGTTATTTTATAATATTTATTAACTATCTTAGTGAAAATCCAAATAATTGTTTTTGAAGCAACAAATAGATCATTTGGCTTTCGACAATTTTATTTTATAAAATTTGGTTAGAGTTCAATAGTTTTGGTAAGTTTATAGGTATGAGTCTTCACTATGAATGGCTTATTTCGTCTGGAGATATACAATGGAGGATGTATTTTATATGGACTTTAAGGGACACTCTTAAACTTCAGGCTGGATACGTCTAAGTGGATAACTTTTAACTGTTTTGCAAAGCTCAAATTTTCATGACGTTAGTGTCAGTTACAATGTTAAAATTAGTTCAGCTGTTTCCAATATAAGTACAGATAGACAATTTTATAAAAAAGCATAATCTTTTTAATATAATAATACCACTTTAACATTATACCGCTTTAACATAATACCACTTTAACAACAGAGTCAATAGAATTAATGATTTCTATTGACCCTAACACAATCACATAACCACTTATGAATAGGTTTTTATGTATACTGTGTACTGTACAACAAAGTAGTTACATGAAATTTAGTTTATAATCTAAGTGCGTCACACGTCAGAGCGTGGGCGTTGAGTCCACAAGGTTGAGTCAGCGTCCCAACAAAACGCACGTGCTGCGTCGTGGCATGTCCCATGTCCAATTATAATGCACAATACAGTTCATTTGTATTAGCTACGCGAGGCGAGTCCCAGCGCTTCCTTATCGAGCTAATACTTGATCGTTCTATGGAGACAACAGGCAGAACATACTTGCATCATAAGTGATTATCTGTAGCTCTCCTAAGACAAATATTATTGCACTTATGGTCCACTAGGTTGTTAAGTAGTTATAAAAGGAATAATGCATTCCATCAATTCTTGATTGCACCATTGTAAGCATTTTTTTGTAATTGATGGCCATAGGGCAGTTTTCTTTCTTATTTAATGCCATTGCTATGGATATAAACAGCAACAAAAAACTGAAGGGTTGCTGATGCTTTTTTTTTGTATTTTCTAGATGGCTCTTACAAACAATAGCACTTTAAATTTAAGGTTGACGTCTCTTTAAATTCAGAATACGTTAATTATATGAATGTGAACGAACCTGTCTCTAAGAACTTCAGAGAATCTATTTAAATTATGCAGACTTTCCAATTTAATAATTCACAAAACATTGAACGTCGCATCTGTTTTCATCCAAATCCAGATACCAAGATATCAAGTTTGTTTGATAGAAATATCAAGTTTAGTATAGATTTCTATAATTTACATAAAGAAAGCGAAATATGATAGGACTACTTTGATTAAATATTACGTTGTTTGGTTTATTCATTATATTTTTATTTTGGTATAGTTATCATAAAGACTTTTTTCCTTCGAAGCTTTTATTTGCATTATGGGCGCTTTTGAATTGTTAACTTACAAATATCTAACAATAATACAACTCGCAAATTAGATGAAGGGCGCACATATTACTACAATATGAAATATAGATTGAAGTGTTCTTTTTTGAAACGTCTGAGCTTTAGCAATACATTAATGAGAATCGCTCTTATAAAACCATATTGTTGACGACAGTCTCTTTGAATTAGATAATTTAAACACGAGCTATGTTGGAGACGCTTCTCTATGCTGTGATATTACGTTCAAGCAGTTGCTTAAGTTAATGGTACAAAAATTCTGAGTACTTAACAGTTGTTTTTAAATAAACAAGTTTTTATTGAAATTTGATTAAAAGTTTAATATATAATATACTATCCGCACTAGATCAACTATTGAAGCCTTTATAAGTAAACTACAATAACGACTGTGATCTAATCAGACTAACGTAGTTAATAATAAGGAATGATTTTACTAAAGAAATGATTTATTACGCCAATCCGCACTGGACAAGCGTGGTGCGTTCACGTCCGTTCCTTCAGAAATGGGGAGGCCCGTGCTCAGCAGTGGGACATATATGGGCTGTGAAAAAAAAGTTGCACGAATGAGACACGATCCGACGAAGGCGATATTCTAATACAGTTATTTACTATATTTCTTTCGTTCTTTTTAATAAAAAATCTAGTTCTTATTTTTAAATTACAATTGTCATTAGTTGTTCTCAGTTGAATTATCTATTCTAGGTCATCCTATTTTTAAGTATTGATGACGATATCGTGTTTTAAATTTGTTAAATCTCGAATATTTTAAAACTTGGCCTGAACCAGTAGGTCAATTTAGGATAAAAAAGATTTACATTTTATAAAAACATTCTAAGATATAGGAAATAATAATAAATACATATTTGATATATTATAGAAACGTAGTAAATCTATCTTTGGGAATTCAATACTTAAATTATCATTTACGTTATGAGGACATAATGTAACGTAATATTAGGCTAAGCTAATAGATAGCGCAAACACATTTGTTATATTCTGATCCAGTTTCCTTCATTCTAACTCCCACACACCAAATACCTAACAACTTTGCATATTTGCAATATGTTAACTATTATACGGGTGAACAAAGATTTGAGTCTAATAATAATTTAATGGAATAAACATTTTCTAATAACTTATATTTAAGCAGACGACTAACAATTACAATAAACATTAATATTAATGTTTGTTGATCTGTCAAGTTTTTTTACTTTGGTTTCTACGTTATACATGTTAAACTTTTTTGTTACTATATAATCATATTATGATCAGATATCTTGCAGGTTATAATTTATTTGTTAGAATTAAGTAGGTATGGTTAAATTTTCTTTCATAGTTATAAGGCTCTTACCTATGATATTATCATTTTGGGACATTATTCCTTTTCTAAAGCCGTGAACATCGATAACAGAACAAAATCAACAAAAATTGAATAAATAATTTCAAATCAAAAAGTCACTAAAGTTTTTGAAATAATTTGAAAGAATTTCGATTTATAATAGAAGCGATAGATCTCATCATTTTTGTAGGTCTTACTATCTAATATTTTACTGCCACTAGTCTATGTAATTTACGTTACAAATCTATATTGTAATGTATTTGTTAGAAAATTTACGGCGAAAACGCGTGATAATTTAATGTATATGCGATTGCAATAGGTATTCCTTATAAAGCGCGGCGACCGTGATGTAGTCGTCAATCAAAACAGCTCAGCTCAGCGACAGGAGAACCAATGTACGTGTATACGAGTATGTTGGAAGATTGCGCGAGTGACTCATTCGCAACCACTTTAAAATTACCCACATACAAGTACATATAAATCATACAAACATTATATTGGAATGAAACAGGTTGGTTGTAAACAACGTGCCGGCGGCCTCTGATTCACGAAATTATGCGTTACAGACCGGGTGTGATTGTATCAAAACTAGTTTCCAATTGTCTGTAGCGAAACAGAAATTCAAATTCAAAAGTATCTAGAATTGCATAGTTAAAAACATTTTATTATTAACTTTACGTATAGATTATCTACAGTATCGGAAAATACTGTGATACAACCTGCATGTTGCTGAATAATATTGAAGACATGTATATTATGCCGACCCGGAATGTGAAAAGTGGTATATATACATCTCATTTTCTCCTTAACCCGGTGTGTGTATACTGGGTCTTTTAAGGAATAGTCAAAATTTGAAACTCGAAACTTTTTCTTATGGATAGAGGGTAGGCGTCGGTTATCTCCCACCCCCTTAAAATATAGGCAGTAGTGGGGACTAAAAGCCTAAGGGGTCTGGCAATTTACCTACAGGCGCCAGTGAGTGTAAGTCGTTTTTGTTCCTTAAAAGGGTCAGTATACACACAGCGTCAGTACTTTCGAAGGTAACTGAATGGTGTTGTGTTTGTAGCTGTAAAGATAACATATATATATATATATATATATATATATATATATATATATATATATATATATATATATATATTCATGCCTATCCCCCGCAGGGGTTGGCAGAGACCACGAGCTCTATCCGTTGCCATTCATCGCAGCGAAACGGCTCGTCATTGGTCGCTTTTCGCCCTCGTGAGAATCAGGACGTGACGGATGGAGAACCACGTCACCGCCATTTTCGACAAATTAGGTATATTAAATGCGTCTTTAGTGAATCCCACGAGCCGCAAGGGAGGATGGAGGTCAGCCCCAGCAGAACCCTGCATGCTGAGGTAAGGCACCATAGTCCCCGAGGGAGCCCGACCTCGGGACAATCGGTACGCTTACGACTAGGCTCGCCCCTAGCCACGCATCCATTGGCACGGCAGACCGTGGATTGGCGGAGAGGAAGGGAAAGGATAGAGTAGAAAGGAAGGGGCAGGAAAGGAAATGTGGATTGGGGGGGTTACTAGACTCGGAATAAACATTTATAAATCTATATAAATATTTATTCGGATGCGGGAATCGAACCCGCGACCATTGACTCCGCGGGCGGAGGGCCCCGCCACTGAGCCAATCGGTCGTCATAAATATAATAATCGGTCATCAAAAATATAATAATATAATAATAACTATATTGTTGTGTCTTGTGCGAAACGCCAGTTAGCGAGGACCATTGTACGCATTTTATTTTTGCAACAATTCCGCACAATAGTATACTATAAATAATAATATATTAATCCTTTTCTGTTTCAAATAATAAAAAAAATATATTTTTTATCGTAATGACGAAACGATGTATGAATCCACAAAATATTCCTTTCAGGTGCTTAAATAATTCAACTTGTTGGAATCCACGCAAATACCATTTGAAAGCTTATAGTTTAAGCTACAAAAGCCTAGAACCGTTTTTTTGGCTCATCGTCCTTGCAACTGTATTTGGGATGACCAGCCGGTGGTACCATCGTATCCTTTTGAGAGTGCGATCTGCTTTCAACTTCTTTCCACATACCCAAGCTAACGGAGTCTATGTGCTTTTTCTCTTTAATTACATTATGTTGCCATCAATCACGAATTCTTCGATTTTAGCATTCTTCAGGACTTTTGTCTTAGCTCCCACTTTTGGCTGAGGATCTTTCGAAGATCTACCTTTCGTATTTAGAGTTTACATTATAAGAATGATTATAGTTTAAGTTTAATAATATTAGTCAAATGATATTCATAGGATATTATTTCGAAAAAACTAGAACCTGATGATTAAAATTATACAATATCAATAGATTCGCTCGAGTACCTTTGAGATTAATTGATGGCAGATCCAAGATTATAACAATGTCAATTATTGTTATCGTCGGGCATCCCAAAAATATATAGCTTTTGTGTACGTTCAAGGCCAGTAGCATTATTTACTATGCCCACCGGTTTCGTTTCAAGCCAGTAGGCCCTCTAAATCTCCAAGTAGCTATATAATATACATTCTACCTCTATTATAAAACTCGAAATAAAAATTTCGAGATATATATTAAAGAAAGATCGCTTAATTACTTACGCAACACTACTAAAACGAGCCGCGGGTTCAATTTCCGGATTGGGATAAATATATGTAGGTCTACACGTATTTATTCCGAGTCTGGTTGCCTCGCTAATCCGCCTTACGGACAAGCGTGGTGGATTAGTATCCGTTCCCAGAGAAATGGGGAGGTCCGTGGTCAGCAGTGGAACATACAAAGGTTGTGAAAAAAAAAGTAAAAACAGTTTTTGTCTGTGTTAGCTGGAACTCTTTTCTCGCTTGACAAAAATCGTAGTACACCAATGTTTTCTTCTGTTTTGTATTTTTATTATTGACTACACTGTGTAGTAAAGAACTTATTTAGTTTCGAGCGCACAAACAAACTACAATCTAATTGTAACTAACATACTTTTATTAACTAATATTTTTCTGTATTATTGTAGTTCACAGATGTACCAATATAAACCTATTTTCGATTTAAATACAATTAAAATGAAGTTTAGCTTCTTAAATATGTAAAAGTTATGTAACAATGCTTGTTCATAACGTTAATTAAATAATTTACGTATCTATAATAATAAAGTGACATAGAGCAGCAAACGTAGAGAGAACACGTATTTATATATACGTAATTTATTTCCTTGTTGTGGCACCGTAACATCTTGATTTATTAATACTGAATATATAAATTAATGATTTATAAAAAAATACATTTTCATAGAAACAGTAAATTTGTTAAGTAGTTTTTTTTCATTTCTATTGATAACGGTGTAGTTAAACTAATATACCTTCTACTAGTTCTCAATTTATTTCTGGCATATTTTACCTTTCCGTCTTACCTGTAACTAACTGTATTGTTAATTTTATACAATATTCCTGATTTAGAAGTAACAGTTCCTGTAATGTAGGACATAATAGATTCAGGTAAAACAGGACAGGAAAGTAATTTTAACTACGCGCATGTTAGAAAAGCTCATGGGAGTGGTATATATTCAACAATGGATTGGCCATAGGCTGTTATGATAATGAATGAAAAGCATATGTTTAATCTATGAGGCACTTGATTTAAAATAATTGAATAAAATCAAGTGCCTCATAGATTTAACATAAGCTTTCGTCAGAAATTTTACTTCAGTGTTATTGATTGATATTGGGTAAAAAAAATACTGAAGTTTCATTTTAAATTAAAAAAATATCTACAAAGTACTTTACGCAGCGTACATATTCCACAGAGCGTTGGCTTTATCATAAATTGATGTTTTATAACAGTGATAGAGTTTTTTGAAATAGAACGTTATTTTTTCATTTCTGTGTCCCATAGCCTCCGGGTTTACCAAGAACAGTAGGGACAATGCATCAAATTGCCTTTCACGCAGGTAGTTTAATAATTCTTTAAAACTTTTTTACTACCGTATCCTTAATGTTATTCCTTTCATACTACGAATCTGACATTAGACTGACAAAAAAACTTTTATGTTATTCTTAACTACTTGGTTTCCTACGGTCGGATTAAGGTCGAATGTTGTGTAGAATGATGGTAGAGTCGATAAAATTACTAGTTATTAGGGCCGACAGCGTCGGTGAAACGTCACGACTTTTACTTATAGCCAAGCTCCAACACAAATGTTATTCCGTGAGTGATTTTTCATTTTATAGAAAAATGGAGATCATCAAAGATGAATGTACATATGAAATAATTTTTTATGAAAAAGAAACTAGTTCGTCATTAACGATGTGTCTTTTTAGAAATATCACGTATCAGTAACTTTTGTTATATTATTGTAATTCTACCAAAATGATTGTGAATGTAATTGTTTCTATCTTTTGCACACAAAAAAAAAATTAAAGAAAAAATATGTGGAATATCAAACAGTAAAGTTATTCTAAAAATATTAAATATGATTCATTACTGCTATATATGTCAATAGATTGAAACTACTCCTTTGCCGATAAAGAAAAATATGTATAATATTTATTCATTAAACATTTTACTGCGTAAATAAATATAAACTTTACATATTTTTAAGTTATATATATTATTGAAATCGATTTTTAAGCTAGACAATATTTTTTGTTGTTGTTTTACGTCCCTCAAAAAAGTTTTTAGTGATACATAAACATAAACGTACATAATTTGTATTAATTTTAATTATATAAAATAGATAAAAAATCACAGCAAACAAATGAAACACAATACAAGTTTATGTTAATGTAGTATATATGAAAATGTAGTAGACATTTTCTAATTTTAAATAGTACTTATAAAAAGTACAGGAGATACCATAGCTCGGCCAGTGTCTTTCGTTACGGGGAGTGCTTTTTGTTCACGGGCGGGTAATAGGTCGGAACGGGCAAGTGTTCGGGCGAACTGGAATATATCCACCCCGCGTTGGAATGTTACCGCTTTACCTGAGGGCCTTTCATTTAATAGCATTAAACATGTGCCCCAACCGCCATTGAACAATTCACGATAGCTATTCTTTTACTTATAACGTAGATAAAATGCACTTCCACTACAATTTATTCTCAAACTCAACAGTTTTCCCAAAATAAAACATTGATACATAAAATTATCAAATAAAATGGTTTTTTAATATTTGAGCTGTGTTAAATTAATATACAAATAGACAGAAAAAGTCGCACAAAAGATGGGGTAACGAAATAAAAAAAAAGAAGATTATGGACTAGGAAAACCAGGAATAAGAGTCAATGGAAAATGTTGGAAGAGGCCTTTGTCGTTAGACAAAAAGATAACAAGGATGATGATGTATAAAAGTATTTTAGTAAATTATAAACTATGTATTTAACTAAATAAAGGCTTATATTATTATAAATTAATGTTAGGAATAATATACATTTATTTATTTATTCGGCAATCTAACAGCCCTCTCAGTAACGAACTGTCAACAAATAATAATAATATAATTTGGCCAAAACATCTAAGTAAAATAATGTCAGTAAGTCAGTAAACTCTTAATCAATATAACAAATTATTTAATCTGCAACGGCTAATTTTCTGTAAGTAGAAGTATGTAATTAATAATGAACTAACTACAATAAAATAGCTAACATGTAAGTTTTTTGTAAGGTGTTAGAAGTGTAAACATCTATCATGAGTCTCCAAAATATCTAGTTTGGACAGTAAAATAACAAAGGATAAATATATAAACCGCATTAATATCAAATTATGTATATCGCGATATATGCATATCGGCCTACCACATTCATATACTATTGGTAAACAAAAAGGAAATCATTGGTAATGAATTCGAGGTCGGAAGCTAGCATGTAGGCATTTATTCAATAAATTTGCAATGTTATTTTTTTTTTATATATATTCACGCCTATCCCCCGCAGGGGTTGGCAGAGACCACAGAGCTCCATCCGCTGCCATTCATCACAGCGAAACGGCTCGTCATTGGTCGCTTTTCGCCCTCGTGAGAATCAGGAATCAGGACGTAACGGGTGGCGAACCACGTCGCCGTCATTTTCGACAAATTAGGTATATTAAATTCGTCTTAGTGAATCCCACGAGCCGCAAGGGAGGATGGAGGGCAGCCCCAGCAGAGCCCTGCATGCTGGCTGTAAGGCACCATAGCCCGACCCCGGGACGATCGGCACGATTACGACTAGGCTCGCCCCTAGCCACGCATCCATTGGCACGGCAGACCGTGGATTGGCGAAGAGGAAGGGAAAGGATAGAGAGGAAAGGAAATGCCGATTGGGGGGTTACCACACTCGGAATAAACATTTATAAATCCATATAAATATTTATTCCGATGCGGGAATCGAACCCGCGACCATTGATTCCTCGGGCGAAGGGCCCCGCCACTGAGCCAATCGGTCGTGCAATGTTATGACAATGAAATTTGTGTAAATGCATTCTACAACGAGAAAAGATGTATTCTAGGATTTAGTTAAGAGGATGGAGCATTATTCTGTAATTTATAAACATTGAAATATGTAAAAGTAAGAAAAATGTTTAATGCATAATGAATTACCTTAAAAGCTGAGGGTTTATTTCTTATATTTACATTATTTTTTACTTTAAATAAACAAATATACATGTTGTATGTAATTCTTTCCTTAGGCAGTCTTTCGCACTCATTTTCTGTCAAACCTATTTACTTTTCCAAGCTTATTATAAATTGCCTCTTCTCACTCTCTTTCATAACTGCCATCCGCTATTCTATATCTTACATATTTTTAAGCTATTATCTTATTTTGTTTGACAATTATTACTCATTTATATACGAATTCAGAAATAAATCTCGTAAAAAGCTTGACAACAATCTTAATTAATAGAAAATGTATGGTATAATATTATATATAATTAATCGATAGTCGTAAACAATGTATGCGTGGGCACTCAATGCTATTACAACAATGATATCTACCTATGTATAAAATATGCAATTTGTTATTAAATGTAATTGTTTTATCCGCATAGTAATCCACCGACATATAGCTATATTAGCATCGTTTTTGTTCACATATATTAATTATAAACTGTTGATTAAGATGTTTTTTTAAAATGCTCCAAATGCTATCGGCAATAAATGGTATTTTTTTATAAAGCATTCGATCTCCTTATAGAAGTTGAATCAAAATTAGTACATTTCTTAAAATAGATAGACAAAAATTTTACAAATGAAGAAAATATTGGTAATGTATTTATTCCAGCCAGGCTTTAGTGTGTGCAAATTGAACAAATTTTAAATCAAGATGTAGGAAGCAAACGTTATAGGCTTGTTTTGCTTTAATATGGTATATTGTTTAAAAACTTAATGGTTCGGGAACAAAAGCAAGCAAGTATTCGAATCTAAAACAACGTGTGCTGGTTTGTTGTTACCTTCCTGAACTCGACGAGCCTATTGTTTGAATTCTGATCAAGTTAGGGTTGCACTTTTAAATAAAACTCCACCTGAGTACATGTTACAAAGCACATACAATAAAAAAAACAAACGATCATCTTGCCGTGCATAAGGGATGTCACTAACAAAATATGTGAAGATAAAATTGAAAAACCAATTGTCAACCAAAATCACTTGGACATATATTGTGCCTGTAACTCTGCTTCGAAAGCAAACCGTTTCTCGTTATGCTATTTAGGTCGTCTTTAAAACTCAATTTTTAAGGCATTTTTTTAAAAATTGTATTCGAGATAAGTAAAATTTATTTACCTCGTATACAAACCTGCCCGTTGGGAATTTTTATTTCATGTTTCTTTTCGTTAGGATATCCTCGTGGATACCTCTATTGTTGGAAATTCTTATGGATATATGAGACTTTCACCAACTAAAAATCCATGATATTTCACTAGGAACTATTGACACTACACGAAATGTATTGTACTACTTAGTTCATTTTTAATAGTTTTATAGTTTTTACTGAAGGCACAGTGTTCAATTAAAAATACGGAAATTTATAGATTTTGTGGAAGTTTTATATTTTTTTCAATTCAAATTCATAATCGCATAAAATCGAATATTTATGCGATTTGAACCTTTACATTATTGTCTACGAAATAAAGAAGGCTTATAGCTTAAATAATGGGGTGGCTGCATAAAATATATTAACGTTATTTGCATTTATCTTCAAATAACAAACTCTCGTGCAAACTAAACTTTTTTTATGCATATACTTATTATATTGTCTGTTGAATGCCTTTCATACATTTTAATGCGGGCGACCTATTGATTATTTTTGACTGTTATCGAGAATACAATGAGTGGCCTACTTCGTATGAACGATAAGAAGTAAAAGTAATTCAATTTTAACATCCACATAGCAAATTGTTTTTTGATAAATATTATGTATTTCGGATAATTATTCGAAAACAAATAATTATATCCTGTGAGGTTATTTGTAAAAGAGGAAAAACAAAAGCATCAACTTATTGCGGATATCACAGTCATTCGGTAGGAAGTTTACTGTAAAGTCAGATCATAATTTAATACAAATGTGTAAGTAATATTTAATATTTATATTTTTAGCATGATATTTCAAGTTTTTAATGTTGACAAATATTAAGATTATTTTATATTTATTAATATCAAATCTATTGAACAGCACAATTATCTAGTAGGAACTTTCTTTCCGTAATTTACTCTCCACTTACTTATGTCTGCAATTAATGCTTCTTAGCTTTTTTGAAAAAGAAGTTAGAAGAGTTCGCTGGGACGGAATGGGCTAGGATAACATCATTATCACATACTATTCTATTTTTGTAAATAATAATATTGAGTTATATCTTAATAATTTATTTATAAGCCCTGGCTGCATGTATGTAGGTGAGCAAGTTAAACAAATGTCAATTGATCACTCTTGTTTTCTCCCACGGCAAGGGCGTCACCGTCCGTTGCCCACCCGTCCGGTGAATAACTCACGTGAAATAATTCCGACCGACAAGAATATTATTACAATTACACACTTTCCGCCGTCGGTCAGTTTCCGTTTCGTGCCCGGTAACGAAAGTGGTCTTGTAGATCGTTTCCCGTTTTATAACATAGGTTTTTATCTTTTTAATTACATAGGAAGGCAAACGAGCAAACTTATCACCTAATGGAAAACAATCTACGCCACCCATAGATATCTGCAACCATATAAGTATTATAGAAGCGGTGCCGGCCTATGTCAAATATGTACATAATTTTTGTGAAGGTTCTAATTTATTTGTTTCAGTTTTGGAATACCGCTGAAGATAGCTGATCCCACGCACTTTTACAGATCGCCACTCATCCTTTTAAAATTTTAATTAAAGAAACGTTTTGAAAACAATTATTTTTATTTTGACAGAAACTGGACGCGCTTAGCTTACCTTATATAGTGTTTCGTTGCCTAAGGGCATAGGTTGAGGATGGTGATGATAATTTTAATAAACTTAACAGTTTATTATTAAAACCAAAAACTAGCAATGCTTTTAACATTAATTGGACTCTTGTTAACCGTTTTAGCTAAGCTTATATCGATTGTGTACGTAAATACGGTGAATGTCAATAGTTAGTTTAATTATCGATAGAATCCAAACCGCGATATCATATAAAATTGCAACGTTATGGGTTGCAAATAGATCTGAAGTCACTCATTACAAGCTATAGATCAGGTGTGAGCACCTTGATTAGATTCAATATCTACCGTTTACTATCTCCGTGCAGAATGCCATTTACATCTTATCGACTGCATTAATTGGTCAGACAATTTGGTCGAAAACGAAAGTCTTGGCTACGCAAAATCAGGGAGTGGATCGGGATAGCGAGTGCTCCAAAACTGCTGCACCGCGCAATAGAGGAGAGTTGTGCTGAATTGGCTGCTAACCTTCGCAAATTGGAGAGGCACTCTTAGAAGAAGAAGATCGACCGGTTAGCCACCTCTGATGTCGATGCACCTAACATAGTAATACATAGATTTTTGCGTTTGTTCACGAAATATTTTTCTTTATTTTGATTATATTTGGAATGCGGATTATATAGTAGTGAGACTACTCTTCGAAATGCAATCGGAATACGCATTTTATAACAATCACTTAACCAAAGTGATTTATGCACAACTTCATAAGGTTTAAATTAGATTAGATTAGGTGTGACAAACTAACATCACTATGATAATAACAGAAGATATCGCTTTCACATCTTTGTATATCTCCAAGATATTTACCATTAGCAACTAAAGTAAGATATCGGTATGTGGTTGATAATTACTTCGATAATCATCACTCATTGTTGAAATGTGTAGCTAATTAGCAATTAAATTTCTCCTCACACTGAACTGTAACCTGAGACCTCTTATTCATCAAACGATTCGGTTATAAATAATGGTAATATTCTTGTTTAATTATGATTTGTAAACGGAGAAAATATCAGTGTCATCAGATCACAGAGACAGCCATAATAATCCACTACCCGGCCATTGGTACTGTAGCGTGCCACCAGTCGTACTGCTTACGGCGACACACGGGATCTTTAGGGGGTTTTATCTGCGATGTAATGTTTATCTGCGATGAAATGAAATTCATTATATTTATTCATTATTCATTTATATAATATCTTATTATATAATATCTCAATATATATAATTTCAATTTCTTATCCTTATCACCGGACGGGTGACATGTGCATCGAAAGACGTCAGTTGAAGCTTTTGTTTTTATAAAACAGTTTATTTCTTTTTTTATTTTAAACTTAAAAATTACGAATTTAAAAATTAATCTAATGTAAAAGGTTTTAATATATTCAAATAAAACATTTCATTACATTAGTGATACATTTATCAATGTATCACTACAGTACCCCAATCAGCTATAAAGATCGCTTGTCGGGTGGACTGGGAATCACAGATTTATTTTTATTACTCAAGTTAATGCTGTTGTTATTATATATGAAATGTTAATTTCTATCATATAAAATTTTTATAATTATATTATATGAAGAAAATTCAAACACAATATCAGCATTATAACTTGAATGAATAGAATCGAAAAGGATATTAAGTGGAACAAAAGAAAATTCATGAAATTGCAATTAAACTTGTGGAGGTAACCTATCTATCGAAGGCGAAAATGGAACGAATATAAGCTATAGATATGGGTCTGAAGCTTGCTGCTAATATTCATTACTACTCGAAGAAAAATCTTTGCACCCCCTTTTTAGCACAATGCGTGCTCGGAAGAGTGCGAGATTTAGTGTAGTTAAAGTTCATATCGAGACGATGTGTGTCAGAAAGACAATATTATAAAAATTTAAAAAAAAAACGCTAAAAACAAATTAAATTACTACCGCCAAAAACCAAATATTACTAAACAAAAAGTTATTTCGCAAGATCTATCAATGGCTAAAATTATTATTCAGTAAATTTTGGCTTCACATTTTATCGTTAGATTAAATATTTGAAGCATAAAGGCGATTAAAATAATGAAGAAATAAAGATACGAATAGGTAATGATTTGAGTTGTACATTATATGTGTAATATATGTATGTATAATAATTCCGTGTAAAGAATATACCCGGAATCAGCAACGAAGCAACTTTGCGAGCATACTATAACTTTGCACATACTGATAAATAGGCAACAGAGTCTACCTCATTGGTATGTGACGCATGTGACCGCTGTAATGATGATTGTATTTAATCATATTGTTTTTGGGTTAAGTACAGTTGTAATATTTTATATTTATATAAATATTTGCAACATAGAAAATCGTGTGCTAATATTTGTATTTCGCATTTTTGTCAAAATATAGGTTAAACTGTGTTACGTATTTAGATCTAGTTTGAAACCTCAGAAATTTATGTAAATAGCAAGTGAGCGTTAAGTTCTTATGAGATCGATAAAATATCCAACGCACGACAGTAGGTACGGTCGACGACAAAGCACAAGTACAGGTTTCAAATGCTCATTCTAGTCAGAACTTTATATCAAAGGAATAACATCTATATTGGCGTTAGCAACAACAATTAATAAAGTGTAATGTTCTAGGTAATCTCATAAAAGGGCTTACGGTGCATAGTGCTTTGGACTAAGCATTTAGACGGATTCCAGTGATTGAATTGCTACTTGTTTGCGTTTTTTGTATCCACGATAAGCATTTAACGAATGATATAACATATTATTCAGAAATGGATTTTACTCACAAATGAATAAGTGGATTCTTTAAAATATAATATGAGATACAGAAATAGCCGTAGTTAATCACGACTTTCTTCCTTCTGAAGCTAAAAAGAATAAATTTTAATCTCCATAATAGACATGATACAACTATAGTTAAATATGCAAATCAGTTATGGGTATTTATTTTTCAGATTTTTTTTAAATAATAAATAGTTTCATGCGTTATTTTTTTTATATGAAATCGTATTTTCTTGTGATACCATTTTACTTATTGACTTGAAGCGAAAGTGTCGACATAGTGAAAAAAAAATTATGTACTTTATTTAAAATATCTTAGGGTAAAAAGTATTAAAAAAGTATGTCTTTTTTTAGTTTTGAGAGTAATGTAATGTTTTTATTAAATCCTTTACAATGTATCATATTCCAAACTAAACAGTAGGTATTTGTTTAGTTTGGAATGTAATACATTGTAAAGGATATATTTTCCCCGGCGCAGTCTCCACACACCACAGCAGTGGTCAACTTCAACACTTTTGTCAAATGTGACCATCCCAATGCTATGTTAGTTTACTCACTCTAAAGGCTAGTTATGACGTTAATTCGCCAGAGGGTTTATTCATTTTGTATAATATCCACCAGAGAAAATCCGAACATATCCCCTCCCTAGTTCCTTGAGCGTCTTTGAGCTAATAGTGCCGACGGTTTGTCGATTTCCACGCGACAGAGTGCACCAGAAGAGTACGAGCAGGAAGAAAAGTGGAAGACTTTTGATAAATAATATTAAAATGTTTTTGATAAATTTTAATTAACACATGACAAATTATTGACATAAGCGTAGTAGGATGATTATTATTTTTTAGGATACGTAAATTGGTGAAGGATTTTTGGGAAACGAGTTATTAATTCAATTTAAATATATAATATACATTCGAACAAAAAAGTCGTAAAACAGTGAAGTGAACATACTCCCTAATTCGAAGGTTTATATTAAACTTTAATTTGATAACGTAAGATGAATTTAAAAGTGAGAAAATAAACTAGTAATGACATCTATTGATCAATTTAAAAACTTCTAACTAGCTTGCCATAACAGTTAATTTATATATTAATTATAAAATAATACAATGATTGGATTGTATTATTTTATAATCCTTAAAAGTGAAAAATAAATTAAAAATAATAAGTATTTATTATGTAAATAAATGCCATTACAATACTTAAGATGTTATATATTCTCATTTTTATATCTTTATATAAATAGGTTTATTTCATAGGTACTAATATTAAACTAAATCAACTAACAAAATACCATTATTTTATTAAAAGAAAAAATTTGCCAACTAGACGTATCAACAATTGGGGCGATACTATCCGAGTCAGTTAAATGTGTTCGTAGTTTTCGATATTTCTCACAGATGGCGTAGTATGAAAAAGAATTTAATAATCTTATAATACCACCTAATTACTTGAGTGGTCTAGCACTGCTACAGGTCCGCCTGGTAAATGGGCGACTGTTTTGACAAGAACTGTAGCTGCCACCTGTGTCAGAAAGGTTGCCTTGGGTGAGCGTCAGATTGATACTAGAAAAAAATTTTTATGCATAATCCAGGGAGATTAAATCTTAATTTTAAATCTTTAAAACTACGTAGTAGTTATAATTAAGTCGGGAAGCAACATCTCCCTGAAAGGAAGTCAGATTATTAAGGTTAAATTAGTTAAATAGTGATGAGAGCAGTATGGAAAACCCGTTGGTAATGATAATTTTTCTGTTTTATTTTTAAACCATCAAAAATGTTTTTGTATAATTTGAAAAGAATTGCATCATAATAAGTTTCATCTGACAATATAAAATTTATAGCAAAAATTGTTTTTCAAAAATTGATTTTTTACTATGAATAAATAAACAATACCGTCTATAAATTCTATAGGAAAATTAAAGTTAATTTCCGCTTGGGAAAATTGTAAAGGATTATATAAGTAATTGATGATTTATGTTACTTTTGCTTAATATGATCGACTTTTTGTAAGGATACTCACATGCGTTAGATTTGTGAGTATTGAGAACAATACAGGCGCTGACAGAGGAAATAATAATAATAATTTTAATTATTAAAAAAAAACAATGTTTTGATTACTAGAACTCTTCTTAACCGTTCCAACTAATGGTTCAATTAATAGAATCAAATCTATCGTAATGGTATCAGCTATTGCTACTAATTTATTAAAAAGGATGTGTTGAGAAACGCTTGACCAGTGTGGGAAGCCATCACCGGCACCCCGTGTCGGGTGCACTGACTGGCCACGCGTCGCGCCTCGCCACACTCAGCGGCATTGACCCTCGAGGAGAGTCTACAGCTACCCTCGCCGACACCTTATACAATACGACTGACAATAACCTTGGAAACTTATACGCATAGTTTCATTCTATATGTTACTTAGCTAGAATGAATTAAATTGAGTTGACCTAATATTTAATATGTGGACAGTCAAAAGTTTTACTTAGCTAAGATCCGTGACAAACAAACAATAACAGAAAATTAATAATGTGTGTTTTCCTGCTGGATGAAGTGGATTTATTTGGAACTTAAACCATAAACTTACCGAAAAACGGCCAGCAACTCTCCACCCAACAACACAACACCAAACACACTACCACTTTTCCACCTTGTAAACGACACGTGTTTCGCCCCAACACGAGGCATCTTCAGGTATAGTAGACTCTACGGAAGACAACCGAAAAGTCTTGACTTTTCGGGTGTCTTTAACGAAAACACGCGTCGCGGATCTTAGCTAAGTAAAACTTTTGACTGTCCACATAGTAATGGATTTCCGCAAAGAGCGCCTGACTCTATTGATCATCTAATATTTAATCTTATTCTGATTCCTAAAAAGATAGCTGTATATAAAATACGTTAAACATATAGTATTTGTTATAGTTTGTTTGAAAGATCAAGCAATATAAATCAATCAATGCATTGACAGTTTACAACCGAACATAGGCTTTCCTCACAAGTGAAAGAAGCTTCCATATTCCTCACGCTTGGCAAGTGGATTTGGACTCGCGATTTGGTTTTTGTTTTGCAGTTACTCGCTACAATTCAATACGGCCAATTTTGAATATGGTTTTTTTACTAACTTTTTTTTAACTAGCACCTGATCGCCGCCTATAGCAATTTATGGTTACCCTAGTTTTCATGATGGTTATTACGTTATTAGTCATTTATCAAACGTCTGTTGATTTTGAGGAGCTTCATTCTTCTGTGATAAAGCTTCTTACCACATATAAACACACCTTGCACATATATATTCATCAATCATAATTTTTTATACCCTCCTTTTTTTCTTAAGAAGTTATACCCTCTTTTTTTCTTAAGAAGTTATAAGTGATTAAATTAATGGCGAATCTGCCTAGTTTTGATCTCTGTGGATTTGCGCTAATGTAAACAAAACATCGGTCATAGATGTAGTAGTACGTATATAAAAGTAAATCACATTTACATAATATAACGCACCCATGAAAATATTTAATAAAAGGATTTAAATGAAAAAGCTTATATGTACAATTTAATAGTTTATTTGGTTTGTACTTCTGTAATAGATATAACTGTCTAAAATGTTTTTGATGTAGCTAATAAGGAATAAGTTAATATTTAAGTGATTCAAATTAAAGAACATTAATTTAAATGTCAGACCTGCGGATGAAATTGTTGTTTGTTTTAATACATTTTACACTCTAAAATTCTAACTCTTAAAATTAAGTCTTATACGACATGAAATGTTCATAAAAAAGAGTCATGCTTGTTCTATATGCTATTGCACAGGTGGTGTGATTGTTTGCTCTGCGTGTGAGCTCAATAGTTGCTTGCCGGAGGACCGAGAACTGAGGGGAGCGGTGGTGACTTTGGTCCTCCCCTCCCCCTCCCCCTCGCTCCGCGCAGTGTAGCCGACGCTCGCGCAGAAAGTCGAGCCAGTTGTCCGCCGCGCAGCCTCCAGTTTGTTTACAATCATTGTGATTTGTGGCGTTATTCATTGCTTCACACATATAAATTAGTACTTTCTATAAGTGAAAAATTGTAGTGAACCTAAATTAATAACGGGTATCGCAAACTTGGACTCGCTCGAAGCTCGGACGTGGTTTTAGGGCGTGATTGAAGTATGCATTACTGCGTTGCACAGTTTGCCAGTTAGGTATTTGTATTGTGCAGAAAAGTTGCAGTTCCCTGGCCAGTAACGTAATTTAGACGGCGACAGCTACGCTGCAAGCATTCTGAAGGCGACGTTTTGGCAAAGAGTATTGCTTGCATTTAAGTTATTAGAATGTGGTACACGTAGGAAATGTATATATGCTATTAGGCTCAAGGCTTATTCAGTATAATTGAGTGTCTAACAGAGCCTCCTAGTGGAATAACTTATAGCCTTGATTGGCTTTGTTTCCAGTGTAGCGTGACTACACGCAAGTCCGAAGTTCCTTACCCGATTACTATGGATAACGCAATATTCGATAACAAAAGTATAATGAATTTATTGTTTTTAATCTCAAATAGCATCAAGGTATTATATTAGTATATATTACAGCTATACATTTATTCAAAAATTAGAAAAAATACGCGTATAGTTATAATTCGTTACAATTGTTTTTAAAATTCACAATAAAGTCGTAAGTAAGTGTTTGTATTCCTTGTTCGACGCATTATTTATTTTATAATTTTGGGCGCACAACTTTCAGCTTTTTCGGTTTCAATAAAGGGTTTCCATTATAAAATTATTAAGAACTTTATGGAATAAATAAATCTTACATATTATTTTATTTATAAACAAACCTTTACACAATTTCTACCTTCGGTTTTAAAAGTGAAATATGCCTTTTGCAGAAAAACTATGATTATTACAACCCATTATCACGGAGTACCCGATTGCGATCCATTCTGTTCAATGGTAATCAATCCTATTGCGCTATAAACTCGTATTGTATAATTTTTATTCCGTTCAAAATGTCAACGATTATTCTCTATTGTAATGTAACCACATAATAAATACTTAAAACGAAGTGAATGTTAATAATTTGTATAAATGAAGCAATACTGCCACCTAAATAATAAGAGTTCATATACTCCCACGTTACAGATGTCGGATAGCTTGCAGCGCGACTGATCACAAAGGCGCGTTTTGGATTAATATTGAATCAAGTAGAAACGTGGCCGCTTCAAATAGCCAATTGTTCAAATTTTCAAACTGGCATGGTTTTATTCTTCGAGTCAACGTGAATATGATTATGCAAGATATTAACATGAATGATTTGTCTTCATTGTCTTAGATAGATATACATTATTTATGATCAATTTACATTGATGGCGGTTCACACATTAGTTTTTAGTTTTCAAAGGTAAAGCTTCAATGCATTACCTAACACTTTGACACAGACTATAAAATATATGTCAATTTCAAAAAATAAAGTTCAACACATTTAAAGCGAATTGTTTTTCTTTTAATCAAATCAATTAAAGATAAAGATATATATTGCAAAGCAGGAAAAGAATCCTCATTATTTCTCCTTATTACATTGATTTTAATCAATTTTATATGCAGTTTTAGTTTTTATTCTTTAATTACGTTTCATTTTAATGTTAAATAATTATGGCTCATCTTTATTCAAGATTAGTAAACAATGGGTTAGGTGAGTCGCTTCTAAAGAAAACACGTTTAGGCAAGGGAAACAAATTGGTCCAATAACAAGAAAAGATTGGTGTGTTTTAATTTTTAATAATTCATTTAAGTTTTCCGTTCATTGATTAGAAAAATATCAGGTTCACAAAGAGAAATTATAGACCTAAAGTTTCTTCGTTCCATTTACTCACCGACCGATGTGTCGCAGAGACCAGTTAAAAGGAATTTGCTACGACTAGTTTCTAGGACTCATTTCCACCTTCTATAAGTTGAATACGAAAATAATAGTGGATTATTAATATTATTAATGGAGTCAGGCGTTACCTTGCGGAAATCCATCACAATAGTGGATATAATTTATAATAGAAACGGGTGGAAATTTCTGCACGCGCTGCATGATTATAGATAATACTTGTGGCAGAGCGTTGAGGCTTCTATGAGGGGCAGTTGGAGGGGCGATACCTAGATAACGACAGAGCGATAACGGCAGCGGGGCCGCCGTCACCGTCAACACCGCACTTCACGTACGATCGCCTCATTAGCGTTCTTTTGCTTTTTGTACGTCTGGGCAGAATGTAGCGGTAACCTTGCGGTTTAGATGCGACTCTGATCGTTGTATCTTATGGAGCAAACATACGTGTGTTAAGATACGACAGGTATTCGAGTGAAACACCTGTGAATCGCAAAGTTGGTAATCGTTATTCGTATTTGTTCAAGTCCACTTTCATTGTGTTCGAATTTATATTCGGATGCTAATTGAAGAAATTCTACGATTTACGTGTGCATTAGCAATTTCATATTATGAGTGTTGTTTCATTTTTTTTTCAAAATAAATGAATTTTAATACAACAATGAAATGCAAATGGTTTGGTGCTAATTAATTGGACAAATGTGGTGATCGTGTTAGTTAAGATGAAAGATTCGGCTCCGCGTTGTGAGGATGTAGCCGATAAGCTTGTGAGACTGTTCGGGTGGAGGCAAACATACCCGGTGCAAAAACTTCAGAGGAATCTAGTGCCAAAGAACAGTGAAGCGGTAAGATTTGTGCATTTTTTAAAAGTTTACAATGATTTTAACATTACTAGAATGCTTGTTAAACAACTCCAACTTATATTTATATTGATGAGTAAATTGACCAATTAGGCCAAATATTGCCGCCCATATTCGATTAGATGTATATATATATATATATATATATATATGTATGTATATATATATATATATATATATATATATATATATATATATATATATATATATATATATATATATATATATATATATATAAGTAAAGAGAAACAAAATTGATATCTCAAATGTCAAATCCTTTTTCATAACGATAACTGGCGGGATGACCAGTAATCTGTACAGGCTTCCTTGAAATTGAAGGGGTTTGGCGGGTGTATTTGGAATCGCAGATTGTTTTTCCTTCAGCTGCTACCATCCACTGATATTTGCTATACTTTATGAAATTAAAAATAATACATATTTTATTCATTTTTCACACTGTTTTACAATGTTAAATCATGAGGTACTCTTTAAAATTATTAAACCACTCACCTGTGTTAACATTACTGAACTGGGTATATTATATATACTGAGTTACGTACAAAACAAAGACATATCATGCGAGTATATAATAATTTTAAAACTTCAGAAAATAAAGTCACTTTTTCATTGTTTTCTTGATGAACAAATATAATTGTTGCATTTAATAGGTATTTACTTAGAAGTAGCTATCTTTTATTATACTTATTGATTTTAACAGTTTTTTAATAGGTGATCTACATTGTGATAAATAAACTCAATAACATTGCATAATATTATAATTTAACTGTGGTAAATAAACTAAATAACATCGCATAATATTATAACTAAACTGTGATAAATAAACTCAATAACATTGCGTAATATTATAACTTAACTGTGATAAATAAACTCAATAACATCGCATAATATTATAACTTAACTGTGATAAATAAACTAAATGACATCGCATAATATTATAACTAAACTGTGATCAATAAACTCAATAACATTGCATATTATTATAACTCAAGTGTGATAAATAAACTCAATAAAATTGCATAATATTATAACTTAACCGTGATAAATAAACTAAATAACATCGCATAATATTATAACTTAACTGTGATAAATAAACTAAATAACATCGCATAGTAGCTGCAGATTTAAATAGGACTCTCCGCAATAATTTTTCCTCTATACATTATTTTTAAATTCATTTAAAAAAAATTAGTGTAATTGTGTGTCTGTTATAATTAAACAGTGGCGAGACACATTTTTGAAATCAGGTACATGTTGTAATTATGTCATGGATGGTATATGATTAGGAAGCGATTCGCGTTGTACGGTCATCGAACTGTCTATTTTTGGAAACGAACTGGAAAAGTTTAGGGATGTCGCCTAAGCAACTTCTATTGCGTTTATCATTTTAACTATTGTTTTGTTTTACGTTTGTTATGATTTGCATATTAACCACACCAATTATCCCATTAAAAAAATAGACAATGGTCAATAGCATGAAAAATAAAAGACAAATATTACGTCTGGAACTATGTTTGTCAATGCACTCAATATAATTGGAATATTTTCTCGATTATGACAAATCGGTATTACAACAGTAATATACCATTATATACAGACCACATCTATTAAATGTTAGTTATTACATTTTTTGTTATTCTATTATTAGTATTATTAATTACACGCTTTTAACTCCATGTGCTTATAAAACTTTTTTATGTCCTACGAATTCAGTTTAGAAGTATGCCTCACTTCATATATTTTATATAATGATACAATAATGCATTGTTTACATACATTTTTAGTAAAAATCGTTTAAATTAGTCGTCGTTTTATTAATGCGGAATCCTAATATGATCCTAAATGTAATTGAATACAGTAAAAATTATTTTTATGTGCAAATTCAAACGAGAAGCAACCCTATCTGACCCTAATTTGAACTGCGATTGCGTTTTTTTGGTAAATTGAATCGTACGCAGCAAATACCAGTTTCTTATGTGTGTGATAATTGACATAAGAGACTTAATTAAATTAAGATTTTGCATTCATAAGATGAGTCACCTTATCTGTCTCTGTACATATATATATATATATATACATACATATATATATATATATATATATATATATATATATATATATATATATATATATATATTTTTTTTTTTTTTTTTTTCTACACTTATTATTAATATATCGATAAAAAAGTATAGTCTTGTTCGTAGGTAAATGGTCCGATATATTTAATCAACTTTGATATTATTTATTATGCTTTTTTATTATGATCATAATTTTTTTAATGTCATTGAAAAGTTATAACTTTATCACATATTGCTTAAGCGATCTGTAAGCTAGTTAAAATTCGTTATAGTAATAATCTGTTACATTCCATTGCGATAGGGTATTCTTGTAACGACATGTGTCTAATTGATAGCACGATAATGACGTAGATAACAGTGTTCACTAAAAAGCGCTGTATAACAACATGTGTAGTTAATCAAAATTACTTAGTGTAGCGTCATTTTAGATAATATTTAGATTTAAAAAGCAATAGTTCAGTTAGTAAGGATAGTGCTTACGGTCTCTGAAATTGGACTAGTGGTGTGAACCATTTTCTGGTAGGTAAAATCATGATTAGATAAGTAGAAACAGTTAACAAGAATACCAGTAACATTACAAAATTGCAAATTCATGTTAAAGTTAATTCATTAATGTTATAGCTTTTGGAATATAAACGTTGGTTTAGAAAGTATTGTAGAAAATAGACTCAAGAATTTCTTACCGATTACTGGAACTGTATACGTATTGTGTTATAGTACAACACGATTTTGTTTTTGGAGAAGGGATTATATAAAATTGGTTAGGATTATATAAATACACTCACACATTTACATGGTTGATAGTTCTCGGGCCCACCGTTTTGGCGACGTAGATGCATATATGCAAGAGGTCGGTATTCGTCGTTTGGCCAGCGCGGAGCCCCGACCTTGACCCCATTGAGCACATCTGGGACCTCCTAAAAAGGCGAGTACGATCTGTCCAACCATCCATCATCAACCATCACCTCCACAAAACATCAGGGAGCTTAAACGTGTGATCTCGGCTGAATGGGAACATATTCCATAGGATACCATCAAAAGCCTAGTGGAAAGCATGCCAAAACGATTACATGCCGTAATTGCTGCAAGGAGAGGTCATAGTCGTTATTAATTAATCGTCTTTTATTTATTAAAGTACCATAAAAATACTCGTAGCATCAATTTCAGTATACCCATAAAAATGTCCATTTTCACACAGAGTTCTGCTTACATTGAATAAAACACCGATTTAAGTGTTAAAAAAAATCTAAAAAGAAAAAAAGAAGATTAAAGATATTAATATTATCCATAGAAAAGCCAACGACTGTAAGGTGCCCGTTTTTTTGCAAAGGAGTATATATATATATATATCCACATTTCTGGAGGAACTCCCATTTCTGGAGGAACACCCATTTCCGGAGGAACGGACATTAACTCCTCTACTTAATTAAGATAACGGAGTAAAGTGCATATTTTTATCTTTTAAAATATATTTCCTTATGTTTGTTTTCCACTTCTTTGCATAAAAGAAAGATTTTTTATCCTTGCAGTATGTTCAAATTCGAACTTCACTCTTTAAAATTTGAATATCTGTGTTTGTCTTAAAAAGAGCCTTACCTACATGTTTAACTCTTGAAACGCTTTAAAAGTACTCACTATAGCTATCAGCGCTAGTTCATTCAGGTACTTCTATCTGGTACTTTTTGTTGGAATGCGCAACCGTTGGTAATTTTTTTAAATACGAGTTATTGAGTACACCAGCAATTCGAGCTACGCCATTGTGGCTATGCACAAAGCCATTTCCTGTGTATTCTGATACCTGACAATTCAGACGGGCCTGGTTGCGAACGATAATTAAAAAGATAACGGCTGTTGAGCTCATTTGCGGTGACGAATTATTTTATTATCTGTGTTGTACCATTTAAAACTATCTATTATGAGGCGTAGCTACGCCTCATAATAGATAAATTGTGATAAAACCTCCGATAAGTAATTGACCTAATACGTATTAAATTTCACAAATTGCAAATCTTTTTAAATATGTTTTTAATATAATACAAATGCAAAAATAAGGATACTGAGGAAGTTATAAAGGTTTTATTTCATTGGATGCATTGAACCACAGTCAAAATAGTCGTAAAACAATATTATAGCCAGTGTGATGAGGGGTGGATGTTACCGATAAATCGGTTTTTAATTTAACCGATAGTAATAATAGGCGTTAACAATCATGAAAACAGCTATTAAATATAAAAATTAATATTAAATTAGAATCGCTTTTTTTTAACAAAGTATATATATGTCCCATTGCTGGGCATGTGCTTTCTTATTTTTGGAGGAATAGATGTTAACTCACCGCTTGTCCAATGCGGATTGACATTTTTTATCTAACAATTAATTTAGTAACATGTAATTAATCCTTAGGTTTAGTGAAATATAAAAATCACTGATAATTAACCTGCGTGTTAGTGAAACAAGATTTTTTTTTTCAAGTTTGAATTATAAAAATTAGTTTTCGTTTCTCTGGATATAATTTGTTTATGTCTATTGTGTCTCAAGACATCAAACCATAATTCAAAAAAAAAAATAAACGTGACAGTGAATATAGGATTCAGACGAGAGATTCCTGACGATCTGACGGCCTACGCTGAGTGAGCCTTTTAAAGACGTCACAGCACTACATAGATATATTATAATTTATGCTTTTTCTTTCTTTTATTTTTATATTATTGTGCACATTTTAGTTATTAATTTGTTTTTTCTCTCTAAATGTTGCGTAGGTGTGTATCATTAAACTTATCATTCATTCATTCCGTTCATGAGTGGCAGTGGTATATTACCAATAGATGGTCAGTTTTAAAAATAACCTCCATAAAAATTAAAATTAAGGAGATATTTTTGGTTTTATTCACAAATAAGCAGTGTTGCAATAGTCGTATAATTTTGAATAGTTTGATGTGTGCCATATTACCAGTCACACCAACGATTCTCACGGTTACCGTGTTATCGATCACTTAGCAAATATTTACAGTTCGGTCGTTGGGAGTATGATCTTGTCTGGCGATAACATCGGCAGTAATTTGCGCGTGTTACACGTACTTTGAATATTGATAACTGCATCGAAGTTTTTTCATTTTATCACTTACTTTTTATACCGCACTATTTTTCACAGTGGTAAAATAGCTTACAATATTTTACATTCTAATTATATTAAAGAAAACCTTGATGTTTAGAATTCTAATGAAATGTAGATTGTATATACAAATAACTAAATATATATAAATGAGTGTTATTTGGTCCACTTCCATGCTATTTAATAAAGTTACTTAAATATTTATTTAACTTGACATGGCATTAGTTTATATTATGTAAACTAATGCCATATCAAATAAAATATATTTCAAGGTTCGTAAATCTTATCAGTTACCTAAAATGTTTTCTTTTTTAATTACCTTATACGCTTCATGGTTGAATGGTTTTATGGAAGTTCCATTAAATACTGGACCAACTTAAAAACTAAAGATTCACGTAGTTTTTTTATTTTACATTATTTATTATTAATATATTGTAATATTCATAATTGGTGTCTTTTCGTGAAGGAGTCAGGTGGCTGTTAGCTTTGAGCAGTGATAAAATGATTCTTCGTCGTCTTGGTCGATGTCTAATTCGGAAAGAGGGTGCTGTGTAAATGTTAGTATAATTCTCGTACAGTAGGCAAATAAGTTTTATCAACGCCATCTATTCCTTGAAAAGACCCTCGCATATGGAACAATTAGAAACTTAGATTTGTTATTTAGTAAGAATAGCAAATAGATCGCGCTTTTGCACATTAACAATTAGCCTTCGCCTAGTGTGTCCTGTTTGGATTTGCTTACGATGACGAAGCGTGGGTACTAACAGTTCTGTCTGCTTCACAAGTTGAGTCGCCCGGGGAGCTATGCTTAAAGTTTCTCTGGTGAAACGCAAGAAATTGGCGGGAGAACCAAAGTCACTGTCATAGCTTCTTCGAGTTGCAGACTGAAGTGGCAATGAGCTGGTTATGTATTGCGGAGAACATACAACCGTTAAACTAGACAAGTGTTGGCGTGGAGACCGCGTCTGAACTAACATAGTGTGAACAGACGTAGAGCGGAGGGATGATATACACAGGGCGACTGGCACAGACTGGATGCATTTAGTCGAAGATCAGGAGGCTAGGTGGCGCGCCTTACGGCAGGAAGGGGCCAGCTCCAGGCCAGCCGTGGGCCGTCGTAGGCTGTTTATGATAAAGACTATACTCATAATAGGAAGAATTTATAAAATAAATTGAAAGCATAAACCAACAATGTAAACTTGCGTCAAAAATCAACTCAAAATTAATATGAAATAATTTTGCTCTTTTACCTAAAATTCATGCAAATACAATCAGTTTACCAGTAATTAAAATGTAAGGTTTGTAAAAATAAAGTTATTTTTAATATAAATGAGGTTGTTAGTAAATCGATTAATCGATGAGTCCAAAGATGCGTAGGAAACGATAGAACATTCGGCGTGGGCGTGGAGTGCTCGTATTCACGATATTAAGTGACACTGAACACTCGACGGCCACCGTTATGGAGTGTGTACTTTTTTCTCACCAATGCGGACCAATACATAATTAACATACCTACTAGCTATACAATACGAGAAAACCGTTCCGTGCGACAATCTTTTGTTAACTATTTCCGCGAGATATCTACGCTATGGCTTCCAGAATTTTTGCTTTCCACGTATATATGGCTTTCTTTTTATGCCTCATCTGTGTCAACAGGTTGTTTCGTTCAGTGGTTGAGTGATTTTTACATTGGACTTGGTTTAATATATGGAAGAGTTTTTTTGGCAAAACTGTACTGATTGCGTTCCGGATTTTGGAATATAACATGTAATTTTTTCTTATCTGTTTTATAATTGATAATCATCATTAATAGATTGCTTTTTGAGATCCTATTAAATTCCCACTGTAAGACGTAGGGCCACCCGATTTTTGGTATAAATTGGTATAAATATTAACCCACATTGCTTTTTCATAAAGGTAGATTGGCAGAACATCCAAACTTGAGATGATTACTTGTTTATATTGCCATATAAATGTTTAACCCTATGTAGGGATTCAACACACCACTATTGACTCTGAAAACGGTAATGCCACTGGGTCATTTCGAGCAGACTATAACGGCATTGCACAATTCGCTGCATTGGGCAGGCTTTATCATAACAACATGTGTATAATGGAAAGGAAAAACTAGAAAATATGGATAGGGAATAGGGAAATAAAAGAAGGAAGTATAGTAATACTTAACGCCAATATCCTGTGAGGGTTGTAGTTCTTCCCTTGTTGAATCGGCCTATTCGTGCTGTAACATTGTAAGCATAAATCCAAGCAGGTAAATAAATATGACATGATTTTATCGATTGAAAGATGTAAAAGTATTCTAGGAATGAGAACAGCGTTAAATCAAATGTTCAAACTTTGTGTTGATAAAAAGTGTGATGTAGCAATCTATATACCTGAAAATTTTGAGTAAATTTTATTGAACTCTAGTAAAATTTTACTAACTTTATCATTTAAGAATTCAAACACTTGGTGTTTGAATTGATAAATGATAACGATCAGAATTACTAGTTACTGCATCGAAAGCCTTGAGTTGAACGCTATTAGAATTATTTTTTTCTGAAGTCCATTTGTGGTTACACGATTTCCAAAGTCGACTTCAGTTGTATTAGCGACGCGGCGCGGCGCGAGTGTGTGACAAGAAGCGCTACTCTGTGTTTCATTACTCTGTTGTTTGTTATTTTTAAGTTCGATTACATAAAAATATTGCCTTATAATATATGATGTGTATGTTTTGTAAGTGATTTTTGTTCAAATGAGTTTGTGTTTGAGTACTCAAGGATTAAACAAGTTTCTTAAAATACCTACTAATTAGTCATGGCTCATTCAGGTGTAAGTTCACCAAATCAAGAAACAATTAATAACAAGGAATATTCTTGAGAGATGCTTGTTTTGTTTTTCTAAATTTAAAACTCTTTTTGTTCAGAGACGAGACCAAAGTCTATATTAGCGATTTAAAATAGAGAAATAAAATGAATTTTTTACTCATAGCCCACATTAACGAAACGAACCCACGAAGATAAATACCCAGACTCAATAACTGTAGTCTATATAAATGTTATATTCTTATTTGGAAATGTAACGCGCGACCCTTGGTTTTAAAAACCTGACCATTTCATTAGAGAAAGGGTAGGGTGTAGGTGCGTGTCTTGGGCTTCTTCTCGGGGAGACACCGCGACCTCGGTGTTGGGCTGCGTCCTAAATGTGCAGTTTTGAGCTCAGCGATTGATTTCAGTGCCCTAATTGGTCATCTTGCACTTGTTACACACATCTATAATAGCTTATACATTAAAAATCCTTTTTTAAAGAAAGTACTGCTATTTACACAAATAGTATTTCAAAAGTAAGCACTCTTCACACGTTGCGAAGATAGCGCTACAATACCAACAGAGTTACATCGATGTGCAATACGCACTTAACTTAAACTGTACGTATTTGCATAAGAATTTTGCCAGTTACCTTGAAAGACGTATTTTATTGTTCAAAATCAAGTTATAAATAGATGCTTAACTTTAGAACTTTCCTTTACTATAGGCTAAGAAGAAACTTACAAGGAAATCGTATAGAGAAATTAATGTTTTTAACGCAATTTTTTAACATGAATGTTTCAAAAAATAATTATTATAATATATTTTATATATAATATTTCAGTAACTCTTACCCTCTTTAATTTGTTCCGGTTTAGTGCTCAGTGCTATCTCCTACCTAGGATAATATAAATGTTACAAAATACTTATCATTTTTAAATACATTCTGATATAGTTTACTATTTCCTTTACAGGTTTTCAATATTGAAATTATACTAAATATAAAATAATATTATATATAACCTTTACTTAAAACGGTATACAGAGATTTTAAAAGCAAAAATAAATACATTTAGATTTAGTTGTGATGCCAAACGATCTATTGTTGACGCAATGGAGTCCATCTTCCATTCGATACGTATGACGTTCAATACCATACTTGCATGCATTTCCGTTGGCTTAATCCACATAAGGGTAGGGACAAATTTGTCGATGTCGATAAATTGAAGTTAGATTTTGCACAGTTATCGAAAATCAACATCGAAGCTTTTGGGTATTTTAAACATTTTGGACCGTTTTTTGTGAAATTACGTAATATTCTCATACAATATCGATTTAAAATATTTACTAACAAATAGATATATAGATAGAAAAACAATTGAGACAGGTATTTTTATTAAAAACATTTCTGTATTAAATTTCCATGATTTAATACAATTAATCTGTGTTACGTTCGTTTATACCTTATTTTTATCAATTATTAAATAAAAATAATGTTAAATTATAAAAGAATATATCCGAAAGTATTAAAATTTAATTCATCAAAGAGAGTATTATCTATCAAGTATGTTCAAAGTATAGAGTTAATGCAGAGAACATAATTTCTAAAGTAATAGCAAACAAAGTAGATCACTGCTTTCACACTTAGACAATACAGACATCAACGTATTCGTTATCTTTTTTACCGCCACTCAGGTACAAAGAAATAATGCTTCTTATTCTGCAATATAATCTAGTATTAATGGCGATAATGTCACGTAGAGTAAGATTGTTTTAAACTAAACATTAAAACGTTGAGCACGTAACATTATTATTTTAATTTTTATGTTTATTTGATTGTAAACCGGTTCTGTCTGAGAGAATCAATCTTCTTATATTCTTACATAGCATTTGGGCAGTCCCTTAGCATCTCACTTTCGTATTTACTTGAATTACCTGTCTATTGGAGATATTATTCACGGTTTTAAAATTGTTTTGACAACCATGGAGCCGTAATTCGCATGTGCAAAATGCACTTCATCGTTTTTTCTCATATTGCCGGGCGTAGATCGCGTGTTAAGAACGGCTGCTCAGCTATACCGATGAATGCATTCTTAGAAGTCGTGCCTTCCACGCATACATGCTTCAAATCACGCACATTTCCTATTGTAGACATTTTTACATAATTTTTATTTATGTGTGTTACTTTATCATATGTTTCCATGCCCATAACATTATTTTCAGTGTTATTCGGCACATGAGTTGATATTCTTTTCATTATGTACTACTAAATACAAAAAATTTAAAGCGTTATCAACGCAAAAAAGCGAAAACATAAATATGAAAAAAGTGATCTGAGCCTCGCAATTCTACAACGAATATAAAATTTCTACAACCAATCAAAATTTTGTAGTGTTGAAATTGACTGTTTTTGAGTGAAAGAATACATTTTTTTCAAAAATCAAAGTTTTTTATAGCTCTGGTGGTAAGTTTTCATTTTGCGGTTAACTACGTTTTCGCTTTTTTTGTCGATATATGCTCGTTTGTTGACATTATATGGTTATTAAGCAATGTAAATTTATTAAAGTGAAGTTAAATCAATAATTAAACTAACAAATGGTTTTAATCATAGTTTTTTGTTCTTTTATATACTCGTAACATTTATTCCAAAGTAAAGGGTTGTAGATTCGATTTACATATCAAAACAATTTTTTTAACAGCCCATATATGTCCCACAGTTGAGCACGAGCCTCTCCGTTTCTGGAGGAACGGACGTTGACCCACCACGCTTGTTCATTGCGGATTGACAGGGTTACCAGACTAGGAATAAATATTTGTAATCCATACATATATTTATTTTAATACGGGGATCGAACCCGCGCCATTGACTCTGCAGGCGGAGGGCCCCGCCACAGCCAATTGGTCGTCGTTAAAACAATTACTTGTACAAATATTAGTTTCCAGAATAGATATTTGTTAGTGTGATTTGTATTTTAAAGACATCCGCGATTCAGGGTTAGGCAAAATTGTTATTATTGAAGTGAAATATTTATAAAACAGACATTTCAAATGAAGTATGCCGATTTGTTCCAATCAGCAAAATTTTCTCTCTGAGTAGCCACATAATCGAAGTGTGTTCTTGATGGGCGCTGGGCGATCATCGTACATCTGGCGCCTGTGTCTGTCCGAGGCTGTGTTTAGTCAGTGGTGCGCGAAGGTCAAGGTTTCGTCCGCACCGTTGACCTGACACAAAAAGCTTAGAAGCCTTATCGAAGCCAAACGTTCTTCGTTTTGTCTTGTATTAACGTTTTGTTTATATTCTACTAGACAAGGGCGATTAAAACTTATCATTTAGTTCAATTAGTTTCTTTTATTAATTTTTAAATTTACTATAGTATACTTATACTCTCCGGAAACCGCGTCAGCTTTTATATTAACATGGTTGCTGGGTTAAATCTCTTAATATAAATTTGTTATGTATTAAAAATGAAACTCATAACATGACATTGACAACCCAAATGGCAAAGTCTTCGCTTTTAGAACCAAGGGTCTTAATTCGAATCTCGCATTAAAACTATTTGTATGTCAGGCATATATTCCGAATTTAAATGTTTTCCATGGTATATGCGTTTTTAATTACGCCCGTAACACAATTATATTTTGGGGCTATGAGTAAAGGCTTTATAAAAACTATGTTAAAATCCTCACCGCAAATCATACGATACAATAAAACAATTTAAAAATCGGTAGTTAGAATCAATTTTCATAGTTAGCCGTTATGACTCTAAACTATATATAAATATAAAATGACGGTTTAATAATACAATACGTTTCTAAAGGGATTTTATACCTGACTAAGAAATAAAAACGAGTAATTTCGTTTTTATTTCTTAAAGATTAAAAAAATAAACAATTATTACAAAATTGAAACGGAAAACATATTTCTCACACTAATTATTTTTTAACAGTTTAAAACAGAGACGATTACAAATCCGTTTAATAACTTTGGGAGTAAAGTTATTGTTATCGTATTTGTGAAACGTGCGAATTATGTGATGAAGTGATAACCGTATGACATTGAAATATGCAAGTAGCAGAAACGATCGTGCCGGTGCCTCCACCACGTGCGAAGAAACTCGCGCGCTTGGCTGCTCGCAAGGATCGCGAGCGAAGATCAGTCACATGGGTAGCATCTATAATTTTATTTCACAACATTCAATTATAAATTCTGCTTCTTTGTTGATGGCAACTACAATAATAGAACTGTTTTGCCAGTGTCATAAAAAAAACAAGAAATCTTGAAATTTACTAGTCATCTTAGTCTTTTAGTTACGTCTTAATAAAATGGTGATTTTTTTTGGCTATTGGTTAATGGTGCAAATCGTGAAATGTTTTCGCCATCATTATCATCACCATTTTATAAATACATACAAAACGAATAAATTGCATAATTTCTGTGAACCGATTTCTGCTCATCGTTCTGTTATTTTATTTAAAGTCTAGTTTTTACTTCTTCGCCTACTTCAAGCCTACACATATCTAAAAGGCCGGCAACGCTTCCGTGACTCCTGCGGTGTCGCGATTGTCTATGGGCGGCGTTAATTGCTTTCCTTCAGGCGGCACGCTTGCTCGTTTACCCTCCTAACCCGTAAAAAAAGTTCTCAAAAGCGGTCATTTGGCCGCCTTGGTGGTAGTTTTAGTGTTAAAAACACGAATAATTCTTAAATTAAATCTAAATATAATAGTTTACTGTTGTTAGCAAAGCAACGGTCACACTTTAGGCGACCAAGTACTGTTTCAACCTACTTGTTTACTGTTTCGCATATTTTCATCCACATACCATGACTATACATTTTTTAAATTCTTTATTTTCTATTACAGTAATCAATCAGATCATAACGAAAAGGACTGAGATTTCATAATATTACTGACGTGTCCATTAAAACGACTGTTTGAAACGACAATTTCATAAAATGTTAGAAAAGAAATTAAAAGAAAATGATTTTTTATTTTACGTAGTAAGAAATCCTTAAAATTTATTTCCGACTAACTGATAGTTCTAACCTACTGCTTATATTATATACTACCTACTAATAGACATAAACCTGTTTATGCCGTGAATTGATAAACCTTATTATTCCCTCCTTTTGATAAGAAGTATAAACCACCCACCTTCGTTCGTTTTCGTTGTTCGTATCGTTTTTTGTTAATGAAAATTAGGAATAACTATTAGGTCAGTGTCAAGGAAAGTTTCTTGAAATGTAAAATTTAGTCAGCTTGTCACGTTACATCTAGATAAAATACTGGCCGTTCTAGCAAAACTTACTATGGAATTTTGCAGCGAAGTTAAGAAATCACGATACACCCATTTATTTTATTTCCATTCGCTTTTATGCTGTATAACTGTATTGAACAATATGCCACTAGAATTACACAATATACCTGATAATAACATGTATTATGAAACTGATCGAAGAATCAATAAACATCAATGGCGTTTGTAATGCCATTGATGTTGAAAAAATGTTTATAAATCGTACCATCATTTTGTTTTCACTTTGGCCAGCCTTTTATATTTTATATCTGCGCACAATTTATGACGTCTATTTTCTATTTATTTCATTGTTAATCCTTGTCAGTATTTAATATAATCGCGTGGTCCAACGCACAAAGTTTTGCCGACCAACAAACAAAAAACCCCGAAGAGCACACAAAACGCTCGGTGCTCTCTATACATATGAACAAGTATAGTTCGCTCACAATGGATAGATTGAATGGCGCAAATATCGCGTGAGAACATTTTTTTCAGATAAACCTGTATTGTGAATCTTTTGTTTTGTAACGGTTATTTGTTTTTAAATTTATATGGAGGATGATGATTCCGAAACTAAATAATCGTTTTTATATGTACCGATACGACATTGCAACATTAAATACATAAGCCTTCAACTTTATCAAAGACAGATAAACGCAACTGTAGTGTTGTTCGTTACATTGTTGATTAAAAATTCCTAAAGTATACTTTTTAATAAAAAGACTAAGTAAAATCAAATTTCCTTTAAATAAAATTTAATTCGAAATAAGTCTATATAGTTTAACATTATTAAGATAAGTTAACACTAATTTATTAAATCCATAAACTAAATCACACTCAAAGAACTAGAAAAATACCATATAATGTTCATTCTTTCTTTTAACTTATCTAATAACCGTACTATTTAGGTTTTTAAAATAAATATTTTTTATTGAATAATGTAAAAAAATAATAATAATCTAAAATATTATTTAATATTGGCTGTTTGAAAAATTAATGATATTAGATTAATATTTTTCATATTATATATCCTTATTTTCAGGGACCCGAAACATGGGTAGGTGTGCGGGCATTGCGAGCTAGTTCCGGTGGTATCTTGGATCCTGATGATCGGGTGTGTGATGTAGCAGACGATCGGGAAACCCTCACAGCGGAATGCACAAACCAAGCTCCGCAACCCCGAGCAGCACAAGCAGATGGCGCTAGTGGCTCATCAGCCGGTACCGCCTCACCCGATCTTTTCAGGGTAAGTTGTAGTATATCTATTTTAAAATAATAAGTCGCAGCTGATACATTCCTTATTTATTACATATTTAAAATGTTAATGAATGTAACGTTCAGCTCTAATTCTAATAATTTGTCTTGTCTGAATGGACTTTTACGTTTGCTCAACTATTTTGTTGAAAATACACAAAAATTGACGGAAAATTAAGTGCACTGTGCATAAATTGTCGAATATTCTATGTTGGTTTTTGAAGTTTATCAAAGATTCAAAGTATAATACAAGCAAAAATATTTGTCGTAATTCAAATAGCGTCATACTTGCGATATAAAAGTTGTTATTTAAAATAGGCACATTATTACCGGTCAGACAATAAATTATTTTTGATGTGATATCTTTATTTAAAAAAAAATATTATCTACTAGTTCAGTGATTTTAATTTTGGCTGAAGCTCTCGTAGACATTGTCCAAATAAATGAATATTAAAAAAAACAACAAAAAAAAATAACATGTCTAAACTTGCACAAACTTTGTTTTCTCAAGTTCCAATAGCTCAAATGGTTACTTATGGATTTATCACGTAATCGTTTTTCGCAGAATTTCTAATTCAGAATGGGTGCTTGTTTTTCATATTTTTGTTCCAAGACGTTAATATGTCGTGAAAAGGTATTTCAAAATAATATAAATTTCACTTTTTAAAATTTCAAGATAAAAGATTTAACAAAACCCTTTCATATTTATGCTTGCTTGAAGCATGATTTGTGCTTTTGTGTTTAGGTGATGTGCGAATGAATAATGTTTAATTGGCCACGATTAAAAATTTAATTTATGTAAGTAATATACACCAAAAAGTTACACCTACTCTCGTGTTAACAGTGCTGCAGGTAAGCGCGTATTGAATTGAATGAACAAATTTAATATTGTGAATAAACACATTCTAGTGTTTTACCGTTTCATTCTACACGTGGATAACACTTAAGAACTCTGCGTCTTATTATTGTTAATTATTAAAAGACACAATGTTTGGCTGCAAAAGAAAGCACAGGCGATATTAATTAAAACGAATACGTTATGATCACTTGCATACCATTTGATTTTTTAATTTAATTATTTGTAAATGTTGTGTAATATATTTATTCCAGACCATACTTAAGTCTGGAATTCATTCGACAATACGCCGTCTTACAGTTTGTCATAATTGCCAAGCTCACTATAAGGAAAAGCTAATATTTTTATAATATTTCTTTCAAAATCTTTAATGAATATGAACTAGTGATCGCCCAGTGGTCGGCATTCGACCGAAATTCGTAACTTATTGCACTCTTTCTCCATGTGAACTTTAACTATGTCACATTTCACACTTCTCTGTGCGCGATGTGCTCAACACGAGGAACAAAGTTTTTTCTTACAGCATAGTGTATAAAATACCTAATTTTGTAAATGTGTTTACATTTATATATGTTTACCGCTTTTGTTATAGCACAAGAGGCACTTTCAGTCTATTAATATAACCATCGGTGTGAATGCTCCTGATTTGGAACTTCGGTCTATTTACATTGGTACTAACCAATGTGATTACCACATACTCTGTTTAATCAGTATAAAGATACTATCGTTGTAGTAATTGATAAACATATGTAATTATTATATACGTCGTAGTCGAATCGGCATTATTACGCATGCCGATTCAACTATGACGTTGATCGAATCGAACCGGCATTGAGAAAATCTTCGCCAGTGTCGATGTGCAGACTTAAACTATTTTTTAATTAATAATTTTAGGTCATTTTTTTAGTTAACGATTTTGGATAGATTTTTTATTTAGAAAAAATTAGGAATCTTTCAAGAAAAAATTGTACTTAAAAGTAAAATGTGAACGATGTGAAGCAACTCTGAAATAATAAAGTTGGTTTTAAAATAGTGCTATTATGCATTTTTAGTATGAATTAATTTTACTCGTACCACGATATGTTCGCCTGCGTTCACCGTCATTGATACCAAATGTGTATGTACTTTGTAGATAACGAAGTGAAAGTAGACTAACAACACGTATTTATGCAAAACAAGCATGTGGAATATATTAAAATTATCTGCCAATTTACACTTTAATTCTAAAGCAAGCCCTCCGGTCTGTACATTTAATATGCAAAATTCAAGTAGAATGCAAACAACATAAATAGTAATCAATGACAAAAGTATTTTGGATGAAGACTCCTATATATTTTTAAGCAACGGGGATTTGTTCCATGCGTTCGTTCGCGTCGCTTACGGGTGATTACCGTATCCGTTTACCTGCTTTGTTAAAAAATATCATCATCATGCATGAGGTAATTCATTGGCCCTCCAGGTGCGCCGGGTAGTCCGATCTTCGGTTACACGCATTCAACCTCTGCTAGCTTTGCAATAATCATCAAAAAGTATATATTTTCTAATTAAAATAGTTTAATTCGTAATATACATTATTTGTATTCAAGCTATTAAAAAAAGTCAAAACTAATTAAATTCGAAAAGCTGTAGATCTCAAATGTGCGTATCCTGTGCTCAAGTCTGACACACCATTAATTAAATATTAAGTTATACAAAATAATCTAAACCTAACTAACTTATGACACGTCATTAAGCCGACAAAATGTGACCAGAAAGCTAAAAAGACTATCATCATCACAGACATTCAAAACTAGTGACATAATCAAACACAGTGCAGAAAAAATAATTGTTATCAAAGTGTCGTTTTATTTAAATCTTTTATATTCTGCCAAAGGCTTTTGTAGATACGTTATTATAGTTTAGTGAATTATCATATAAAAACAAAATAAACTAGTCATAAGCATTTGTCACCTGCGATTATTTAATGTTTCATGTGCAAAAGAAGTTACTCGTTGGAATCCTCCGCAAGCGCAATTCAATTCAAATATTATTGTTGTTCAAATAATATAGGTTTTCAGAAATTTTTTGAAAGAAAAATTGATGGTGACAGCTGTGAAGATTTTTTGAAGGTCATAAATTATACAATATTTGTATATTTTTCAGGGAGGCGGTGGCGTTGGTGGTAGTATGCGGGTCCCTAACAACGATTCGTGCGTAGAAGTTGGTGCGGCAGACTTGGAGGACGGGGCAAATGGTCTTCAAGTGCGAAGAGGTAGTGAACCAACGTTACACCAAGACACACTGCCACCTCAAAGACAGGTACGATTACGTCGTTTTTTACAGAAATCTGTGTTTATTTTGGTACATGATAGTTTATTAGGTGGTTCGTTTAAGGTGTCGGAGCAAACGAAGCGCTGGTCTGCGGCGGTGGTGTGCCGCGAGGACAATAACCGAGGGACGCAGAAGCTGCACGTGCCTCTAGACCCAGGCGTAGAGCGACATCACTCCGGGGGACAACACTTTCAGCGACAATCCAATCGGCTCTCCATGCAGTTTTCCGGTCCTGGGTAAATGCTAAATTTATAATATGCGAAAAGTTCATCAATTAGTAACGTTCATTTGATGTTTCTGTATAAAATCTTATGGGAAATCACAGTAATAAACTAGAAGCATTATCATCTTCGAATCCTATCAGTAACGATAACTTGCGTAATGTTTTGAATGGGCCGATGGTGACCGGGGAAGTATTACACCCTTACAGAATATTGGCGTTATGTGGTAACATTTTTCTGTAACTGTTTGTTCGTTGAGTGTAGGGATAAGGCCCTACTCATTTCCTTTTCATTACTTACTTTTTCCGTCTAGATAAATCCTTCTTTTTTTCCTTATTTCCCACATCCGTATCGTATCGTTGCTCATTATTTCTATTCTTTTCTTAAAACAGTTTGAAAGACCAAACTTGTGTTCAAAAATAATTTAATATGAAATAGAAGTAATCATTACAATTGTATATTTTTTTAAGAAGCGGTATTTGGTTAGACGCGGCGGAACGAGTACAAATTTACGGCAGTAAAAGTCTGCCGAGGGACGCACGAAGAGAGCCTTTAGGACAAGACACAACAGCAGACCCCAATCAGAATCACAGGTAATTAAAATAAATCGAACTATAAGAAAGGTTATTGTTATGATACATTGAAGGCGAGTGAAAGCTCATAATCAGATTAATGGAGTCCTGCACTCCTTTATGAAAAGTCAGAATGTGTCTCCACTGGCGGTTCTTCGGGGAGTGCTTGTTCCGACTCTGATGTACGGTACTGAAATTTGGGTTTGACAAAGGAGTCATAAAAGCAGACTGAATGCGGTGGAAACGAGAGCATTGAGAAGTCTGTATGGGGTAACTTTGAATGGTAGAATACGAAATGATCTATGGAACAATTCATTACCTAAAAGACGATTACCAATTTTTTTATGTCACTAGATAGCGCTATTATTAAAACATCAGAAATGGTGTTTTATAATTATACTTTGACACTAATAAAATGTTTATTAAACAGATGTATATTTCTTTAAGTTAAATTATTATCAATGAATTATTTTATTTAAAAATTATTGTTATTTTGTTATCACTGCGGCTGTATGAATGAAAATCATTATCAATCTGTAAAAGAAAACCTCATACCATAATATTTATTTAATTTTAATATTTTTATTAACGTCTTGTTTACTTATATTTTTTCATTGCCGTTTGGTTTGCCATTTGTTTAGTTATCGTTCCTACTACAATCTAAATTAGTTCTACAATAATTAATTCGTAAACATTTCGAAGGGATTTCTTCGGCATCTTAAGTTTCTGGGTACTATGTTAGAAAGAAACTCTATTTCCTCCAAGTCTGATTCCGATGAGCTGCTTGTATTCATAATGCTATTATTATTTTTTAGTAATAATCAGTTATCACTAATAACGTATTTTAAGGATAGAAAGTATAATATTAATAACAAAAGTTAGCGTAGCTTAATAACATCAAACATTAGATAAAGTTATGGAACCGATAAACAGCCAAAAAGGGCTAGTTAGTTTATTCTAATTTTAAACGAAGTTTATCTTACGATGTGCCGTTCAGAAACGCAATTTTGTTATCGAACTGATAGCGCTAACGAATACATACACTACCAATAAAAGTCATTCAGAAACCGGCCATAAAGTGTAGAGGTAAACGGACGAGTTGGCATAAGAAAAATGATGAGTGTGGAGCAAGCAAGAAAAGTGTGCCAAGATCGTAGCAGATGGAGATCTGTGGTCTCTGCCTACCCCTAAGGAAACAGATGTGACGATATGTATGTATGTATATTATAATAGAGTTATATTACACAACTTGCTCTTATGTTTCAGAGTTGAAGACATGCTTCGATGGATGAGTGGGGTGAATAATGTTGCCGATGTACCTGTCCAGGAACGTCCTTTAGACCTTTTACCTGAAGGTAATGTACAGCAACATTTTTAGATACATAAATTTTAATTATAGTATACAAATAACATAGTTAAATAAATTGTTTATAAAGATATCCAAAAGAAAAATAAACTTAAGATATAAAAAAAGTATAGTGAGTGATCTAATCACCAGTGGTGATGTTTTCTGCTAATTAAGAATAAAATGCTTACGCTACTTACTTTTATCCATAATATAAAGGTGAACAGATAAACTGTAGTCATTATTACTATCCCAATATAAAGTAATTGAACATTATATTTCTATCATCACAATATATATATTATATATAATATTTTATTTTCTTAACATAATTATGACTAGTATATATATATATATATATATATATATATATATATATATATATATATATATATATATATATATATACATACATATATATATTAATTTTTAAATAAAACTAAGAATAGTTCTCAAGTGAGGAGGATGTTTGCCTCAATAGGCCTTCATTGCTTAGGGGCCCTTGGCCAGCAGTGGTCTGTCATGTTCTTAGTGATTATGATATATAGAGGTTATAATAATAAATGAGTCATGTACTAATATGTTTTTAGTTCGAATTTACGAAGAGAGGAATGGGAAATTCTGGGTTATCTTTTTTTGTAAATACATAATATCTAGTAGAGAGTGAGTTTGCTTATGTCAAAAAATTAAGGAAGAAGGATAAAGAATTATAACTAGTCATAGCGATCCTTTTTAAGTAATTCAATAATTAGGTTAAACTTTAAAAAAAGGTTGTTATAAAAAATATTTAACATATATTTATAGGGTACTAAAGAAACTTTAATACAATTTTTTTGATCCGCAGAGACATTAATTTTCACTTTAAATAAATGAAAAAAACTTACAACAAACTGACTTACAATTAAATTTGCTTTACTTACTTTGTATTCTGCAACAGCCATCACCCATTTCCATCTGTATGTACTGTTATTTATCTAATAATTTAATGTGTATCAGTATGTGTGTTGCAGAGGGAAATAAATTATTTTCAAATTGATGAATACGCCTGTTTGTACAGTGGGCCGCAAACTAGGACAATCTGTTATCTTGAGGCTCCTTTTTATGTAATGAAATAAGCTGTGTGGGTTAATAATATTATATTATTTATTATAGTATTAGCATTTGTTTTGATTCTTTCATTTATTATCATGACTATCTCTTTATATAATTTGTACACATTTGGTTAACTTAATCTTTTAAGCATATTTAATTCATGTTATACATATGTATATATTTAAATGTTGTGTTACAATAATTCTGTTCCTTAGTTCAAGTTGGGGAGCGTGCAATATCCGGTCAGGAAGTGCCTGTAAGCCCGAGCAGCAAGCCTGTGTCCGGGGCTACACAAACCATAGCAGTTACCTTGGTCAAGGGGGAGAAAGGGCTCGGTTTCACGATCACCACACGGGACAACCCAACGGGGGGACATTGCCCTATTTACATTAAGAATATATTGCCTAAGGTGGGTGTGTAGATACATTATATAAAAGTTTAATAAAAATTAATATTAGTGGGATAATTTTTTGACTTTTATTGGGTCCTCTTTGCTGATTCTCCACTTCTTCGTCGGAGACCATGATATCCGGCCAATATATTTTTAAGATTAAGCGTCTGCCTACGCATTACGCCCACGCTTTTTTTGCGCACAGATTAGAATAGTTTATTTTATACTACTTAATAGGTTTACAATTTGTAATTAGATATGAGTCGATCTGAATAAAAGGCTATATTTTTATAACGTACCCAGGGCGCAGCTGTGTCGGATGGGAGGCTGCGAGCGGGCGACCGACTGGTGTCAGTGAACGGAGTCGCGGTGTCGGGACTCACGCAGCAGCAGGTGGTGACGCTGCTCCGCAACACGCCACCCGACTCCGCCGTCGACATTCGCATCGAGCGGAGCGTGACCAACAGGACGCAGGTATAGTTTATTTTGATTTATATTTGAGCATTGTATATCGCTAACAAGACTCTTACTTCATTTTCATGTAATGTGTGTACAGGACAGTTTTCTTCTTGGAATATTTGAGCTAGTTGATCCAAATTTGGAAGTTTCTCTAATATTCCAATGAAACCCTTTTTTAATAAACACAGATGTTGTGCCACAAGCACTAAATGCATGCAGAAATGAAATGTGTTTTTTATAATAAGAATATTTATCAAAAATTTTGAACGTACAGTTGACCTTGCATTATGTTGTAGATAGTTAAGCGCTGCGCATTCATCGCTCTATGTCTCAAAAACGGTTTGATGTATAAAATAATGTATTACACGAAAATTATAGAAAATTTATTTCTCTACAATATTTATAATAAATGTAAATGGCATTAAAGCCATAGGAAACGAGATATTTGCAAAAACCGATTTTTTTTACCTTTGACCTTGAATATTTTAAGACGCGGACAGGAGATTTTATGAAACTTTTGAGAAAACTTTTAGAGTGCCAAAATTAAGGTGTGTACGAGTTTTCAGCTTATTATTTCTCATTCCGAAGTGAAAACGCCAGTATGACTGGACTAGTATTTATAATTAGAACTTAAAATACTTTCCCTTTCTTACGACACTTACCCACAGACTATTTTTTATTTATCTATACTTCATGTACATTTATAGTACATAAGGCAGACTTAGTGTTGGGAAACATTTAGTTAAATAAAGGAATATCAATCATAAATTATATCAGGTAATTAAAAAAAAATTCATAATTTCATAGTCATATCAATTAGTTATTTAATAAAAAATTCAAAATTAAACTACTTAATACCAGGTGATCCGCAAGACCATTTGCCCGCTTTGCTATAAAAAAAATATATAATTTGAGAAAATGAGATCCATGAAAATATTTACAAATTTACACAAATAATCATTACAAATTTATTATTTCCTTTATATAGACATACACACACTCCCTTTATATATTTAAATATCTTGTTAATAAAATACTTTTTAATCATCAACTCGAGTTCAAATTTATTTTTTAAACTTGTAGTGACATTTGATATAATTACACTTCTTTCAAATATTAATTCATTAATTAAATTAAATCAATAGTAGGAACTGACTTTAAAAAATTATATTTTTTTTGTATTCTAAAGAATAACTTAAGTGATAAAATAAATTATTAATACATATTTTATTAATGTATTGCACATTTTAATGTTTTTTAGAGGGTAGAGCCGCAACAAAGTCCAAATAAGTACGTCGAGATGGCAATAGGATCCACTAACAACGTAATAACGAAACCAGGAGAAGCTAAAGTAGCGGAGAATGGCAGAGTATCCAGCATGGTGAATGCTATCAATCAGAACCAAATTTCAAACTCAACTAACAGTTCAATAAGAGGCAGGATCTCGAAAAGTTCATCTAAAGATGACCTTTTGAATAAAGAACAAATTCTGGATTCGGCGATTAAAGAGGCTTTAAATTCATCTACTAGTTCTGTAAGTTTTCAAATCATTATTATTTCTAGGTGGTATTATCTTTAGGTGTAGTTTAGACTAAACATATGTGTATCAGTAATCACAATCGTGAATGGCGTAGAAACACATAGAGGGCAAACATAAAAAGAAACATTAATTAAGTAATGATATAGATAACATACATACATATCGTCACGCCTGTTTCCCATAGGGGAAAAGAAATTTAGGTTGCGGATGTGGATGGAACGGTCGGTAGGGGAAGACCACGAAAAAACATACCTTGACCAAATTGCCGAAGGTTTTAAGAGAGGTTTTAAGGCGAGGTCAAGAGTTCTCTTAACCGGCGGGCTTGCATGAGGAAAGTGATGAGTGTGGACGAAGCAAGGAAAGTATGGCGAGATCGTAGCAGATGGAGATCTGTGGTGTCTGCCTACCTAGAGATAACATAATTGTGATTAACAAATATAATTAATAACAAAAAATAAAAACCTTATTTCAGATTCCTGGTTTTCGAAATCGTAAGATCTTGCATTTAGATGTGCCGGTCCACGATTCGGAGAAAGCAGGACTTGGCATCAGTGTAAAGGGGAAGGTGACCGTAGGACCCGCGCCGCAGGATCTTGGCATCTTCATCAAATCGGTCTTGAACGGTGGAGCGGCCTCCAGGGACGGAAGGTTACATTTTACATATATTTCTTACTATTTACGAATATTTTCTAATTAACTAACTGTGTTGGCGCAGCGACCTAAAATGGGTTTTGGCCTCCGAACAGATACATATACAGTCGACTCTCGATAATTCTAAGTTGAAGGGACCTTTCTAATACTTCGAATTACTAAGAGTTCGAAATGTTGAGAGGTGTGTGTTATTGTGGTATTTATTAAAATGTGAAAGGAACACGTGTTCCTTTTACATTTTAATAAATACTACTTCAAGATTACTGAATTTTAAATGTTAAAACGTAAAAGGAACAAGATTAGATATGTACCAACTAATAGCTAAACTGCAAATTGCATAGGCCTACATGATCGTTTGTGTGTATATAAGTTTCAACGTGTCCATATTTCGATTTGTCGAGTGTTTACGTGAAATAATTTTAAATTACCGCATGTTTTTGATAATTATGGATTATTTTTTACCAAGTATACCAACTTCATTGAATTTATTTGGTTTAACGAGAGTTTTGCTAGGGACCCAACAATTTGTTGGAATTATAGAGAGGTTTGAATTATCAAGAGTCGACTGTGTGCGTAATACAAAAAGTGTTAATGGAGAACTTGGTGCCGCGCAGACTGCACACTAACGACCAGCTGGTGTGCGTGAATGGCGTGTCGCTGGTGGGGCAGTGCAACGCGGACGCGATGGAGACGCTGCGCCGCGCGTTACTGCACGCCCGTCCCCAGGTGCGCGGCTCCATCTCGCTCACCGTCGCCAGGCGCACAGGTACCATATCTTTTCTTCTCCCTCAATGTTAAAGATCTTACAAACATGCATACATATTATCACGCCCGTTTCCCGTAGGAACAGGCAAAGACCCCAAATCTCCATCTGCTACGATCTAAGCATACTTTTCTTACTTTCTCCACACTCATCACTCTCCTTATACAAGCTCGCTGGTTAAGGGTATTTTTGACCTGACTTGCTTTTGACTAATGTTTCTATGGCCCCCATACACAGGGCGTCCAGAGTGCTCCGCCATCGTGTTCTAACTTAAGCGCGCTTTATTTCCCTGCAAGTCATTCCGATACTACCCACTTCTACTATCATCGTCGTCGCGTCGTATGTTTGCTTGGGGTGGCCAAGCTTTCTTTTGTCTTGAAGGTTTTACATTAGGGCCTACTTAGCTTAAACTTCGGCAATTTGGTTAAGGTACGTTTTCCCTGGTCTTCCCAAACCGACCCTTCCATCCACATCCACAACTTCGATTTGTCTAGCATCCATCGTCTAATAAATCTTCTTTATCTTTTAGTCCATCCCGCCTTACACATTCATTATAGCGAAACGGCTCTCCTTTAGTCGCTTTTCACTCCGGCGGGAATCAGGACGTGATGAATGGCTAACCTCGTCGCCATTTTAAACAAATTAGGTTGATCTTAACTATATATTACATCATTATTCACTTCCCTTATGTCGTTTCCGGCGTAGAATAGGGCCACTCCATTGCTTCCCATGGGTGTTGTATGAGTCGATTATATATGCCATTTGATGGGCATTAGCGTCCACCTAAGCAATAAATATTAAGCTACATGACGACAAACAGAGGCCAAATTCTAGCCGTAGAGTGTATTGATGATAACTAACTTTGTTGGCGCAGAGACCCAAAATGGATCTTGGCCTTCGAAAAGATCTTACCCCACCGTGCCCTGTCTTGCGCTACTTCCTGCCAGTTGCAGATTTGAAGGATGCGCAAGTTTTCCTCCACCTTGTCTTTCCGACGGCCGGTCGGGCGACCCATATACGCTCTCTTGACTGCAATCCTCCCCAATCCTCTGACGTGGCTTAACCAACAGAGTCGGTGGGCTTTAGTCTCTCCGATTATATTGGGAGTGGGTCACCAGATAGTCGATTTCGGCATTTTTTCGATTTCGCCAACTGCCATCATCTCTTTTGGTTGGGCCCAGGATCTTTCGGAGGACTTTTTGTTCTGCGACTAGAAGTTTCTTTTCTTCCTTTAACGTTAGTGTTCAAGCCTCACAGCCAAATTTAATATTTATTCTAAAGTGAATAGGCCTAATAAATACATAGATTCGGAGTTTCGTCTTAATACTGAGAAGCTTTCTCCACTGTTGGTTCCAGTCACAACGCAACCCAGGTATTTAAATTTTAATTTAAAATTTAAATACCTGTATTAATGATGATGATTCATATCTCACATATATCTACATATACATACGTATGACATTAACTTGATCAATTGAGACGTATTGCAAAGAAACGACGCGATCTTCTTAATGAAATATTATATTTGTTGATGATTATTGTTATTGATTATATGTGCTTGATGATCATCGGTCCACAAAAATGCAGTTTTCTAGAAACTTTTTCACTCTTTCCACACGCAACCACTCTTTGTTACCATCAGCTATATTTTCGAAACAATGCGACATTGAATTCTTCCAAAAACGTCTTTCTTAAAGGCCGGCAACAATTCTACAATGTTTTGATGTTGCTGATGTATATAGGGCGGCATTGGTACGCTTGTTTAATCTGAAAAAATATTTTTTTGCAAAACACCTTTCAAATTGACATATGAATCAATCATTAACAATTTTAAAAAATATGCTTTTTCCCATTTACAGATAGTATAGATAATCTCGCTAGATGGAAAGATGATACACCACCAAACGGCAATGATACTACAAATTCAAATGACAACAGCAATTCACAAAATTTTAACACTGTCATATATAATACGAACGATAAAGAGAACAAACCAGATTACAGTCAGAAGTTTGAAGTCAATCAGAAAGAAGTAGGTATCGACAGTCATGACGGCAGAAGTAGCAAAAAGCACGCGTCAATTATTACGATAAATAATAATAATAGTTGGGTCTCCAATCAGTCGGATGACAGCAAGGGGTATTTAGAAAGAGACAAGGATAGCGTATCGCATGACACTAAAAGAGATAGCTTCGAATGGAGTCGGTTAGATGGCTGGAACCCAGTGATAGACCGACTGACGGGGCTTCGGAATGAGAGCTACTACATGGCAACGCAAATAGACGCGCCGGTCGCTAACGGCCATCATTATCGTCAGAACTTAGGGCATGTACACATGTCGCGGTCTCCGCCTGCGCACCATAACATTATCATAGAGGAAGATTATGCTACGACGAGGTAATTATTTCTTATATCATTTCTGGACCCTATGGCCTTTACGCTTACATGATTTGTTGTTACTTACATATTACTGGACTTTTATGGTCAGAATTTAAAGTATACTTTAAATATTAATTATAATTCTAATTCTCTTTTGCATGATATACGTACCCAAAAATATTAGGTTTGCGAAAAAGAAATCCATTATTTTTACGTGAAATTCCAAACTTTATTTAATATGTTTCGGATTGTTTGATTTGGGTCAAGTATGAACCGTTTTGTTGTATAATTTGTTGCCATTTTAAAGGTACCGTACCATAAGAGTTTATAAATACCTGAAATAACTTTAAGAAGCGGTAGTTTCATGAAAGTAAAATAGTTAATAACTAATAAAATAGTTAATAAATACTTCTCATATATGGCGTGTAAAAGGGGTGGCGAATCGGGAAGCGAGAGCGGCACTGGTGGGGGGTTCAGTCGCGACGCGGTGGGTCGACGCTCGATGTCGGAGAAGCGACACGCGGCGCTCGACGCCAAAACCACTGGCACTTACAAGAAAATCAAGGAGATCAAGGCCGCTAACAGTAAGTAATACTTGATTATAATAAAAGGAAAGCGTTAGTAGCGGTTGTCTATTCAATTAGACTAGTGGTACTCAGCCTATTTTATGGGGGTCACTAACACGTGTTGGTGTCGCGGCCCACAAAAAATAATTAGGTAATGATTTTTGACACAGTTGTATCATATAAATAAATTCAAAACAAGTCACGACCAGTAAACAAAGAGGGACCGTACATGGAAGTATGGAAGCCAAGGAAAGGGAATTCATGAGGTCTCACTCGCTCGATACAGAACTCAAACCGCCCAATGCAAAACATCGCTAATCCAAACACTTGATTTGTCGTATTTACGAAAATACTAAATGGACGTACTGTGATACAGACGTCTGCTGTAAATTGAAAAAAAAATAAAAAAAATTACTGTGTATTACGGCAAATTACCGTATCAATAATAGCGGCGCGGTAGTGTTATATAGAACCTATTTACTCAGCGCGCTCTCAATTTTCCTTATGGACGCCAAATTCAACATGATTTAAAATAAAGTACCACCAGATGGGCCAACTATAATACAAAGCCCGGTGGGCCGCAGGTTGTGTACTAGACTATTGCTATTGTTGTTGATTAGACAGACATGCTGAATTAGACAATTAACAGAGTCAGGCGTTACTTTGCGGAAATCCATTATTATGTGGTCAGTCAGAATTTCTACTTGGCTACAGTACACGACACGTGTTTCACCTCAACATGAGGCATAATCAGGTATAGTAGACTCTATGGAATACAACCGTTGAACTAGTTAACGGTTTAAAGGAAAGTGGTGGTGTGTATTTGATGTGGAGTGTTGCTGACGGTCGTTATTCGGTAATATTTAGTTTAAGTTCCATGTAAATCCACTTTGCTCAGTAAAAACACACATTATTTTTCTGGTTTTACGTGGTTGTCACGGATGTTAGCAAAGTAATAATTCTAACTGTCCACATATTCAATTAGCTTTTTTTGTGATGTGTTATTTGAATGGCTTTCGCAATTTATAATGCCTTATATAGTACTTTATCTGAAGTTCTGAATGTTTATGTATGTTGAATTAGGTAGTAGGCCGATATAGCGATATATTGTCTTCTAGTAAATTTTTTAGACTACTAATCTGTGTATCATATCTGTGACAGAAATATAGTAACGTATTATTCTATTAAAAAAACAGTATGATTTGAAGTTTACGGTAATCTTTCTTTATTTATCTAACAATTCTCAAGAATTTGTGTTGTCTTTTACTTAGTGAGATAACATACATTTGAGAATAAATAACATTTGGTTAGCGTGCAAAACATAATAGTACAAATATAAATTAATGAGTTGTCAGTACACTCTTAGACAAAATATGCATAGTAACACAAACCAATCACTCAATCAAAATGTTAATTCAATATTGTATGTGACACGTACGGAAAAGATTATAGATTTATATATTTTTTAAGTTTTTGGACACAGATTTTGGCACAGAAGAACGTGAATTCACAGAAAGTTGTCATGTTAAATATAATTTCCTATAATTAAATTATTTTTCTTACAGCGATGCAAGTAGGACCGTCTCTAGGGATGCGGAAGTCGTCTAGTTTAGAATCGCTACAAACAGCGATCCAGGAAACTCAGAAAAATCCACGGAACGAACCACTTTATGCTCGAGCACACCCACGTGAGTTATACAGTTATTCTTTGAACTAACTCGTAAAATATGTGTTTTTCAATGAACATCACACGGCTTTCTTATTTGTAGACATTGTAGAACTTAGTTTTTCTGTAATACTAGTGTCGTTAGATTTCAATTCTTTGGAAAGTTTTCAGGCTAAACATTGTATCAGTGTTTCTATTGAACACGAATCTGTCGAGAACATTTTATAATTTTCATTAATTCTATCATATGTTTCTTTATACGTTAATTGTAATATAAATAATCATTTTCGTACATAAATCAATACTTGGGCACAAAACAGGATGAATGAAAGACGACTGACAAAAAAAGTGAACGATGCGGATGTGGATGGGAGGGTCGGTAGGGGAAGACCAAGGAAAACATACCTTGACCAAATTGCCGAAGTTTTTAGGAAAGGCCAAGACAACAGTACTCTTAACCGGCGTTATTTTAGTTTTTAAAGTTTGCATGAGGAGAGTGATAATTGTAAAGGAAGCAAAGAAAATATGCCGAGATATTAGCAGATGGGAGATATGTAGTCTGTGCCTACCAGAAACAGGCGTTACGATATTTATGTACATATATATATAAACATTCTTTTTGCAATTTCAGCGTTGAAACACTGGTTGACGGACGACAATAACGCTCCGGAGCATATAGTAAGAGGATCACCGCAACAGTCATCATTGTCGCACAAAAAACCGTCACTATTGAAGTCATTGTCAACGATGTTTAGGTAAATTATTGTTAATTTTTCATATTCAGAAAATCTATTTTTTTTTTGTACATATTCGGTTGAGAGCTCGTTAATAAATTGTTGCTATGACGCTGTCAATCTTTCTGTACTTTTAAATTAAACGTTTATTTATTTTGTGAATAATATAATACAAAGAGTTATGAAAAAGGGACATTTATCTTACAAAAAAAAAAAATTAAAAGAATCAGGCACATGACAATAAGGCGAAGTCGAAATTTGGAAGTGTTAAAAAAACATTTTCCATATTTTTACAGTTTTATTAAAAATACTATAAATATTATATTAGTTCACAGTGTTATTTATTCTTTGATATTTCGATACTCTTACATTTGATTATATAGACTTCAATATCAATATTTATTTAATTTTTTTTTTTGCTTCATTGTGAGTGCTATTTGTTATGTTTCATTATTACTTCATAGGATCGGCAAACCTCATAAGAAAAATGAAAATGAGACATATGGGCGTTCGCAGCCTGGAAGATCTTCGGAAAAATCATTGTCAAGAGAGGCTCTGGAGAGGCATAACCGAATAGACGAAAGGATAGAGGAGTCCAACTCGAATTCACAGAGGTGCTCTTTTATATTTTTTGTTTACATATTAGTTAATGTAATTAACCTTTAATAGTTATTAATGAATATGTTTTTTTATAAAATTTAAATTTTCGCTTCGGCACACAGAGATCTTACACAGTTTTTGTTTTTTTAAATTTATGTTCAATTTATATATTGCGGTAACGACAAAGAAACTAGCGCAGCGATTTGCTGTGGTAATACCAAAGCACTTATTATACCCTACTGGCCACGATAAAAGCGTTTCTTACTCATGGTCTTTTTTTAGTTATAATGTAAGAAACAGAATTATTTATTTGACATAATTTTGAATTAAAGTGTAAAATCGCATAAAATAATAATATTATTACACCAATAATAATATACAATCATGTTTTACCACGCGGATGTCGTCTCTAGACGACGCTCGTAGCGAAAGGGTTAAATATGGATATAGCATTCTGTTCATTAATACTTTTTCTTATATTTTTTGATATATGTATAATACGACATGGCATACTGTATGATATCATATGTAGTGAATGTGCGACAGGGAGGAGACGAGTCGTTCGCGGCAGAGTAGCACCGAGCGTGTTCGCTCGGACAAGCGTTCGCATGCGCCGCCGTATCGCGCGCCGCCCGCCCGCACCGCACCCCATGCACACGTAAGTCCCTTCTACATCGTAAAACTGGCAATACATGTTGGCCGAGCTTAAGCCAACCCGCCAAACAAATTGATACAAGGCAAGTACTATTATCGAGACGTTTGGCAAGTTTGCAGCCAACTGCGTAATGGTGGACGGACAAAAGTGTGAATACTATTGGCCAAGCGCACGTGAACGCCTTTGATTTGTGTAGAAAAACCGACACCGCTCCGATGTGAAACAAGTAATCGCGAGCGACTGCGGGTTGACAAGGCGAGACAAATGTGCTGTCTATACGTTGGTATTGACCTTCTCTTGGCAACGCTCGACCAGCATGTATTGCTGGCTTTAAAATGTGGCATATACAAGTGTTCTCTTGTCAGTATAAAAAAATTACCCACTTTTATTTTAAACATATTTTTTTTCATGCACAATTAGCTTCATACGATTACAAACGTGTGGGTAATGCGTGTCAATAAACCGCACCATTGTTTTAAAGAGGTTATTGATCTCTTTGCTTGTATAAAGGGTCATTGATTCCTTTTCCTTTAAAGAGGTCATTAATTCTTTTACTTTTGAACAGTTGAGTTTCTCCTTGACGTACGTTCATTAATTGTCTTTTACATACATTTTTATGGATGTAAAACACAATAAATAATCTTTTATTATGTATTGTTTGTGGTATTCGGATACACATAAATTATGTGTAATTTCAATGGAACGTGAATTAGATTAACAAGTTTTCTTATTTTATATTAAAATGTACTCGTTCTTAATATAAACATACTAATTGTATTGTATTTTCGTACTGATATCACATCAAAACCTATAAAAAACAAGACTTTATCTTAATTAAAGTACGGAAAAGCAACATACCAGGTATTGCAGATGATTATGAGTGGCGTTGATTGTTTCCACTCTATAGTAAAAAAATCAGATATAAAAACGCTTGAATTCACCGCCAAAGATTTTCAACAATTATGAATGTTTAACAATGATAAATACCCCTACTTTCAAAATCCTTCCACATCTAGCGCAATATTAAGATTGTTACTATTTGTTTTTGTTTTAGGCAATAGACACGGGATGGGGACCGAGTGGACATTATGTTAATTACGAAGAAATTCAAAACTTTAAGTAAGTTTTTGCTAATTTATTTTTTCTTTAGCATAAAATATATAGAGCTTAGAGTACAAAGAAAGAGATACTCCGAGTTTTTTTTTTTTTGGTGTATATGAATCTAAGTGAAGACCACCGGAGAACAATAGTCAATACTTACTAGAAGAGCTATATAAGTAAACTGAAGTGGAAAAGGGCAGGTCACTTTTGTCAGACAACCGAAAACCGTTTGAGTAGACGTGGAGACCACGTCTTTGCATCCATTAGTTGGGACGGCCCCGGTTGATGGCGCGATTATGCACACAGGGCATCTGGTAGAGACTGAATGCGTAAAGCCGAAGATTGAGTTAGATAGTAACCATGATGATTTTATATTCAATTTATTTTGTAATTTATGACGACATTCTAAGATAGGCATTGTTTTGTTACAGCGCTCGTCGCGAGAAATTGAGTGAGGTGCAAATCGGACAGATGAGGCTACAAATGAGCGCGCAGAGAGCAAAGGCTGAGGAAGAGAGGTAAACGAAAACACACGTATATGTTTTTATTTAATAATGATACTATTTTAACGACGGTGACTTTAAAAAATATATGTTATTTTTAATTACGTTTTACTTCAGATCGTATTGGTCTTGGTCTATGTAGGTGCCCTCGTATCACTGTAAAAAATATTGTTCCATACAATTACAAACGCGTGGGACAATCTGTTTAATGTGATCACGTGTCAGTGAACCACAATACGCTTCTGCTTTTTTGTAAAAAAGTCATGGATTTCTTTACTTTTAAAGAGGTCATTGATTCCTGTAATATTAACTCAACAGTTTTTAAAATATAATGTATATAGTGTAGAAAAAACATTATCACATTTAACTTAAACTTATCTATGTGTTATTTTTATACGAGAAAGAAATATTATGTTTATGACGAATACTTTTATAGGTCTAATGACCTATAAAATAATGCAAAATTGCATTATTCATTTTCTTCCTATTCCTTCTCTACAAGTGGTCGTCTCGTGGTTGTGGGCAAAGTTTGCCTTCTCTGAACGGAATCTGTCTTTTGGTATCGAGTCTAGGCTCTTTGGACGGTTGAACTACTCATGTTTAACCGATGTGAGACGTAACATTGACTCCCTCTTCCAGCAGCGCTATGATTTTACTAGCTCTTATTGCTTTTTTTGCCATAACAATAGACTTTAAGTCACAATAAGGCAGGATGATGCGACAAACATAAATTATTCTACTAAAAATAACATAAAGTTAGTTTTAGTTGCCTGATACACAACAACAAACCCGCGAATAGAAAGTAAAAGGTCTCAAACTAAAAAAAAGGATTCGAATTTGGAATTAATTTATTTTCATACCCAGGCTCTTTATTAAGTGTCAGTAACAAAGTTTGGCTATTAAAACCTCTTTAAAAGTAAATTATTACCAATAATGTAGAAACATCAAAACCGCCCGTTTTCTGCAAAGGAGTGTATTTCTTACTCAAAACTATATTATTATTATATGAGCGTGTTGTCTATATATAAAATTATAATTGTTCCCCTTTTTATATACAATTACAAGGTATCAAATATTATGATATACACAATACACGAATAATTATTAATAACATTTTTCTTTGTTTCCTGCTATCGTTGATTCGGTAAGATGCATGTGTCTTGTAATTATCATTTTAATTAATAGCCTTTATGCATTTTGTTACACGTTGCCCACTTCAAATTCATTATTTTTAATGTATATTTAACTACCTGCAACTGTTTTTTATTATTATTTATACAACGCTGAAAATTTACTGTATTTATGTACGTGTATATTATATTGTATTAATATTTAAAATATGATCCATTAATATCATTTCCGAGGCCTCAACGTTCCCCCCTTCCTTTATTTTATTTTTTTCCTTTCGTTTACATTTTTGACCTGTATGTAGTAAGTAGGCAACGCATCTTCAGTATTCATGGTGTTGTAGATATCGATGGGCGATGGTGTTATTAGCCATATTAGGTGACTCGTCTACTTGTTTGCTTACCTCTTTTATAAGTAAATCTTAGTGTTTTAACGAACTGAAAATAAGAGCAGATAACCATTTTGTTGTATTATTATTATTACAAATTTACATTTACCTAACTCTTATTCATAGATTTCTAACCTTTTATGAACTGCCTTTAGTAAGATAAACGTTTTAGATGGCTAGATAAAATGTTTTCTCATGAAAATATAGGCATTTCATAAGTCACCCCATTTGCCCTTGGACTCGCTTTCGCCTTCCATAAAAAGCTCCAGCACCTACTAGAGGGCCGTACCGTTCCCGTTGGGAACCTAAGTTCAAATGTATTCCGAATGTCTTAATCGACTTTAATTGATTCAGTACTCAAAATAAGACCAAAAAGAAATAATTATGAGGTATTTAAACTTTTTTAAATAATATGAACAGTTTCCAAGTTGAGTATTGCTTGTTTATTCAGCTAATGTTACTCACACAGTAGAATAATGTACTAGAAGCGTTTCGCAACCATGAATGTACCGATTTTTTTTCATTTATAGGTTTAGACATAGTATTAGTAAAACAATGTTTATGTTCCATCCATTCTCATATTCTTCGTTCTTCGGATCGCTTTGCTTCAACATGGTTGGCAACCATAATGTTTTATTGTACACATACATACATATCGTCACGCCTGTTTTCCGTAGGGTTAGGCAGAGACCACACATCTCCATCTGCTACGATCTCGGCACACTTTCCTTGCTTCCTCCACACTAGTCACTCTCCTCATGCAAGCTCGCCGGTTAAGTGTACTCTTGACATGGCCTTTCTTAAAAGCTTCGGCAATTTGGTTAAGGTGTGTTTTCCTTGATCTTCCCCTACCGACCCTTCAGCAATGTAAATTTCTTTTGTCAGACATTTTTCATTCATCCTCTCTAAATGCACAAACCATCTAAACATCCCTCTCTCAACTTTTGTCACGACACCTTCTTTTACTCCACATCGCTCACTCTTATATCTTGTTTCCTTATTCTATCATTCAAAGTTATCCCACATATACTTATATCTCATTTCCACCGCATTCAGTCTGCTTTCATGACTCTTCTGCCAAACCTAACTTTCACTACCGTACGCAGAGTCGGAACAAGCACTCCCCGATGAACCGCCAGTCGGGCCGTTTTAGACACATTCTGACTTTTCATAAAGCGCTCCATTAAAAAAATGTTTGCAGAAAATGTAAGATAAAAAATTGTTTTGATCTAGTAGATCTGCTATAATTGTGCTATCTGTTCACCAGTCGTCGCGGGGCACCGAGTGGATATCATTCCCAGCGCAGCTGTAGAGAGGGCGGTACACGGCCGCAATCTAACTACTACGAATATGAAAGCGCCCCGCCGAGGAGACCCGGAAAACTGTCACACTACCACTAATGACAGCAGAGAACGAAGTGTTGCCATTTAAAGCAATCGTAGAAGCAACCACTCATCGACTTTTCTAGAGGCTTTAAGGTTCTATATTATTAAGTTACACAAGTATATGTTGCGTTCTACATTACCCAGTTGTTATTTTTATGTTGAAGGTCAATTCATTTTTTATCTGTGAGTCCAACGACTTATTTAATTATTTTTATGGATCGCGCCTGTTTTTAACTGTATAAAAATTAGTTACTTACGTTTTGATTATTTTCATAATAAGTTGCCAAAAAGAACTGATACGTGGTAATTTTATCTTAAGTACACTTTTTATTTAAAGTATATATGTTTTATGTACATGACGTTATATTCTCGCAAAGCGCAGATATGACATTAATTCATTAATCGGACTGGTTTTATATATTGCTATTTAAATTATATAAATCCAAGCTTAGCATAATTATGTTGTTCTAGTTTATAATACAAATCAACTGTATCGCTTGCTTTACCAAGTAATGTCTTAAACCAGTAGAAACGACGTAGAAGATACACACAAAGGGCATCATGATTCTATAATGCAGTTTGTAACAATTTATTTATATTGAACCGAGCATAGATCGAACCAGTGTACACTAATTACTTAATAACTTAAGGCTTGATTAAAAAAAGCCTTTAATTATGTGTTATCCTAAAATGTATGTGATTATTTTCTATTATTTTTTTAAATATATAAAACTACACGTATCAAAATCCAATAAAAATTAAATTAACGTTGGTAGCGACTATAACCATTTTAGAGAACTGGTAAATTGGGTTTTCCACAAACAACAGTTCTAGTTTAGTCCAATAAATACCGTTTATGTGAATAACGGAGCAGATACACGGATAGAAACACCTCTTGGTACAGGAACTCAGTAAGTTAAATACTATGATCGTTACACAAGAACAATTTTTTATAATAAAAAAATACCTAGGTAGGCTGTGATGATCTTTGTTGAGGAAAATTTATATCAGACATCTGTCAAACACAAAGAATCCAGGTTGCGTACTATTTCGTTCCGAAATCGGCCGCCACAGCATAAAGCGTGGGCAAATCAAGTATAGAAGCGTGTCATGAACTACCCCAGCCTACGGTGGTTCAATGAATTATCCGTAACTCACGGCAAATGTGTATTTATTTATTGAGCGAGATATACATTACTTTAAAAACAGTTTTTAAGAGATCAATTAGAACTCATACGCACTATAGTAATGGTCGGTTAAGAGTGCTTGTAGATCTCAAACGGACTGGCCAAGAGTTCTTTATAAGTGGTAACGCAATGAATGTGTGCAAGAATAAAGCAAAAATACTACTAAGTCTATTTATTATTTATACATATTAAGCAATTGTCATCCAGGTGGTGTCCATCGATACACTATGTTTACCTCTATTGCCCTAAAAATAACTAACGTGCCATTTAATTACGTCGTGTACACTGCAATTTTCTCATTTATTAAATCTTGATGTTATACTATTGTTCATTCCATAATGTACATATCTCACTTTTGTATTTATTAAATTGTTGATATTGCATTCCTACTTAAATTTAAATTTAAGTTTTCAAATCAAAAAGCTTTAATACATAGTTAAGACGTTTACAATTAGGTTTTTTTTAATTTTAAAATAACTTAATTGCGACTGATATATTCGTCATTTATTATTTTGTTAAAAATAAAAAATCGACATGTTTTTTGATAAATATTGATTTTTAGTATTAATCAATTAAAATTATGTACCAAACTTTATAATAAGACCATCTTATTATAAATGAACTATTTGTATGCAAACATATGTTGTAATCGTTTTACAGTTCGGAAATTTGTTTTGTGATATTTAATGCACTAAGCACAGGATCAATAGTGATACGATTTTTAATTATAATCGATCAAATTGTAAATATATTATTATTATCATAGATATAAAATGTTTCATTAATTATACTTATTATATGGAATAAATTCATTGCGAACATACGAGTATTTTTCAAGTTCAATGCAAATGCATTTGCACCGTGTGCTCATACACTTTTACACCTGTAAATATTTATACTGTATGACACACTAGTTTCTAAGCAATGTGTATAGTTTCTGTAATCGTTGCGAACATCGGCCATTGGTACTTTACAATAAATAAAATGAGTATTATAAAATTTGTATTTTTTTTATTATTCCCATGGAAAAATTAAAATTTAATGCTTGTTTTGAAAAACCTATCTTTTTAAAAAAAAAATTGTTAAACATTTGTGTGCGACTCACACACCATCTTTATAGTGTATTAACTTACCCATAAAAATGGACCAATCATATTTTAATAATGTATTAGCAAAAATATTTTAAATTAGAAAAAATATAGTGTATTAACTTACGCATAAACATGGACTAATCATATTTTTATAATGTTTAAAAACGTACAATAGTGTGTAGTACTTATTTAAAATTGGGTGTATATAAATAGATAGATGGACCTGAATAAAAAAAATAATTTATATGTGAGGCATTTAACATCATCTTTAGCGACCTATTGAAGTTTATTACTAGACGTCAGAACATTGCTTGCAGCGATGTAATGGCCAGACGTCTAAATTTTTCTAAAAAGAGATGTATATTTCAAAAAATATTATTAGATCTTATTTTCAGATTTTTTAAGAATATTGCTTTGCGTTCGCCGAGGTTAATCGTAATTCTTTAACCTGATCATGAAATCTTTAATAATAAATAAGTTTCCATTAATTTTTTGTATCATATCACAATATTTTTAACAAATATATGACTTATTAGCTATATGCACATAAGTGGTTTTAGGCAAGCATCTGCTTAGCTATATCTAAAATGTTATCTACGTACAGGCGGCACGGGAAAGTTTTGTTGAAAGTAATGGAGTTAAAACAGAATATAGAAGAGAATGTACCGACTTGCGGTAGATCAGTGTGAACGTCAATCCAATTTGACTTATTTTAACAACGATAACAGACTACTGACTTCTGCAGAGGGACTGAGAATCATTTCATGACAGAGAGAATAAAATCCAAAATGGGTAGAGAATGAAAAGGTGAATATTATGGTCGACTGCATCAAAGGCGTTCGAAAAAAATCGAAAAAAAACATGTAGCGGAACGCACCCCGCGCCTGTAGCGTGGAGGCGTGACGGCTGGCAACACTCTCTTGCATCAGAACTCGCTCCGTTAGCGTTAGAATCGTAGAGTCACCAAAAAGCATGATGTCGGGGTCACCAATTGTCGGAGTGCCGGGTCGTTGATGTATTCAATAAAACACCAGCACTCGATCGTAAACGTGTTCTATATTGCTTAACAATGTGTGTAGATGAAATCGGTAGGACTTATAGACTTAAATGTAATATAAACATAATTTGTCTAACGATACAAGACGCTGCACCGGAGCGGGTTCTGACGCAAGAGAGTGTTGCCAGCCGCTACAAACATATCCATACTAAACATCTTTTGAATACTGTCGATATAAGTTAATTTGAGGTCTGTATTACTGTAATTTATGACAAGTTGTAATAATAGTGTTCTATAAAAGGTAAAAGCAATTACACGTTACTTAATAAAACGAACGAACTTATCCAAGAAACTGCCAATTGGAAAAAGTAGAACGTTACTTCCGTTGCTTTGCGTGTTGTATAAAATAAGTGGTGTTTATTTAAATATCGCTTTTAAACTAAATGTTGTCTATACAACTCCACAAGACTTCAACGTCAAGTATATATTGCGTTGGCAAGAAAGTAATTTCGAGTTTTTAGTGTGAAATGAAACTCAAATTTTGTGTACAAAAAATGAACTTTAATTAGTCAAATATCTTCCATTCTGTTCAACGACCTTTTGCCATCTTTCTGGTAACTTCATGATTCCGCACTCATACAATTTCTGGTTCTTAAAAAATAAGAAAACTAAATTAAGTGCGAATTGAGGACATAGTTATTACTGAAATTTTTACCATTTAAGAAGTTTAGTAAACTTTGGAATAAATGTTAATCCGATGGTGCAAGGTCGGGGCTGTATGGGGGATGCGACATCACTTGCCAACCAAGCTCCAACAGTTTCGTACGTGTTGCTAAAAGTGTGTGAGGCCTCGCAGTGTCGTGGTAGAACACAATTCCTTTGCGATTTGCCTTTTATCTTTGATTTTTCTTATGGTCCTATGTCCTCGAGGGCGTTCACAGTGCTTCTCCATTGAGATCGGTCTTCCGACTATTGGGGTCGATCTTTTATTGCCTCCTACAATTTAACAAATAAACATCTGAATATAAAATACACACACTCGTAGACGATCCAATTTTCATCATTAGTGATAATTACAATAGTTTCAAAAAAGGGTCGATTGCATTACGTTTGAAATGCGTATCACAAACATTGATTCGTTGTGTTAGGTGAATTTCTTTCAATTCGTGCGAACCTCAATCTTCGATCGATCTTAACGAGTCCAAGACGTCTTGTATGATTTTCAATTGTTGTTTTGCAATCTCTCGCACAGTTATGTGACGATTCGAAGATGATTCTTATAATTGTCTTCAATGCAGCCGTAACAATCCACTGCTGGATAGTATAGAGGTCTCCCTTAGATATATGAGGGCATATATCTAAAGGAGATATATTTATCTCCTTATGATATATTTAGGTCTTACGGGGCAGCTTCGGAATCGCAGATTCATTTTTATTACTCAGGTATGTAGACCCGTGTTACTTTAATCGCCGCGTTGACACGCAAGGGAAAAAATATGGTGGCCCTATTATATAGCATCCGCTTTTTAGAGTGCTATAACATCCGTTAACAATGTTGTTTTGCCTTAACAAAAATAAATATTATAAATAAGGTCATTTACAATTCTTGAAAACGGTTACGTATGTGTAAAGATACAATGAAATTGCAATTACAGCTATATAATCTTAACGTTGTTAAACGAGAAATACAAATTTTTCCTTATCATTAGTAGTCCGTTTTTATGTCATGGATCTTATGATCCGTTTTGGCCTCAGGTGTCAGTCCGTGACGCTATAAACGTGTTTGACGTCATGGGGTTTTACGGATCTACATTTATTCGTGAGGGTATCTTAGCGTGAAGGCTTATATTCTGCATTTACTGGAAATGTTATTGTAAACTATACCAGTTATTTATGTATTATTAACATGACATCAGCATTATTTACAATTGACTTTGAAAATCAGTTCCTTGTGCTATTATTTCTGTCATTTACCGAGGATAAACATCGTTGTTAGCCGTTTTAAATTTACATTAATGTAACATACAGATCTAAGGTTTTATTAACAGTGAAAACATTTCTTTTTAGAATAGAAACAGCCTACATATTATGTATGTACCTGTGCCATAAGTGGTGCTTATATACCACCACGAGACTCGATTCCGAACCGAATTTTGACATTTGCTTACCTAGCAACATTCTACACGCTACGCTAACGCTACGCCCCAGTTGCGAAATTGTTAACGATCTGTAATAATTTATTCTTGTTGCTAACATACATACTGACAAAAGCATTTTACATTATGAAGATTTATTTATGATGTTTTCTTTCTCAGCAGAGTGCGTGATTAATAGTTACCTAAAAGAATAATCAATAACTAAAGTACTTTAACTATTAAAGTCGTATAAAAATTGCATTAAATTGATAATGGTATGATATACATAATACAGTTATTGAGCAGAAATCGCCACAGACTAATGATGGGCAGGAATGTGAACGTCGAGAAATATCAGACTCAACAGTTAACAATCCATCTACCCACTGCAGCTACTAGATTAAGTTCTTACAATTGGACAGCTTACGTTCAGTCTAACCTGATAAATGCCGATGACAGTGATGATGAGTTAGATGATGAACATCCCACTGAGTTGTCCCATTGTCTTGTCGTTCATATGTCCGAAGCAGGAAGGTGCACTGAAATATAGATACGGTGTTTACGTAGTTTCGTGAAAAAATTCAAAATTGTTAATTAAGTTTTGAAGTGATAAGTGTTAATTAAGTGTTGCCGATCTGACCGAAACCATTCGCTTTATTCAATTTGACATAGATGCATTTACTAAATAAATAAAAAAAATACGACATGATAGGAGCTACATTTCATTTTTTAACGTCAACTATGCCAACATTTCTAGATAATGTTAATTAAATATATGTCAAAATAAGTACAAAAAGTAGTGACATAGCCTCGTGGAAAGCTAATATATTAAAGATAATATTTCTTAAATATGATATTATTGTATTTCATTAATCAATTAGCTTAATAAAAACGAAGGTAAATTTGTAATAAAATTCCAAGTTATTTTTAGAGTCTCGCTTGATGTTTCCTTAAGTGGGAGCCATGAAAGGCCACAACAAAGGGCAATTTGTGATAAAATGTAGCTAGCATGCAATCCATGGCCTTAACCTTTCTAATGATCATACTGTTAAGATAATGCTCCCCTACACGACATGCAGAGTCATAAAGTGAATATAGCATCTTATCTCCAATTTATTTTTTAAATACGTATGAATTTGAATAAATTGATAGCCACGGTCATGAATATAATAAAGTTTAAAAAGCAATATAGAGATAATTCATCTGTATACTTTCATTATTATCACTTTGGTACACGGGTTGGTTTTCTCCTTGTTTTACTGTTAAAATATTTCATTGTTGGAATGAGGGCTCCTCATATGAGGGTGAATAGACACTACCCGACTTGGCCAAGGTGTATTTGCGGAACTCTTAGACTCGAAATAAATACCTGTAGGCCATACATATATGCATTTATCCCGATACAGTAATGGTGCCCGCAGTCATGACTCCGAAAACGATAACTTCCTCACTGAGGCAATTAGGTCGTCGTATTTTTTTCTCTTTGCTTTTACCGCATGGCAAGAAGAATAGAACAACGACAAAAATAAAAATCCCATAAAAATTGTGGCCATGATACATACAGGATTTTAGGTATATAAGTTCTGACAGAGACAAGCCTTAATTAAGTTATTAGCGGACATAGAGACGTGACAGCAGCCACTAAAAAAAACATAATAAATCATGATTTATTTTTAAAGAGTTGCCACCATGACACGTATTTAATTCAACTCGTGTGTCGTCAAATGTTATTTTTTTTATTAATACCTTTTTACAAGCAATAAATGAAATAAATACATTCATTTTTCATTCTCAGATAGCAACGTGCTTCCCCGGAAGCATCGTTAATCTTTTGGTTTTAATGGATCAAAATAGAACGTTTAGGTTTTTTATAATTAGGAGTCACGTTTCTAGTATTTACTCTACCATAATATCATTATTATAAGTGCAACTAATAGCGAAAATTGATAACATCTCCATTATTCAAAACTTTACTTAAACCTTTTTGGTTACTTTGAAGTAATTATAATTAATCTAATTAGAAGAAAATAAAGTTGAATTAGTTAATTTCCCACCATTAGTTAACCATGTTTGTATGTAGTCTTACCACTTTATTATTTGATGCTTTAATTGTACAAATCTTGTAAAAATTAATAATTTATTTTATTCAAGTACATTTACAGGACTTAAATAATATAAAACTTTTTAGTGTACAGTAGCAATGATTGAATAGTATAGGTTAGTTTATATTATTTATTATTTGTTATTTTTGATTAGAAAAATAAACGTCCTTTTGGTATTATGAAAATAATGTTATCACGGATTTTTCCTTGAACAGTCATATTGTTTTCTGTAGCGGTAACCAATTTTGGTAAAATTTCGTTGAAAATCTTTTTATTTATATAATCCCAATGATAACTCATTTAATAATCAAAGGACATACAAATAATCGTATGAATGTATTGCACGCGTGCATGACTTTGATCTCCTAAAAGTTTACTGTCCCAGCTTTTTGTGATGTTCTCCTTAGTCGAGATGCAGTCAAGAGCGGAAGTAATACTCTACACTATTTAGGTTTCCTTATTAAGTATATAAACCGACTAATTTTTATCTTAAAATATTCTAGTAATAATTAAAAATTGTTGCATTGACGAGGCACCCTATTCCTATGGGAAATCTAACCCGCGACCACCCGAAAGCGGTAACTTTGCTATCAACTCAATTAGGAGTTTGCAGTGTAATACCGACAGTAATACTATAGGGGTTTACAAGGTTGAGTATATGTTTACAACGCAGATCAATATAATATTGAAAACCTAAACTAATCACACAACAATGGCAGAAGACAGGAAGGAAAATCTTACCTTAATTCATTAAATTTTAACATTGAACAATATATCATACATAAGTTATACATAAACTTTATCATTCTGCACTCCTGTATATGAGTTTACACAACGTATTTACAAAAGACACAAAGATTCATCTCTCTTCATCTCAGATCTTCACGTATTAAAATAGGTCGGGGCAAAAGTATTTTCGTATTGTTCATACAAAGGAAAATATTTTTTTAGGTATAATTTTTTATTTATTTATAATATGTATGTGCCGTTTTGATCGATGACTTGTTGCCATTTTGTGGCTAGTGCCATGATCCCATTCCTGTAAAAATTTTGAGATTTTTGATGAAAAAAATCTGACAGGTAGTGTTCACAGTGTTCTTTTGAGGTTAGCTTTATGCTTCCTACAGAGTTCTGCAATGACCGAAACAGGTGGAAATCTGACGGAGCAAGGTCAGGGCTATACGGAGGATGCATCAACACATCCCAGCCAAGCTCTCAATTTTTGCTGCGTGGCTATAGATAGTGCGGTCTGGCGTTGCCATGGTTTCTCTCAGTGAGATCATGTGGTATCCAAATGTCAAGTTTTTTCTTGTACCCAGACTATCGTAAATGACGTAAAACTGTTTTATGATCAACATCCAGTTCTTCAGCAATGTCGTAGCTACTAATATGTCGATCTTGCTCCACTTTTTCAAAGATGGCACTGATTTTATCTGTGACAGGGTGTCCAGAGCGAACCTCATCTTTCACATTAAAATTTCCAGACTTGAAATGCTTGAACCACATTCGTGCTATTCTTATTGATATCGCATTAGGTCCGTAAACCGCACAAATTTTATTCGCGGCGTTCGTCGTATTTTTACCTTTTTTTTGTAATAAAACTTTAAAATGTACCGAATTTCTTCGTAACATACGTTCATTTTGCTTGCTTGAAAAACAATTGAAAAAGATTTTTATTTATTGCATCTTAAGAATTTCACATTTAATGGTATTAAAACCAGCCAGTTATATTCAGTACAGCCAAAGAGGTTTGATTACTAATAATACATTCAAAATACGAAAATACTTTTGCCCCGACCTAATATAAACTATTTATCAAATTTATTCATCATTTACTCCTGCTCAAAGTTGGCTGACATTGCTCTGTATTTCACACGGGTAGCTCCTACCCGTAACCAGTCTGAAACGTTACGCCTAGCCTTCATTTTAGGATGCTTATACCGCCATAAGACGGTCATCAGAGCCCGGTCTTTGAATCAGCAGAGTACATGACATACAGGTGAGGTTGACGTTATTATAGGCTAATGTTTGGTTCGTGCTCATTCATACATTGCGCATCCTTTACAAATGCACAATGTATGTATCGATAATACCAATGTATCAATAAGCGAACGCTCGTGGCTCCGTAGTTAGTGTTCTGAATATAAATTTCAATCGAAGTTAAAAAAAATTATTCATTATTTCTAATATTACATGTGGAGTCGGTATTATCATCGAAGTGTTCGAATACTTAGACTTTTTAAATGAAGACCAGCGTAACTTTTAACGTTCCTAGAATTCAAGTGAAAATTCTAATACATACGTATCTACGATAACGCCCGTTTCCCGCAGGGGTAGGCCGAGACCACAAACTATACCGGCTCATTTTCTTTGGTTCATCTACATTCATAACTCCCTTCATACAAGTTCGTCGGTATATAACCAACGAACTTGTCGTCGTCGTTGAAGTCATCGTACTTTTGATCTGGCCTTTCTTGAGAACTTTAGCGATTTGGTCAACAAACTAGTTAATTAAAGATGATTGGCCAAAAATTATAACATTGTATTGTACATGTTTCGACAATATCCAGCATCGACATAAACGAAATAAATGCCCTCCGATCATATTGAAAATTCATTCAACTCAATTCTTTCAGTCAACATATTTCATAAGTATTATATATACTTATGAAAGATGTTGACCCAACGAAATTAAAATTTCCTATGCGCGAATTTGTTCACAAATTTATTGCACTTCTGGGATATCTCAAAAGATGTCGTTGTAACCGCGTAGAAACGTTTTGTAAACATTAAATAAAATTGAGATGCAATTATATGTTGTCGCTGAGAACTATTTTGTGCAAAAATCGTTCTGTGATGGAATTTGCAGTTATTATCTCGAGTTTCAATGAAAGTTTCTGATAGTGATCTTACATTATATTATTACAGGTTTGCGGTGAGTTAGTTGAATTTTGAAATTTTGCGTGCAGTGGGCCGAATTTATGCAGGTGTTTATCTGGTTAATTGTGAGGTCATTAAAAGAGTGTCTGAGCAAAATGAGCCAAGAGTTCTCCAATTAATTCTAGGATCCTTCCCTATAACGTCATTTCGGACGTAGTGACCGTCTCGTACGATAGTACACGAGGCAATGTTCTATATTTTCATTTGCTCATAAATCACTTTAATATACAGTACAAGTGATTCTTCTGGGATTTTGTAGAAAATAATATATTATTCTACTCCTAATGATTAGGTGAAAGTTTATAACATGTTTTATGTGTTTTTTAAATAATTCAAATATTTTTAGTATTGCCATTAAAAATAAACATTGAAGTATGATAAAAGACTATGTTATGAAATATTTTGCAAATGATACCTACATGTGAACTCTTAATGTCTTTGTGCCACCGAATAGTAACTAGTATAGTAACTAGTACCTTACAATTAAACTTGCAAACGTAAATATCTACCCGTAAACGTAAATATCGTGTATAAAAATATTTGTACTTGCCTTAAATACTAGTGCGACTAGGAAATATGTATAAAATTAAGAAAGAGAGTGTCCGACAGGGAAAGTGTTACGCAGATACCATCCCAGTCGTTGCGAGAGCATCAATCTGGTCGTGCATGCAGTCGACTGTAGTGTGCGAGCAGCCGAGTAGCGTCGGAGGAAACCAGCCACCCACCCACTCCACGCTTTGCGCTCACGCGACCCGGTCTTAGCCTGGCGAGAACATACCGTAATCCCCATTCTCAGTATCGGAGTGCCGCGCGTTAACCCACCACGTTTAACCGCGAACGAAGTTTCTGCGTTTGTGAACCATACAACTTTCGTTACTGTATTTGATTTTATAGTTTAAAAGACTCAAAAGTGCTAAACTAGTACCGTTTGTTTGTGTACCTGTGTGCTTTCAGAAGTGGTAAGCACGAGCACGAGCACACCTGTGTGCAGCCTGTGTTTGCACGAGCGAAAGCGGTCAAGCGACCCGCGCGTTTACCACCACCGTGTCTGTGTAGGTGTTATTCTTGTGTTGTGTTGCAATGGAAATATGTATGTGTTAAAATGTTGAAATCTGGTTTATGAGGAGCCGAGTGAACGTGCTCATGCCGCTGTGAAAAACGGGCACACGTTCTTATGTAACCCTGAATTTATACAGAAACCAAGTGAGTATAGTAACTGATGATGAGACGATGAAATTTCTTTTTTTTTTCTACAGTTCTAGATAAAATCCTACTAATATTATAAATGCGAAAATTTGTGATTATGGATGTATGTTTATTACTTTTTCACGAAAAAACTACAGAACGGATTTGGATGAAACTTTACAGTAATATAGGTTATAAATCGGAATGACATATAGGAAAATTTGTAATGATTTTATGTAATTTTGGTCGTAATATAATTTTACTATTAAGTAAAAACAAATATATTTATTTAAAATGATCTGTCACGAAACTTAATGTGGCAGACCAAATTCCATGCGAGCGAAGCCGTGGGCAAAAGCTAGTATATTATACATTAAAGCAGCAATAGCTCAATTGGTAAGATTTGCTCTTACGTACTAAGGTCGTTGGTTCGATTCTACTGTTGAACTATAATGTGAACCATATTTTTAACATAAGCACAAGCTATTAACTTAGGTAAAATAATCAGAATTTTAGTAATTTTATAATATAACAATTTTTCTTTAAAAAAAAAATAGATTCAAATATATATCATGTATGTAAACCTTAATTAATCTTGGAACAAAAATGGATGTTTTCTAAAGATTCACATCAATAAATGTCGTTTTTAACCACATATATTGTATTATTTTATTTTATGTTATAAATGTGTCTGTGCGCTAAGCTTTTTATGAAAACATTAAAGGCGACATTAACAAAGTGATATAGAATATAGTTATATACATCTCGTTTTTATACGCTTTGTAACTTGAATGAGCATAATTTAACTTATATTGAATTCATGGTTTATCAATCGATCAATTAATTTAAAAAAAAAGCAATCCGTTGTACTCTTTTTGCACTTTAAGGTTATTTCGTTTTTCTAAGATGCCATTGAATTATTTTCTCTGTTGGCTTCGTTGGACGAGAGTTGATCGAAATCCTTCTGTGACCATTGGTCACGAGTTCGATTTATTCATCGTAAAATTTATACGCGCTTGCATTGTGATCTGTTTTGAGTATACGTATTTTCCACGTAGTTGATGGGTTATAAAAGGTGATTTTATAACCCATTAACTTCGCTACTAGAAACCTAATTTCTCTTCCCTCTATCCCTATCTCCTCGCCCATTAAGATTTACCTCTCTAAAAGGTAACTTATTGGTTATGCCTTTAACGTTGCTGAAATCCCCGGATACACTTGGTCTTACATCAGATGACCTGTCTCTATTATGAGTCAAATAAATCTGGGAACGCTTCTGCAATGCTATGCCTATGCCTGACCTGGCGGATGTATAGGGTGGCGTTGATTGCTTTCCATCGGGTGATACGCAAACTCGTTTGCATTTTTTATCTCGTTTACAATTGTGCATGTGCTTTGCTTCTACTGTTAGTAGAAACTTAATTTATCACAGGTTCTGTTTAATAACGAGTTTTAAACTACTAAATGATATAGTCTGGCCACGTCTGGAGAGTACGAAAGCACTTGTAAGTTGTAGCTTTTTCAACTGCGTTCGGGTGGCGATTAGAGCCGGAGGCCCAAGTCTTTCCCCTTACCGCACTTGTTTCCTTAGTCTTACTTCCTTCATTATGTTTAAATATGAAATAATATTTTAGACGTTAGATAACCGCTTCGCTATGTAGGAAAGGGTTTGACTTCTGAACTATATATTCCTGGTTCATATTCAGTTCAAAATTGAAATACGTTTAAAAAATAGTTTTCTGGTCCTTGAATTGATTTTGAGTATATTTATTATCTTTAAAAGTGAATTCTCTCTCCTTCAATCGTATCGAATTAAAATCGTTTCATTACTCAAAATAGAATATTCATATGAGTGCATTCTGTATTTAAATATAAAATTTCAATTGAATTAAAAAATCATCATCATTATCATCATTTGAGTTTTAAGTTTTTCACCTCGTCCGTCTGTTACTTACCCTATTGCTTTAATATCATATAATTCATATAAACAAATATTGTACTACATGTTCCATGTTTAAAAATACACCCTACTACCATATTTCATTCGTAGAGTTCAGATATTATTATCTACTTGTTGTAATGCACATTGTAAATAGAAGGAGAAATATATTATTTGAAGGGGAAGTTATATAGCAACTTAATTTTAAATATCATTGAATGAAAACTTCAAGGAAAATAGGAACCCCAAACAAGAAAAGAAAGTTTTCTGACAATTTAAAAGGAAAAGAAAAAGTAGAGCGAGATTTTTAGAGAATTAAAGAAAGCCCAGCCGCAAGGGCCGATCCAAATCCAGGAAAATGGAAATTGATACACAAATAAGTGCTGGGCACTTCAGTTATGCTTGCTTGTAATGGATAATATGTTTGTAATAGATACCCAGAAAATAACTCTTGGATTCTTACTCGTCCTCATACCTAACAACTATTGTAATAATAGAAATACTGAAAAAAATATATAACTTTGTAACACCAACCGCCTTTATATATAATTGAAACCTTTATTTTTTGTCAAATCAACATCCTTTACATTTTTAGCTAAGGATCATGGGTTCGATTCTACATGAGGATATGGCTTACATGTATTTATTCTGTCTGGGTGTTTGTCCTTGTAAGTTGTATATTATTAATAGTACTTACTAATCAAGAAATCACACTGTGGAGCTCATATGAGCTCATAATAATCATATATCATATCCAGCAGTGAATTGCACTAAATTCATTGCTGGATATAGGCTATCCCCAAGATGCTCGTCTTAGTCTCACGTTTATAAAAATCTAGCATCTGCTAGTCGCGCTGCACAGATCATCTGACGTGCATTTCTACACTACGATACGCACCATCAGCCGTCGTCTACTCTAGTGGTTTATCAACAAATGTGACAAGTTCCTTGCCACTTGTTTGTTAACTGAATGCTGTACGTTTTTTCTCTATTTATAAATACATAATTGTTTGTGCAGTGTCATTCCTTGTCAGAATTATGTATTATTTATTCTGTTTCGAGGTTGTCGATTTAACGTATAATATACAAATAAATAACAATTACATCATGAGTCATCTTTGCTTGCGTAAGCAGTCAGTGTGCTCCGGTTTTGTACATGTAGACGTAGACAAAATACAATCTTACCTAACAATAACTGCTAACAATGTGAAACGTGACTTTAATTACATCTTAAATTGTGTTATTTAATTATTATTAAAACAAAGTTACAAAAAAACGTAAATGCGAACAAGTAATAACCTGCACGTACGTAACAAGCACCTACAATCTCAGGTCTCTAGTTCGATACTTCGATTAGATTATTGATGCGTACCATGTTTTTGTAGCCCAAGCATTATTACATTAGTTAACTCTTTGACATACAATGACGTCATGGAGATGTCGATCATTTCGTGAGGTATTATAGACTTTGACGTTTTCGAGACGCCCAGAACTGTCTGGAACGGATGCCGTGGAGTATATTTTTAGATTATTGAATTATTTCGTACATTTACATTATTTCTTTCAAATATTTTTTATATTTTTGTTTTTATTCACATTTCTTTTCAGACTTAATTAATTTCTTTTTATTAGTATGTTATGGTGTTGATATTAGTATGTTATGAATAGTGATAATATAATATTTAATTGATGATATACAAGCAAAATGGAGTGATTGATAAGAATCTTAGTGATATCAAAATATATTAATTTTCTTTTTTAAATATGTTAAACGTGTGGTGAAAAGTTTACACGGATATAAAAAGAAAAGATCATTTTAAATAGTTTCCAGATTAGTTTTGCGTCGTGAGTTGGCTGCAGGCCGAGCTGTCATATCGTTTTTGTATACAAATATTGAAACAAGTTTAAAACGTCTAACAAGAAGGACTCTTGCTATAAAAATCTTTAAGAACTCATCTAAAAAAGTAATAAAATTGAATCTGTTTTCTCAAATCTCGCTTGAAATCCCGTATAACTCGTTAAAACGAAGTGCTAAAATAAACTTCAGCGTCAGAGCACATGTATTGATTTTCAATAAGCGTCTATTTTGTAATTTTGTCTTTTTGTGTATTCGTTTAGAACATATACAAATAAATTTAATTGATGTGCTGTAATTAAGAAAAAAAGAGAAGTTATTTAAATCCATTTTTTACAACCCATATATGTCCCATTTTTGGACACGAGGCACGCTTTTTTAAAACAGATTGGTGGGGCACCCAGACTCAGAAAACTACATGTAGGCTATACATATATTTATCCAGATGCCGTAATCAAACCAGTAACTATTGACTCCGAAGGCAGAAACACCATGAAGCCGATTAGGTCATCTTGATTGACTTAGTAGCAAAGCTACTTACTGCCTTCGGAGTTTAGTAGTAGAAAATTTTACGGTTCATACGTGCAGACATAAAATAATTTTAAGGTTAAAAACTGCGTGTTAATGCCGGGCAAAGGTCTGTGACAAATATGACACGCAAAATTTATTTTCGCTGAGGCAACGGCAAGGCAGACAACTGTTTGAACGTGATAATTATATGCAGTATGTACCGACGCTGCGCTATATGTAAATTATTTAAGTGTACCTTGCTATTTCACTGATTACTGGTTATGGCCGTGTTGCACAATATTCGCAAACAATTGCCGGTCAACTGGAAAGTGAGTTATAAGTTCCTTTCGTAATTGATTCCCATCCACATGACGCAAGATGTGGATAGCCGGATAGTACATTCATGCGAATGCAGTCACAGGTAAAATACTAGTGCGCCTTACAGATAAGTATCATATTTTATTTTTTTTTAACAGCCCATATATGTCCCACTGCTGAGCACGGGCCTCGCCATTTCTGGAGGAACGGACGTTAACCCACCACGCTTGTCCAATGCGGATTGGCGGGGTAACCAGACTCGAAATAAATATTTGTAATTCATACATATATTTATTCCGATGCGGGGATCGAACCCTCGACCATTGATTGACTCCGCGGGCGGAGGGCCCCGCCACTGAGCCAATTGATCGTCAATATGCTTTTATGAGAACGTATTTATATACTTTCAGTATACACTTTCATACTGGATTGAGTGTCAATAACGCGATTTATTGGCTATACGTATAATATATTTGATGCGGCAATAGCCTAAATCTTCTCCACGCCAAAGCCAAACCAAAGTAGAATTTCAAATCGCAGATTTGTTGTATTACTCAGGTAGACGCTTATATCCATCGAACTGATATTTGTTCCTATAGTTACCTCGTACGACACCTACGGGAAGAAATAGGGTGGCTCTATTCTAAGTTCGGGCATCATCATCATGATAGAAAATAATATACCAACTGGTATAAATAGTCTTATATATCCTAGAATTTTTAATGCAAGAAAATAGTCAAATACCTTAAGTAATGTCTTTGAGAGTTAGATTTATCTCTAACTTGACGGAATGACATTGCGGTACGATTGGTGTAAAATTCAGAATATACAAAGTGGACTTACACCAAAAACACATAGAGTATAGAAATTTACACAAAAAAGTAAGTATCGTCCGAGATTTGAACCCGAAGGATCTGTTTTTTACCAACCACAAAACGTAGCGGTTTTATTTATATTAAGATATGAGCAAGTGATTTCAAATGATTTGTTATTTCTTTTATGAAAGATAACTTTGTCTGAAAGTCACTCCAAAATTAGCGCAAAATAAACTTTTCGGCCCGAGGAAAAAGAAACTATACAAATACGCAGTCTCGTTATGCGGTCAGGTGCTTACACCGTGGAATTGAATTGAGGACACGAATATAACTCGTGGTGTATAAAATTTTTAAACATAAAAGCTTTCATAACATGGATGAGTAACGGCTTAGTGATAAGATAGTGAACAGGATCCGGACATAGTGATGCAGCGCCACATTTATCGCGTCCGCTCTCCGCTTTGTGCTTGAACTTCGTCGATATGGCGCTTTGGGTCACGTGGCAAATACAGTTCCGGCAAGATATGCCTGAATTGTATTTTAAATACAGGTTAAACAACTGACATATAGTCTACTAATTAAATTAAGCAATTTCTACCGAAGATAGGTTTGGATTCGGATTAGTCAAGCAATATAATGTGAAAGACTGAAAATGAAGATGTTTGACCTATACATTTATAAACCTACTTTTTACAACTTTAAAAGTAATTTCTCCTTCTTGTTTGCTATATGATGTCCCTATAATGTTTTTCTTCAAGGCACAGAGTCATAGTCTATAGATATTCCAAATTGTAAGTAAATACATCGATTTTAAAATCTTGGGTTCCAAATCGGTTCAGTCGCTTTTCTTAGAATTAAGAAATATTAAAGCACAACCGGAGATGTTTCCACGTGAATAAAATGTCAATGTGTATGTCAATAAAATGTCAATTTTGTTTCGAAGAAATGTATACATATAAAATTTTATTAAGATAAATAATTATATTCTGAATCGTCCTCTTTTATTTGTTATTGTTCGTAGTGTTTCTACCGGTTATTTGTACTGAGAAATGGCATTACACATGAAATCCAATTAACACAAAACAGTACATAAAAATACACTATATAGATTATAATTTAACAAGCACACTTTATTAGCTATAAATATCTGTCAATGTAAAATAATAATAAAATAAACTTGACTTAATAATTTTCTGTATACTGTCGTAACTATGTGCGCATTAACTGATGATTTTAATAACAACGTTCTTAGTAATCTCGTGGAGTCAGAGCCTCAATTAACAGTGGATTAGATCGCAAAATGGATGCATTTATGAATATAAACAACTTTTACGTTTAAACTTAGAACCGATTAAGTGAAAATACGCGATTGGTGAATATCAAGAAAGTGTTGTTTCATCATGATAATGACATACGGAACTAAAAAGTTACATTTAAGATGGCGAGAAATTGTAGATATGGAAGAAAAATACTTCTTTAGTGAAATAATTAAATTGTGTTTTATTTAAACGTCTCAAAATTTTCCCAAAAATGCGTACAAACTTTTGAAATGACTTGAAACACGTACACTATACGAAGTATTCGCTATTAATTACAGATTGAATTTAAATTTCAGAATTTATTGCATACGATATAATTGTTTCTAATCAATGGGAGTGCGTAGAATAATAAAATGAATTTAGAGAACAAAGCCTGATAAAATAGAAAACATCAACATTTACTTCCGAAAATTAAAAAATAGTTTAGCATCAAAACAAAAATCAAGAAGACTTTTTTAAAAAAATGTGATATCTCGAGTAGGTAAATAGAAATTTCTTTTTAATGATACATACTTTTAAAAAGTTAAAAATATGTCTGCCTATAAAATCTATAGTTGATAATGTTACAAGATGCTGTCAGTATCTTGTAATATTATAGACGCTAAAAATTTTGAACCTCTCAGATGTCGTTTTCATAATCAGAGTTTCTGTTATTTAAGATTCTGTTATTAAGATAGATAAGAATTTAAAGGTTTAGGAACTTTAGAATATGATTTCTATATTTATAATTATATAATAAGATTAAAAATGTAAACAGTGGAGTAACTTTCAAATGTAGCTAATGAAAGTGAATGCATATTTTTTAAACGCTTTATGCACTCGCCCCACTATAGGATATCCTGTATCTTAAATGCCATTATCACGCACAAATTAAAACGACAAATATCCAAACACAGATTAAATACTTAAGTCATACAAATAATAGGTTAGTCGGTAAGGATTGTGCTTACGATCTGAAATCGTGACTGTGTATCATATACATCATTGCACTGTTGATGTGAACTATATTTTTCTAGAACAATTAGCTAGCTTAGTTGATAATTCTAGTAATACAACATTTTCATCAATTTCATTCATCAATTTCAAATCAATTCATCACAACATTTCCAGTTTTTTTTTAAAAAAAAATGCTCACTACGTTACTTGTACATAATAAATTATTTATACATTTTGAATTGTTTACTTTTATCGATGTTCCATATTACTGTCATTAAATAGACCAAGCGTAGTTATGACCAGTTTTATGGATTTCATGTTTTTCCAATGTCATAAATAACGAATACCTACGTAAATATTATCACGTTGACTGATAAACGTTTTCCGTGTTTGTTTTTATATTATATTATATTTTTACTTTTTATAATAAAAACGGTAACTTGTTAAAAATATTTGTTGACGTAAATAACACATACTCATAAAATCGTTATCAATTTTTGCTCGTCTGTACATGTCTGTCAACGAAACTATGGTACACAAATTACTAACACTATTTTGCTATATTGGCAAAGATTTGTATTTAAAATACTTTCTATGTGTATAAAAGACAAGGTCGCAGAGAAATATCTGATAAAATCATGAATATAAATATAAGTCGTTAAATTCTCAAGTTAAAAGCTTAAAATGATAGAATTATATATAATATTTGCAATGCAGCAGACAGTTATTTTTTTATAAAATATAATAAAATAAATTATTAATGTAAAAAAACTAAAGTTTACAATCAGCTTAATAAAGGTGTAGTTATGTATGTATGTAATTATCGAAGAAAAAGCCAAAACATTGAAGATAGCCAAAAATATAAAAAAATAATCAATCTCAATATTATAAAATTACTTTTTCGTAATAAGTAGCCTTACTTAGTACTTTTTCGTAGCAAGTATGTAGAATGCAGTGTAGCAATTAATAATATCTTCATTGTGTAAACTACGTACAACACAAATATTCCGTTTAACCATCATGAAAAAAAATAACTTTATGTTATATAATAAACAATGAATTTTTCTTTTCCGATTAACAGCATTTTTAAATAATTAACAAATTAATTTCAATTTTATTAATATAAATGTAGATAACTATGTATTGAAAACTTGCCTGCGAAAAGCTTACGTGACGTTCGATCAATAAACTGACTAAAATCCAAAAAACATTTATGGGTTTCGTGAGATCCCCGTGCCGGTCTGTTCTTGTTATTGACACTGTACGTATATAAAAATATTATATTATACATATATATTTTTTATGGAGATTTTTTTCAGTGACTTCCAAATTTAAAAAAAGTAATAATTATAATCATAAAAAGAAAGGTAATTGAAATTACGACACTATAAAAACAATAGATAGTGTTGTTGGAATAATATAAATTTTAATGCTTGCAAAACGTCTGGATTTAATAAAAAGAAGTTATTGACATACTTCTGAATAAACCGAAATTCGATTTCCGTTTTGGCAAAATGTCAGATTTCGTTGGCTCATTAATAATAATTGAAATAGTGAATTGCATTTCATTTCGTTCGTGGAGAATAACCTTTAATAATTTTGTTGATTTTTAATGTCATATCATGTTTTTACCACTTGAACTCATCTAAATTTTAAATGAAATCTCTCTGCACGGTGAGTGTTAACTTAAATATGTAGTACATTGCAACGTGCTCGCGAAAATGATAAAGCACCTACGAATAAAGAGATACTATGCCGTTACTAGTAACTTTAAAAATTAGTAGCATAATAATAAGCATTAAAGTAGCAACTATTTCTTATATTTATTTATTTCTTATATATATCCAATTCTATAAACAATCAAAAATAATTTATAAAGTATATTATAAATGAAATCGCTGGCTGGATAAGATATTCAACTGTCTGATGTAAATATATTACATATTTGGACACACTTGATGTGTAATACTAAGCTAATATTAAAAAAATAGCTAGTTAGCTATAAAATATAATATTATTGACTGACTGGTTTTATATACTATTGACAGAAAATATATTACTATAAATATATAATTTTATAATATCCATAGTATTCTGTTAAGTGATAATTACGTAGAAAATGATAACAAAGGAAGGCATATAATGCACAACGGTAAAAAAAGAAAGTTATTAAAAATTGAAACGTAGTTTAAGTAGTGTTGATTGATTCGCGTCTACTTTTACCAATACCTACTAAACTCAATAAACGGCACAGATAACGAGAATTCTATTGTCATTTTCACTTTAGATGTCAACGCCTGGAGCGAGAGGTGACAATGAGATTTATTGATTTTACATCGTATCAGTCTGTCGTCGAAATTTCACTGTTTATCTGTGGAAGCTATGTTTAACCACTGGTTGTATGCCTAATGACTAAAATTAAAAAAAAAATAACAGGTAAAAGGTAAAAAATATAATCATCATCAGCAACAGCCTGTGGTAGTTTACTGCTGGATATATCATTATCATCATCAAGGCTTTACAGCCGCGGGTGGGCCTTAGCCTGGTTCTGTAAATGTTTCCAGTCGGATTTTAGTTAGGCTTTTTCTCTCCAGCCCCTCACACCGATTGTCCATACGTCGTCGTGTCAATCTGGGCTTAGGCCATCCGCGGCTTCTACGACCATCTGGTTTGCCGTCGAGTAGGCGTTTGGGTACTCTAGCCTCGTCCATCCGCATTATGTGTTCAGCCCAGCGAAGGCGTTGAATTTTGATGGTTTTGATGACGTTCGGCTTATTGTACAGTTCATAAAGGTCGTGGTTGTAAAGTGTACGCCATCGCTCATTTTCCAACACAGGACCAAGGATACGCCTTAAATTTTTTCTCTCAAAGATGATTTGAGATTTTTCGTCTTATAAAGAAGCAGTTTAATGCTTCTCGAGAGTATTTTGGAGCAAAAGTATCTATTCGCTGCAAGCATTCTTCTACTTATGTCTGCTGATACATTATTTTTTCTCGTTACTAAGGATCCCAATTAAACAAATTCACTTTCAGAGTCATAGGTGTAGTTTTTGGTCCACTTTAATTTCTACAAGTTCATGTTGTATGTGCAGTTTTTTGCATAAAAAACTCCTTCGATTAAAGAAAAAAGATTATAATATTTAAAATTTTTTCTAATCTTAAATACACAATGTACAGATACATACACATACAAATCGTCACTTCATGATCTCCATCTTTACTATCCCGCCACACCTTTCTTGCTTCCTCCACACTCATCCATCTTTTCGTCCATCCTTCCTCTCACATGCATCGTAGCGAAACGGCTCTCAGTTAGTCGCTTCTAGCCCTCGTGGGAATCAGGACGTTGAGGGGTGGCGAACCACAGATATATGGATATTTATGTATACTTACTGATAAAAAAATTGAAAATTAAATTTTTCAATATCTTTTTTATTTCTTTGCTTTTTTTTTGTTAGCAGACAAACAAAAATATGAAATCGGTTTTTGCGTTTTGATATCGTGCATATTTTGAAGTCACAGGATACTTTAGTACATGTGAGATAACCGCTTTATGCTTTTATTTTTATTAAAAACAGCTTACCAATGATGGAAAAACGGCAGGTAATATTTTTTGCCCTCATTTACAAATTCTGTGAATCATTTCGTCATAATCAATGTCATTATGCTATTGCTAAAAAGCATTTTTTTTCGGAACAAAAAAATGACTTTTAGTAATAGTAGATATAATTAATTAGTAATACCAAGAATAATTAGTAATAGCAAGAATAATTATCATTTTTCTTCTTTAAAAAAGTTTTGGGTACCAAAAGTTCTTGGGTTTTGATATTCATGAATTTTTAAAGGTTCCTTTTTAAACAAGTTAATTTTTCTTCGCAAAATTTGAGGAAAGAAAATAATGCCAGCTATGTCTCATATTTGTAATCACATCATGTGTCAGTTTTGATTAAATAGGGTAGCTTTAGCATATGTTCACTCTATGGTCTGGTCTATGGGAGAATAGACCTGCTCAGTGTTGAACCCTATCATATAAAGTATGTTTGAACCGCCTTACTTGAATGTAGTTGTCTTAAAACATAGTATTATTTATAGAGAAAATAGAGACCATCTGAACTGTCCAAGTCGAAATACACTGTCTACCAGAACCAATATTTATTTCCTTTTTTTAAATATTAAGTACATATATGTATATGCTTTTAATTTCTTCTATTGACCATATATCTAACATATATCTGTGAAGAAAATTTTTGTTACAGCACTACTTGACCCCAAAAGCGCTGGCATAAAATTCAAATGATGGGAAAAAAAGTTTTGTTACCAATTATTTTCAACTACAATAATTAGTGTTCAACTTGAATTCGAAACCATTCTATTTTTCATTTTAAAGACTAGAATAAGATGCCGTGCATATTTTTTATTTTATTATATTATATAATATATAGGTAAGTGTACAATATTCGTATTACTCAAAACCCTATTTGGGTAATATGAAGCTAAAAATATAATTCAGTGTCATCATAAATAACAAATTAGCTGTCGTTGTTATCGCCAGTGACGTAGTGCTATTCGAAGCTAATCATTTTTCTTATTTTTGCCGCGTTAAAGAGAAAGATAACGACCATTAATGTAATGAAGTACGAGTAAAACTATACAATTTCTAGATGAAATTAATATATGTGTAAAAAAATATAAGTTTCAAGCAGTATTCGGATATATGGTACATACGTGTAAAATTTCCACAGCATAAATAAAAAAATAATTTCTCAATAATTTGTATAAAGCGTCCAAAATATGAATTAATGATCATATAAGATTTAATGAGCCTATCCTAAAGAAATTAAATGATGTTATAGCTTTTATCGTCATCATCATTATCATTATCTATCCCGCGTCTGTCCACCACTGGGCATAGCCGATCTTCGGTTAAGTATAGTTTTAATTTTGATTAAATAGATGTATATGACACGCAATCTCTCACAAGACCTCAGCGTTTCCGACTTTGTAATCCGTAATTATATTAATGATTAAAATGAAACAATATCATTTATGAAAATCAAAAACATAGTATCATGGAAGTAACGGTTGGAAGGAAATTAAATATACATGTTTATTTCACAATATTCGTTTTAAGGTCTACCTTAAAACGGATATTGTGTGAGAGAAAACGTCACAATAACATATGAATAAGTAAGTGGTTACATCTGGGTGACGGTGAAGAAAAACATCATGAGGAAATGTGTATACTGAAGAATATTTTAAAAAGCTTGTGAATCTAAATGGGAGCTCCATGTCATAAAAATAAAATATGACTGTGCCTGCTATTTTATTAATATGCAAATAAAGACAATTTAAAATAATTTATTTTTTAGAAAAAGGATATTAACGTACTATAATCGAAATATAAGCAGAGATTCTTTTACTACATATTGCTTATGTGCTTTATACTCTTTCAAAGTCAAAACTTTATCGTAGTTATGGGACTGAAATTTTGATTCGATTTTAAATTCAATGAATACTGACATAATCCTAGTGACCAAAACACTAATAAAATAATTTTAATTTTTTGCATGTTCAAAGTAATTAAAGTCGCCGCACTTCACTGGCAGCTTAACAGTCGAATAACATATCTATATCGCTCGTTCCAACATTTTCAGTACTTTATCCCCGGAATTTTTGGGGATGTTTATGACCTCGTTTTTTGTGTGCCAAGATATTTTACATGGATGATACATTAAATGTTGTAAATTGCCAACTTTCAATTATATGTTACAACACCACCATACATAAAAATCTAGAATAAATTATAAAAAATAATATTGGACTTATCACAATTGTAACAAGGTTTTCAATTGTGATAAGTCCAATATTATAAAGGCAGTACAGTAACTCACAAAAAGAAAAACGGGCTCATTCTCATTTTCATCGGTCAATCTTTGATTGAATGCAAAAAACATCGAACCCAGAGTTCGTGACTGCATCAAGTGGTCTTAACAAATAATTTATGTTAGTTTAATATTATTGTATTTTTTTATTGTGTATTTATTTAATATTTGTATGCTATATTTATAAAATGTTAAGTTTCTGTTGAAAATGTAATCGTAAAAAGTACGGTCGGAGGTAAGTTTCTCATATTATAATAAATGTTTTTAATATATTTTTTTTAACAGCCCATATATGTCCCACTGCTAAGAGCGGGCCTCTTCATTCTAGAGGAACGGACGTTAAACCCACCACGCTTGTCCAATGCGGATTGGCGGGGTTACCAGACTCAGAATAGATATTTGTAATCCATTAATATATTTATTCCGATGCGGGGATCGAACCCACGACCATTGACTCCGCGGGCGGAGGACCCCGCCACTGAGCCAATTGGTCGTCAATATAAACATGCTGCGCATTATTTCCTGTAGAATGAATAACGATCCCAAATTTTCTAAGCGTTTGTGGATTTTCTTTTAAAGTGTTAAAAAGACTTATTTTATACGAAAACCAGTGTTTTAGGATATTGCAGTTTTAAACATAAAATGAGAAAAGTCTAGCTGATTGAATGTGACAATATACAAAGAAAAATATAAATATATAGTATTACTTATTTTAAAATAAAGAACATCTACAAGAACACACAACAGAGGCAAATATATTCATAAAAATGGATATAAAATTATAATAAATTGTATTTTAATAATATTCTAAAAAAATTGTATATCAAAAGTAGAAATGATATATAATTTTTTTATTCAATGTATCATAAATATTATAAAAAGTTGTGTTAATATAGTTCAAATGCGAAAAGTCTAGCTGATTGAACGTGCAAAATATACAAAGAAAAATATTTAATGCACATAAAATTAAAATATTAAATTTCCTTCTGGTCGATTACTTAACAACTAAAACGAAACAATCGCTGTAATACCATATATATTTAAAACCGCTTACATATTTATGTATATGGTTCCTAATTGCTTCGTATCTTTTAATTCTTGCACTCTTTTCAACCTCATTTAGTAAAATAGCGAAATTGCGGTTTGGCGGTAAACCCAACCGTACACTGGTCGACTGTCTCGGGCGAGGTCGGAATACTTCGTCGGAAATCAGCCGCGGGCACTACGCCGTACGTAAGTGCGCGATGTGAACGACGCGACAGTTTCGGAGTCGCCGGCCAATTTGAACGTTCAGCTGGTCGTCGACCGACGTGTTTAGCGAACGTCCTTTGACGTTCGACGTGTTCGCTATTCTGTCATCAGTGTAAACAAATCATAATCATATGACAGAAACCCGTCGCCTACTCGATCTTAATAAGTATTTAAAAAATCTCCGCGTATCGGTAACCGTCGACGACGCGTCTACGTCAATATAATAATTCAATAATAACTACGAACCCGACCGCAATGAATTACAAGAACTTGCAATAACGTCAGGTTAGAAGGTGTATTTTTGTGTCGCTCGGTGTCTTAGTGAAAGGAGTACATTTGTTTAGTTTATGTGTTGATTTGTAGTGTAACTGTTCTGTGATCGCCGGTGACGATCTTAAGTAGACCATTAAAGTATTCACCAAATAAATATACAGTGGATGCAGTTAAAGATTAACAATGTCCGTCGGACTTTGTTGTCGGGGAGCGGTTGAGGTGATACATACTCGTTAGAATCTCCAACTTCACCGTTGTCGCCAAGGTGGTTTTGACTGATCACTTGTAAATAAACGTTTAGTGTACGTATTTCTTTATCACATCACTAACATTTTTCACTTTATTTAAATTTAGAGTCTGTGTTCGTTTTGCTTATTTTTAACCATATAGAAAAATAAATAACTAGCTGTACCCGCCATCCATTGTAATGCTGTCAAGAAAAAGACAATCATACGAATAAAAATATTTTTTTTGTACCTGGCACAATCAAATCCGATTGTAATGGCAATCATGATGGAATGAACGGTTTAGAAACGTATAGACGACAAACATACAAAGAAACATTCATTTTTATTCATAAGATAAATATATAATAAGTAGGTACGTAAAGGTATTGCTTACTTTAAAATGAAGGATACCTGCAAAAATAGACAACAGATGCAAATATATCCTTAAAAATGTACATAAAATTATAGCAACAAATTGTATTTTAATAATATTCTACTTTTGATATACATTTTTTTATTCAATGTATCAAAAATATTATAAAAAGTTGTATTAATATAGTTTAAAGGTTATTTTACACTAATTTAATTTATATCATTGTAAAGTAACTATTAAATATTTCAATTTCATATAAAATTTTGAAATAGAGTCCACCATTTTTAGAAGACAAATATTACACGCAAGGCAGCACTGCATGTGCTGCCTTGCGTCTTGTGTGCTTGCTCTTTACGCAGCACTGACACGCTTGAATATAATTGTGATATAAAAGTTGTGTATATTTTAATAGCAATTTATTGCGTTGTACGCTAAGTAGTAATTGCATTTTTCATTCATTCGGGGGTCGTTTACGCCCCGATAAGGGCGTGAGAACGAGCCTTAGGGATGTCTCCCTACTGTTCGGTCTTATCCTCTAGGGTGCGACCGCCAGCTAGCCGACCCTTGTCTTGTGCTGCCACATTAGGTGGCAGTTTCATGGCTTTGGGGTTCTTGTTGCCGGGCTCTCGTGCGTTTCGCCTTGAGCTCAGGTGCACAGGAAAAGCGTGATCGTCATGGCAAGATAACGTTGTTCTGGTTCGGTGGCAATTTTTTCGAAGGATCTCAGTTGGGTTCTGAGTGTGCTCAGACCCTCAACTGAGGTCTCTTCTTGTGTTCCTAACTTTTTTTGCGTCGTGACTACTGGGGAGCATGTTCGTGGTGGGTGGTCATCAGTCTGAAGGGGTGTGAGGCAGCGTGCTTCCTGAGCGCTCCGTACATTGTCACTCTTCTTGGGTTCTGATTTGCGTCGCGTCGTCCTCGTTCTTCCCATAGAGGGGTACTGATGGATCTAGAAATCTAGGATCGGTGGCTTCGACTGTATTGTTGAGGGGGGGGGGGTTAGTAATTGCAATGGAAGAACGACAATTTTTAATTATATATAATAAATAATATATAACATTTCCTTTTCTTTTCTCTCCTTTCTCAATTCATTTAAATTCGTCAACTAAAGGTAGTCCTTTCACTTCTTGTACCTCATTCTAGTATTTGCGATAAAATATAACATACATTTATGTAGATTAATATTTAAAACTTTTGTTCAATAGATTATTTATGATTTTCTTAACATAAAAGCAGTTCGAATAATATACATATTATTACAGAATATATTAACTTTCGTTTGAGTTTTGAAAGTCTTACAACAGTGGTCATTAGTGGTCAAAAACAATTATTTATTCTGATCTATATCTAATATTCTGAGTAACTAGCAAAGTTTTAAAATTAATTTCAATAAAAAATAACTGTTTGATAAAACTTTCAATAAAGTTTCATCTATATTCAAATCCTTTGAAGATACAGAAATAGCAATATTAAATATAGATCCAACACTTTCATACACTTCTGTCCGCCCTTCTAGTTATTAATATAAAAATTGAATTATTTATACCCTCTGCGTATCGCTAGTTGTTTCGATCTATTTATGAATAGATTCATTACATACATATAAATTTTGTTGGGTGTATATAGTTTGTAGGATTACGTAGTTACTTTACTTATTCATATCTGTTTTCTATTATAACAGTTATGATGCTCCCTCAGGCAATTCAGCTTCAGTAACATCTAGAAAATTAATGGACTGGTATTTCCAAGGATAAACCATAATCTTGCAATAAACCGACTTCTGAGTAGCTTTTAGCCTTTAGCCTTTAGCCTTTTAGTAGCCTAACTTTCTTCCTTTACTTCAGTGACAGTTTGTAGTCAAACTAACATCTTCTTTCTGTTTCTTCTCGTTTCCCACTTTGTACTCATGTTCGTAACCCTTCCCTGTTGTCCTAAACTGTTCCGTAAGTCCGACAATACATCTGCGGTCCTTGCTGATGTCCATGGACGGCATTGATGCCTTACCACCAGGTTACAGCTTTGTTTGTTTGAGCCATTTGCTACAATATATCTACCAACTTGAAGTGGAGCACTGATTTTATACAGTCAGTGCAGGGATCTGAGGCCTAACTCCTTTTTAGTACCTAAAAATATCTTTGCTTATTTGATAATAGTTGAAATTACAGATTAGTGAATGTTATTCCTTCTTCATACTAGAGGTAGGTTTACCTGCTCATTTGAGCAAGCGAATAACCTGATAGTAAATGAACAGTAGCGAGTTCAATCTACCTATATACTCACTGTACGAATCTAAAGGGGTAACATACAATTTTGTTTTATCATCCAATTTTGCCATTTAACGATGATATAACTTACTTCAAACTATTGTAACACTAAGCCCTCGAGACTATTTATTTTTAGACCTGACTAACGAAGACTTAGAATCTCGTTAGCAGAAAACCCTTAACTTTTAAATCTGAAATATAACAAGCCTCTCTCATTTCCTTATATTAAAATGCGTCTCTATCGAAGCATTATACACGTCTTGTGTTAATTTCATTACGTAACGATAATACTAAAAGTTTGCATGTCCGATATGTTATGCTAACAACACTGTAAACATGTAATAGAATACTTAATTTACTTAAAAGAATAATCGAAAATTGTTTGTGAGGACTATGCTTTAATGTTCAGTTTATTTCTATTTTTAAAATTCTTTCAATAATACGTAATTCAACGAAGGTTAATTTAGTGTATTCGGAAACGAAAAAAAAAATTAAAACAACGCGCGACCTGGTCAGGAATGATTCGACTAACCCCACCTCGCTCTTGGAGAGGAGATAATCTATTCTTTTCTTCTCGTTTTAATTCCTGCGCCACCCATCATATTTCGACAAAAGCAGAGACCCAGAGCGGTTAGTAGAAACAGGATGCCTAGCCCACTAGCCAGAGCGCAGATTGTTCGTTCCATGTGAACATCTTTGTTATGATCTCCATAACTTTAAAGCCAATATGGTAGTTTGTCAGAATGATAAGATTATATCAATGTTCACGTTAACATATTTCACAAAATATGACATATGACAAAAAATAATTAATGGCATTTATTTAACATACATTAAATTTTATATCATAAAAATTAACATAAATTAAAATAGGTAGGTAGGCAAAGGTAAGGTAAGGTTCAATTTATATGACGTGAACCATACTTTATTAACACTACTTGTGTTTTGTCTTTTATGTTTGGTGGAGTGATTAATTACAATTTAACATATGTTAAAAATATTGCTAGTCTTAAAAAATATGAATTAAATTATGTAATAGTAATTTTTCATATGATTATAATATATTAAATGTGAACTTTAGTAAGTAAAGTAAATGGTATATTTTAAACTTATATACATATCATATTTTGAAATCCAAGTAAATGGAGTTTTAACAACTGTATGTATATACTCGTACCGTCGTGTAAAAATCAATATTCAATGAGAATAATTAATACTATTTAAATGGAAACACAATAAAGCAACGTGTGACACCACACATATCAGCATGGCGGACTACTTCAAAACTGTTTACAAAAAAATGCATATTTTTTTATTTCGCAAATTGCAATTTATAAAATGACATTAACAAAAAAACAATGCATAAACCGGTTTCACCATATGTCACCCCGGTCATTAAATACGATGTGGTATCTTAATAGATTAGTGTGCACACGTTCAGACTTGGGCGCGTGAAACGAATGCTAAATACGTTTTATACGAGGGATGCATCGCCGGAACAAATACCGCGTCTGATTCATGCATTACTAAGCGCCGTAAAACGTATAGCTCACATGTACAAATTATTTTATTTTAAATTTTTATGTCACTACACGCCCAGTGCGTCTGCTGTACGAGCATTCTGTGAAACACCGTTGCCAACGATAGACTGAAATGAACAAGGTCTTTAATTAAATGTCTGAAAAAAATAAACTCTTATTTCCGCAGACTGACTTTGAAAGCATTTCCGCCAATTTTGTCGTAGCTATATATAAAAATATTTATATTCTATCAATGAAATATGATATATTGATGACACTAAATGGATTTTTCTGAGCCAAATGTTCTAAATTTAAGTTCCAGTCGAAACTTAAATTAATCTTTTGTGTTAAAGATTAATTTAAGGTTCGACTGGATGTTAGTTTCTGACTCCATGGATTTAATTTTATACGTTTTTATGCGTGGGTTCGATAGTACAAGCATTTCTCTAATCGTTCGATTGGATAAAGGAGGATTTGAACGAATAACGGTTTGAATAAGAAATAATGTGTTTGTGCATTCACACTGAAGACACGTGAATGAATTTATATTATATTATACATCCTACAGTTCACATTAATGGAACCGCCTTAGTTTAATAAGGATTTCTATTGCAATCTGAAACAGATATAGGTTAATTTAAATAAAGTCCACTTTGTATAATCACTTTGTAAAAATATACCATGAAATGTACGAATATATATATATAATCACCACTATTTTAGCTAAAATTTAATTTTGTATAAATTAATATTTACATACATATATTCATATAAATAATTACTTCGATTACAGTTACAGTCGTACAGGTGCTATCGTGGATGTTTAAGATAATGAAAGTTTAAACAATATGTTCGATAACGGTGTGCGATAACAAATTCTAACATGAACTAACTAGTTCTAACTAGATACAAAGTGACAAACGGTTATAAAATAAACATAGTTTTTTTCACAGCCTATATGTTTCACTGGTAGGTAGGGAATGCTCTACCTATTTCTGAAACAATGGACATCAACCTAGAACATTTCAAGTGTGATTGAACGCAGAAAAATAGGTTCAAGCCATATATACATTTATTCCGAAGCGGGAATTGAATCGGCGGTCATTGACTATCAAGGCGATAACTTCGCCACTGAGCCAAACGGGTTGTCAGATCTAATTTTATGTAAATTAATTATGCAATTACTTCGATTGCAGTTCACACTATTTTTACAGTGGTACCGGTGTTATCGTAGATGTTCAAGATAATGAAATTACGTCTAATATATGTTCGATAACAAAGTGTAACATAGTGAAAGTGTTTACAAAATAAATAAAGTTTAACTTACTGCTTTGATAACCCACATTGCGTAGCGGTGAGGTTAATTTACAGTAGTAGTACAGTCTGTTTTCTTTCTCCCTCGGAATCTATAAAATCATATATAATGATAGTGGGAACATATATCGTCTCTCTTCTTCGCTCTGTAGTTATTTTTAACTATAAAATGATTTCGACACGAAAATATTTTAATTTAAACGAATAATATTAATAACAAAGCAACCGTTTAAAAACGTCAGTATTTTGGATATCACTGTTATGACCTTCTCTGGAATTATTCTACGAATGGAACAAAAATGTATTTATCTATTTATTACATTTTTCGGTAATATTCAGGTTCATTTCAATTTATATTTTTCTTTTTAAAATGTTATAAATAGAAATATTGTGACATTTCAATTATATTTGTATAAAAATATGATAACAAGATCCAAATTTTTATCAAATAGACAAAGAAACTACCGAATCATTTGCCGACACAGAGCACTGCAATACTTCGGTCAAAGCGTTAAGTGCTAGCAAGTATATTATTAAAACAAGTTCTGATTATGCCTGTTGGCAGGGTCTGTTTTTGCATTCTTTTTTTGAACTCACGTCTAATGGTATATAATTAAGATTTTTTTCTGATTATAAAAAAAAATAAAACTGAAAGAATAATATTTTTAATTTTTCAAACTAACAGAAAAAAGAGCAAAAAACACACCCGGTACGTTTATTTTGCCGTCTCTTCTCCGCTTAAAGGAACCTACTTCATTACAAAAAATATATTAAACCTTCAATGTTAAAAGACTGAGAATTAACGAATTAAATGAAGGTTTTTGAGGCGGGAGAATTTGAAATAAAAAAATACTTGAGGATCAAAAATTAGGTATTTTTGATTTATCTCTCTATAAACAGAAACCTTCGAACTATACTACATTAATATTTGATAAACATTGACATTACGTTTTATTACAAAAGCGAAATAATTTTTTAGAACTTAACATTACCTTCTCAACCCACAAATGTGAACTATGTCAGTAGTCCGACTACTATATTTAAATTGACTACTACATTGATATGAAAATAATCTGAAAGTAAATTATCGGTTATATAAAACGTAGACGTACCTATTAACATTCGTTAAGACAACTGTTATCCGTGTCTTCAAACGTCGCTTTAACATTTCTGATTGAGGTCACGTACATGCACAATTGGTAGCCAATTTATAGATAGTATCAACCTAACAAACAAATGAAAATTAGGCAGATAGAGAGTCAATACTTGCTAAGATCCGCGAAAACGAAAGAAAATTCAAAAAATATTATTGTGTGTATCTAAATAATGGATTTCTAGAAATTAAATTAGAATGCTGTTATAGTTTTTTATTTGGGTTGACTTTATTGTCCTAGGGGGTTTACTATTTGCCCGGAAGAAATCGCGAGCTAGAGGTCTGCGTAACGCACTGAGAAGCACGACGATGAGTCGGCAACGAATGCTGCTTCTCACTCAAACGATGGAAAAACAGAGCAGGCGTCAGTAGCGAATGTAAACAACTGAAATTTTGACTTAACTGTAATATCACAGGAATTACGGAAGCCTTGTCCGAGAAATATTTTTTGATTAGAATGTTTATTTTCTAATTTATTTAAAATTAGAAAAACAAATATTTTAATATAACATTTTTTCACGCTAAATAGCAAGATTACAAAAGTAAAGATTTTTCATTACTTTTGTAATGCTACAATAGTGAATTTATAAATTAAAAAATATTCTTATGTATATATAATTTTACTTTGTATTCCTCGTATGCTCGGTGAAACGCCCAAGCCGAAATCTCGACTTTGAAGGCCCCTTTGATGGCGTGATGCGTCTTCCATCGTCTCTGCGGGGTTTGAAGACTGAAGAGCAACCATTGTCGCTGAATATCTTAGTAGGGTTACTGCCGACAAGTCCTTTCGACGAACATATTAAGACATTGGGACCATCTAAAATATTAAAAATAATGGGCATAACGAAATGCTATTACAAAATTATTCTTGCACTCTATAGTGCGATATATAACATTGGTACTTTATATTTGTCTCATATTAAATGCTAAGCAACGTTGTATTCTATTTCGTTGCGAATGACTGCGTGATACGATTCAAAATATTGATTTTTAATTAGCCGTAACAATGTCGGCCAGTTCCTCATTTAGTTAAATTAATGAATATTGTATTATATAATGTTTTAATATTTTAGAATATGGTCATTTGATATTTTGATATTTCGTTATTATGTATTGCCAAAATAACTTCGTAGAGCCACGGTAGCACGAATGGGCGGGGTCTACCGGGAAAGTATTATAACCATAACAGAATAGTATTTTACTGTGTGTCTATGCTAGCAGTATCTAAGCATACATGAGATAGCCTCGTCTTTTGAATTACCACAATATTTCGAAAGAAGGATATCAAATGATGGCTTTACTACTGCACTGAGATCCAACTTCTCTTCTTCAAGCTTTCTCCTTTTATTACCTTACATTATTCTGAAAAGCCGACAAGATATCTGAAACGCTACTCTAGTTTGAATAAAGGAACATAAATTATTAACTCACTAAATATAATATATTTATCCAATAACATTAGTTATTAGGTGAGTTCGTATTGTAAACCTTAAGGAGATTGAGTTCACCTCAAAGGTTAATATAGCTATTGTTCACGGTTAACTATTTTCAACGATGCATTAATGGAATTATGATTGACCTTCAATTATTGAAGCGCAAACTGCCAAGCAGATCGTTATTATACATTTATAATTCACATGTTAAATTGTTCATAGTATATTTTTGATATTAAAGTTTCCACGTTTGTATCAATTTAACAACCAATAAGAGTCAATGCCACATTTTATTGGTAGATTTTTTGTACGTGAAAAATCTCTTCTTCGTTAATTTAAATTTTAAGTTGAATATTACTGTAATAATTCAACTCATCATTCATCAATCAATGTAATTATGATCAATAGCTTGTAATGGCACGTTGGTTTGGCATAGTTCTTTGCTATTATACTGTGCACATCTTATAACGTCATGTTATTGATAAGTATCGCCATCTATGATCAAAAAAGTTAATAACAAATAACAAGAAAAGAATAAATATAACAATTAACAACAAAATAATATTATTCAATGTGAAATGAAATAAGAGTAGTATAATTCCCGTTCAAAAAACCTTGCATTATCCATGCGGAAATTACCTGTTTCTATTTCATAAAAATTACCATAAACGTGTCCAAGTTCAATGCACCGATGTTTGCCAAATCATAGCAGAATAGCAGATTTATTGTAGGTATAATGCAAAAACGTTTGGCTTCATTTTTTACATCTAGACGAGTCAGTATAAATAAATTGGATTGAACTCATAATGCCCATGTGATAACATCGAAGGTTGGATATTGTTCGGCGACCATGAAGTACAGCGTGCTTTTCAAAAACTCTGGCAGCTGATGGTTAAGATAGATATTCTCGTAATTTTCAATCTTAGTCAAAAATATTAATGGAAAACAAACATACCTATTTAATATATTGTCAGATATCAGAGAGAAATCAGAGAGAGAGCAAACTAGATTATAAGAAAAAAGTGTCCTGTAAATATTGTCTAAACTACAGTAATAACACTGAATTTGAATTGTTGACATTATGACATTATATTAAAATTACAATATTGCAATAAACGAACTTTATATTAATAATAAATATAGGAAGATTTATATTTTTTGTAGCACATTAACATTAACTCATCACGCTTTTCGAAGGTGGTTTGGCGGAACACTCAAACTCTGCACATATATCTGTAGGTCATTCACATGTTAAACCCTATATGACCTAAAATATTTGATAACTAATTGGCTCAGTGGTACTGCCGTCTACAGAGTCAATAGTCGCGAGTTCGATTCCTGCATCAGGATAAATATATGTATGGCCTACAGATCTTTATTCTGAGTCTTGGTTATCCAATCCACACTGAACAAGCAGTAGGTGAATATCCTTTCCTCCAGAAATGGAGATGCACGTGCCTAGCAGTGAGACATATAAGGCTGTCTAAAAATTAAAAAAAATATTCTAAGTCTAGTTGTCACTTTAATATGTAACATAAATAAACTTATAATCTCACATTAGGAATACCTGTATTTTATACAAATAGACACATTTAGAATTTACGCCATCCAAATACTTATCCTAATGCGGGAATCGAACCCCCAAATCTTGGTTTGGTATGTTTCGCCACTTTATGTGTGACATCGATTTTTCGGCTATGGCGATAAGTGCATTATATACATAAATACACATTTGCCTCTTTACTGGTAGCAAATTAAATCTTCATAGTGTTCCTCTGGCGGCACGGACAAGATTCTTTTATTATATCTGTTTTTTTACTTTTAAAGGAAAACTTTAAACCACGTATATCATGGAGAAATAGTATCCAGTCATGTTCTTGTGAGATAGTCTCTGTGAATTGAGTGGGAGGGAATTGGCGTTAGAGTAAATAATGGATATATGTACGTATAGAATTAGAATGTGAATAACATTTGACAACAGCTAAGAGAAGATTGGAGAAACCAGGGCCGTCTTAAGCATATTCCGCGCCGGGGTGCGGGTAATCAGCCCGCGCCCCTGCTGTTGTAAAAAAATGCAATATAATTTTAATATTTTATTTATTAATTTCTTAAAACTCAAATTATTTAAATTTATAAAAAAATTGTAATTTACAAAAAAATGCACAAACAAAAATCAACATTTTAATATTTATTCGTATTAATATTTTATATTTCAATAAAATTTCCAAAATCTAGCATTCGGCGCCCCCTAGGACTCCGCGCCCAGATGCGGCTGCACCCCTTGAAGCCCCGGGTAAAGACAGCCCTGGGAGAAACTGACATTATATTGCCAGTTCATCCAATTTTTTGAATATGACGTATCTCTTCCATATTCATCGAATCCGTACCAGTTAAACAAAGAAAGCAAGATAATTGTGTATTTTATATTTAATTAATTAAGAACTAATCTTGAAGGGGATTTCTCATCGGGCGTGAAGGTGAATGCTGTCTCCCCTTATTGCATCATCATCATCATCAAGGTATTTACAGCCGCGGGTGGACCTTAGCCTGGTTCAGTAAATTTATCTAGTTAGATCTTCGTTTAGCTTTTTTCCTTCAGCCCCTCACACCGATTGCCTTTTGTCCCCTTATTGTATACGACAGTTAATTTAAGAGGACGATTTTCAAATTCCTTTATTAGTACTATGTTATATACTGTCCTAACTTATTTGATACATTTCTTCTTACATGCACCGCTAATTATTGATAAAAACAAATTCTTGGTATAATACATATACACGTGTATGTAGGTACCACAGTTACAATGATTTCCATTTAGCCAAGTTGACTCAGCTCTGTACTACAATTTAATTAGCTAATTCGATTATGTGGCCGGAGAACTTTACAACATAGTGTTATTGCCAATAAAGAATTTGTAGCGCTTACGTTCCAGGATACCGATTTCATTATCTTGTTAGCGTTATTGCCGAGAGGAAACGAATAAGATATCCTTGTTTTAAATAATGTACCTAATGGGTTCACTCCAGCTGGTAACTATACCTATGTCTACTGTTTTGATATTTATGTTATAACACTTATTATTTACGAAGGGAAGAGCCTAGTTTCTCACAACACAGGGAATACTAGTGTGGGATCTAGTATCCTGTAACATATAAACATTTTAAAATAAAGAAATTGTTATTAATTTCATTATTTTAAAATTAATTAATTATAAATTATTATTATAAGAATAAAATCAATATTTGATTGAAATATTTGTAAAATTTCGTTTCGATGCATTCCGTGGTAAATAGAAATACAGTGAAAGAACTGTACTGAAAAAGACTTTCAATAGGATATGAAATGAACACACAACACAAACACAAACCTGACTGCCTTCTTAATTGTGGTGAAATTATGAACAATCAAGTAAAAGGTGTTTCTGTAATGTCAGTCCACTCGACGACGATCGGAGTATAAAACATGTCGTACGTCAGAGGTTGATGCTTGTCGGCGGTTAGAATATTTTTGATTGTTTTAGGTCGGTCATGATGACACCGTGAGCTGTTGAATGAACATATAATATATTAACCCATATCAGTCGTAAGTCACCTTTCACGTGACATTAGCACTTTGTCGCTGCGGTCGTAAGTCACGTGGTAGGTGAGAAGACGAGACATGTTGAAATTCGCTCTGCATGCAATGTGAAATGCAGGCACTATTGCATTATTGGCTAAATATCCCTAACAGAGCAATTGACATCTCCAATATCCATAATGACTATATGTATGCCTTTTACAATGAAAAGAGAGAGGAGACAGTTTTAACACACAAATATCGCGAATTTCATAAGTTATTATTGCATTATAATCATCAAAAAAGTGTACTGTCTTAAAAACCATATAATTACTTAAATGAATTTATTAAAATGTTGTTTTGTTGTTGTTTTTGTTGTTTTTACAAGAAATATTGTTTTTGTTGTTAATAAAAAGGAAAAATCTTTTAATTATACCGACATTTAAGAAATCCGGCAATTATTTTCAAAATAAAGACGATAAAGAATATATTTCGTATGTAAAAATGCTAATTATTTGATAAAGACCGTAAAGCAGTTGTTTTCAAAATAATTTTATATAATTCTTGATTTTGAGAATGTTAAATCGCTCATTGCTATAAAGAACTATACAGCTACAACTATAACATCTCACTTTCTTATTTATTATAAACTTTTGACTGCGACCTCATCCTTTTGCAACTTTTTGCCACTGCGCCTGGGTCGTTGAATTTTAAACATCTTTTAACTTTAATACAGTGCCCAAATATTTCCGCGTACAAAAGTGTCTATTTCAACATCCACCTATCGCTGTCAAGTTCACTAACTTCTTGTCAGAATTGATTCAGTGATTAAATGGACAAACAGATAGACTGAAAAATGTTCGATTATTCGTTTTTATCTATCTACAAGTATTATCTTGTAATTTAATCACAAAAGAAACAAATATATAGATGCATATTATGCTACTTTTATTTCAAAGGCGACTTAAAAACATTAACCTTTGTGCTTGACGCATGCTTGTCATGGAGATGGCGAACCAATAAATCAATTGTATGATGCTATCGTATTCCTAACGTGAAAACATTTTTTAAACAAAGTAGCTCATATTCCTGCCTATCATCATATATCTTGAACGATAACCAATGATTAAGAACGCACACGTAATTTTATAATAGCAAAGATAGGCATAAATACGGTCCTTCAACAACTAAAATAATACAGTCATTGTTGTTTTAATGACATATTATTCTCTCTTATATACAATATTCACAATAAATAATATAACTTGAATGAATATAATAAATATCTATTACTCCAAGATAAATTTATTATTATTATTTTCTATATAAATCATTTAATGTAACATAGTATATGACGTCAGTAAGGCTCAGTTCAGCGCGTTCCTTCGCTTTATCGTGGCATCGCCCATTGTTTCACCAAGTGTATTTTTGCCTACACTAACGTGACAAAAATATTTTCTGATATCAGTCAACAAATAGTTATTATAATTTAATTTTTAAATGCAATATAATCTTAGTTTAAAATATAAATCTTATACTTTTTTCCAAAAATGTTTGTTTTTTAGTTTTATTGCGATTAAGTTCCGGTAAAGGATATTTTATCACTTTCTTGTCTGTTTTTTCCTCCGTTTAGTACGTTTTTTAATCAATTTTAAATATAACTAATACGCGGATGGCAATGCTTGGTTATTTATCTATCTGTTTATTTGTCACATTGCAGGCAGATAAGGGATTGTAGATTCATTTTTATTACTCAGATGCTACTGTGGTATTTGCTTTGATAATCGCTTCGTACTACATGGACGGGAAAATATAGGCGGTTTCATATTATGCCAAAAATCCTACTTAACAAATAGTTTATGCCATCATAGATCACTTCTATTGTATCGTTGATGTTATAGAAATATTATTTAAAACATAAATTAATAAATTTATTCTCAATGTGTAACTCATATATTTATAGAATTCTAGAGTTACCACTATTCTAGTAAAAGAATAGAACAAACAAGGTGCTTAAATTTACACAGTGAATAATGATGCATTATACATCGCCAACAAAGCGAGGAGCTAGAATACGCAATTCCCTCAGACACTTCGCTCCACTGTAACTAGCTTTAAATGTTAAATGATGTTAATAATCGTCTTTTACGAGCGCCGCGGGGAGGGGTGAGATGATATTCTCGGGATTGGAATTTTACATAATTAATATGCTTTGATCTTTGTTATTTGCTCTTAGTAAAGCTAGTTTCATCATGACAGAAGACATGACAAAATATTATGACTGCTTGTCATAGTCTGCTGTTGCTGCATGTCTGCTAGGACTGTTTTGTATCTAACTATCCGTTAGTACCAACAAAGGCTAAGGCCGTGCGGTAAAATAAGCGAAATTAACAAACGGGACAATGAATGTGTTCATTTCACAAAAATTTAAGAACACTGTTATGTCGAGAAGGCTGTCCTTCTGATGCGCGAAATGCAAAGGTTGAACGGGACACAATATATGGTTTTACTCTGCCCGTAAATATAAAAAATAAAAGGATACCTAAAATATCAGAATTTAGTAAACTTAAAATAAAGCGCTTTGATGGCGTTGGATTGGCCCCTCTGTTGGTGGTAGTCGTACCCAACGGGTCATCAACGGATGAAAGTTATGACATTTCAAATATGGGTTTTCCACGTGCTATGCGATGAAGAAGTGCGTCGCAGAATCGAGTGTAAAGAAAGAATGGACGGTTTACTTTTGTTAGAGAACCGACAATCGTTGGAGTATAAGTTTGCTGTCGACCGCTTTGCGTCGTGAGGGACACTCGCTATATTGGGATGGCTGACAGTCAACCAACGTGCGATTTAGTCGCAGTTTTTTGCTACGAACTATAAAAATGTGGAACAATTTACCACCTGTGGTGTTCCCACGTGATTATGATACGGCGGTGATCACTTACCACCAGGTGACCCGCATATTACAATACTGCTATAAAAAGATGTAGCGAAAGATGTACCCATCCAGATGTAGCGATGATTTAGATAACGGCAAAAGCTGAACCAGTGTAGACGTAGTATTATGTGGGAGGCCTATGTCTAATGATGGACTGCCGCAGGTTGATTCATTATGGTGAGACAAAGAAGTACTCGAGTACAGTTCGAGTACTTTTGTATTCCAACATTGTCTCATTTTGTGATAAAATTTTTTGTTAATCCGTAGAAAAGCTATTTTCAGAGTCTTAACCACGTCATAATAAAATTTTTACTTGCCATATATTCTATAAAAGTTGAAATTTAAAGTGTGAACAGGAAAGTTTTATTAGAAAACACTGGGGATATAAATAAATATTGTGTGTATATCGAAGCATTGTGATATCCCTTCGTAGTTTTAAAGACTATTCATTATTATACGTAAATGATAAAAACGTATACGAATATTCAAAATAGCTCTACAGCGATACAAAATATAATTAAAAAATATTTAAGAACAAACAACAAGTCCTCAGTACTGTGAACCCATGGATCTATCCATATATATTTATGGAAATATCCATATACACTCATTTAATTTAAAAAAATGTTAATACTGATTGACACACAACGCGTTAGTGACTCAGATTTGCGTAGAAAGCATGAATTTTTTCGCAGGAATTAAATTATCTATGATGAGCAATAAGTAAAGATTTTTGAGAATTCATTAAGGGGGTCATAAATAAGGGATGAAAAATTATGTGAAAGTCTGTCATTTAACCGTGGGATATCGTATCGGACAAAACGTAAAAAGAAATCTTTAAGTGGCTGCGACCATGTCGGTTACTGGCTGTACCTACTATATAGGAATTGAGCTATTCATATCATACTTAGCGTTTCCTCTATATGTATTGCGTGACGCTGAAAGCATCAGAATAGCAACAGGTACAAGTGTATATGACTTCCATCTTGACTAGTTTAAGCTCCATGGGTGTTAAAAAAGCGCTTGTCGACAATCGTGCCATATGTTTTTCTGTGATGACACAGAGCTCTTACTAGCATCAATATCCCCTTGGTTTCGGGGCCTTGCTGAATATTTAAAGCTTATGATAAAGCCCGCATATGTCAAGTTGTGAAAAAGGAAAACTCCATGTGGGTCTCGAATAGCAGAAAAACAGTGGTGACAGTTAAAACAGCCTAAAGTTGTAAGTGGTGCAACTATTATTTGGTTATCCATCATCATATCGTCTTACTATTCACTATAGAAACCATTGATCCTTAAGATTTATACTGGTAGAGCCACGCTGCAGACGAATATTTTGTCAAGAATGGCATAATATTTGTCTGTAGCATGAATGGGCCGGCTCGCCCAGGGAAGTACCATACTCCAGTAGAAAACGGGCGTCTAAGTGGTAGCTTAGCTACCGCGCTTCGTACGGTGAGCGGCCGAGTTCCGAAGGCTCAACATCCTCTCCCCTCCCTCTACCTTTCCCATTCCCACTCCCATAATGACACTTTCCTTAAAGGTCGGCAACGCTTCCGCACTGCTTATGGCGCTGCGGATGTCTATGGTCGGCGTTGATTGCTTTCCATCAGGTGACACGCCTGCTCGTTTGCCTTTCTATCGCATAAAAAAAGGTTCGATCGTGACGGAGTTTTTATAGTAACAATCTATGCGATTGGTTATAGGACAAGTCGATTCGCTTGATTCTTGCACAAAGAATAGGCTTGGTTACTCAGTGAGAAAACGCAGTTAGCTTTCTTTGCACTACGCCAGGTAGTCAAGGTTTGTACGAGTAATTAGTTTTATTAGTGTATCATTATATTTTCTTGTGTTGGTTGTTAATGAAAGTAAGAAAAATAATAAATTTAAAAATCAGGGAAAATAGAGTAACGTTAGATAAGCTGAATACGCAGTTTTTCACAGAACTAGTAGCAGGGTTTATTGTAATGTACAGAATTTAAGTACGTTCGCTTTTACCGTGTGGAAGCCGTCGCCCTGCGTCTTTTGTCCTTCTGTTTAGTTAGGCAATATATATATATATATATATATATATATATATATATATATATATATATATATATATATATATATATATATATATATATATATATATATATATATATATATATATATATATATATATATATATATATATATATATATATATATATATATATATATATATATATTGACTACGGTACAGAAACGTAATATAATATCAAATATCAAAATACATCAATTAAAGCGATCACTCCGAGATATCTTTGGCAGCCGATAGATCAAAAAATTATTGTTATTCTTCTTTTTTTATATTTGATCAATTTTGTAGTATTTCATTATTACATAAGTAACCATATTGTTAAAATGTAGCCATGCTGTGCAAATTTAAAGAGTTATAGTCCGGGCGTTCAAGAAATTCAAGTCCTACGGATATAGGAAGGTGTGTCACATTCTCAACACAAGTAGCAAGCAACTGTCCCAAACTCAATGGAACTAGAGTCATTCCATCGGTCCTTTTGCCATTGCAGTGGAAGAAGCAGCTGGAAATAGAAGGAATAAACTTAAACTAAACTTTAACTTCGAACTAGGATTTCTGTACAAAGTAAATCTAAATTATGTTTGTTGGTTGTGAAATAATCTATTCAAGCGATTACCTACAGTAAAAAGTAAGATTGTTATTAATAAAATGGCAGACGCAAAAAACTGTTATAAAAAAGACAGGATGTATTTTAATGAACTTCATTTATTACTTATGAGATTTAAAATTCATGACATTGCTTATTTGTTGTATTCGTGTTGATTAAATTCTAAGAAATAGTTAAATATAATATACCTACGCTATATAAATATTTATATTATAAAATAAGCTATTACTGACTCCTTCTACATCCTATGTATGAATATGTACATCAAATGATATCCTTTTTTATGAAACATATAGGCAAAGCACTTCAGATGCGTTGTCTACCTAAGGGTAAGGATGTGAGTAATAAGAGGGTAAGAAGAAAACAAAAGAAAGAATTAATAATGAGGGGAATCAGGTCTCCGGATCCCTGCACTCACCGTAAAAAAACACAGTAAAATTCTGCTACTTTACGCGGTGGAGTATTCTGTGCGGCCAATCACCACATTCACGTTCTTACTAATTGGGAGAGTCCTATGTTCAGCAGTTATTTGAAGATGTGAAGTAGAGCCACAGCAGACCACAGGTCCAGTTTGCCCAGATATATTGCAAACTCCCGAAACAGACTGTTTAAATATTCATACTATATTTTTTTTGAATAAAGACCCCTTATCTACTACTACTCCTTTCTCCTATCAACTCCTTCTCCTACCCTTCTCTCATCACCTTTTCTGAAGGCTAGCATTTGTCTTCATTGATATTGCAGATATCCATGTCAATTTCAAGCGTTCATTTCATAACATCAGGTGAGACGCTTCCTCGTTTCTCTTTCTATCCCATAAAAAATCTGATGCCTTAACTTTTCTATAAATTCCATTAACTAGAACCATGATAAGATTAGCGTCTCATCTACTAGTGATGTGAGTAGGTATCTTCCTTCCTTCTTTTTAGTTCATTCCAATCATATATTGAACACCAAAGGGAAGATAATCTGTTATAAAAGAATAAATAAAACGTATCAAAACTTATATCGATCATTTCAGTTACTTAATTTCAGTACAAAATACTATTATTAAAAACGAATATAAATATAAAAAATTCTTATTCAAAGAATGATTTTAAGTAAAAAACATAGATAGTATCATTTTTTTAAATACCAATAATGTTCGTAAGTTTCTTGTTAGGCATTCCCAACTGTTTCCAGATGTTTAGGTAAGTTAACGCTAAAGTGTAATCTAGGAATCTAAGTCCTAAGCTCATTCTTAACGATTACACGAGCGCCGCTTCCCTTTAATATTATATTAATAATAATAAAACAATTTCAGAACAAACCTTTCAGAGATTAAGATATATTTTATTGTGAAACTACAGACATAAAATTCTTTCCATTAACGTTAATTCTAAAGAATATATAAGATTTATATCTCGAATGTTAAGAATTATTATTCCAATATTCATATATTCACAAATTTTAAATAGTCATTCTCCAAGTTTTGATTATTGAAATATAATTTATTAAGAAATTCGAGCGGAGAGGCACAGTGTGTGCAGATGTAATTTAATTATTCACAGAATGAGTCATTTGATCAGGTACTTTGAGAGTAGAACTTATCAAGCAAGAGTTGATCCCCCCATTTATTTTAAATGTCGTTATGACATTTTGATATTATGCCACTCGTGTATTTCGTGTGTAATTGTAATAAACCAGGTTCAGAAGTTGGACCGATCGAGGCCCATCTTCGGATAATCCCAATTGGTGTGTCGAGTTTGTTGAGAACAGGAGCTTCCAAAGTTGTGTGATGTCCCGTGTTGTTTTCTATGCATAATGTATACTAATTGAATATTGTTCTAGGGAGGTCGACAACAAATCAATAGCTGATGCTGAGCCGACAGCCTACCATTTGAATATTCTTTTTCTATGGATATTTTTGGATTATGGGCGACCCCATAAATCGATATCTGTACGCGTTTGGCAAGACGCGCTCTTCATTCTAGCACTCGTTTATTCTTAAGTCAGTTTGTCGTTACTCCGACAAAAATGATCAGCTCATTAGCACTTCAGTTTACTAACTCTAAGAAGTATGTCCATAAGATAAACACCGATCACAGCTCTCCATATCTTTGTGAACGATCGTCAGTATCCAAGTTTTGACTCCATAAGAGACTACAGACCGGACGCATTGTTGAAGATTATCGTCTTCAGGTTGTGAGGTGTGGGCGAAAAAAATACTTGATCACGAACCTTCAAAAACTTAAAACAAATATTTAAAATTTGTTGTCCCAATTTTAAATCAATAAAAATAAAATAAAAGTACTAAATATTAATAAATTATTAACTGTCAAAATGGTTGTCACAAATTCTTACTATGTCATTAACATCTAGAACAAACTAAATAAGTAGATACTCCTTACTCTAAGATACTCTTACCTTAGATTACTCCTTCTCTATACAAATTAAAGTAGTTTTACTTAGTTCCAAGTCTTCTCCAAGCGAATTAGAAACTTATATACGCATATATTATCAGACATGCATTTTACTACTAATTGATATTTAATTAATAATTTAAGATACAAATATTTGTTTATTTGAAAATATTAATACCACATCAATTTTGTTTAAAAAAAGTCGACAAGCAAAAAGAACCTTTAAACGTAGTGCAAACAAGCAGTCGAGGTTAGATGAAACTTTTCCATTACTGAACGTCACAGCGTCGGAGAAACCAAAGCAAAGTCCAACTTGCTTTGCCATACCATCATTAATAAATACGCTAACAATATTCATAAGTAAACCAAACATAAGATACAATTCAAGGATTTGTTTCTTAATATTATCTTGATATTTTAATAATGAAAATGTTGACAACTTCATTAACTAAAATGATATATGTATGAATGTTCATTTTATTTGAAGAGCGTGACTCTATGAAATTCAATTATCCTTATTTTTTGAAAACCGAGGTATAAACTTTAACTCGTATATATGCCTCGTAACATGATTTTTAAATAAATAGATATATGTAATTTGGTATGCAGGTCAACTTGCAATTTACTTATTTGATTATTATCTGTTCTAGTATTATCCCGAACAGATAATAACAAATTAAACACCAACCGAATAAAATTCAGGTGAGCAGTAGCAAAACACGCATGACGAAACAAAAGTCGGAGCGCGGACACCCGAAATATCCGGTCGATCCGGGTTCACCGAACGGGAAACTGGACCATCGAATACTGGAGCGGAACTTGGACATCGTGACAGATGTAAAGCGGCAGACGCTCCTGTTATTGTTTTATTTATTTACCGGATTAAAACGAAGTATGTTAAGTTCTCTTTTTTTTAAATTACTTAAACGTCATTTTTATGGTTTAAGAAGGCAAATTAGCAAGCTGGTCGCCTGATGGAAAGCAATCGATGCCGTCCTAAGGTTTGATAAACCTAGAAGCAAACATAAGCGATACCGACCTTTGAAAAAGATTTTGATTTAAATTATATTTTATAATTTATTTTAATTAGCTCTTATACATTATATTATATAATATAATTCAAATATTTTTTAAATTAGTCCGCAATTTTTTTTAATTTTAATTATTAGCCACGTTTAACTTATCATTTCATGTTATATCTTAATTATAACTGGACATTATTCTTATTTGAAACTTGAATGTTACCTTCTTAAAAGAGTTATATTTGCTCTGCACCTATTGGCCGTCGGGACAACTGCATCACATACATAAATTATGTGTGTATAATGTGTTTAATCAGTTTCATAACAGTGATATCATCATGTATGCTGTCATTGTTGTCGAAAGCGATTTTAATCCTTAAAAATGTAATTGTATTCATGCGTGTGAGTTATCAGTTGATTTATGTACAAAAATAAAGTAGTAGCTTATACAATTTCACACGTGGCAAATGTTTGTTCTTTTTTTTAATAAAGTATGGAAAATAACATACGAATTATCCATGGGATTTGACAACCAAAATCAATGTTTTTGTTCTAGCTATACAAAAGATGATGTTCTATCGACGATGATGACGAAATAACCATACTAGCATCACAGTTACCAACCAGCTTATAGTAAAAGCATTTCTGTCTGAGACAAAGGCTCATTGTGCGAGAAATCTAATGAAAAGTGTAATCTGAATCTTAGGCATTCGGAATGAAATAAAACAATGGATATTGTTGAAAATGTATTAGTATTTAGTTATGTATTATGCTTACGATCATAGCTTCTCAGCTTCAACAACAGCTCCTACATCTGATTATTGCTGTGGAGCATCACAAACAATAAGTAATTATAATTACAGGAGATAAAAAGAAATATAGTAACGAGAGGAATTTGTCCTTAATGTAATCTTGATAAACAATAATTTAAATAGTTTACTTGTTTAATAATATAATTAAATATAGAGAAATAAATAAAATACAAATTAAAAGTTCCCTAAATCCCAGTAAAATTTTATTTTATCTAAATGAAATAGTCTTTCAGAATATTTTATAACAATAGACACGTCACAAACATTACAGTAATAGTAAAACCATAATTTAAAATTATTTTTTTATAACACCAGCACAATATTCACAAAGCAAAGCTTATATACCTCAGTTGTATTTACATCGATCTCAATATCCCTGCCGGGAATTGGGACATTGAACAGGACTGTATTAAAAAGCAACTATTATTAGAATTATTGAAAAAGTAAGCTGAAAATGAGAGAAGTTGCCCTGATGTGTCTTCCCGCATTACACACATGACATTCCTACACCACGCTTGTCGAAGGTGGATTGGCAGAGCAACGACTCGAAATAAATACCTATAGGCCCTACATATGAGTACATCCCGATCCAGGAATCGAATACGCTTCCGTTCGGAAGCGAATCGGTAGCTTCACTGCCAATTCCAGTCAGCAGTTAGAGATATATTTGAGAAAGGACATATTTCATACTGTTTTACCAACAGCCGCTTTTGTTATTTAATCGAAAATATCCTGAACCGTTTATTACAAACTCAGTTGCGTTGCGAGTGTAATTTGTTACCCATGTCACGTTACGGTACAGTAATTAATTTAATTCTGTTTTCTCTGGTGGCCACTTCACGAGAAGTAATTTAGGCCTTACACCGCGTTACAGTCGTTCATTTCACAAGGGTTTATGGTTGAAAGTTTTAATTGTTTTTGCTTTGACACGACTACTATAATAATTAAAAAAAAATAATCCGTCCACTTTGGGATTCCCTGTGTTTTAGACGCCATTATAAATACAATGGACAACAGGCAGATTCCTACCACACACAAAATAAATACAATACCTGTACGGCCATAAAAATATTTATGATGATACGTCTCATTATATGGCTGTCACAAAACATATTGATTTGCAAGGTATTACTTTCCTAATAAAGCATTGTTTTCCTTTGTTATCCAAACTAATTGAGCGATGGTGCAGCGTGAGACGAGAAAAGAGCTTTCAGCAGAAATTTTTTGAGGACGCAAATTTAAAAATATACTTGTCTAAATATGTTCTTAGTGGACTGACCACGCTGTGACTAATTTTTGTCTTTGATACGAATACTTGCCGGCTCATTCAGGGCTTATACAGCTGCAGCTGAGAAAGGAAATAAAGCGAGTTGGAAGTGAAGGATCTTCCAACTTCCATTCGCTTTATTTCCTCTTACCCACCATTTGACATCTTTTGAAAATTGTTGAAATTACAGGTGTGGTCGGTATTAATTAAATCTAAACACATAAAAATATGATCAGATGACCTTTAACACTTTAGATTTGTTAGTTGTCTGCTTATTTTATAAAAAAAATGTGTAAAATTTAAAGCAAAACCTTGCGATAAATAAAGTTAAAGCCGTTTAAGCAGCAATAGCTCAGATAAGGAAAGTTGCACTTAAGATATATTATTTTTTTACAATAAGCATAAAACTTTACGACACATTATGTAAAAATAAATTTAAATTTTTTAAATAAATTTGAATTTATTTATGTCACAAGTATGTGACTCGATTCTATGTATGCATATAGTTTTTATGTATTCTATTGATTGCCTATAAAGCATTCTTATAGTATTGTAATCAATTTATATCACAACTGCATCCACTTAATATGCACATATGGTTCATGTGTTTTATTAATATCGTAAAAATTTATTTTCTTATTAGCCTAACAAATAAAGATGATTTTATATATTCTAGTAATTTCCACGGCAATTTACGAATAAAATTACCTTAAAATAAATATTTAAAATATAAAATATTTTGTTACAGGATGCCGGCGCTCCGGCTGCTCGGACGCAAATGGCTGGCAGCCTCAGACGATCTCGTATTTCCAAGTATCTTCGAGCTCCTGTTTCGATTTGTTTGGTATGAACTTTTATTATATAATGCATGTAGTTGATACGAGTAGTTATGCAATATCAACAAGAGTGGATGTTATAATATTCTTATTTTTAAATTTTAATGAATGTCATTAAATTTTAATTTTTGTTTGAAAATGTATTAAAAAAAGTAAACAAAAAATGTTACATATCACCGTTGCGATAATGGAATTCATGACTATATCTCTAAAAGCAGCGGCTACCTTCGCTTCATTCGAGTTTTCAACTATCATTGAAATTAAGTTACGATTATGATAGGCTTTTTATTGTAATACATTTTATGCCTAACGCTAACCGTAGAACATGGAGATACTAACTTATTTAAATACAGTATGCAAGGTTAAAATGCAAGCCTTGATGCATATCTTGAAAATGATAATAGTTTATTGTTTATGACATTAGCAAAACATTTAAAAACAGAAATGTACCGACTCTAACTATGTTCTCTTTTAACGTAACAAGGTTCTCTTTTAACGTAAAAATATACTGTTAGATTTATATTGTACATGATTTAACAGCAAATAATGTAAATACAAATATAGTTATTGTTATCATTTATAATAATAAGCTTGAAGTGTCTTCCTGCGTATGGAATACGCTTAATATTTCTAGTGGTGATTACCCATCCATAACCTCACCAGGTAGGGCATACTAACGACTAACCTGTCTTTTCCCGCCAACTTACATCAGTGACGTTGTGTTTTTATTTCATTTCCATAATCTTATATTATTATCAATTATATTGTTTAATTGTGGTGGCGTATTATGCAATGTAGTTTGATTAAGACGTATAAGTGAAGTGAAATGAAATAAATGCGTGTATCCTAACTTTTTAAGTTGACTGAATAAGTCCATAGAAGGTTTTAGTAAAATAGCCACCGTTTATCAAGACAACGTGATAAGCTGACTTGAAACATTTCAAGAGATTAGATATTATTGTATTTTACTTGACACTGGCATAATAGTTATAACTAATTACCATCAAACGACTAACCTGTAATATGTATTTTGCTAAAACATATAAAACAATTGCACGTCTGATTGGCAAAAAAATACTACTTATTGTTTTTTTGTAATTTAGCATAATGTAGATTGTATTATTTAATAAACCAATATTTGACGTTTTCCCGCCAAATTACATCAGTGACGTATTTTTTATTTCATTTTCATAATCTTAGGTATTCAGTAATATTGTATAGTTCTGGTGGCGTATATATAATACAAAATAGTTCGATTACTTAAAGCGTGTAAGTTGAGTGAGGTGCAATAATTGCGTGTATCGTGACTTTTTAATTTGACTGGATAAATCCATGGAAGATTTTGGTATAATGGCCACTATTTTATTAATATGAATAGTAACGATTTGACAAGTACATTTCAATACTTATTGTTATTATATTATATTTTAATTGAGACTGCCACTAATCATCAAGGAAGAAGAAGTCAATCTTAAAAGATCAAATATTTTTGTGATATAGTTAAGAGTATCTATCTAATTTACTTGCATTTATGGTCAAGATTTTTAGTTTAAATCAAATGAAACATTTCATTTCATTTGTTTGTTTCACAACTCCCTGAATTAATTATGTACGGACGTTGTCCCTCCACAGTGTTGTTCATAAACTTTCTTTTCGTGAGGCACTTTTGTATTTTATGTAGGTATACATTCAGTTCGCTGGTCTGTAATTTACTTGTTCTTGGCAATGACGTGTTAATGAAGTGAACGTATCAGTTACTGATATTAAAATACACGTGTCACAACAATAGTTAGAATAGCGATCGATATATTATCGAATGACAAGGACAATTCTTTTCCTCTTTCGTAGTAGGTATATCAAAACACAGGTATTAACTGCTTTATACTTCTAATAGCAATGTTTTGAACAACACTTTTAGTTCTTTATGTTTAAATTTAAAAAGCGTAAGTTCATCACGACGACATAATTGGTTCAGTGACGAAGCTACCGCCTTCAGAGCGGGTTCGATTCTTGCATTAGGATAAATATATGTATGAACGGCCTACAGGTATTTATTACGAATCTGGGTGCCTCGCTAATGTACTTCCGAAAAGCGTGATGGGTTAGTGTCCGTATCTCCAGAAATGGGATCCCCAACTCAGCTGTGACTGGTAGAACTGTTTTTATCAGTGCCAGCATTCTTAGTTATTTTCTCTATATGGATATCCGCGCAGGCGCTTTTTGCCAAATATGGTTGCCAAAATGTTGTCCTAACTTTAATTTCTGGCAACCGTGGTTACCAACAATCCATGTCTCGATTTCTATAATTTCTGACAATTTTTCATAATTAAAAATAATAGGTGGTAATTATTATAGATAAAAAGAGGAATTTTTTGAGTTTAGTATGAAGCACTTGAGATGATTTTCGTTTGAGTGTAAGTTGATAAATATCAGCAGCTTCTAGTATTCTTTTATTACAGCTAGGCTTCCCCCATGTTATGTTTTCTTATAATTGGTGATCTGGCCGATTCGGCTACCGCCTACTTCTTGAAAAAACCCATGGAACTATATAGGACTTAGTGCCTAGAGTAAGTATTTACAGTTAAATACAGAAGGCACCCTCGAGAATCCTCCTTTATCCTATGGAACTACACTCAGCGGCACAATTAATCGCCCATCTTTTAAATGTGACCTATTCGCCTCTTTACACGTTTTTAAACTATTGAGCTTTAGTGTTTTTGATTGGAAGGAATTTCTACCTCAAAAAAAATATACAACCCTATTCTAATAATAAGCTCATTCTTTTTCTTTTCGTGTTTCGTTGAATTGTGAATTCAGTGGCTTTTTTTGTAATTCTGCATTATTGTCGCGTAAACATCAATACTTTCCTTTTGCTATGTAGAGAAAAAAATACGTTTATTTTCATTTCAACGATTCAAAAGGAAGCGTTTTGCTAAAGAAATCTTATTATGGACCCTATCTCATAAATTGGCACAAACTGTAGCTTTTATTGAACAAAGAGTCAACGTCGCATGGCACGAATTTTACCCCTTACTACTATGAGATATGTCGTTGGATGGTTTCGGGGGACAGATCTTATACGTAGAGATTAGGTCAAGGTCGCAAACGGTGTACCCGAAGTACAACACCGTTTGCGACCTTGCCCTGGTCTCGGGATGACCATTATATTGTCACAAATATTTTCAGAAACCAGTTCATGACAACAATTTGAGCACGCAACTAACTTCGAGAAATATGAAACATGTCTGTGGGTAAAGGTATTGTGAGAAGAAAGTTGCCAGTCTTACTGCTTACGATGACACACGGATCTTTAGGGGGTTTTATCTTCGATAAAAATGAAATTCTTCCAAAGAAAATTAATTTATTTTTCTATTCACTGTACATTTATATCTTCTTCATACTTTATTTACACTTTATAAATTTACATTTTATATTCAACCTCATTTTTTTATGCCGGACAGGTGACATGTCTATCGAATGAGACACAATCACAAGACAAGAGCTGAAAGAGGCCATTATTGAAGAATGGTAATACTACTAATACTAATGGTAATATTACTAATGGTTAAACTGCCTCAACAACAGGTTCTAGACATCATGGATGGCTAAACAAATTATTTATTAGAAGTAATAAGAGCTACAGGAGGCAACACTCATAATTAATATTCAATTCCATTGCATAAAATTTTAAAATTTCATGAAAATGAATGAATGTGCAAATTTTCTGAAATTAAGGATATTTTATCAATAATTTGTTTATTTTTTTATATAAATTGCAGGTTTATATCTTTTGTTATTTTTTATATTGAAAATAAATAAATTATTTAATAGCGTAAAAAAAGCGGCAAAAAATACATTTGTTTCGGAATTTTAGATAAGACTAGCGATGGGCGGTTAATTGTATTGCTGAGTATATTTTTTCGACACGATTTGAGAAATCGGGTGCAGTGTCCTTGGACACAATAAATATACAAAAATTATATCCAGAAATGCAAACACTAATTTTTGTTTTTAAAACAAATTTTATTTTCCACCGGGATTTGAACACAGAATCCTTGCCTCAGAAATGAGGCACTCTAGCCATGGAACCAAACAGTTTTAAAATTATGACCATCGTCAACAACAGCTTTCATTCTTTTATATTCAGTATTAAATGTTTAACATTGTAAAGCTATTTAGATTATACTTATCTTGTAGCAAACGCAAGTTAAAACTGTTGAAAATAACAATAAAGAGCTTTTCAAATTACGTATACAAATTCGCCTGACATGTTAACATTTAAATTTATTTGACAATGGGCCATTAACTTGGATAACTGGCATTATAATATCATTTAAATTTTTTGTGCAATTTACCTCTGAACGGTAGTTTATTGTAAATTACACCTTATTTCATAAATTTAATCTTCACGCCACTTACGTTATTATATTATTTACAAAATTGAGAAAAGTAATTTATTATAATACAATAGCATTTGTTATTATTGATTCTTATTTTATTGAAAATGAGTAATTTAATATTTATTTATTTTAATGTAATAAATAGATTAATCTTACAGTGACAACAAAATTAAAAAATTAAGGAATAAAGATCATAAAAGTTTAACATGTAAGTTATTCTCAGTCTGTGTAAAAATTCAAGTTTATAGGACCAGTATTTCATAGTTTCCACTTAATTAGCCTTAACTTAATTTTATATATATAGTAATACTAGCCTTTGCCCGCGGCTTCGATCGCGTGGAATTTGGTCTGCCACATTAAGTTTCGTGACAGATCATTTTAAAGAAATATATATATATTTTTACTTAATTTATGGTTCTAAATATTAGAACTATTCAAGACAAACAATCCTACAGCACATCATCTTTGTATAATTCCAATGGTTTAGGTAGCGTACGCCAAGATAGCCACTCAGAGGCCAGATTTTTTTCCGACTTAATTGACATGTATCGTTATATTACGACCAAAAGAATTACATAAAATCATTACAAATTGTAGCCTATATGTTATGCCGATGTATAACCTATATAACTGTAAAGTTTCATCCAAATCCGTCTAGTAGTTTTTTCGTGATAGAGTAACAAACATACATACAAACTTTCGCATTTATAATATTAGCAGAGTAGGATAGGATAGGATTAGTAGGATATGTACAGTATATAACTTATATAACTGTAAAGTTTCATCCAAATCCGTCTAGTAGTTTTTTCGTGATAGAGTAACAAACATACATACAAACTTTCGCATTTATAATATTAGCAAAGTAGGATAGGATAGGATTAGTAGGATATGTACAGTATATCCATCCGATTCAGCATCGACTGTTGTGTAAAATTAACTATAAATCACAAATATAAACAAGCGAATTTAAACAAACAAATTACTTTATAATAATAATGTGCTGAAACTCATTACCACGAATTTTATTATAAGAAGTTTTGGGACATTGCTTTTACGTCAGCATTTTACTTTCACCAAAATGACGCCCGTAGTTCGTTCATTAAATGGTGTTTATTCATGCTGCGAACAAAAATTTTCCAAAAACTTTGTCATTGTTAAATTATTTTGCTATAATTAGCCTTTAGCGTGGCATAGTCATTTTTATCAGCCCATATAATTCTCACGGCTGGACAAGAGGCCTCTTTGTTTCTGGAGACCCTTATTGACACAGTAGCGAAGCTACCGCTTTCGGAGTCAATTTTCAATTCCTATATCGGTATATATGTACATATATTTGTATGACCTACAAGTAGCTATTGTAACACGGGGTGGCCGTTAATCCAACTTGGATAAGCATGGTGGGTAGATAACCAATGCTTTAGAAATGCGAAGGGAAGGACTCTTGTTTCTATCGTATGAGAGAGCGGTCCTTTCGTCTGTATTTATCAACTTGTGATCAAATTATGCGTTAAAACCATCACTATAAATTACAATTCTAAGCAGCAATAGCTCAGATGATAAGGATCAGGTTTACGATCTAAGGTCGTGAGTTCGTACCCGCTATAGGATTAATGATGTTGTGGAAGTCTCTAAGTGCTAGTAGTGAATGCGATAGTTCAGGTTGTGTGTTAAATAAATTAGCACTCGGATCCACCAACAGTTGTTTAATAATTTTTGTTACAATAACATTAATATTCAATTATAAACTCACATGTGTTATATTAAAAATGATCAGAATTCAGTGAGTGTTAAATACAGAACTAATGAACACATGGTTATAGCGTGTGGGTTGATTGTTGACTGTCGACTGTTTACTATCTCTCTACTGTTTGTCCTTTGTATACCTCTCGACCAGGTCTTTATACGGTGCCTGCGTAAATCGCTCTCTGAGCGAACTTGAGCTTATGAAGCAGACGCATTGTCAGCGTCCTCGTTTCGGCGCCGTAGGAGAGTACGAGTAGGACACACTGGTCGAAGACTTTATATTATAACTATATGATGGCGGTTTTGTCACAGTGCTATACGATAATGCCGTTATTTACTGAGAACTATTCTTGTTGATTATTTTAACACTAAATTGTAGAGTCCGCTACAATGTCAACCATTTCCTAGCACAAGCATTTATTGGCTTAGTTGGAATTGTTAACAAGTATTCTAGTAATATTCCAAACAATGCTGGCATTATTTGTTTTCAAATTATTTTTTTTTTAAAATGTATTCTCCATTTCTTTGTTATGTTTTTTTTTCATTATCATCATCATCATAAATAGCTTGTGCCAGTCCACTGCTGGACATAGGCCTCCCTCAAAAAGTACCATTTCGCCCGATCTCCGGCTTTTCGCATCCAGTTTCTGCTAGCCACACTGCGCAGATCGTTTTTAGCTGATAAGATATAAAGCTTACTCATACCCAACAAAGTAGGATATAAGAATTAAAAGAACCTGGTTCTTACGGTTTCACATCGCTTGCTTTGCCGTCAATGTGCAATGAAAATGAAAATGGAATTAAATCATAAAACTTCCTATTTTCGCGGTCCTCGTATTGTAGCGCTGTGGTAAACCACATTGGAAGCTAGCAAATTCAATTCCGATAAACAGGGCACGGGATTCAATTTATATTTTTAAATAGATAAAATGCCTATCGAGAGCACGAAAAAGATCTATATATGTATATGAATACTAAGTACTAATAATAACTCCATCAACTGTAACTGTAATTTGCCTTACGACTGATTTTATAACAAAGGAAATCGTGTCGTCGTCTAGCGTGTTATTCTATAATTCATTTTTAAATAAAAACATAATCAAGGTTCATTATGTTATGAAGACTAAAATCCTATATATATATATATATATATATATATATATATATATATATATATATGTGTGTGTGTGTGTATATATATATAAATATATGTAAACTAGGGAATATATATGTATAAACTTTTATTTGGGAATTTTAGTAGTCATTTTAGTACGGAGATAACCGCCCTGACCTTGAGAACTCGACTCGAAATGCTACATAATGGATTTTAAATTGCAGCAACATCTTCTTGATTGCCTTTATTACTTGATGATTCGCTGACGGACGCCCAACCTTTTTTGGAGCTGTTACTCTCAGCTCAGTTTGGTATTCTGTCGTGAATGCGGTCACTTGAGACTTTACGAGTAATTACAATATTTTGATTACGTTTTATGCTTTATTTATACCGCTACATATTATATCTATCACATATATATTTGATTCAAAATGTTGATCAAAAAGGTTTTCTTATTTCTGTTAAAAGAAGACTAATAATGTTTTGATATTGCTAGAATTCTTGTTAGCCATTACAACTAAGCTAATAGTGCTTGTCCTACGAACAGATGATTCATATCAATAGACTAATGGTAAAATCGAACCCACGACCTAAGATTGTAAGCGCAATCCTTACAAGTTAAGCTATCTATTGCTGTTCCTATTAATCTGTTGTTATTAGTATCTAGAAGATATGATAATAAAAAATTAGACCTGTTACTTTTTTCAAGGAAAAATATAATTAATCAATTTATTATGTAAAATGTCAATTTATTAAATTAATGTTAAAATAACGTATTTTTGATCAAATATTTTAAATATAATTTATTTTGTCATCTTCAATCTTTTAACATTTCGTATCCGTACCGTAAAGAATTAACATTTTGTCACGAACTCCATGTTGTAATATCAAGTGTTGGGCAAACGATCATGTCTGAGAATAAATTTCCAAATTTTAATTTAAGCGCGCCTCATACACAGAGTCTGCAAACTTTATTTTACTTGTACTAGTGTCATGAACATAAATATTTATAAGGATAATTGTAAGCGTAATGTGTATAATTTATTTATCTACTGATAAATAAATTATACGCAGAAATAGTGCAGTTGGTTAAGACTGCGCGAACAGTATAACAGTACCCACGACCTTCATGGGTTTAATTCTACTGTTGGATTGATGTGAAAGCATTTTTTGCGGAAGCATTATTAGTTGGAAGTGGTAAGGGGAATTCTTTTAATATAAAAACAGTAGAACCTTAAAAAACTATAATTTAATTTTTTTTTTAAACTAAAATCCGATAATTCAATATACTTATGCTCCCGCAAGGGTTCTCACATCTTCGTTCGCTCGGGCTGCTCCTAGCTAAGGGGTATTCGAAAAGGATTAGAGAAGGAGAAGTGAAGCCGAAAATCAGGCTTTGTGGTTTCCCTTAGAAAGCACCTATCAACAGACTGCCGCAATTAGTTAATGTTTATGGTGATTTTTTTTTCTCAAAGACTGGCAGTTACAATAGATTTGAATAATGTGGTATTACTGCACGATATAATTACCATATGAAGTTTTAATCTTTAAATTATATGAATAAGATTAAAAGTGTTATTTCAAGCAAATATTAGTTAATATAATATTAATATTTGGAAAATTATTATAATTAATATAAAAAAAGCTTCTTAATTTGTTAATACGACTTGAAAAAAACGCTTTTTCGCTCACAAACACTACAATCTATATATTTCTTTGCAGGTTGGTTCTGATAGCGTTGGTAGTAGAAGTGCTATATCCAATCACGTGGCAATGTCAGTCGGAAGGTTGGCACGGCGGCACCTTCGTGCGGCTTTATTTGTGTGGAAATCTGGCGCTGCAAGCAGTTCTAATGTTACTTTTGGCCGCACTGGCTCAACAGTCTGCCAAAGGTACTATCACGGATGTAGATGCGAGGAAGATGGTCGCACCTTTACTGCTGTTAAAGTTAGTAGTGCTTTCGATTATTAATATTAATATATTAGTAATTATTCTAATTAAAACAATAAATTCAGTTATAGGTTGTAAATTATGAAACCTTTCACGTACATAGACATATATTTGAGGGTGTTAAGTCAAATTGAATTTGAAAGGACCCTGGAGCTTCTAAAACGAATTGGCATTCACTGTATTGACAATCTAATTGGTTCACTGCCGAACTACCGCTTTCAGAGTCAGTGGTCACGAGTTGATTTCCGCATCGAAATTATTTATCCTTATTAACTACATATATTTATGTATAGCTTACAAGTACCTATGTACCCCACCAATTCGCTTTGGATACCCGTGGTCGGTTAATGTACATTCCTCCAGAAATGGGGCGGTTCGAGACGAATAGTGGGACCATCCATGTTAAACCAGCTACTTGCAGCGGTTTTTTCGAAAAGAAATATTGAACTGCTGGCTGGCAACGCTTCTGCTTTTGGTGATTCAGTTGTCAATGGGTGACCTCTCTCGATTGCAGATTGAAACTAACCGCAACTAACCCTTCGTACTTTATAGAAATAACTAAGGGCCTAGCATACATAGTCGGTTTGGATATATATATATATATATATATATATATATATATATATATATATATATATATATATATATATATATATATATATATATATATATATATATATATATATAAAAGGCTCTTTAATCTAATGTCTTCAATTTATAATCTATTTACATTAAATAATTTTAATATAAACTTGCGAATAACGTATCTTTTTATTGTACATTGTTGAAGGCCGATTCAGGCTCCCTATTTATAAATCAACAGTCTAAGAATAATCTTTGTGAAAGAAGGCCATACTAAGAGCTCGTAAATCAATCAACCTTCAACTTATTTCATTTACGTCGAGCTTCCCTAAAATTAAAAGCTTCCTAATTTCACCGTAAGCTTCATTGTCTCCAGTATATTTTTAATAAATGACATTTTGTTTATTTATTATTACTTAATTTTATTATAACCACTTTTAACGTAAAAATAAATTTGTATTTTTTTGCGAAATAAATCGCGTATTTACTAAATTTTACTAGTTTATTATACTTAAATATTTTCTTTTATTAATATTTGCATTCATATGCAGGCGTTCTTTCTCTCGTATAAAGAACATTACATAAATAAAGTTTTGATTAAAAGAAACAAAGTTTATTCACACCCTTTTACTATGAAAACATTTTTTTAAATATATTGTTTAAATTAAAAATTCATCCATACAATTAAAGTGTCAACGTCGAACGAACATACATGATGTAAATAAAATGTGTGAAAAGTAAAGAAATCAATAATCACTTTTCATGTAAAGGAATCAATTAATTTCCTATCAAAAACAGCAGCTTGTTGCAGTTCATTGACGCGTGTCATGTGAAATATATTGTTCATACATTTGTAATTGTGTGGAAAAATATTTCTAGTTTTGTATGAAAAAACTATATGTTAAAACGAAATTTTGAAAAGTATAAAATATAACTTTATGGATAAGCTAAACATAAAGAGGTGAATTCTTTACACTGATCCGAAGATACCTATATAAATGTTTTCTTGAAAAAATTTTTTGTCCCTTAAAATATTAATAACCTGCTAACATCGTACATAAAATCAAAATACTTGTTAAGAATATTAAAAAATGAAATGTTTTGAAAAATATTATTTCGTTTTTCAGGGTTCTATTGGTGTTTCCAGAAGTAGGTTTGAACGCTATGGGAACAATGTGGATGTTCTGTGAAGTTATTGACTGTTCAATTAATGATAGATTTTCAAGCATAGTTATACAAAGTTAGTAGACTATATTGACTATATCTTATATTTTAATATATCTCCGAAACATAAATTATGAATGGGATTTTAATGGAATATATATTTCAGGTATAGTCCTTTTCAATTGGGTTCAGTTGGGTCTTACAATTTTTGGTCTTTTTATGGTCTTCGACCCATTGGGTTCTGTAAACTACGATGACATGCAAGACACGCCTAACCAGGCCCGACATCATCGAAAGGTAACAGGGCTTTGGTCAAGAAGATTCCGGTGGGCATTCTGTTGGTTGAAGAGAGACGAACATGGCAAAGAGGCCTTCCAACAAGTGGCAGGTAATGAAAATAATTGTATCTACTTAATCTCCCGTCCACTTATTCATTTACTATATATATATAATACTTATGCTGAAATTCATTACGTGTTTTTACAAGTTTTAACTTAAAAGCAAGGAAATAATATAATTTTACGCATTTTGAAACAGGAATTATAAAAAAAATCATTAAAGAATAATAAAATACAAGCAACTGAATGATATTTTAATTTTACATTCAATGTCTTCGTATAACATGTTTATTGCTTTTTAAATGTATTTTATACGCCATAAATTCTTCCTAATCTTAAAAGAACAATCTTTAATGGCATAAATGTGCAGCCGGGCATTAAAAACATGAAAGTTTATTTTAATACTCTTTATGCACATTCTCGAATTGGACAAACTTTATGGGTGAATGTCCGTTCTTTCAGAAATGGAAAGGCCTACGGGCCTTCCAATGGTTACGACCAGCAAAGGGATATTGTGTGCGGTTGGGTGTGCTTCTTTATTTTTTTAAATCGTCGAGACAAACCTAACATGTTGAACGACTTTACTTTAAATAGTAAGGGTCATTATACAACTTTAAGAATACATGCACTATTAAAGTTTTAAATTGAGGAGATATATTTTATGTACCTAAATATATAATAAAATACAACACCAACAGGAACCTGTATAAGTTTACTGTTATAGGCCTTTCCCAAGCAAAACGATTGGAATTGAATGGATCCATCACGTAAGGGTGACAACAATACAAAGTTTTGACTTAGTTTCGTCGTACGAATACATATCTATAACTCTTAAATAAATTGGTAAAAGGAACTCATAAAACGTATTCGCAATCACTCTACAAGTCCCTTATTTCTTATATGTAGTATATTATAAGTTCGGCGTATATAACATTGCTGTTCTGGCATCTATCATAAACTATATAATTTTCTTATGATTCTCCTTACTTATCTCACATTATTCCTAATATTCCATACGGCTTCAATGGATATACTCCATCCTGCGGTAGTTCACGGCTGGATTTAAACCTGCCCAAAAGCGCGCCACCAAGTCCTATCTTCAAGTATAGGCATCCAGTTACAGAAGCAAATCACGTTGTCGGGAAACATATAACCACTATTTCAGTGGTTTTCAGTTCTCCGAAATAACCAAACAAAATTTAAAAAATAAATAAAATACTAAAAATTTGTGTTTATGAGGTACGAGTTTTAGTTTGTAGTAAAGATATACATATAATAATAATTTTAATAATAAATGATAAAATCTTTAATTAAATCTAAAAAATATATTGTAATTTTATATTTTACTCAACCTTAATAAAAATTCAACGCTTTAATGTGAATGAAATAAAAAAAAATATTTCCAAAATAAACAAAAACACGTTTGTTTTCCAAGATTTTTCAGGTCAATGCCACTTTAACCAAAGTAGGTTGACATTTCGTGTTAAATTAAACGGAAGCAAAATAAGAAAGGCTCTTATTTTAATGCTTACGTCTTCAACTTTCCACCATTGTGACCCTGACCTGAAAGTAATACCTAATTTTTGTTATAGCTTTGCTCAGCGCTCTATTCAGGTCGACTGACCTCGTTCCATCGGATGTGGTCGCCGGTTGCGTACTTCTCAGGGTACGCCAGAAGCGGGAAACAAGGGAGATGAGGCGTATTCAAATGTTAAATGACGAGGAGCCCATCTACACGACAGATGTCAACAAAATATTTTCAGAAACTCCTCCCTGGATGAACCTAGAGGACGCGTTACATTACCTAAAGCTATCCATAGCAGCGTACGGTTGGCCGTATGTTTTATATCGACATTGCTTCACTGGATTCTGTAAACTGGCTCGCCACCTGACTTGTTGTTGTTGTCGGTTAGTAATTTCTACTTTTTATCATATACAAATTGGCACAAAAACATACATCATAGGTTTTAACTCTTCATCTGGTTCGTCTTCTTTTCCATTCGCTTCCTATTACGAATGGTTTTATTCATCTCGAAATAAAGCTAGCCTGAAATTATCAACGTTCAAGACCATTTCGATTAATAGCCTACTTAACCTAATACATATTACAATTAATTATATTAATCTTTACAGCCCAGGTATAAAAAGTATTTATAGATTAATTACAACCATATTTTTTTTAGTTTTTATGTACCTACGTATGTGTATACATACTCAAAGTACACTCGGGTACAAAAGTGTTTTATCCCTTCATTAATTATGGTAATTACTAAAGCTACAATATTGATTTTAATAAAACAACTTCTTCATCTTTTTGTTTATTTGTAAGTAACATTTTACAGTTATTAATTATATTTACAGACCAAAGAACTCAATCGTTACAGACGACAACTGTTGCCTATGCCACTTTGCCGGAGTCAAGTACATGTCCAAACTGTCGGCCGACGATATTATCTTTGCATCTTTCAACAACAGAGTGTTTGAGGTACGTATAAAAAAAAGATTCAATTGATGCGTGTATGTTCAAAAAGCTAATAAGTATTGCCAATATATGATAACATCCTAACTAACCTGGCCTTTCTCTGCAATCGCGGCACAAACTAAGGGTTTTTGGATTGGTACTAACCCCCCTCTTTCACCTTATGTGTTTGCTCTACACTGCATAGTGTCATCGTTCTTTGGACGATTTTGTAAAAGTCTTGGGCCAACTAATTTTTTAGCAGTTTTCTTCCACACATTCTATAGATTGTCTCGCTGAGAAATAAAATATGTGTAGACTTTATCATCCATACAATGTTATGTTGTAAAATTGGGGACACACACTATTATTTTTTTCTCAATTTTCGTAAAAGTAAACGAATTTGAAATCAAATTTCGTACAATGAAAAATGAATACGTAGAGTCTAGCTCAGTAGTCCAAGTGTTGCAGTATCATTCACGTGATAGTAGGTAGAACCTCTGTAACTGCAAATCCAAATACTAAGCATTTGCATTTCTCTAATTATGAGAAAGTTGTAGGGATGAGTAAGCAATTAACTAATGTTTAGTGATTAATTAAAGCATTTCAGAATCATGATTAAATTTTCTGATTCATGATTAAATTAAATTTTCTATTCCAGCTTCCCTTCTGTGTGATAGCAGATCATGAAAGAGAAAGTATTGTCGTAGCAGTGCGTGGTTCCATCTCGCTTAGAGATATCTTCACTGATTTCACTGCGGGATCAGAAAAATTTGAAGCTGACGGTAATATAATACACATGAAATAGCATAAGCAAATTACGCGTGGTATTGAAAGTGTGCTAATAAAATCTTTATTTTATTAGCACGCTTTCAACACCTAACAACAAGATATTATTTAATGATGAATAATTACAAGTGTAACTATTAACACTTTTAATTTGTTGTAGTTTTAGCATTGTTATTTAGAATAAAGTATGTATTAAAAAGGAGAATATTTTGAAGGGTAATTAATACCCTTCTAATATAATTCTACTTTTTAGCTTTAAATAACCTGATATGTATGTATATTTGTTTATGTTTTTTATTTTTTAAAAAGTAGTCTAAGAAATAAAAGTTTAACAATTGTATATATTATTATTTTTTATATTAAATAATAATTATTAATAAATATACATATTTTTAACAAATCATAATATAATATTTATTTAGTATCTCATTATAAACAAGCTGTTTCTTTGTACCTTAAATATTTTCAATAATTGCTTTTCGTACACAATAATTTCTTACATTTTGCGCCTTAATAATTGACTTTAATTGTTCATTATTTTTTTCGTTAGTCTATCATAATCGGTTCAGCTATTATGGCGAAAAAAAAAACAAAGTAAGACCTATGTAGATTTCAAAGTTTGTACATGCAATTTTTGTACACTTTTACAATATTATGTATATATAACCATAGTTTGTAGGACTCAATCCCACCATAAATAAAATTAAAATACATTATTTTTTCATTATTATATACAATATGTTTTGCAAGGGATTATTATACCATTTCTCTTTGATATTGGTTCCGGGACTTCGCCAAAAATAAAAACTGAAACGCTTACACATAACTCAGGCTTGCCGGAAGATACCGCAGCACACAAGGGTATGTCAATGGGTGCTGCAAAAATGCTTCGCCGCCTGTCACCAGTTCTAGATCGCGCGTTCCAACAATTCCCACACTATGACCTCATACTTACAGGTAATTTTTATAATGTAATCTATTCTATAGATATAATTATTCTGTATAATGTAATCTCACATCTGTAGTTACCGGTAATTCGTCAAATGTCTGTATGGGGTATATAGGCGAGTTCACCTGCTTTTGTTCCGGAAATTTAGATCTGAAAAATGGACCCCGTGTTCGTCCGAAAACTTTGATCGACAAAGACGAATTAAAAGCGATTGTGAAAGGTAATAATCTAAAATTGAAATAGCAGCAGCTTTCGACATTAGCATCAAACAATATTGGTCCGTTTGCGTCAAATTGGCAAGGTAGAAAATCTTGACAAATGGGTACCCCAAGAACGTAATAAACGTCTGCGTAACGTACGTTTCGAAGCCTGCCTTGCACTGCTCCCTAGGCGCAGAAACGAAGGAATGTTGAACCGCGTTATTGCCTGATACGAAAAATGGATTCTGTTTGACAATCGCAAGCGCTCACCAAGTTGGTTAGATCCTGGTTCAGCACCTAAGCAATGCCCTAAACGAAAAATGACCCTTAAAAAAGTGATGGCCAAATTTCTAATGGTCTAGTGCCGGTATGATTCATCATAGCTTTTTACCAAACGGGATATGCATTATTACATATGTGTACTGTGAAGAACTGAACACAACGATGGAGATGCACGCACATCTTGAACCAGCTTTGATAAATCGCTCATCCCCGTTGGTCCAGCACGACAACACGCGACTTCATACTGCACAACAGATGGTCTCCAAGCTGCAAGAGCTGGGGTTGGAAGCTCTCCGTCATCTGCAGTACTCACCAGACTTTGTGCCTACACTTATACTTTTTCTTTTTGGCGGGAAAAAAATTCAATACCCGAGAGGCAATACTAAATGCCTTTGAAGAGTTAGTTGCTTCCCGCCTGACGTACATCTTTAAGAAGGCCAGCGAAAAACTGTGTCACTGTCACTGTGCTAGCAATAATGATTACTTTGATTAATAGAAATATAAATATTAGAAATAAAAACAATTAATTAATTAATACAAAATGGCAATTCCGTAGGCAAGATCTATTATTGGGGGTTAAAGTATGAAATTGCCGTTTCTTACTGAAAAATTAAAACATGTGAAAATTCATGTATTGTTTACTATTGAAAATAATATTTTAAGTTGGATTATACTTTATTCCAGGTCACAGTCTCGGAGCTGGAGTAGCAGTATTAGTAGCATTAAAATTAAGGCCAAGATATCCACATCTAAAGGTGTTTGCGTTTTCTACACCTGGTGAGTTAATATTATAATGGAAAAAAAATAAAAAATGTCGCCATCAGCTTTTGGAATTTCACGTAAATATAACACAGTTTAAATTTAATTTTAATTTCAAATTTTTTTTATATTACCCGTTTAACCTAACCCTAATAAGTGTTATTGTTTTTTTTATCGATAAATAGCTTTGGACCTATGATTTTGTTACTAATTATCTCTCAGACTAAAATTGGCCTCGAGGCCTTATCCTATAGAACAGACATGAGCCGCTAGTGATATTACTACCATTAGTGACATCCTTTTACGTTTGGGTTTTTATAAACAATTAATCTTATTAGCTAAAACTTGCAGAAATCATTTTAATTATTTATTATATATATAAGTTAATACCCGACCTTTCTATTATCAAAATTATATACATATATATATATATATATATATATATATATATATATATATATATATATATATATATATATATATATATATATATATATATATATATATATATATATATATATATATATATATATATATATATATATATATATATATATAATAGCCCGTCTATATTGTATCAATTGTAGTATCCTATAACCGTATGTAATTCACGTATTTATGAAGGTAACATACAATAATAAATATTATTTAACATTTTTTTTCGAGACATTTATAATTCTTCTAGTATCATTATTTTAACTTCTGAGTTGTGATATCTCAGGTCATGTAATTTGTGACTTGCCATTTTGCTTTGGAAATTCTCTCAAATTATTTATTTAATCTTCTGAAAGGATACAGAATACAATTACAAACCGAATAATACGAACAGATAAAATTGGGTACGTATTTCCACAACCATACCTATATTTCATAATTTTAAAATTAGGTAACAATTGAATTTCAGCGGGGCTGATTAGCAGGGAGGCGGCGCGATATACGGAGAGTTTTGTGCTGACCATTGGCGTCGGTGATGACCTGGTGATGCGTCTAAGTGTACACAGCATTGAGAACCTGCGTACGAAGGTCATACAGACTATACACGCAACTAAACTCCCAAAGGTAATCTTATCAATTTCATTTATTAAACGAACAAATATTACTTGTATTTTTTAACCCTTAACACAGCAGTAGTAATTAATTGCTACGCATTGTTCTCCCTTAAAATTGAGAGGTATGGCCGTAATCCTAATGCTAAGTAGGAGGATATGGGGTCGCAGATTATTTTTTATGTAGACGCTGTAGCGTCAATCAATCAATATCAATATCAGCCCGCGGCAGTCCACTGCTGGACATAGGCCTCACTCAAGGCGCGCCACCTAGCCCGATCTTCGGACGCTGTAGCGTATCTACTAGTATTTAATCTCATTTCCGGCTCGTACTTCGGCTACGAAAAGAAACGGAGTAGCCTATTCTATGTTAGTTACCACATAGCAAATTTCAGGTTTTTTATACTCACATGTCTAATTTATAAGGCATTTATACATTTTAGCCGAATCCATTTAATATTCTGTTATGTTGACTTTTTATTGAGCACAAATGGAACACATGTATCACGTTTAATATGTAAAGTTATTATAGCCAGAAACCTACATCTGTATATATTATTATTATAAGAAATAAATTTGTCAAAAAAATCAACTATATTTAATTTTCTCTCATCAATATACTCATATGGATGGTATTGGTACACGAGTACGCAACCCCGGCCTCCCGAGCTACTACTTATTCACTCTTTATCTTCCATTGCGGTAGTATCATATATCATCCTGTTCAAATCCATATTTCGTTTCCCCTGCCCTTTCCTTTCTTCTTTCTATCTTTTTCCCTTCCTCTCCGCCAATCCACGGTCTGCCGTGCCAATGGATGCGTGGCTAAGGGCAAGCTTAGAATGCATATTTCGATGTTGCAAGATATTTTCCTAGTATATTTTTATTCGTCTAATATAGTTATTTATAATATAGTTATTCGTCTAATTCCAGTATCGCATAATGTTGAACGGTTTCGGCTACGCTCTTTTTGGAGTACCAGCTCGGGACTTGGAGTCAACATGGCGACGGCCGGAGGACTTGGAAGCAAATCATTCGGACGACTCCACTGACGCGTTGTTAGTGCAAGGAGTCTCCACCGTGAGTGCTGTCAGTTGAGCCCTTTCTACTACTAGGTTGCGTGTGTCGTGTGCCGCTCGCTGTTCACTGTCGCTGTCACCTGCTTTGAAGTTATTTGTTGTAGCCTAAAACTCATTCTCAAGAAATCTCGTTAATTACTGGAAAAACTTTTTTCTCTAAGTACATGTTTTTTAAATTTACATTGCAATTAAAAGTTTTTAATATCTTGAGGACTATCCTTTTGTTATGGTTTCGTTCGGTGGATACACCGTAACGAAAGGATAGTCCTCAAACTGTTTAACGACTTTCTACGTAATTTTATATTCTCGAGGTTTCTATACATTTATGGAAGGTTTGCAGCTTGTCTATATTTATTTTTACTTGTTTCGCGTTTTTCGTTGGTATTCAATAAATTAACCTCTTAATTTGTTTTCCATTGATATTAAATCACAATTTTTATTTATTTATTTTATGGAAGACGAAAGAAAACGAGCAAACGGGACATCTAAGTGATCATCGCCACGCATAGACATTTATGAGCAACACCAAAGGCACTGTAAATGCGTTGTATTTTAGGGTAAGATAAGGAAAAAGGAAGTAAGGGAAGTAAAGTAAGGGAAAAAAAAAGTGTTGGACCTCTGAAACCCTACATTCATCATACAAAACGCCAAATAGAATAATCGTGTTTTTACATTGTTTTTAAAAACCTTGTTTATACATAATAAAATATTTCAGTTTAAAACATTATCTGAGTAACTTCTTTTTATTCATTAGTTAAAAATACTTTTCATTCAAGTTTATTTTTATCTAACAATGTAATAAATGACTATATATAAATGATACGATAATTTTTGTTTTTATTTTGATAAACATGGAACTCCTTGAAAGTAGTACATATGTTATAACAAATAATGATAGAGCTGTAAGAAATAATGGCATAAACTCCCACAAAATTATCTTTACAATGAAGGTAAGTTTCCTAAGCTCCATTAGAATATGTACATATAGCTAAATTTTTTGACTTATTAAAATATTACTACAATACAATTAAGTTTTGTTAATGCACTTGATACATTTGAGATTAGGTTCGGAATTAGAATTTTATTTAACTATTCATTTAAAACGGAACGCTTTCTTATCTAACAACCAGATAGAGAAAATATTAGTAAGGATCGCTTTTAAAACTATTGACTGCACTTTATCGGACATTTTAACAATAATTCAATAATATAAAATCTTATTTACTATGCATATGCACATATAATATAAACAAAGTGTATCTATTATTGTATTTTAGTATATAACATACGTGCGTTCATTATCTTTAATATAACTATTTTAAAAACGTAAAAATTTATTTGTTTCTATTCGAGCAGGATATAATTGTTTTTATTCTTGAGTATAAATTTTGATATGTGATTGTAAGTTTATTCATATATATTTGTTTTTACAATGTATGTAATGTATGAGCCTTATTTTTTCTAATTATTCTATACTGTACTATATAGGAGGCGGCATTAGTATCGCGGAACGTTTTCGCGCGGCGCTTCTCTACAGCGCGTCTGTTTACCGCTGGTCGCATTTTACACATTGTGCGACGAAAGCGCATGGGCATTGAAAAGTAAGTCAACCATGTTATATTAAACTAATATTTTATAGTTGAACTTTTTTAACATTTTTAAATTTTTTTTTCATAAACTATGCCGTTTGAGTTGTGTTTTATTCAATCACTCCAATAGTTACAATCTTATTTAAGCGCACGCACATTAAATGCGATAACTATGGATATCGCAATTTATCTTTTGGTTTCAAGGTTTAAGTCTTTATCAAGTATGAATAACACAGCTAATTAATTAAAAAATATATAAGATATAAATTATTTAATTGAATTAAATATATAGATGTAGATTTAATTGTTTAAATTTTTTTAATTTAATTGTTTTACCAATGCGTCTCCTTTCTCATACAAAAGAAAATCAGCATGTATTAAGGATTTACGTCCCAATACATATTTTCTGCAATAATATTAAGTAATTTTTTATTATTTTTATCTGATCAAAGGAACGAAGAGGATGAGGAAAGGTAAATACATATTTTCTTAGTTAAAACAAACCAATTGAAGATTGTAGCAATGTTTTATTTCTTTAGTATTGAACATCTTAAAAAAAGTTCGTTAGTTTTTTTGTAATATATGTATTTAATTTTTTTAACTAACTCAACAATAGTTTCTTTAATAAAAAAATAATTGGTCAATAATTTACATTAAAGATAAGACTTTTCAGACTACATAATGATTTGTATTGATGATCATTAAATTTCAATAATAATAATTACAGTCGTAAAACCAACTACTATACATTTTTGGGATAACACTTTTATTTATTTATTACTCAAGTAGACGGTGTTGCCTATTCATTAGCAATCCTCGTTTATCAAATGGAAGGATTTCATTTTTGATTCTCCAAAAATGAGGAGGCCCGTGCTTAGCAGTTTTTAAATTTAAATTTAAAAACTGCTAAGCACGGGCACGGGCATTTAAAAATTACATTCCGCGAACCGTAAACTAATTTGTATTTAAAACAAATTATAGTTTTGACTGAGTCTAATAAAATGTTATACTACCTAAATATATTACGTGTTGATTACTATCCCTCACTTTACTTTCTTATAGGAAAGTGCGCATACAAGAACCGACATACGAGATGCGATGGGCGTGTCCCGAGGACTTCATGGAGCTGCAAGTGATGCCACGAATGTTGCTCGATCACTTGCCGGAAAATGTACATCGAACCATGGAAACAATCATTGAAGAGAAACATACCTATCGGGTCACCCATGTTGTATAGATAAATGGTAGTATAATTTCTTACAGCAATAATTCTGACTAAACGTCAAACCTATGCAAACATTTAAATATGTTTTGTAACAAACACATTTGTATAAAAAGCACCAAGAAAGCAATAATAGAATCTCGAAGATATTTTTTTTAGAATTTTCTGAGCTAACTCATGACACTCAATTTGTAAAGTGCATTTTGTAGAAGAAAATTATGTTTGGATTCGTATACATTTAGTTTTTTGTAAATAGTCAAATTAAAAATATTGTAAATATCGTAAATATTATGTCAATCTTCACTTCTCATTAGGAAAAACATTGGTAGATTTAAGAAATGTGAGAAGACTGTGATGATGTTAGATAAGGAAAATCGTTAAGAGTAAGTGAAGTGTTAACGTTTAGAGGTCTATTATGTTTGTATTTTTTGATAATTTGAATCTGACTATAAATGTTAAGGTATAATTTAGAGAAAAAATATTGACTATGCCCGTGTTTCATGGAAACTAAGGCATTATCTTCTAACTAGATAACGATCAATTTGTGAGGAAGCGTTTTAAACGTTATTTATCGTTACACAGAACCTATTACACCGTCTTTATTGTAATAAATAATTTATTATTATGCTAATTTGCTCAATTAAAAAGCAATTTTCGTTTAATCTCATTGGAACACTCAATAAGTTCCAATTCATATTTTTTATTATATTAAAGACCTATTTTAAGAGATGCGAACTACCACTAAGTACAATAACTAGATGATAGCGTAGGATACTGTTACCGGAGTCAATTAATTAGTAGATACAAAATTAACATAATAAATTTAGATAATTTTGTTAAATATTTCAACACTAACTTAACATTTCCTATGAGCATATCCTAGCACCGCGAAATATATGTTGCACAAGATACTTTAAATATTAAAGTATACCAATTCAGTGCGTCTCTTATGTTTAGTTACCATGTTTCCCTCCAAAAATACGTTCCTATGTTCAATACGGTTGTGTAAATATGTAAATATCTGTAAATTTTAATGATTTCTTCATTACGAAATGAGGTTTCACAGATTGATACGAGTTTAATCACTTCAATTTTTAAACATTTATTAAATTAAATTTCGGGAACAACACTAGCGAGATTTACATTTACGAGTACATTCGAATTGTTCTTTACTAAATTATTATTACCAAACAATTTACAAAGCATTTACCTCTGCTAGGTACTATTTATACATACATTCCATTTTCTACTTGTTACCCTCAGTCCAGTGTACCCTTATACATTAGTTGGAAACTGTATTGAAACTTTGGTGCCTTGGTGGTTCTAAATAATAATCAAATTTTCTTTAGGCCAGAATTTGTGTGACTGACTTTGGAATTTATTTCACAATCATGAAGTAATTAATCGAAAAAAGTTACTGAGTAATTTAATTACGTAACAGTGGTGAAATAAATAAATACGTACATCATAGGGTGTATAAATCGCTAACTGACCGGTTTAGTTTCGGCCATTTCGAAATTTAAGAAACAGTAATTGATACCCAAAAATAAGTTTTATTATAATAAAAATAAAAAAAATCGATATCTAAAGAGAATATTTTACTAATAAATTTATCTTCGGTTTTCTACGACCGAATTATCGGATTTTTCTGCGTATCAATTCATCGTGTTCTCGAACCTAAGAAATTTATTCTACAGAATTAACTGAGTAAAAATCATTTAATCCTGTAGAGTCGATTTCTTAGGTTTATAAGCCTAGGATAGAGAAGTTATCGTTAGATTAATATACACGGCAAATAGTAGTGAAAAAAGACAAAAATGGTGGTTAATAAAAAATAACAATGAGTCTTTTTACGTTCTTAATAATATTCAAATCAGATTTTGACTGACAAATGTTATAAATTATGTATTTATTATCGTTATTTTATCTTACTTTTACACTTAATTAGAAGTTACATACTATTAGATGTGATTTACTAGACTGAGATAATTTATAACTATTTTGTCTATTGGATTAATAATTGATCGAAATCGATTTCGACCAATATTTGACAAGAGTTAAATTGCCTTTTAAATTTGTATACTTCAAGTCCCGGTTATAATTCTATTAGTTAATTTGTTAAAATTATTTTCGATTCACCGCTTTAAAATAATTTTCGTTAAAATGTCGTAGATAAGGTAAACTAAACTGACGTTACGTGTCCTTTGAACTTACATAAATAAAAGTTGAATTTATGTTTAACAATTCAGCATGATGTAAAAAATACCAATGTCAAAATACTTTTGCGCAATAGATTGATTTTTTAAAATCTTGATTACTGCAAAGAATTTGATTTGTTTTTGTGTACATTTGAACTTGAATTTATATCTGATTTTTGATCTTAGTTAGATGTTTGTCGAATCATCAAAAGTATGGACGGCAAAATATCCCCGTATAATGGAAACATGGAGTTTTTGTATAAAATGCACTGTTGAACCACACCTTTCAGTTCAAACTAACAAATTGTGCTACTTTGAACTTAAAGGATGTTAAACTTGAAAGAAAATGGATGACAATTTATTTTTTGTATCATTGTATGTTACTCTACACTGAAGATCTGAGCAATTATTGTTTTTATTAGGTTAGTGGTTAAATAGTTTGAAAATTATTAGTAATTTTATACCTAACATGTATATTGTACTTAAGTCAATAAAATATTCTACGCAATGGCCTAAAGATTATTTGTAATAGCGTGATTTTAGTGATAGTAATTTATTGAACTTTATTGTTGTTGATTTTAAAACATAAAAATTGCAATTGTAAAAAGTGTTTACAGTTTATTGTTGATAAAATAAAATTTCCTGTATTTGTAATATTTAAATGTACTTAAAGCCGATTTCCAAGCATATCTTCAAAACACAAAAAAATATAATCAGAGCCGCGTTCGAGTATTAGAAGGACTGAGGTTCTTTTTACTTGTACCCTAAATTAGGGCTTTTTATTCTCTCACTTTGTCTTATGTTGGGTTTATGTTAATTTATATTAAAATTTATTATAAAGAAAATTGTTTTACTTTAATGTATTATTTAGACATATATTTATCAAGACTTATATTAAATTCAAGATTCTTAACTTTCATGGACATTCTTTTATTACTTTAAAATATTGGCATTTTATTCTTACAAAAATAAATTAGCCTGTGCCGGGCGGCTTACACATACCTGCCAATCGTTATTTATAAAATAATTTCTTAGACTTCTACAAAAAGACGTGTTTATTTGCAGCAACTTGTACCTGTATTATATTGTAGAATATAATAGAACTAAAAATATATTGATATGGAATCTAAGTTCCTAACTTAACCTAAGTTCTATTACTTTTTATCATTAAAAAAAAAGGAATATAAAAAAGTCAATTTCTATTTTTCTATCTTGCTATTTTACATAAGAGATTTTTTTAAAAAAAATCTCATATATAAAATAAATAGGGAGAGTTTGAAGGAATGGCAGAAGTTGAAAAAAAGTGTAATTTAGTATAAATTAGGGGTCTGAAAATTATTAATATACATTGACTATTCCACTAATTTCTAAAGGCCAAGACGTAGCCAGTTGTGTAATACAGTAGTTTACACATTATCTTGCATAAGAAATATCAAGGACATTTTATCGTTGCAGAGTAATCAGCATGCAGAGTTATCATGCTAAATGTGTCACATCCCATAACCAGTCGATAACAGTCCACTGTTGGAGACTGATCCCTAACACTAGTCGCCGCATTGGGCGGCTCACATCGACAACGGCGTTGTGTTATTTAGGTCTGATTTAAAACAAAAAGAAAAAAATATAAATGATTTTTATTCGTTTAAAAAATTTAACAAAATACAGACAGTACATCAGTCAAAGACATTATCACAGCTATATATATACATTATAAAAATAATGTAGTTATATATATTACGGTTATACGCTTACAACAAACACAAATGAGATGAGATGAGCATTATTCTGAGATCGTATATAATGGTAAGCTTAAAAGTTTATCATCTGACGAGATTACGTAGTTCAGATATTGCAGCCTGAGACACAGATGTCTTCTTCTTCTCAGCTTTGTACCTGAAAAGCAAAACACATGCAATTTGGACATCATAAAAGAATTCTATTCTCCTTGCAGTTTCCGACAGAAATTAATAGAACCACCCCATTTTTTTCTATTGAGGTCGGAGTCGACTATAGAAAAAGCAAATGTCAGTGGATGGCAGCTTCTACCTGAGTAGTAAAAACCAATCTACGATCCCCACTTCGGCTATCAAGCGTGGGGATTACGGCAACATTTGTAAGAGAGGCCATTGTCCAATTGTGAAGTGTTTCGGGTGTATTGATGATGATAATATCGACATAAAAAAGCGAAAACGCTGTAAATGTCAAAAAATTATTGCATATTCGGATCAAAAAATACTGCTTCGAATTCGTCTGAGTCTCAAACCTCTACGATCAATAAAAAATTTTGTTCAGCGTTGAAATTGACAGTTTTTGAGTGACCAGATTACAATTTTTTTTAGAAATTTTAAGTTTTTTTGGCTCAGGTGGTAAGTTTTCTTTTTGCTTCGAATGGGCCTGAGGCTCAAGAACCCTCCAACCAATATAAAATTTTGTACTACGTTGAAATTGACTTTTTGGATGATCAGATACAATTTTTTCAGAAATTATAACACTTGTTGACTCTGATGATAAGTTTTCATTTTGCTTTTTACTACGTCTTCGTTTGTTTCGTCGACATCCTTGCATCTCATTTTATAATTGAACATGTGCGGATGAAGGCTATCAACACATTCCCAGTGTGCTTTTTTGCTCAAACTTGCCTATAAATCAGTGTATTTTTATGAAATCACACATTTCGAATTGTGAATCAAAACTGAAGTTATTCAGTCTTAGGTTTTAATGTCAATGAACGCTCATTTGGTCGTATTTTACATTATCTTTCAGATAAAAAAGTTTTAAAAAAAAAGTAAATAATGAAAATCCTGATTAATTTCGACTTCATAAATTATGTATGATTCGTTTTCATCTGTATTGAAGTCTTTCAATATAGATGAAAACGATTGATACATAATTTATGAAGTCGAAATTAATCAGGATTTTCATTATTTACTTTTTCTAAATCTTTTTTAACTGAAAGATTGCTGATTAAGTATTTTTATTTTATCGTATTTTTAATTTCACATAACGCATTGAGTGATATTAAATTATTAATGTCTGTAAAAACGAGAAATCTCGGTCTCCGATGCGAAACTGTTAACTATGTTATAGTTAGGGAGATTCCTATTTACTTAAGCGACATAATTTCAGTTCATTGTTTGTAGCTTCTTTGCTTGCCACAAGTTTACCTGTTAATGAAATGGTGTGCAACATCTGGGCGGTATGTGGCCATGTCGCGGAGGTAGGCCTGGTCGTTGGTGAGCGTGCGCCGATACGCTAGCTCGCGCCACGTCTCCCCGCCACGCCCCGCCAGTAGCACCAATCCTTCCATAAAACTTAACACAAAAATCTCATATGGAATACATCGCGGCCTTAGTCCAGTCGATCGTTAAAAGGGAAGAAAAAATATGATCTTAAATAGTAAAAATAATATGTGAAATACGATTCTATGAAGAAGCGAATTTTATGAAGAAGTACTAATTATATATTTTGTAGATCGCACAGGGTCTAATTAGTAGACGGTAGTCTAATCAAGTTCATCATCTTCCACAAAAAAAAAACAAGTTAACAAAAAAACTTATATATACATATGTCTATTATTTTACCTTAAATATTCACTGACGAGATTGTACATTTGTTCAGTGCTTCTGTTGAGAATCAATCTTGTAGGCGATGCGTTTAATAAGGAAATCTGTAAGGCGATTTGTTGCGCGAGAGACGCCATCTCACCAGCAAAGCCCGTGCAACCGCCTTGCAGGTACAATTCCGCCGCGTCAGTGCAATGGTTCAACGCCGTCTCCAACAGGGATCGTGTGGCCATATTGTCATGGATTAAAACCCAAACTGGTTGTACTGACTTTTTCGTAGTCGCTTTTGCTTCATCAACGGCTATTTTTTCCAAATCGTCAATGAGATCCAATGCTTGTTTTTTCTTAACGCTCGCTGCCTCAGCGTACATATTGAAGTGTAAAGCCACCATTATATAGGTTTCCGTGTCCCCAGGGCAGTGAGTTTTGAGAAAATCAAGCAGGCCGTGTTTGAACTCTGCGATCTTGTCTGCTTGCTGACCAATCATGTAATCAAATTGACCGAGGAGAAACTCAAACTGGTGGTTATCTCGCAAAGCCTGAAATATTGAAATATTACAAGTTAAAGGCATTTTTTATTTCTCCCCCGGACAGGAATTTCAAGAAGAATATATTTTAGTTATTGTTGTTAATGTTAAACCTTAAAAATATAATATTTATAGTTCAAAAAAAAGATAAAAATTAATTGCACATTGCAATGTAGGAGCAACTTCCAATGGTTCTAAGACCATTTGTACACTTACGGTCGTATCTCACTATGCTTTTGTTCCAGAGAAATTAACTTTATAGTTAATGAAATCAAAAAATAATAATTCGTTACTAAAGGCTACTTTACCTGAAATATGTAGGCGCACTCGGTGTATCGGGCGAGGCCGGTCAGGAGTCGAACCATGAGCCTCCAGGAACGTGCAGCTAGCAAACGAGCCGCTAGCGCCTGCGCTGATCTCAACGTCACGGCTACTCCCTCCGTGTCACAGGCACTCGAAAAACACTCATGCGCCAATACTAGTAATTCTATCGAAATAATGTTTACCTGAAAATATAGAAACGACCATTTTTTATTCACTCTGAGCAAGTTTATCTTTTCTATTAGCCAATATTAGAACATTTGCAGTTATACTTTTAATAGATTAAAAGGAAGACAATCAACTGCATGTCGATCTAGATTCTTTGACTTGGCGGCGAAATGTATCATCTCTCAACATCCCTTTTTTACATACACACATAGCGTCACGCCTGGTTCCCACAGGAGTAGACAGAGATTCCCATCTGCTACGTTCTCGGCATACTTTCATTGCTTCCTCCATACTCATCACTCTCCTAATGCAAGTCCACCAGTTAAAGGTACTCTTGACCTGGCTTTTCCTACCCTTTTTTAACGATATAATAAAATTATCGACTTGTGTATTTATTTTTATTAGTCCTAAATACCTGTTTGGTAGACAATTTGGCACCCTTTGTTATTTTTCTGATATTCGACTTGACCTCGTAACGTATGTGCATATTACTTCTTGAGACTGCATCGAACAAGTTCCTCCTGGAGTCACGTGACATTTTGTTGCCCACGGTGTACACTGTGGAAGTCGAGATTACCGATTCCGTTTCTGCTGACAATAAAGTGCCTTCCTCGGTCAACACAGATTCAACTTCGTCACCTTCAACGTTTTGATATTCATCGTCAATCAATGTTTCCACATCTAAACAACTATCGTCAAGAATATTCTCTGGTATTTTAAATGTGCTTGAGGCTTTGTAAATCTTCTGGAACGCCACAAGATGCTCAAGAATAAACCTACCAATGTGACTACATGCGTCAGGTCTCATATTGAGGAACATTTCTAAGTCAGAATTTAGCACATAGCCCCAAAGAGTATATTGAAAGTGTTCCTTCTGTCTGAATGTCGATGTCTTGACTAAATGCGGAGATATTATTGCAGCCACCATTTCTAAGCATAGATACTCGGCAACCTATGCAAATACGAAATGCAATTATTTTTATGTTATTTTATTATAAAAACAAAAAATATACAAAATATATTAATTTCATATTTTAAAATGCATTCAAATCTTAATATTAATTATAGTATAATAATGTTTATAAAGACAAATATTATGTTAAAGTATTGGAATAACAGTCATAATGGAAGAAATCGTTTATTAAATTAATTACAAAATCTGGAACATCGTTACTTGAAATTCATAATCATCATCAATAATTTTGTTAAACCAAAGTACGTACCTGTTTTGAAGGAATGTTAAATATCCGAAAAACGAGATTCGCCAACGACATCCGAGCTCTCCCGCTGACCAGGTTAATAAAGTCTACCGATCGATTTTGATACTTGAGCACGGATGTGTAGTCCCAACCAATTTGCAGTGCAATACGAAAGTAGCTAGCAATCTGTAACATATCAAAAACCAGATGGCTTTAATAAAAGCTTTACTTACATACATATCTTCATATTAGTAGCTATGAGTGTAAAGCTTCTTTTCTCCCCTATATCGTAAGTGCAATTAATTACAAACACAAAATATAAGGACCAACACCCAGACTCAAAATGAATACTTGTAAACCATACACATATATCCTGATCGGTGAACCGCAATTACGACGGTTGACTCAGGAAGCAATCATTTCGCCATGCGCCATGGACAGAAATATACTTTTGAAAACCAGATATGCTATTCATTGAAAAACTATTCAAAAATTTCTAAGAGACTGGCAACACATCTACAGTCTAGAATCTTACTATCAGGTGACGCACTTATTCTTTATTTACACTGCCCATATATGTTCCACTGCTGGGCAAAGGTCAAAGCTCAACTCAATTTTGAGTTAAGCTCGCCCTTGTACATCTTCTTTCCTTTTAATTCTTGTATTTCCTGTTATGTGTACAATAAAGTATTAAATGAAAAATAAAAATAAAATCCCTATTATTAAAAAAAAACAATCTCTGCATGAAATCACATAGAAAATTATAAACGGTACTTTTCCTAAAGGAAGCGAAAAGTCGCCAAATAATGTGGAATTCCTCCAAATTTCATACAACCTAAACTTTTTCCCCACATAAAAAACCTAACTCATTCATCATTTCTTACAACCTAAGTGAACTTTTTTTTCCCCACATAAAAATATCTAACTTAATAAATCCCAAATTATCATATTTTTTTAAAACAAAAATTAAGATGGACGAAGAAAGGAAAACGTGTTTTGTTTTGAATGAATTCAGAGAGTAGAGCACATGGCTCCAAACGAACACTCCCCTCTTGGTTGTACGAAATTTGACGGAATTCTACATTATTTGGCAATTTCTCGCTTACGCCCGGCTTACGGCAAAGTACTTATAAAAATAATGATAACAAGCAATAGTATTAATTTCTTTAATCTACCATATGTACCTACCGCGTTCACTAAGTACCTAAAGCGTTCACTTAATGTACTTTACAAATAACCTGTTTAGCGAGTGCAAGGCCACTTCGCACGGCCAGCGCGTCGAGTGCAGCCAATCTGTCGGCCTCCTCCCGCACGGCCAAATGCGGCACCCCCACCGACGCTATGTCTTGTCGTTCTTGTATCACGACCAGCTCCTCGAAGCTCGTTTCTGATGTTTCAGACACTGAAATAAAATACCCCTGTTACAAATATACAGTGGCGGATTTACCAGCAGGCTACCAGAATTTTCTTTTGTCTTACAGGAATTTAAAAAATAATAAGGTATTGTAAAACCTACTTTTTTATGACAAAAAATGGTAATTATTCTACTTGTGAATTATTGTTGCGGAATTGTAGAGGTGGGGAGGCAAAATTTGAATAGCCTAATCGCGGCAAATGTCTAAATCCGCCACTGCAAATATAGTACTGTAATAGGCATATATCGTTTTACTTTTTTTTCCTCCGATTATATATACACATATATATATATATATATATATATATATATATATATATATATATATATATTTCTCACACACATTATTCTTACAATAAGTTATTTAAAGCCCTAGATTTATTTTACACGACTAAAGCCACATTTAAAAAAAAAGTAAGTCAATAATTATTATTAAATATACGCTCTTGCCTCTGACACTTGCACAAGCTCACACACATATATTTTACAGATTTACGTTATGACCAACACATTTGAATAGATTATTACTGTAAGTTATTTTTTTTAAGATTATTACTGTAAAGCTCGATAAGTGTTTATTTATTTATATAAGTTTAAGCAATAAGATATGATGGGGATTTTATTAAATAAGTTTCCTAATACTTTGTAGAGTGTTCTTATGGAAAATAAATATGCAAATATGACTATTTGAAATAATGACTATTGAAACTGCGCATTTGACAGTTCGCTTTGAAGTTCGCGCGTTTGACATATATAAACACTGTTTTTGAAATCATTTTTTAATTAGTCATGGTTCGATTTGATTATCCATAGTTAAGACAGTATAACGTCCGTCGGGTCAGCTACTTTTTATATAAATTTATGTACTCACCAGACAGTTTGTTTTGAAGTGAAGGTGATGATATAACCAATCGAAGTTCTTGTGGCAATTGATACGGCGAACACGTTCCTTCGGCAAGTCTAAGGCATGTCCTGATGATCTGCACCGGACAAGCTGGAGTTCTGTATCGGTACTCAGGGGGCGTTTTGAACAACGCTGATAGACGAAAGGCTTCGACAAGCAACTTTAACTCCAACAACTGATTCAGAACCTTACACCAGTTGTCAATAATATCCAGTTCCTCCAACATAACAACATTTTCAATATTCCCCACGTCTGATTCCACCTCTATCTCATGCAGTGTTACAGAAAACGGCTTTTCAACATTCATGAAACCGATCTTTCGAGATAAATTCATGTCTTTCTGCCCGCTAAGGATGTAATGCAAAATGCCATGATAGCTATCAAGGAATACTTGGTCTTGATGTTCAACTTTGAAGTAGACGTGCCACATGGAGTGTTCGATTTCCTCTCGTCTTTCACCATACTCAAGATTTTCTTCAAACCAGCTCATAATGATTCTGTATGCATAGAATTTTTGTATGGGATCAGTGATAAGGCTAGCGTGCTGGATAAGAAATTCTGTGGCAACTTTTAATGTTACAACAGCTTTTTTAAATGCTTCGCTACTCTCTGCGATGAAATGAGTTCGCACTTTGTCGTCCATTTCGATGTCTTCCCTCATTTGCAGCATTTCATGTTTGTGTGTCCATTCTGCTATCAAAATATCGTTGACAGATAATCCGGCCAATTTTGCGATCTTGAGAGCCACATCATAATTTCTATTATCTGTATACATCTGTATGCATTTAACTATGTAGTCATCTGTATCATCATGCAATAATTTTTGTATATTCACAACTACCGATGTCTTCATAGATATCTGAATGATATCGTGGAGTGTGTCAAAATTTGGTGTAGGCACTAGAAAATATAAATTATTTAAGTAGAACATTACAGCCATCGCTCATAAGTGGACTAGGAACAAGAGACAAAGATAGTACAGATATTTTTTGTGTGGGAATTGAAACCGGGAATTCCGAAAGCCGCCCATACGATATTGGTACGTTTGGTACGTCATAAATAATAATGTAAGGCTGTTAAAATTATATTTTGTAAAAACAAACGTATAATTAAATTCTATTGTTGACACGGTCCTTATTTTTTCATATAAAGGACCATATGTGGATGAGTGGCGATCCAGTGCATTGCCTTTTTCCTGAAACTTTCCTCCATGCACACCACTCTGTGGAACCAACAACTTTCAGCATTATTTGCAAAGAAATAAGAACATCAGAACCTCGAACAACAAGTCTACAGGTTTCCCATAGGCCTGCAAGCTACACAAATCTGATATCTATAGGCTGCGTTGATTGCGTCCTACAAAAAAAATACTGATAGCAACCTAGTTAAACTCCAAATACTACACTAATATATCTAAAATATTAAAAAGAAAAATCACCCATTAATCCTTTTCCCAATTGAGCTTCAATCAAGCATTTAAGGAATTGCTTTTGATGATAAGCACTGTCAAAACAATGGCTGAGGGCTATTTTGATCAAGGAAACCGCAATTTTTTGCAAAGTCTCTTTAGACATATGCCATGGCAATCCGATCGTGTCTGTGCTGTATTTACGTTGACATCTTTGTAGGAAGTTAATTAGGGTCTTGCTGGTCTCCACATCAAAAATTCGCAGACGAATGCATCGGTGCAAAAATGACGTAAGATGGGTCAATGGACTTTCCTGAAATATGAAAGTAATGATCAAAATTTTCTTATAACTATTTCTATAGTTGACTGAATTTATCTAAATTTAGAAGCAGAAGTAAAATTTAGAAGTATAATACATAACATAAATACTGTTTCAAAATTACATTTATATTGACATAGGGATAACTAAGTTGAAGCAAGATTTAAACTTTAAGAACTTAACCTTCTGAGAACATCATCAACATTTTATTACATACATCATATTATTTTTTATAAATTGATTGTTATAAGAGGTATGTAGAGAGATAATATTTAATATTACGTATTATAGAACAAAGTCTTAATAGTTCTTTACGACAACATTATTAACTAAGTGGCGGCTTTACCGCTTTCGGAGTCTGAATATCCCGTTAACCACAGAGCAAGTAAGTAAATTAATTTAATAATTAAAATCCATTAGTAGCAGTAAGTTATAATATACTTCTTGCTAACCAGTAAACGTTGGTTTGCCATAAAAATTAAATAAAAATTGTTCAAGAAATAAAAAAAATTTGGGGACAGTCATCCTTACCCTTAGTCTAGGGGTATAAAACATATGTGGGGACAGTCGAAAGTTTTACTTAGCTAAGATCCGCGACAAGCAAAACACTAACAGAAAACTAGTAATGTGTCTATGGCTATCAATTCTCCACCCACCAACCACTATACACAACACCAAACACACATTACCACTTTTTCATCTTGAAAACGACACGTGTTTCGCCCCAACACGAGTTGCCTCGTCTGCCCCAACACGAGTTGTCTTGGTGGGTGGAGAATTGATAGCCGATTTTCGATAAGTTTTTGGTTTAAGCTTCAAATAAATCCACTTCATCCAGCAGAAAAACATACATTACTAGTTTTCTATTATTGTTTTCCTTGTCGCGGATCTTAGCTAAGTAAAACTTTTGACTGTCCACATAGTGATGGAATTCCGCAAAGTAACGCCTGACTCCATTAATAATCGTATAAAACATAGTTAACAAGCCATTTCGGAGGAGTTCGATAATAAACTGTGACACGAGATTTTTATATACTAGATTTTTATTATTATTCTAGAATAATTATTAGTATTATAAATATTATTTTTATAATATAATATAATTTAAATGCTATGATTTTTTTACTGATAATCTTTAATCATACCGGTATAAATATAAGCATTGACTCGTGTAGAGTAGTAACATAGCCTTCAACCAGGCACACTTCTGCGACTTTTTCAAATTGTTCTGGAAGGCTAAGTTGTGCTATTTCCGCCTGCAGAGCCTTACGAGTCTTCTCTGATGAATCCAAAGACGCCAGTATCCATTGCGCCCAAAGCACATCCACCGCATTCGGCTACAAGAATAACACATAGATTTTTCTGTATTTTATTTATCTAGGTTTCTATTAAGGTGTATGTTTCGGTTCCTTTTTTGTTTCTCAAAAAAAATTGCTTCAAAGTAAAATTTAAATAGGAACACTCAAAATAATAGACGCTTGTACAATGTTACATCGGTCGGACGAATGGGACACGAATAACAGGCAGTATACAGTATAGACCGATGTAACATTGTACAAGCGTCTATTATTTTCAGTGTTCCTATTTAAATTTTACTTTGAAGCAATAAAAAGTCTTAAAATTTTCGGATATCGACTTTTGTGTCATATGTATTTTTTAATATTTTACAATTTTTAATTAAATTAAGAAAATAATATGTTCATCATTGCAAAGTTATGTCGATCAGAAAAATTTACATCTGACAAAAAGATCAAGCTAACTTGTACAGGGTATAATATTAAAGTAATTGGAACAACAATTATTTTATTATAATATATAATCTGTAGGTGGATCTAAGTGCTAACTTACTTAACACACAACCTCAACCATCGCATTCACACAACTAGCACACCTCGGAGACCTCCAAGACAAGTTGGACATATATGGTTTGTAAAAAAAATTGAAGAATATAATACAAGTACACGCAGTGCGCAGGTGGAACTCTCTCCCACATACTACACGTGATAGCTTCTCACTGATTGTATTTAAGAGAAGAATAAAAGAACATTTCCTTTCAGTATAAAATATTTATGAATGTGTATATTATATATACATATGTATCCTCTTATTTATATAGTATTATATTATATATTATTTATATGTTTATATATGTATGGGTTTAAATAGTATGTATTGTTATGTATATTATTATTATATTTTGTTTTTGTACACTTATTTCTATCCTCACAGTTTATCATATCTTTCTTTCACTCCTGAGTTTGCTGGAAGAAAACTCAATTTTGAGTTAACCTCGAACTTGTACATCTTCTTTCCTTTTAATTCTTGTATGTCGTGTTTTGTGTACAATAAAGTATTAAATAAAAAATAAAGTCATACCTCATAACAGCTGGCGATTAGAACAAGCAGTGGCTCGCGACACGCGTCTGCCGCTCGTAGCAATGCGGCGGGCGGATCTTCAGGCCCATGGCACGCGGCAGCCACCTCCCATAATTCTCGACCCACACACATACTCGACGGAAACTCAAATGTGACACTCTGAGTTGGACTCTGAAATGATTCATATTTGGCTCAGTGCTGGGGCCCCCCGCCCACAAAGTTGGTCGTGGGTTCGTTCCCGGAATAAACATATACGGGCGTACAAATATTTATTCCCAGTCTAGTAACCCGGTCAATCCGCATTGGATAAGCGTAGTGGGTTAACGTCCGTTCGTCCAGAAATGGGGAGGCCTGTGCTCAGCAGTGGGACATATGTGGGCTATGAAAAAAAAACGGGAGTTTACTATACTTCATTTCTTCATAGCTATAATTTATTACTTACTATGTACATGCAACAAGACATTGATCATCAATAATGAATACGTAAATCGTAAATCCGATGCTGTTGAACTACTAACACTGAAGAGTGTTGCCACAGTCACTTGATGAACAGATTAAGGATATTAGATTCTTTAGAACTGCGCAGGGATATCTCATCTTTTATCTATATTATAATGGGGAGTGTTCCGAGGAATTGTTCAGTATTCTGAACAATTTTTCGGAGCACTCCCCATTATAATATCCATAAAAGATTCATAAAAAATTCAACGACCGGAATTATTATTTCGGTCGCTGAATTCTACTACCGTACAACTCGCCATAAGTAAAAGTTTCATCCCCACCCATGGACGCGTGGCGATCCAGTACGGTGTGTTTTTGCGTTTTTTGTGAACCGATACCATATTGGAACCTTTAAAAAACAAGCCACACTTTTTTTAAAGGCCCACAAAGCTTCTGCAACCGCTCAAAAGTATTTGACCACCCAGTAAATTACAATTTGTAAAAGTTTGAATGAGTGAAACTACTTTATAATCATTTGAACCATTTTTTAACAATAATTTAGGAATTATATAATACTTACTGCAGTTTTTAAATTTTAGACTCATCTATATGTCCACCTTTATTTTTAATGACAGCCTCACAAAGTTTCGGCAACCTAACTACTAATTTTTACAATGTTTTATTGATTATCTTCTTCCATTCAGAATGTGAAACAAAATTTTCGCACTTGTCTATCTAGTTGATCCCACAATATTTCTATTGGGTTTAAGTCTGGGGACTGCGGAGGCCATATCATGAGTTTCAAAATACATTTTGTTGTTCTATTCATTTTAAAAAGTTCTTGCATAGTCTTGACGTCTGTTTAGGATCATTATCCTGTTGAAATATAAACTCTGGACCATTTAAACGGATTCCTGATTTTCACTCGAAGTTGTGGCTCTCGGTCTGCGTAAGTAACGATTACTGCAAATTATTCCTTGAGATGCAAATTTCTAAACATTGTAGTCAACAGTTTGTCTTGGTATCTTCGGCAATTTTGTAATTTCACGTTTACTTTTACCGGATTTATGAAGGCCGATTATTATGTTTCTGATCTCTTGGGAATGTGCTTTAGTATAAACCATTTTCTTCAAAGAACAAAACTCAAAAGTGAAAAACAAATGTTGAGATACGGAGCGTGATTTCTGATCAAATTACATCAGATAACTAACGTAATAATATTACAATAACACTATCTTCGTTTAATGACCAGGAGTCGGCAAATAACAATAAGTTGTTTACCTTTTTATTTCAGCTAAGTATTTTGCGGTGAAATACAAACAATGAAACCTAGTAAAATTATTTTTAAAGATGTATTCTTTATAATTTCAATAAAGTACAGGTGGCCAAATACTTTTGAGCGGTAATGTATATAAGATAATTTATTAGATACTTATATTTTTAAACATCCAGTAAATGATATAAAATTAAACTTACAACTTCAACTGAATTGAGTCTTGAAAATCTCCTCTGCCCATTGCTTGAGTTTGATTTGTGATCTTTTTCCTCTTCTACATTTTTATGTAATAAGATATATTTTAAATGCTCAGCATATGATTGTTTTTTAAATTCTTGTGATAGTTGCAACATTTGAGGTAATGGATATCGAAAAACGTCACCAAACAGCAAAAAGGTGAACCAAGAATCATTTGAAATGAACTCCCTTAATTGCATTTCCGGCAATGGCAAATTGTGCAGCATGGCAAATTTAACCATAGTTTGAGATTCATAGAGCACTACAGCCATATCAAACTTTCCAACAATTTCTTGCTCATTTCTTAATTTCAAAATTGTTATTTCCTCTAAGTATTGTAAAATTTCTTTTGCTACTTGATCATTACTTTGAATAAGTTTAGACATATATTCATTGACAACCTTATTTGCCTTCTCTTGGGATAGGTTTTTGTATGTCACCAAATGATGTTTTATAAGTTTAGCTGCTGACATGTGAATCCTGCATCTTGTGGGGTTACACCCAATCATTGCTACGAAGGACACAGCACAAGCTGCCATAGCTGGATCTGACCAGTTTTGGAGAGCCAAAGCATGTGCCTCACAGCAGGCGTTTTTTATACTTTTGTCCTGAAGACGATTATATGTCTGGTACTGTTGTGCCACAAATGCTTGACTTGCATTACAAGGTCGATATTGCTTTAAATAATATACATGGTTCAATTTTGCCACATATCCATATTTTTTTATCAATTTTTCATTAGCAAAGTCAGGCATGTCTACTGATCTTTGAGATAATACCTTTATGCTACCTCTGACATCTACATCACTTGACAGAAGGCTGCCCAAGCTACGCCTATCTGCTTTGTCTGTGATCAGACTTTTCGTATTCTGATTTATCAATTGAAATTCAAATATTTTTGATACATCCAACCCCCGATACCCTGATAGTAATTGATACACATTCACATCTCTAAAGTCATACATTTGAATACTCGCAGCATACTTTTTATAAACATTGTACAAATGTGGAAGTTTATTCTTATAACCTTTATTTGGCAATTTAAATTCTTTAAATTGTAAATTATCTTTCTTTGAAAATATGTCAAACAAGTTAGCATCATCTTCAAGTAATATCATGCCAAGAACTAAGTGAGGGTTGGAAGAAATGTAATTATCAATGTCATCTTTGGCAATTTGTTGACATGTTTTGTAAACAGGTACTACATGGCTTTGTCTGTCAGATGTCTGTTCAATACTTTTAAATAGTAACCAAAGTTCAATACATTCCCTGGCTTCTAGTTCTACTTCTGACAAATCAGTATCTAATATATGGCCTTCTACACACATAGTTAAAACTTGATAAAGTTTATTTTTTACACAATACTTAGCAAGTTCTACATAAAATTCTTGTTTACTTATAGTCGCACAGGACTCTGTGAAGATGTCATCAATTTGTTTTAAATTTTGGGTTCTTCCTAATCTTGCTATAATTTTGTACAAGTCCTTACGTTCATAATCATTTACAATGCCATATGAGCATAATGTATCATAAATACATAATTTTGTATAAAAGAAACAGTTACTTCTTCCAACAATTTGTATCATTTCATCTGTAATAGCCCAAGCACGGAATACTTTATCTAGGTTTTCTAGAACCTCTCTTCCAAATCCTTTAGTGTCCACATTTAACAATTTCCTTACAAAATTTTCATTGTTAAAAAAATTATACCTTGCATTCATGTCACGAACGACTTCTGATGTTTGTACATTTATCCAGCGAACTAAAACCATGGCCTTATTCTGTTCAAGTAAGTGATTCCACATTTGAAGAGGTGACGAAAAATCTAAAAGTGAAAACTCTGTAAAAAACATTTTTTAACATTATATACATACCTATATAATACTTTAAATTTTGTTAATTAATGTTATTGTTTTGTTATTACTTCTAGTTATCATGGTATTTTAGGTAATAATAAAAATATTCACAAGGGAGAATTAATGATAATTTGAATTAATTTAACTATCAGTATTGAAAAAGCACTAACTACATTATTTATATAAGGTGTCTGCAAAAACAATGTCAATAATATTAAGCTCTACATCAATAATAATAATTATATTATAAATCTACATCAATAATAATAAGTTATGTGAGCACTGGTCTCAAGGGGAAATAGGAGGACATGTTGACACTGACTATAATTTTTTGCTATCTTCATTCTTCTGTTAACCTGCACCTCCATCATATAAAGAGATTGCTTGAGGGCTATTTAAAATTAAAGTGTCAATAAATCACACCATATGTGCTAGACTAATTGTTATCTTAAAAAAAATTAAGAATGTTTTTACTTCAAAACTAAAATTTCTAATTATCAGTGTAGTGAAAGTCATAGGTAACAGCTTGTTAAAAAATAAACTTACCAAATGTGTTAAAAAACAATGCAGTGGCAATTTTAGACTTCCAATTTGTTGGATATTTTTCAATTTTCTCTATGGTTAATGCTTTAATTTCACTTTCATTAACAAACACTCTCTCACTCCCTTCACCAAAGACTTTATTTTGTTTAAATGTCCCATCAACTTCAAATGATTTTTCCAAATATCTAAGTAAATTCCAATGCCTTTTAAAATTAAGCCATTTCTCAAGATTTTCTTTTGTTATATTGTTTGATATCTTTTCCAACTGTTCTACTATAAAATCTCTGTAGGAAATTTGGGCAGAAGTAGCTGCAAGAGTCATTAGATGATCTTCTGCATTAATGTTGACTTTATTTAATACATGTAAAACTTTGAAGATTTGCTTCCTTAAAAGGAGTTGTACTGTCCATGCTTTAACCTAAAAAAATAATTTTGTTTGAAATTACTATTCTTTCAAAGCATTGTTTTGCAAAATTGATGTTGTGTGTTTACCTCAGCTAAAAACCACTCCTTAGCAGATGACTCAGTCCAAGAGTTTTTGTTCATTAAATACTTTATAGCCAAATTTATGTGGGTACCTTTAGTTGCTGCATCTCTGACCACATCTCTGGCTGACTTTTCCTCCCAACACGACCAAATTATTTTCTCATTTTGTGTTAAGCCCTCCATTTAACGTAGTAAACAAATCTATTTTTAAAACAAGCTTAACATAAAAAAATCAAACTATGATCATATTATCACTATGCATATAATAAAACTTATTTTAAACAGTAGATAGACAACTTACGAGTGTAATATATTTGCAGAATAGAAATTAAGTTTCTTTATTTTTTGTTATTCGAAAATTTTTTTATAAAAAAGATCATTCTTTTATGAAAAATTTGATTTCATTTTTTAATATACATGTAAGTTAGTCCAGTTTGATTACATTACAATTATATTAAGAATTACAAACCAATTTAATTCTTTGTTTATACAATACACCTAAGAGAAAATTAAAATTATCACTGTCACTGATTACTACTATCACTCATTACAGATAAAATAAGAAAGCAAATAATAACATACAGATTCCTTGTTCTAAACAAATCACTACAACTGTATAACAATATACACATGAAAATATTGTTACTTTTTGATGTCGAGTTCCTTTTGAAAACTAAAAAATTGAATCATTCTTCTATTGGCGGTATCTGCATTTTTGATTTTAATTGCTTGTTTTTATTTTTATTTGTTTACGCCTCATTCTTACAATATTTTTTAGGAAATCGATATATTGAAAACATCGATGTATTTTTATGTATTGACAGAAAATCGATACCATAATGCGATAATTACATCGAAAAAAAACATCGATGTTTTTTAATGTCGGTCTCTAACCATACTTCCGCTCTCCACTTGTTGTTTTAAAAGTCATTCAGGCTCGATTGTGAGGGTAATGTAAAAAGCGATACACTTGCAAGGCCAACCAAAAGCCAAGGCATCTCGAGCCCACATAGCCCCCGTGTGCAATCATTACTCTAGCGCCCTCTAGAAAGTGCGCAGTCAAAATTGAATAGGTACAAATGTTAACATATGCGTTCGTATGCAACGCACATCCTGCACTATAGGTAAAGCCGCCTCTGCCAAATCCAAAACAGGTCCACACTTCGCGCATCTCGTTTTTGGAGGGTTAGGGAACAGGCCTCGGGGGTAATTACACCACAACTCGTGCGGCATCTCGAAGGTGCGACAATCCCCTGGTGACTGGTGCCACTGTTCCCAGTGGCTTTTTAAGCGTCCTGAGTTTTGACGATGCGTCGTCTCTCTGGATTAGACAGAATCATTCTAATCGGGTCCCTAGCTCATATGCCTTCCCGCTCTTGAAGGAGCTTATGTGGGAGCAGGCGTCCCTCGGATAGACACACATGCAAGGGCGCAAATTTGGGGCCACACCCCACACACTTATAACTACTTATGTTTGTGCCACGTCCACCCGGCCGGACGGGTCCTGGTCACGGTCTTGCATCAACAATAGTAGGGGTACGTTGGCTTAATAGTTGCGCTATTCTTGTGTAGATGGGTGTGCTGTGCAAAGAAGACAGAATAGATTTCGATCTCTTTCAATATCACCAATTATAAAGAAAACCAATCGAACAAGTCGCTATAGATATATACTAGATAGCAACGACATACAGCGGCGTTGACGCGAAAGAAAAGTTATGAGACGATCGTACTAATCTCTCATCATTAAAATTGGACTACGTTGCAAGACCTTTATATAAGACTGTGGTCCTGACTACCGTGTAGTATATCTCCCTATAGAGATCATAAAAAAAACTAGAAATTAATATGGATATCTAAAAATATAGTAAAATTTTCTAGTTATTATATAATATTCTAGTTATTAGAATATTTTATCAATATTTAACACAATAATAACCAAATAAAAATATAATTGTGGTATAGACTATATAAAAATGTTGTAAATTAACATAGAAAAAAAAAATCAACACTGACAGTTTTTATATTGCTGCTTAGTAACGGATATGCAAAACAAATCTCACCTTGCGTTTGCTTATCTGCTTTGAAAAAACGTTCAAAGAATTGAAGTATATTTGAAAATGGCTGATGAATTACAAAACGCCCATTTATACTACGATGATATTAATAAGATTCGAGTACTGCAACCTACTGTACTTCGAGAAACAGAAGATCTAAAAGATTCGTGTAAAGAATATGAAACAAGTTTGTAGTATTATTTTGGATCATTTAACTATATTAGTTTATAGTTAAAATATTTAAATTAATTTTTTTTATATAGTTTTCTCATATGTAATGGTAATAATAGTAAAATTCTAAAACTAATCAACAATATGTATACATTATACGTATGTAAAGTCAACTTTGGAAAATAAGATACATAGCAGACCATTTTTGTGCGTCAGATTAACTGTTTTCAATTTTAATTTAAGTATAAATAATACATAATGAACTGATACGAAAAACTCATGGTTGCAAAGATCTGGGATGCCAATCACTTTTGTAAAGAATCCTTATAAACTATTAAACTGGTATATTTTAACATAGTAACTGTTATTTTTTTATTTATATATTCACGCCTATCCATTCATCGCAGCGAAACGGCTCTCCATTGGTCGCTTCTCGCCTTCGTTAGAATCAGGACGTGACGGGTGGCGAACCACGTTGCCGTCATTTTTCAACAAATTAGGTATATTAATTCGTGTTAGTGAATCCCACGAGCCGAAAGGGAGGATGGAGGTCAGCCCCAGCAGAGCCCTGCATACTGAGGTAAGGCACCATAGTACCCGGGGGAGCCTGATCCCGGGACGGTCGGCACGCTTGCGACTAAGCCTGCCCTTGGCCACGCATCCTTTGGCACGGCAGACCGTGGATTGGCGGAGAGGAAGGGAAAGGATAGAGAAGAAAGGAAAGGGCAGGAACGGCAATGCGGATCGGGGGGGTTTCCAGACTCGGAATAAATATTTATAAATTCATATATATATATTTATTCCGATGCGGGAATCGAACCCGCGACCATTGACTCTGTGAGCGGAGGGCCCCACCACTGAGCCAATCGGTCGTCAATTAATAGTAACTGTTAATTGATTACAAATAAAATATGCACAATAATTATTTTTTTAATGGAATTACTCCACTTTCAAAATTAACGGTCCATATAGGCTTAGACAACATTTGTTTTGAAATTAGGCACTACAGTACTGATTATGATGTAGTAAGAATTTTTGACGACCGATTGGCTCAGTGGCGGGGCCCTCCGCCCGCGGGGTCTATGAACGCGGGTTCGATCCCCGCATCGGAATAAATATATGTATATATATATATATATATATATATATATATATATATATATATATATATATATATATATATGAATTTATAAATATTTATTCCGAGTCTGGTAACCCCCCGGATCCGCATTTCCGTTCCTGTCCTTTCCTTTCTTCTATATCCTTTCCCTTCCTCTCCACCAATCCACGGTCTGCCGTGCCAAATGATGCGGGCCTAGGGGCTATACCTAATTTGTTGAAAATGACGGCGACGTGGTTCGCCATCCGTCACGTCCTAATTCTCAAGAGGGCGAAAAACGACTAATGGAGAGCCGTTTCACTGCGATGAATGGTAGCGGATGGAGCTCTGTGGTTTCTGCCAACCCCTGCAGGGGATAGGCGTGAATATATATATATATATATATATAAAAAGAATTTTTGGTTCCGAGCACGGAGCTTCCTCAGATTATTTTAATTGAAATTTTTGAAGTTTAAATATTTGTGTATTTTACTTTTTTTTTGCAGAGGTACAAGATTTTGGAAAAATTATAAATTCATTATTATTGTTATTAAAAGAGCTGGGTGGTAACGTCGAGAAGCAAAAAATGGCTGCAATAGGATCTATGAACTTATTAAAGTCGATGACAAAGGAAAAAGAAAATACACAAACAAAATTACAAGTAAAGTTTTTCTCAATTATATAGACAAAATAAAACCTTTACAATTTTTTTTCGAGGGGTGTCAAATTGATGTTTGAAAAGAAATGATTTGTTAAAGCGCCTATTCATCATATCCAAGCTTCAGCAAACTAAAGATAATTAAAACTACCTGCCTGCGTTCAAGAATGAGTAAGGAACGTTAAGCTACGTATACATTACGTGTGGTAGCCGCGCGAGCAAATGTTCGTCTGGGGCAGACGTCCATTTGCCGCGCGCATGCCAATATGAATGAGACCATGGCTGCAGCGCGCAACAAGCCAGCTCAAATAGCCGAATAGCCCGTGGTGTATAGCCAGACCAATTCATTCTTGTAAACGTGTGTATATACGTGCGTGAGCGGCTGTCGCGTTTGTTGTGATTATTAACAATAACTTTAAGATTTCTAGCAATTGGATGCTTTATAAAGGAATATGGATATCCATTTTTTTACTTATTTCTACCCACGTATCAGCCTCAGTGATTTATTGTGGTATTGGGTGGGTTTGCTGATCTGTATCAAGTCATTAGCGCTATACAATTGTATAAATGTTCTGAGTATTGCCACGCGAGTTAGTTTACAAAATTGATAACCATTCCCACTGATAAGATAACACGTAATTATATGCGTCCGCGCGGCCGCTGTACAGTGAGATTGCGCGAGATCAGATGCATCGAATTACATGAAGGGGCCGTGCGCGCTTGTACCTATTTATTACCGTCTCTGTACTGTACGGGACGGTACTCCGGGGTCGCGGTCGGGCTGCGCGGACGAGCCGCTTCACCTGTTTAGGGACTGAGGGGCGGTTCGCTTCGCGACACATTCGAGTGCGGTAACGCCAGGGCTGCCGCGCGTGGCGACCTCATCCCCATAGCGCGCGGCCGCCGCGCGACTCAATGTTCGAGGGTTTGCCGCGTTTTATATATTTTCGCTTTAGTTTATCTATTCTAGCCATAAAGTTGCGTTTCAGAAGGCATTGGGCACGGGTTATATATATTCTTTCGCGGAAAAGAAAGCTCGATGTATAAAGCTGTAGGAAGATTAGAGTCTATGTACCGGCTACCGCCTTATGCGTTATCACATATTACATACATTGGTTGTAAAAATTCAATATAAGTCTAATATAAAGAAAAGTTATTGGCAATGTTGATTTCAATCTCAGTTAGTTTCGATTCTAAACAGTCTTAGACCCCGAACTGATCGTACCGCTTCATGGCCCATTGGCTGGCGACGCGCTTGCACACCGTTAATTTAATTTTAAGTTTCCGCATATAATTTTTTAAACCGCAGTACCCACATGGGTTAGAGGATGAGTCGAGAGGGCAACTATGTCTAATATTGGACTGTCGTAGGCTTTTGATGATGTGTTTGTGTAAAAATTTTAAGCTTGTGTATCCCGCTCATTTTTATCTAGTGAGCTTTAAATAAATATATTGTATATTTGATATTTTTCCGTCGCGGTAACGCACGTTATCGTTCTTTAATAATAAGTTGTCAGTTCCCTGAAAATATAACCTTGCTCATTGTCACTTAGTATTCATGTTCCGCGTTAAGCGCAGGCCACATCGGGACCGTAGCAAACCAAGCCAGCCAAGTTCGTCAAGTTCTAAGAAACATTTTGAGAGATCCGAATCCACTGGTGGTACAATCGGTAAATTATTCACCCGATTTAAACGCGCGCCCGAAAAGACGACGCCCGCGTAACGTGTTACACGATCCGGACGACGAAACAGCGTCGTTCGGATCCACTCACGACACCAACACTCACACGCACCCCGGCTCTAGCCGAGTACGTAGAGTAGGGAACACTTCTACACCGGCCGCTTACACGAGATTCTCTCACGTACCCGGTCGGTTCTCACCCCTTAGACCTTAGGGTCTATGGGACTAATAGGGACTATAGTTACTAAAGTTCAATCCTCCCCTACATGTTTAACGTAGAATCATGACGAGTTTAAAATCAGCACACACACATATGTGTACCTCCGACACGGCGTCAGGGCGTCCATCGGGAGTCTGCGATTTGCGCAGAATCCCAATTATATTTTACTTGCCCACGGGCTTCCAGCCCGCAGGCCCTGAGTACGATATTTATACCGTCCAACTATCAGAGAGCGAAACGAAGTGGGTCCATACTTAAAATTAACGTCAAATACTAGATTGTCACTAGCGGAGCTACTAACCTCTCTTTACCGCTGCGCGAGTAGTGACACTTTTCTTTGATCGCATCACAAGCGTAGTTTTGCTCGGTATAGTATGAACGTCTCACTCTTTGTAATATGAACTGTAGATAGACGCGAGTAAAGACGCGGTAGCTATAAGAGCGAAATTAAACGAACCTAAGTTTGTTTCGCTTCGTCCCGGTGTAGCCTGCAAAGAAGTATTATGTTCATGGTTATTATTATTTGTTCTAAAAAAATACCTGTTTCAGAATGAAATTGCCGAAAAGACTATGTTATTGGAACAACTGGACAGTGAATACGATTCTCTTCAAATATTGGAAGCAAGCCAAATGGAGACTATAGAGTATTTGACACAGCTTCGTTAGATGAAAAATCATATCCTCTTACTGAAAAGGTTTATTATTTTATTTAATATTCATAATTAAATGCTATCATAACGAATTATGAAATCATCTTGTTTAGTTAACATGGACCTTTTCCTGGTATCAACTGGACAGGTTTATATTTCAAGGGCGTTTTATTATATTAAAACGTTACCTATCTACGCTTACTAGCATTGCTTTTGCTGTCCTAATTTACGGTAACACTCCTTAATCTTGAGGGTGACCAATGAATTATTACGACTGTATTGATGCAATTTGTCCCGTTACCGAACTGAGTCGTTTTGTGACTAATTTCGCAAATCGAAATGTTCACTTAGAAAGCTATTGTACCATAATCGAACAGCTTGTTCAATAGTCATACTCAGGACAATGACCAAATAAACTCCACAGCAAGGCCACGCAGAAGACCAAATAAATTCTTCTTAAAACTGCATCGAAGATGAGAAGACCTACATTATGGAGCCATGCTGCCAAGAAGTGTGTGAAGCGAGAAGGTCGAAATTCATGGTGCATTGTAGTCTTCTTTTCGTGTCAATAGTTCGAGCTATATTTTTTGACCCAGTAATTCGCCACTGCAATGGTAGCCTCAATAAGATCTTGGAATGTGCAGGTGTTAGAGCACAGTGAACAGTCGAGCTGATGCTCCAAAGACTGACTCGCGACCCCACAATCACACCCTTCACGTTGCGGTGCGGTATAGCCCCATTTGCTCATGTTGTTTGCAACGACCCACCTGTGTACGAAATCTATTAAGAGATCTCCACGTAGACTTTTGCAGATCGTAGCCAGGCGAAAGTTTCTCTTTCTGACATACGAAGTTGGGGACATGGACAGGATGTTTCATTTTCCCACCGCACTTTTTTATTTTTAGGTGCCATTTGTACAGTAATTATCACACATCGAAATTCCCATTCAAAATCTATGCGAACTTTTAGTCTATTTACATCTGGGTATGTAAAACGATTGTAAGTCAAACAGACGACTATTATGATTAATAATTTTTAAATCTGAATATGTTTATTTTTTTAAAGTCTCGAATCTTCTGCACCCACTGGCATTTATTATCTTTAGACAAACTGGCCAGTACATTCAAACGAAAATTTCAAAATTTAAACATCTATTTGTATAATACACATTTTTCTAGATTTATAAAATACAATCCATTTAATGAACCAATTAATTGTAATAGTTAAGTCATATTCACAACCAATTAATATAATTAATAGAAAGAAAAAAAAACTATTTTCCAGCCTATAGAAATGTAATTATTATTGAAACACAAAATAAAAACAGTGCTCACAAATAATTGCAATTACATAAGGTAGGTACAATGGACTACTGGACTATGGAGAGCCGTTTCGCTGCAATGAATGGTAGCGGATGGAGCTCTGTGGTCTCTGCCAACCCCTGCGGGGGATAGGCGTGAATATATAAAAAAAAGGTACAATAGATGTTTCTGAAACTGAACTCTTAGATAAATAATATTTAAAAAGTTATTACAATATTTGAAAATGGAATTATTTGGCTGTAGAAAACAAAATCATTTGTTTCCTCTGTCACTTGTTTTAACATTATTGTGTAATTTTCAAAATTGCGTGTCTTCATCATTAATTTAACTCGTGAAAATTTTCGTAGGATGATTTAATACAATTTTAAGTTTAATGTAACAAGTGTACAGTTTAAGTTCAGTAGAACTTTCGCGTTTCGCCGTATAATCGAAACAGACAGGCATGTGATATATCATGAGATTCGGGCATCTTTAGGCATAGGTATGAGTGAGATATATCAATCTTACACAAACCTTTGGGTGTGAAAAAGCGGTCTGTGCTCGCGACTGATTCCTGAAAATTTGACTGAGGCTTAAAAAATGTATCGCGTCACTTGATGCTATGCCACGTTTATTAGATTCAACGAAGAAGCGACTTATAGCTACGACCCCAAAACAAGCAAACACTGATCGACCATTAGGGTCTTTCAAGATGTGCCGAAACCAATCAAAGTGGCACGCGGACAAATTGCCGAGAAGCAGATGATTGTATTTTTTTTTAATAAAACTGGCACTTGCTACTGTTGCATTGGATTTGAATGACATTTAATGTGTGACATAGTAACAGGTAGCGAAACATGGACTTATTGCTTAGACCCCAAAACAAGCAAGCACTGATCGAGATCGAGAGACATTTGGGTCTTTCAAGATGAGCCGAAATCAATCAAAGTGGCTTTCGTACAAATTGCCGCGAAGCAGATGATTTTTTTTAATAATACTGGCACTTGGCTACTGTTGCTTTGGACCAACATCTTGCGAATAGTGAATGGTGACACGACCTTTTGTTTGACGGAAGTTATTGATGAGATCCATGAAACTAACTGTAAACACCGTATCATTTTGAACCATGACAAATCTTAGTTCTCATACGGCCAGAGAGGCAAAACGAATGTAGAATTTATGTCATCTCCTGTTTACCATCCCAAACTGGCCACCTTGTGACTTCTATTTGTATGCAAAAAGGAAAAATGGAATCAATTACGTGGGCAATGCCTTTTTGTAACAGGGAGTAGTGGAATAAATGTTGTTAAAATTAGTTTATTCAAATGAAAAAGTACATGAACACTGACGGACAATATTTTGAGAAACAATAAATTACTTTTGACCATTTACAGTATGTTTTCTGATACATTCTTAAATCATCTCTGAAATCTTTATTGCGCCCCTGATATACTTAGGTTTAAATGGTCTATTTATGTACTTATAACAGTAGTATCATCATAATAGTTTATACAAAATGTGACCATTGTTGCAACACCTACGATTATAAAAATAAATATATTTTACTATGGAATATTAAATAATCGAACTGCTTATAGAATTTATTTTAAAATATTTGAATGCAAAGTTTCACAGCATTTTTATTAAACCAACCCAAAAATTAGGATATATTTTAAATCATTATGTTAATAATTTATCATGATAGAAAATGATTGTTACTAAAGGTATATTCAATGTTGTTTTACAAATCTGTTTATATATCTCATTTTAATTCTAATAAATAGTCAGATCAGTTTATTTTAGATCAATGAATTATAAAGTGCTTTACACTTAAACGCTCGACTGATTTAATGCCTTGTATAAATAAAAATCACAATTTCACAAAATGTGGTTCTTAAACCAAAATAAATAGTATTTAGTTTTATTATAGTATTAAATTATACTTAAAATTGGTATTTTACTCTTTACGACAGCACTTTTGATATAAACATTGTAATAGAAAAATAACTTTTTTAAATAGGTATGTACCTTCACTCAATTCTTTTTTTGGGAATTGTTACTTTTACTATTTGACAAAACAATACTAGACGCTATGTACCCAGAAATTATATTTACTGTGTGGTTACTGGCATATAATACGGTCACCTCATTTCTACCCGTGACTATTGTGCAGGGAGCACAATTTACATCACACAAAATTCATCCTTCCTTGTCACATGTGATCGCACTTATGGACCCCTAGATGGGACGTCACATATTTTTCAACTTTACATTCAGAAATTATTAAAACAGCACTTTCAAAATTATTTATATATTTTCTTGGATATTGATAGACTTAGTAATATTTTAAAAATTTGTTGGAATTGTAGTTTTGAATTTTAGCACTTTATATATACATTCGACGTCACGAACTTATGGCTCGTCCCCCCCGTCACGAATATCACATTTTGTTAACGCCCTCCCTCTTCCTTATTATGGATGGCCCCTAATAAATTTTATGTATTTTAATGAGCCTGCCATAAATGGGAATAACATACAGTAACACTCCTGAATTTTAAGAAGACCAATGTGGACTGTTACGGCGCTTTTGATACGGCAGTTTCAAATACCTACTACAAACAAAGTACAATTACAAAGTCATTAATCTACCGATTATTGCATTGAGGAATGTATAGGCCGAAACATTATCATTTATCTTTAAAATATAAAAAAAAATCGCATCACATCCTAATATTATTTTAAAATAGAGCACAGGGAGTTGATTCCAGTTATTGGGGTTGTGCAAATAGGGTTCAAAATTCCTAACGTTTTGAACAGTCGTATTGTTAAAAAGGAACAAAAATACAAGAAATCACTTAAAAATTTAAAAATAAAAGTTAGAAAATAAAAATAATGATATAATTTACAAACATTCATTTGAATTAATGGTTTAATTTGTTTACAGAGACTTTTTACAGTATTTCAATGATGGGAGGAAGGGTACAAAGTGTGCACACTAAATTATTGATTAATTTTTAATTGAATTATTTTTTCTATACCTTCTTGTACTCATTGCACAAACAGTGAAAAAAATGTGAACAATAAAACAACTTTATAAAATAAAATGAATGAGTTTATGTTTAAATCATACTGCCCTTTAAAATGGCTTTGTACCCTCCGTACTAATAGTGAACACAATGTATAATTTTATAAATTAAATTATTATCTGATAAAAGAAATGTTCTTTATTAACAACCATATTAACCCAAAACATAACATCTACTTCACAATAGAAAAAAAGGATTGTTATTTGCACACTGATGCAATTTTTAAATTATTACATTGAAGTGTTAACCTTTTGAATATATTTATATTGATAAAATATTATCCAAGCTTTTCAATTCATATGGAAATAACGAAAGTTAGTTTTTAAAACGCTACAATAAAAATGGTCTGATCCCGTAAACAAAAAGCTATATTATAATATTATGATGTCTATGTTTTAAATTAAGTGGGATTTAATGTTGAATCCTTAACCTACATTTACACCTTACAAACTAATTGCTATCGCCAACAACTCAGTTCTAAATTTTATCAAAAGAGCTAATATCTCCCTCTCTTACCAACATATGATTTTTTTGACTGAATTGTTCTTAATCAATAGTCTAACACAATGAATCATTAATTCAACAAATGAACAAAATAGCAAAGAATGCTAGTCTATAATTTATCCATATATACAAAAACTAGCTGACCCGGCACACGTTGTTTTGCCATATACAAAATATTATTTATTTAAAAAAAGTAGGCCACCCTTATCACCTAGGGATATAAAAATAGTTTATGACCTGAATGAAAAAGATAGTTATTCTCAGACTTACTAAATATACAAAAAAAATTACATTAAAATCGGTCAAGCCGTTTCGGAGGAACACTGTGACACAAGATTTTTATATATCAGATGATTCCCTATTTCCCTTGGTCGGGCCGTAACTTGAAAACAACTTTACGGATTTCATTGATATCTTATTTCTTTGTAGGTTGTTATGGAAAAAAATTATAAAATTGCGCAGAAACTTTGCACATTTGACAGTTTGCTGTAGACTTCACGCGTATGACATATAAACACTGTGTTTTTGAAATAACTTTCTTTACTAAATTAAGGTTCGGTTATTCATAGCTAAGACAGGACAACGTCTGTCTAGTCAACTAGTTATGTCTATTTATCAGTCAATATTTGATAAAAATTTTATTAATCATTATTATCAATAGCCTATGGCAGATGGAGATAAGCCTACGGCAAGCCATCTGGTTCCAACGTCGGCGTTACGTATCCATTTCTCCTCAGCCACCCTGCAGAGATCATCCCTTCATCTAGCCAGCTCCTCTGCTAACTGCCACGAAATGTTTCTACTCAAACACCTAAATTATGTTTTTGGTTCTCAGGCGGATTCTTGCGTTTCAAATCATGTCCAGCTACTAGTACATCTCTCTCCATAGTTTTAAGCTTGTGAAACAAATGGATTGTCAGTGCCTATGTTTTGGAACCGTAGTACAAACAAGATGAACTGGTCAAAATTTTTTCGTTTGAGTACACTGATTTAATAGCAAACTGTACTTCTAATTAATATTATTGTTGTAGATATTAGAATTACTTTTTAACGCAATTAAATGTATGCACATGATAGATATAAAAGAAGTAGTTATCCATACATAAATGCCTAATCTACAAGACGGATATACATTTTTAATAAATATAAAAAAAGAAAAACATACAAAACACTTTATATGAAAATATTACAAATTAAGATGCATGGATTATTATATTAATTTTCACCTCAACACTTAAAACTAAAAATGACTTCACAGGTCTTTTCTCTCAGGTTTCTTATTGCTATGTAAAAATAATAAACGTAAAAGACGTTTTAATTTCCGTTCCTCCAGAAATGCCCGTGCCCAGCAGTGGAACATATATGGGCTGTGAAAAAAATTAAACAAAATGGTCGAGAGGGAGAAGTTTAAAATGCCCATGTTGTCAAACACTCATAAGGGAAGTCTTTAACTTTTTCAAAATTACCTATCATTATTTATTGTTGGTGAAACCTTTAAAAATAATCCTTACTATTAGATCCACTATTTAAAGTCTCCACCAAACATTTCACAGTAAAAAGTGTCATTTGAACACTATCCGAGTCTAAACACTCGAAGTCACTACTGAACTTGAGAGTGAGTCGTCAAGTTTTTGCTTTTTAATGTTCTGTTGGTCATCAACGCTAGGCTCTTCCTCTGCTGCACGTTTTTTCGAGCTTTCTATATTACTCGAGTGCTGCCCAATATCTGATATAACTCCATTTTTGAACCTCACTATGATAGCTGTCATATTGTCACATCCAGTTCCATCACCTATTGTACTTGGTGCTAAGCAGTGGTCAAACATCTGTAAATATACAAATATTGATAGATGACTTGTTTATACAAGGCACACTACAAACAACATCAAAAGTAACAATTAAAATAAAAAATAAGCCAAGAATTAGAGTAAAAAACACTATTAGAGAGAACAAATGTTTGGAATAACTTAAAATTAACATTTATGTGGCAAAGAATCTTGGCTCAGCTTTAATGCTGTAGTTGGTTAACTACAGCACTAGTCATTCTGCCAACACTTGTTATAGTGTGTTCCACAAAAATTCAAAATCTAGGTATTTATAAAGAAATAACGTATTTTTTAAATTAGTTAAGTAAATATAAAGCTATATGAGAATATGAGCACATTTTTTAATATGATACCACAGATATAATGAATATTTAACAAATAAATAAATATAATGATAAAAGAGAACCAAAGCAAGGTTAGTTTATCACTATTAAAATGCAACTATGAAGTATTTGAATGAAAACCAGGGAGAACTTTTTGTTGGTCCAGTTAAATGTGAATGAAAAGTGTGTATCGAAGTTTGGGAGAATATTGTTCCAACACTTCATAGCCCAATAGCTAAAACCACCCCAATGCACTGCAGACCTGTGTTTGGAAATGTTATGTTATTGTATAAATATAACAATTTGCCCTGAACTAGCAGTGTTCCAATCTTATGAAAAATTTATATTGGTGTGGGAATTATTTCGAGACTAAATAAATGGAATGTCAATCTTTTTAAAATATATCTTATGAAATATGAAATGAAATTAAATAAAATAAGCTGCACTCTGTTACTGTTATTTTTTATTTAATTTTTAATCTAGAACAGTCAATTTGAATAAAAAAAGCTAATAACTGTGTTCTATCATTCACTTTAATTTTATCTTTTCAACAAAATGCGTAGAGTGAGAGTAATAAGAAATCCTAAGTAGTAATTAGTCAGCCATGGATTAATTTTAATAAGAAAATTAAAATTAATCTAACTGATAATTATTTAAAATTAATTATAATAGATTAATTAATTAAATATAAAAGATTCATATTAAATATTCGCATCTTTGGTTAGTATAGTTATAATTATTTGGTATTGGTAACTATAGTTAGTTTTATGATAATAATTGAATAAATATACCTCCTCACAGATTTGAGATAACCTCTCTCGCCCTTCTGCTAATCGTGGCAATATAAAATCACAGACATCTTGACTAGACATGAAATTCCATATTCCATCACAAGCCAATACCATAAACTGATCCTTGACTGGATCTATAGTTAACGATTTCACATCAGGTAAAGCTGTGACCATTTGCTCTTTCGCATTCAAATCTTTGTTTTGTTTGTATGAATGGTCTCCAATGGCACGAGACAAATTTAAACCTCCATTAATACGACCATCATTTGACACTTTTCCACCAGCTTTAGTGATCCTTTCTAGTTCAGGGGTGTCCTCTGGCTTATGGTCTATTGACATATCTATAGCCTTGCCTTCTCTGCAAATGATACACCGGGAATCTCCTGCATTCGCGACATACAACTCATTTTCTGTAAAATAACACAGTTACCGTTACTTTTCTGTTAGCCGCAAGCGAAATAATATAGAATTCTCTCCCAAATAATATAGAATTCCGCCAAATTTTTTATAACCTAACCTAACCTTTTTTCCCCATGTAACAAAACCTTTTATTACGTGGAGAAATTCGTTATGCCGTATACCCTGCCTTCCTGGGAGGGGAGACAGCGGGTTATGACGGACTCCGGTGTTTGCGCGCCTCCCGACTAAAACCGTGGTGGGTTTTAGTTGATTGATCGGCCGCCATTGACGTTAGGTAGGAGTCTCGGGATCATTACTTCTGCCGATCATTAAAGCACTACTTCTGCCGGAACCCCTCGGGCACGTGGCTTACTAAGCCGTTTTAGGTAGTTGCTTGAGTTCGAGCCCCCACCCCCGAGTGCCCGCGACCTCAAAGGCGCCGCTTACGGTGAGGGAACACCAACTACTGGACCGCCGTGACGAGGCGCGCGGGAACCGCGCTAGCATCGTCTACGGGCGGGATCCGCTCGGCCGCCTGCTTCTGGTCCATTACGGTCTCGCAGAAAGTTGCTACGGCCTTCCATGCCGTATCCCCGCTCAGCATCTCTAACACGACTGCTGGCAGGGAGAGACTCTCCGAACCGGCCGATCAGAACCCGCCGCTCCGGTTCCCAGGCTGGGCATATCGCGAGCGTATGCGCTGCGGAGTCCTGCATCCCTTTATCGCAGTGGAAGCACTGTGCCGTCGCTTCGTGTCTGATGTTATGCCCACACTTTGTAGATTCGTTAAAAATATTTTAGTAGCAGGTATTAAATGTGATAATACAATGCATAGGTGCATATGCATACATACACACAAAAGAAAAGCTAGCAGTATAATTGGTGGTCCACCCTGTTATACCCTGATATACTAAGAAAGTAAATCCTCTTAACACATTCTCATCGTGAAACGCGTTTTCTCGTTTTTATAAAAATTAGATATCGGGAAACGATTAGTTTTCGACGGGAAATTAGATATCGTGATCGGGAATGATTTCTTATCTCGTTTGTGCACTTTGCTGATATTTTTTTTATATAACAGACCACTCTAATTTGATATATGAATGTTTTGACAACAATTATATTTGCACTAGTTAATTTTTAATCATTTATTTTAAGGATGCAATTTTTTTTCTCCTGTTTTACTTAAAAATCACTAAAATTGCTAAAAAAATCCAAAACTACTAAAAAATAAAAAAGACACTGAAACTAAAATAAAAAACATCCCACAAAAGTATATGGAATAAGCAACGAAACACGATATACATGCAAATTATGTGAAGTACCGTGACACAAAGCAAGTTGTTTCACCAAATATCATACTAAAAAACAATACCAATAATACTTATTGTACAACTAAAACTGTTAAAAATTTCAATAAATAATTTTAATTTGAAAAGTAACCGCAGTTTGAATCCACACGTCGAAATATTTTCATTTCATAAAAATACCCCAATTTATAGGCAACTTTGAGCAAAAATATGTGATGGGAATGTGTTAATTATTATTTCGTGTTATTTACCTCTTAATAGTGCCACAACAGCAGTGCAACCACTGTCATTTCCTGGCTCCTCAGTCATGCTAATATCTTCCTCACCATCCTCATCACTTGATTCTGCTTCATAATCATCTTCATCATCTTCTTCTTCAGCTTCATCTGTATTATATTTCAATACGATAAAAATAACTACCAACAAATAATATAAATAACACACATCTGTTAATGCAGTTTACTTACCATCATTCGATGAGTCCTCTACCCCATTAATATTTTCCTCATCAGAAGAATTGATTTCACCACCTTCAAAAGTTTCATCATTAGAATCACTTTCATCATCATCCTCTACAGAAGCTTGACGCAGTAGAGATTCATACACGGCAGCTGCAGCACGTCGAATTTTCGATTTTTTTGGTCTTTCAGGTGCTAATTTATCGGAACTGGATACTGGGGATGATTTATCTATTGGCAATTAATTATATTACTCTTTCAATGATTTAAAAAAATATGGTATTTAAATTTAATTAACTAGATTTTGTAGATCAAATACAATGGAAAAAAAAGGTATTTTTTATTATAAAAAGTTTAACAATAGCTTACTCTTAGGCTAGTTAAACTTCAATAGAACCGATAATGACTTGCGAGTATGAATGCCTAACAAGGACGGAATATTGCACTGCTTTGACCATCATAGCTATCATTTCAGAGACCTGGAGTCTATCTTGTTTGATGACAATTTCTAAGTTGGAGAGTTCCAGAGTAACTTAGCTCAAGGTTCAATTAGTTCATAAACAATTTAGAGTGGCAAAGGGGTAATACTGTTTGGATTAGCAATGTGCCAATTAAGTAAGTAAAAGGAACACAAGTTTTAATTGGTGTTAAAATTGGACATAATCTTGTATTATATATATATATATATATACACACATATGTATATATATAGATATATATATATATATACATATATATATATATATATATATATATATATATATATAAGTTAATAACTTTATGCAAATACAAAAATATACCTTTGGCTTTGCCACATTTAACAGGTGTTACTGATCCATTGGAAGACGTTATATTGTTATCTTCTTCATCTACTTGTTTTGAGTCTGTCACTTCTCCATTACAAACATCTGTGGCAACTCCATTATCAGAATTAGTTGTACTTTTAATATCTTCGCTCTGTTCTGGTTGACGACAATTATCACCTGAACTGTCAGGAGCTGTTGAATTTATTTTATCTACATCCACAGCCACTGTTTCTTTTATTGATTTGTTAGGTTCACTTGTTGAGACCTATAAATAAAGTAAAATTGAAAAAAATGATAAGGCAGTTTTCCCATGTACATGATTTGGCAAGTTGACTTTGTCCTGTAGCTTATGTTCAAATGATATTTGAACTGATATATGATTAATTGAACTAACACTAATACAGCAAAATAAGTTTATATACTTTCTATACTTCCACAATATTATGCTATATGGAATTTGATGACTGTGGTGTGTTACTGATATGTGGTAAATTATAAAAAATTACCTTTAAGATATCTATGATAAAGATTATATCACTGCATTTCATGTTATATGTCATCAATAATTCAAGTTAATGAAAATCTTTATTGGTATTATTTTAAGAGAAACTAAGTTAATTACAAATTACCTCTCCATTTAAGTCTTTGTCCCCTTCATTTGAATTGGTGGAGGAAACCCCGCCAGTATCCTCATCTGCAGTATTTTCTCCATCTTTGGTATCTTCATTAGCAAAACCATTTTTACTTGAAGATGCAGCATCATATGTAGGTTCACAACTGGAACCTGCTGCAAATGTTCCTGAACATGAACTAGAAGCTCCTAAAACAAAATAATTAAAGCATATTAGCATATTATTATAGCCGTAGTACAGGGTTCGTCCTCGTTCGGCAGATGGGGAAACAAAAATTGTAAACTTATCAATGAACAATAAATATATATTATTATTATTATTATATATAAAATATTTTAATAACCTTTGGTGTATCTACAAATTGTTAAATAATTGAATAAGTACCTGATGCTGCAATTGATTCTTCTGCATTCTTTTTTGCTCTTAAACATGGCGATAATGGTGTTGTAGTATCTCCAAGTCGCACGCGATTTAACACACTAATCTTATTTTCATATTTAGCTAGGACTTCCTGTAAATAAAATATTTATAAAAAGTTGGTTATGAATTACTTAACAATATTTCACAGCATATTTTAATTGAAAAAAAAATATAAATATATAGTATTACGTTATTTATGGATTTTTTTTTCTCTTAAAGTAAAAAACAAATCTAACACATATGTTTTATTTTATATTTGATATGGTTTACAGAAATATCTTTTTGTTGTTACTGACAAAAACATGTTTCTATTGTAACTATTATACACGATTTTAAGTCAGCAATACTATATAGTTAAGTGGTTGAACTTATGATCGTAGATTGTGGATTCAATACACCTATCACTGACCTATTGGCATGAACTATTTTTCTTAACAAATGCAACATGAAGCTCACATAGAGTGATTAACAAGAATTCTAATAATGTTAATAGATGTCTTTTCTTTAAAAAATCGTAGAAGAATAACATTCCATCACACATATGCAGAAACATATAATTTATACAAGTATATGACAGTGTTTAATGATTTATGAAAGGAAAACCATTAGTAACATTTGTCTTGTCAAATTATTTGAATAATTATCATTTTAGTTGCATTAACAGTACTTCCTATGTGTTATATCATGAAAATATATTTATAGTAGTTTTTATATTAAATATTTTATTAGATTGGATAGATACAAAATTAAAAGAATAAAAAAATTTAATAAAATCATAATATAATCTTAAATGTGGTGGAACCATTCTCAATAAAAATGTCTTTTCTTTTTTTAAAGTCAATATCTAGTCTGAAGCATGAACATATTAGGCTCATCTGAAGAAGTATCTCACTCACAGAAAACCAGCTTATGACTACTAGCTTGGCTGTACTCCATTCAGTGAGTGTTGAGAACTGGAGAAGAACTCCTTTCCTATTCACTTTTCCTATCACATTATTTACACCATATCCTAATGTAAGCAGCACATTTGCAGTGCCCTTTAGTTTTTGCAGGTTACTCATTTGGTTCTTTGCTTACCTATTCCTTACTAAAAGTATGTCAATATTTTACTGTTTGTATACAAAATAGCCCCAACAATCCTCCTTAAATAAGAGTGTCAAGTTAATGTTCATTCCTAAGGAAAAAGAGAGGTTCCTTAAGCAGAAGTAGAACATATATGGACTGTTAAAAAATACAAAATGGAACAGTTACAATAGTAGATGGAATCAGATCTATTTATAGACAATAACATACATAGTGTGGTAATATTAAGTTTTTTGTATCATAAATTATTTTTTGCTTTTTCTAATATTTAATTTAGGAGCAGTTGTAATTTCTCTCCTTTTATTTCTCTTGTTCTTTAATTTTTCCTAAACACGAAGAAGACATGATAATAGTATTATATTTATTAGTTATAACCAATTCTTATATTTTTGTTAGTACCAAATATTTTTAAAATTTTACAATTTTAACATTGGGATCTCATATTTTTCCAAGGTAGAAGTAGTGTAAATTATTTCTAAGAAAGTCATCTATTTTCTAATGAAAATCATAAATTTGATATGCTGTTTTCTGTTATTTTCAATATTTGCATAGCCAAATTGACATGCCGTTTTAAGTTTAAATAATGTGCAAGTAAGGATATGAACTTAACAAAACAATTTATTTTTATATGATGAACATCAAAATTATTGAAAGTACAATAATGTACCAAATTTGTTACTTTTTAGAAAGTCACATATAAAATGGATATATCTTAAGAACTATGTAAGTTTGGTCATTATTTTTTAATGTTTAACTATACATTAAATATTAAAAAAATTAATTAGAGCTCAAAAATCACAGAAAAAAGCAAAATCCTTATATTCATATTCATATTTTAAAAATACAATCTATTACCCACTAAAGGAATATAAATGTATACCAACTCACCTGTAAAGGGAGGTGTGCCTCTTGATACAAATTACTAACATTTTCATCTTCTGATTCTTCATTATCACTTGGTCCAGGAGGATTAATTTCACCTATCACAAAATATATATTATATAAACAATGATAATTATGAATAAAATTAACAGTTAGATAGACATGTACTTATGTAATTAAATATTAACAATACCTGCTAATTCTTTCAGAATATCCATAACCTCTTTTGAGGCAATAGTGGCATCAAAACCTAAAAATGCATCAGTCAATGCATTTACAAGGTCCCCATTTTTGTATGCATCTGTTTTTTTAATATAGTCTGGCAAATTTTGTGCACAATACGTAGCCACTTCAGCGCCGCCGTGCCCATCATATACAGCAAAGAGTGATGTGTTAGCATCAAAATCCAAGATCGTGTTATGTGCATCCTATTAAAGCAAAACGGTAAAGTGCATTTTTCAACAATATTTTCATAGCAATCAAACTTTGTCTGTATTATTAAAATTTATGTCTATTTAGAGATAATAATTGACAGATATTATAGAGAATCATCGAATAACCATAGAATATATTTTATACATAGGTTAATATGAATATCCAAAACGACAATTTTCATTGCATTTATGTAAAATTAATGAATTTTAAGGACTAAGTGAAACAAAATTACCAATAACATACAAAATCTGTACATACCTCTTGATGGACACGCCACCCCTGCATGGAGCTTGAAGCGCAATCAAGTTTGTCATTTGCCTCATCGCTGGATATTTTTTCAGTGACAGGTTCAGATAAATACGCACCCATAATGAACTGTTCTCGAATTGTACATGAAATAACACTAATGATTAACTGACGCGCAAACTTGCCCCAATAATCGCAGAGGCGGCAATCAAAGCAAAGCAAGCCGTTTAATACAGATAGGGATGCACCGATCAGATTTGAACTTTCAAAAGATCAACTTCATCAACCAAATCGTTTAAAATCTGTTCGATTTTTAGTGGATCGAATCAATAACTACAAAAATTGGGTTCATTCTTAATTCAATCTTCGTAAGATTGAATTAAGAATGAACAAAGTGATATAATCATAATTCAGTAATCAGAACGTAAACTTTGTTAAAATCACTTGAACATTATGTAAATAAGCACAACATTTCGTCACGTTGTTCTCATCTAAGCATTTTGAAAAATAATTTTCTCACGCTGATGCACACATCACAATAGTTGTGGTATCCTTGTTTATAACACTGCACTGGTCACTTAATATATATTAGATATACGATTTCAAAACATGTCGCAGTATCAAATCTCATTACTTGGACAGTAGCCAAATGATAATCGTCATACAGTCACTACATCTGACACTTTTATTCAAGACCAGGGTAGCAATTTATATGCAGATATATATATTAAACATAGGACTTAAGAAATCATTGGTCTATTTATATGAATCATATTTTCCTGGTATAACCAATATTTGTTGGTTTTCTAAAATCTATTGATATAAAAATATTAAACAAAGAATAATAATTCAGTTATTTATTAATAAATATTAATGCAGTGGTGCACAACCTAAATCGTATTTATCATTTTCATCATCACTAGATTCACCAGAACTATCTCTTAGATTTATTATAATTTCTTATTCACAAACGCTATCAAAGTGGACATCTCGCTCCCAGTCTTCTTGAATAATTATTTTTTGTGTGTTCCATAACTTTTCTCCAGTTATCCGCATATTCACATGCATTTTGCAATAATGTTAGCATTTTCCCGGCCTGCAAAAGAAACTAAAATTTTAATACATATTTAATATTTAGGTTATAGTGATAAAAAACCAGACAAATCTTTGACACGAGGCTAGATTCGATGGCACTGTAATGACAATGATACGATGGCAAAAAGTCAACATTAGATATATTAATTTTAGATTTCTTTTTACAAATAAATGTGATAGATAATTGCAAATAACTTATATATTTACAATAAATAATATAATTTAACCTAAATGTCGATCGATTTATTTTATTTCAAATCGATTTTCGATAGTCTGTAGATGTTCGTTATGAGTAGCATTTCACTAAGGGGGCGTTACCATCCATGATATTATTGGAAGTACATTTTACCGGAAAAATATACAAAACTTTATGTGCGTAAGCTGTCAAAATTATCATCCTAAATTTAACAAAGCAATGGGCGTTTCAAAACGTATATAAATACAATATTTATTTGTCGGTACAAAAAAAATACCTATATAGTTAGGTATGTATCGCTTGACACATTTATAACAAGTCTTTAGTTGGTTTTGTATGAATACAGACCGAATTAGTTCTTTTTGAAATTAAGCTCATCATATAAATTTGTATTTCAATTATTTAGAAATGAATAACCATCAGTCTCACCAATACCCCTTTAGTTACACAAAATCCACAATAATACCTGCATTATTACATTGAAAACAGATGTCACTGGCATCGGATTGTATTAGTCGGTATCATTGCATTTAAATATATTGTACATAACATCTGATCTGTAAGACAACTTTTCTTCGTATTATCAAATTCGGTTCAACTTAACTTGCAGTCATGGTTTATTGATTATATTCGATGACGTCTAATTAACTTTAAAATAAATGATAAAAAACAACAGTTTCTAACAGGGCCGTCTTAAGCATATTCCGCGCCGGGGTGCGGGTAATTACTAACCATTACTACTAGCCATTAAGAAGGTTTACTACTTTTACTATTTCCTACGTTTTAGCCTGTTAGTCTGACCGTCTTAATAAACGGGTGTCTGAGTGGAGATCGCGTCTTGGTCAACGTAATCTAGGACTGGATATAACGACAGTCTGCGTAGGTCATAATTATATCTTTTGAACTATCTGACCAATTTTAACGAAAATTTCACTGTTATATATTTTTATGTGGATTATATATTATGCAAAATTAAGTGTATTTGATATGAAGTTCACATATTCTCAACCATACCTAGATATAATATAGTATAGTATAAAATGGTTTTGAATTAAATCCTCATCTGCAGTATTTTCTCCATCTTTGGTATCTTCATTAGCAACAAACATTTTTACTTGAAGATGCAGCATCATATGTAGGTTCACAACTGGAACCTGCTGCAAATGTTCCTGAAATGCGTTTTCTGCATCTGGTGTCCATTGAATTATAGTCTTATCCCTTTTCTTGGAATTTTTCATGTGCGTTCAATGGGGCTTGGATTAGAGCGGCGTTTGGTATGTGTTCACGGTAAGAGTTAATCATACCAAGAAAACGTCGGAGCTCTTCTATTGTTGTTGGTTTTGGATATTTATTTATGGCTTCAATCTTCTCATTAGGAGGTTTAATTCCATTGTTTGTGACTGTGTAGCCCAAAAACTTTACTTGTGATGCGCCGAAAACACATTTGGCTGGGTTTATTGTTATGCCGTTTTCTTCGAAGCGTTGTAAAATGATGCGTAAGTGATTTCGATGTTGTTCTTCGTTTTCTGAGGCTATGAGTACGTCGTCTATGAATGGAAATACGAAGTCGAGTTCTCTTAGTACTTCGTGGATGAATCGTTGGAATGTTTGACCGGCGTTGCGTAGACCAGGGCACATACGGGGAAACTCGAACAAACCAAATGGAGTGATTATGGCTGTTTTCTCTACATCTTTCTCGTTTACTATTACCTGTTGGTAGGCTCGGTTGAGATCAAGTGTAGAGAAAATTGGTTTCCTGTGCAAGAGATGCGTGAAGTCACGGAGTCATGGTATGGGGTATCGGTCTGGCTTGGTAATGTTGTTAAGCCTTCTATAATCTCCGCAGACACGTATATCTCCGTTTTTCTTCGGCACTACGTGTAGTGGGCTTGCCCATGGGCTTTTGCTCGGTCGACACAATCCTTGTTGCATCATTGTCTCGAACTCCTTTTTGGCTGCGATGTATCGGTGTGGGGGTAGTGGACGGGCACGTGAGTATATGGGCGGCTCGGTCGTTTCTATGTGATGTTCCACGTTGTGTTTTGATGTAAGATTCATCGCAGTTAGGCGTGTTGTTCCTGGGAATTCGGCAAGGATGCCGTGAAATGGCTGCTGGTTGTCGATGCTGCGAATGGTTGGTAGTGACAACCTACAGACTGGCGCGTTGACTGCCAAGTTTGTAGTGTTATCTATTAATTTTTTGTTCTTGACATCGACGAGAATGTTGTAGTGGTTGAGGAAGTCAGCACCGAAGATTGCCTTGTTGACGTCGGCCACGATGAATCGCCACTTGTAAGCGCGTCATAAACCTAGGTTTAGCTCCAGGGTTTTCTCGCCATAGGTTGATATAACAGTGTTGTTGGCGGCGTAGAGCTTGAATGACAGTGGCTTCGCGATTGCTCCTTTGTACTTAGGTATTACCGATATGTTTGCACCGGTATCTACCAACAGCTGGAGTTTCGTGTTCTTGTCGGTGACGAAAAGACGGTGTGAAGGTGCTGCAACACTGGTTCCCACCGCATCCAGTGCTTGCTTTAGTTTTCCGACTCGTTGGGCTTGAATGTGCAGGGAGTTGTGCACTTTTGTGCGCGGCTACCAAAACGGCGATGGTAATAATATATCGACGATGTTGGTCGCGAGACTGTGATCTGCGGTCCGAAGAGCGATGACGATGGCGGTTGCGGTGGTAGTTTGGGTTTGGGTTATGGTGTGATGTCTTCAGTGCGGCGATTGCTAACTTTAGTTTTCTTATTGCTTCTCGTAAAAGTGAGTTTTCCTTTTGTATCGCTTGTTGAGTAGTTAGCTGTTGCGGTCCAGAAGCTTCGGTATTTCGTGCAGTAGCCATTTTGTTCAACTCGGGGTCACCAATGTAAGAGGTCTTTAACACATCGGTTTTGATCACGTCGAGTTTGATCACGTCGGGGTCACCAATGTAAGAGGTAGTATCTTAACTGTGAAGTGATGCAACAGGAGTCTGGTGTAATACTCTTTTTCTATACCAAGTGGACCTGTTATATATACAACTGATGAATGGCGGGAGACAAGCGCGGGGTGTGGGAGACGCGGTTGTACCTCGTGTGCAGCAACAAAGCGCGTTCCACGAATGCGGAGAATCAAAGCGCATTCCACGAATGCGGCGTAACAAAGCGCATTCCGCAAGTGCGTAGTAACAAAGCTTGTTCCGCGAATTTGTTCTTGAAGTGTATATTCTGTAGTAGGTAGCTACACACCTATCACTGACCTATTGGCATGAACTATTTTTCTTAACAAATGCAACATGAAGCTCACATAGAGTGATTAACAATAATAAAATACACAACATATGCCTTTTTTTTCGTAAGCCATGCGCGATTGGGTAAGCTGGTGAAAAAAATCCGATTTGGTCGAAAACAAGATGCCCGCCATACCAGCCGAAAATCGTCATTTATGAATCAATTTCGCCAAAAGTCGCCATCGGGAGGTGGCGAGTATTTCTGCATATTCGGAATCCGGCTCCAAGCCTTCCTTCTCGATTTCCATACAACGCATTTTTCGATGACACGCGAAAACGAAACGCGATAGCGAGGTGGTACTCGAGCAAACATTGTTACGGAACTTGAGGCCATACCACCGGGTGTAAAATAGGTGACATTATTCCAACTTATTATCACATTTTTAACCAACGGCATATTTTATTAAAATTTAAATAATATTGGGAATGTAAAGAAAAAAATAATTACTTTATTGCGTTTTGGACTCATCATATATTTATCTAGTTTTTAGTTGGACTTAGCTTTAGTTGGACTTAGTCCTCGTTGACATTCTTTACCATTTGAGATCAGTTATTTAATGGATTTTAGTTTAAAAATATTAGGCTTGAACGTGAAATTGACGTGCCATAAATATTAATGGATTTCTATCTAACAACATGGAATAAAAGAAATCTGAAATTATTATTCGAAACAAGTTCAGGCATTATTTATTTAAAAGTTTGAGCTTCGAAAATATGTTTCAGTATTGTTATTAGACAGTGTTGACTATTGTATATCTACTTTTAGTTACAGGTTTAAGTGAAGTAATATCTATAAATCATACAATGATAACGTTATTTTACAATCTTGAGTATTAGTGATGGATCTCATTAAAAATTACGAATGATTGTACTAGTCGATTGTACTACTAACGGTTCTTTAGAAGAAATCGCTATTAGCAATAAAACCATCCTTTCTAGTATGTATATATATATATATATATATATATATATATATATATATATATATATATATATATATATATATATATATATATATATATATATATATATATGTATGTATATATATATGTATATATATATGTGTATATATATATATATATATATATATATATATATATATATTGTTTTAGTTTATTGTATAACTGAAATTGGTTTATAGAATAATATAAATATATATCGTCTGCTAGATATATATCGTAAATATAATCGTTTGCTAGATCTTTCTGATATATTTTATTCCGTTTAAGAATAAGTTCGTAGTTTATCGGATATAAGTTAAAGTTAAAAAAATATATTTTTTTAATCTTGGGTGAAAAATGTAACAATATCTAATAATTATGTTTTTTAATCTCTGAGATCTTTTGCCGTTTTAAGCTATTACAATTTCATTGATTAGGTACTAATAATCTTCTGCTACTATTAATATTAGGTCGGGGCAAAAGTATTTTCGTATTGTTCATACAAAGGAAAATATGTTTTTAGGTATAATTTTTTATTTATTTATAATATGTATGTGTCGTTTTGATCGATGACTTGTTGCCATCTTGTGGGTAGTGCCATGATCCTATTCCTGTAGAAATTTTGAGATTTTTGATTAAAAAAATCTGACAGGTAGTGTTCACGGTGTTCTTTTGAGGTTAGCTTTATGCTTCCTAAAGAGTTCTGAAATGACCGAACAGGTGGAAATTTGATGGAACAAGGTCAGGGCTATACGGAGGATGCATCAACACATCCCAGCCAAGCTCTCTCAATTTTTTCTGCGTGGCTATAGATGAGTGCGGTCTGGCGTTGTCATGGTTTCTCTCAATGAGATCATGTGGTATCCAAATGTCAAGTTTTTTCTTGTACCCAGACTTTCGTAAATGACGTAAAACTGTTTTATGATCAACATCCAGTTCCTCAGCAATGTCGTAGCTACTAATATGTCGATCTTGCTCCACTTTCTCAAAGATGGCACTGATTTTATCTGTGACAGGGCGTCCAGAGCGAACCTCATCTTTCACATTAAAATTTCCAGACTTAAACGCTTGAACCACATTTGTGCTGCTCTTATTGATACCGCATTAGGTCTGTAAACCGCACAAATTTTATTCGCGGCGTTAGTCGCATTTTTACCTTTTTTCTAATAAAACTTTAAAATGTACCGAATTTATTCGTCACATACGTTACTTACTTGAAAAACAATTGAAAAATGGCGGGAACTAATTTTTTTTTATTTATTGCATCTTCAGAATGTCACATTTAATATGGTATTAAAACCAGCCAGTTACATTCAGTACAGCCAAAGAGGTTTGATTACTAATAATACATTCAAAATACGAAATTACTTTTGCCCCGACCTATTTACATACTTACTTTGGTCTATGCGTCTATTATAATAATAACAATTTCTTTATTTTATATATAAATAATTTCTTAATTCACAAAGCTATGTCGTCAACAACATGTTTCTGCAAATTCGCCTTAGGGTTTATGCCTATTCCTCTAGAAATAAGGAGGCTCCTAACCTGCAGTAGAACAAACAAGTGTGACAAAAACATATAATTAAGTATGGCGAAAGATAATTATAATATAATAAGATTTCTTCGATTAAGCAAAATCGCACCGGATGTTGCTGAAATTCGGAATTGACGAACAAAGTTTCACGATGAAGCAGTTTAGTTTTTGAATAATTTAATTTTTTAATTATTAATAAAAAGCATCCACTAAATATAAACATTTTCTGCTACATATTTACTAAAAACATATTTGTCCCATCCCTATTGAGAATGTATGGTAAAATATCTTTGATACTATTACAAGCATTGTGCTATGAACAACGATCTGTGGCAATTGTCTATAATCATTGCATTATATTCGTACTGATAGAAAACCGACAAGGTATTATTCAAAACAAATATGGAATCAACTTTTCAACGTGCTCTTACAGAAATAGGTGAAGACGGTTACTTTCAAAAGAAATTTGATTTTATATATAATGTAATATTCTCGACTTTATGGCCAATGGCTTATATGAACTTAATACTGGCTTTAGTTATTGTTCCACATACTTGTAAGATTCCAGACACACCGGTAAATATAACTGATAAGTTATGGAAAGAAAAGCATATTCCTGGGTGAGTTCTAACTTTAACGTATAATATTGGTATAATTTTATGTCGTATATAATATGTTTTTGCTTATACTGAAGGTACACGGACGCTGTTGGTGAATATCAATTTCAAAATTGTATTATGTTTGTCAACTCGTCTTCAAGCAATGACACGAAAGGTAAGAAAATATAGCGTTTAGAAAAAACTAAATAATACTTGTTATTGTAAATTTCTTAAGCACACTATTAACAGGTTTACCATATATGTAGAAAGATAGGTGGTCAGTTGATAAAACTATTAGAGTATCTCGGCGAATTTCCTCCTATTTAAAGAACCGACGACAATTTGTAGTTTCATAACTATTTTCTGATATAATAAATCTATTTTGTGTGTTTATATTAGATGAGTGGCGATCGAGCCGGCCCATAAGTGTCACCATGGTATTGCCAAGGTAACACTAATGGGCCGGCTCTACCGAGGAATTACCTCACCCGCACAAAATATCGACGTCAAGTGTCCTGGGTTACTGCATTTCGTATAGTGGGTGTAGGGATCTGGGGTCCCAATTACTGTAAAGATTCCTTATTTCCTTTTCTCGTCACATTATTTCCTTTTTAGCCTAAGTTAAGCAATGTATCTGCAGATGTTCATGGGCATGGTTTCATTTTATGAAAAAAAAAACATATCATACAATGCAGAAAAGAATCCAACTCGTCTAACTATAGAAAAAAAAAGAAATATGACGTTCCTCAAGAGAACGTTTAGGACTGTTATTATTTAGTGATGTAAAACCGATATAACAATTCAATAAACAACTTATTCAATAAATGATTACGAATTAAATATTACAGTTAAAATATAATTATTAACATTTAAACGTGTTTTTTAATTATTTTTCATTATATTAATCACTTCTCTTTTTGTCCGCGTCTCATGCATAAACTAAACTAAATGCTGTAAAATTAAATGTGCTAAAATAATTATGGATTTTTCTTAACACTAACTCTCTAAGAATCGCTTCCATTTTTCCACTGTTCAAATAAATTATAAGTTTAAAGTAAACAAACTATAAAGATAGTAATAAAGTACTGTAATATTACATATGAGATAACAATGTTTAAAGCAAAACTGATCTTATATTGTTGCCGCGATTTCCTTGTGTTTTGATTATTAAAGATGTATTATTTTTGGTATAAGTTCATTCTGAAGCGACGATTTGCGCAGGGTGGCTGACAGTTAGTGGATGCGTGAAGCCAAAGATCTAGAAGTCGAAAAGGTTATATCCAACAGTGGACTGCCGTAAGCAATTAATTGTCTTCACAGAGAATACTTTCATCATCATAAAATCAATTAATAAAATGTATAACTATAACAGCAATAAAAGAAAAACGAAAATTATGCATGTAAAAACTAGAAACTGAACCAAATTGATAAGATTTTAATTGACTTTTTCTATAGCTTGTATTATAGGTCAATTAAAAAAATTAGTTGTGCAGAACAAAAAATACATTGTAATTGTAACATTTTATTCTAGTATGGGTGGTTTTATCGCTGAAAGCCAACGTTAAATGTTATATAAACTCAAAATGAATTGACAAAATAAAATATAGCATATATAAACATTATGTCGACAGTCAAAAGTTTTACTTAGCTAAGATCCGCGACAAGCAAACAATAACAGAAAATTAATAATGTGTGTTTTCCTACTGGATGAAGAGGATTTATTTCGAATTTAAACCAAAAATTTACCAAAAAACGACCAGCAACTCTCCACCCACCAACCACTATACACAACACCAAACACACACTATCACTTTTCCACCTTGTAAACGCCACGTGTTTCGCCCCAACACGAGGCATCTTCAGATATAGTAGACTCTACGGAAGATAACCGACAAGTGAGTAGTTCCGTAGAGTACTAAAGTAGGTATAGAGCCCAATTAATAAATTATTATAAGGACGACATATGCAAACCGTTGGATTATAATAAGCGGCATTGTTATAATAGAATATAGGTACTTAAAAAGCAAAGATTTTATTGGTTAGCTTATGAGATTTAACATGAATATTAAAATTGAAACGAATTTTAACCAATGGTAAATGAATATATCCTAAAATTGATTTTGTTTTTTTCTCGGAAATCCTTTTTCTTTGTAATTTTCTCGTCATAATATATTCTGTTATTAATTGCCCTTAAATTATTCTTTAATTATTACGTAGACGTGGCGAAAATTGCATGGAGGACGTTTCTACCGTTGTTTTGTACAAAATTTGTTGTATTTGTTATTTTGTAAAAAGATGTTACGTGTCGGTATATAATAGGCTTAAAATTTTATTATATGCGCTCAATTTTAAATTGTTTTTTTTTTCTATTTAGCATGTGACGAGTATGAATATGATAAAACTTGGTATGAATGGACTGTTCCTACAGAAAACAATTGGGTATGCGATAAAGAGTTGTATGTTGCAAATATTTATGCTTCAAGTAAAATTGGGGAACTGGTGGGATCTATTGTTTTCGGCTGGTTTGGTGACAAGTAAGTGATTAATATGATATCGGTAATATTGTATAAACTACTGTTTCAAGTTTACTTCAATGAATGAAAATAATTTAACATTTAACATTTCAGATATGGCCGCCGCCCCACTTATGTTTTATCTCTTTTATTCATAATAATTGGACGTGTTATATCTTTGCTGGCTGGGAAGTCGTTCATTTGGTTTGTGATTGGATGTGTCGTAGCTGCATTTCCTTCTTGTTCAGCTCTACAGAGCGTTGCAGTAATATCCTTGGAAATGTCTACCCCTTCACGTCGTTTGTTAACAACGACACTACGATATGGTTCATGGAGCATCGGTACAGCTCTACTTGCATTGCTATTTTGGTGGCTAAGGGATTGGAAAATATATTTTATAATTACTACTGTAACCCAAATACCATTTCTGATATTCTCTTGGTAAAAATATGTTATTTAATACATTAACTCATTTTGAATACAATTAAAATGACGAAAGTGACATTAATAACTTATATTTTTTCAGGCAAGTTATTGAATCTCCACGTTGGTTATGGGTACAGGGTAAAACCAAAGATTGTGTGAAATACTTAAAATATATAGCCGAAGGAAACAATACAACACTGGAAAAAGAAACAGAAAATGATATATTGACAGCAAAACCCGTAAATCATAATGTTGTCTCAAGTCCTTTTACGTTATTCTCGGGTTGGAGATTAGCAAAAAATACGATTTTGCAGTTAATTATTTGGTAATTAATAGTTGAAAAATAAAACCATGTATTACATTAATTATTTATGTCATGTGTAAAAATTCAGTATTATCTATATGGTTTTTGCAACCACCATTCTCAAATTTCCACTATTCTATTTCTATGTTTCATAGTTTTATATTTATATGCGTGTTCATCTCCTGCCCAGTGTAAAGGTTATAATGTTACTCACAAATTAACATATTTCCTCTATTGGCCTGAATTAAGTTCATAACGCTATATAATTTGAATATAAATTTTCTATATAACTTAGCATTTTACATGAGTATTTTTTATATGTAGGGTCTGTGTAAGCCTAACGTACGGAGTCATTATTATGAACTCTGGAGAAAAAACAGATGGAAATCCATTTTTGGAGTTGGTATGGCAATCGCTAGTTGAAGTACCAGGCTATTTCATAGGTGCATGGCTAGCTAACCGGATAGGTCGTCGTTATACAGGTTCTGTATCTATGGCTGTGACTGCAGGAGCGTGGACTTTATTGGCATTAAGAGAAAACAGTAAGCAAATTGATTTTTTTTTGTTTTTATTTATGATAATCTGCTTTTTAATAGTCCACTGGTGACCATAATCTTGCCCCGATTGAAGGGAACATTGCACTAACTATAAAGTGTAAAAGCGTTGCACCGATTACTAAAATAAAGATTTATTTACTCGTGGGGTCTACTGTTCGAGAACAAAAATGCAACAGTATGAATAGGATAATTAAAATCGAAGTCGACGACTACCGCACTCTAATATGATGAATTTTTTTTTTTGTAATGACGACTAGACATAATGTTACTTTATTTGGTAATTACAGGTCCCAGGAATATTCTCCATTATTGGTGGATTGGTAGTGTACTAGTCATAACAAACCGCATGTCAATTACAGTTGCATTCTATGTAATAAATTTGTTTAACTTGGAGTTGTTTCCAACTTGTATGCGACAATCTGGTATGTCATTATGCAATGTGTTTTCAAGTGCAGGTGCGGCAATATCCCCTTACATATTATACTTGGTAAGTAATTTTAAATCATTTTTTTTGTGTAATAATGCTGTTGGCCCAAAATCAACTTGATTGAAAAATTCGCTTGAAGGATAAATAATATTAGATTTATCCTAATAGAACGGTGGAAAACGCATTATGACATCAGGGGAGAGGTTAGTAACAATCCAAAAGACCTCCTTAGATCGCTAGTATTCCTTTTTTTTGGGGGGATCAAAATCTCACCTTAGATCACTATAGATGTAGATAAAAGACTTACAAATTCGATAATCGAATGTATTTAAAAGATGAATGGGTTTTTACAAATGACAAATTCTAAGGAACGGTTTTTATATACAGTCCAAATCAATCCACTAAATAATAACTGATTTGGACACACAATCGTCACTTTAGTCTAACTAAGCACCTCGCTCTAGTAACTTTACTGCCCTTTACTATTATGGCAATTTATTTGATATTTACAAATATGTTGCCATAGTGATTTTGACAATCTATGTGCCTGTTTATTATTATTAAAATGTTCCTTTACCATCAATATATCATCGTTCTTCTTATCAACAGACTGTGACGATTCACTATATGATATACTTATAGATCTATGGCTTTATGCATCTTGTTCGGCAGAATTGATCGTCGCTCCACCGGATTGGAGGTCGTATTACATTCATATTGTGTAAAATTATAATTTTAGCTACTAAAAGTATTATTAGTGTAAGAATTAGAATTTGTAGGCTTATGGTGTTACTCAGGAATATGAAATTACGATTTCGACAATAATTCTCCAAAAAATATATATATACATACGAGTATATGCATGAATACCTAATATTATGTTTGACTAGAATAAATTTAATTTTTTCCTTTTTAAGGGTCGTCGTATAGACAATCGATTATCCAACACTTTATTAATTGGTATTTCGCTACTTGGACTCATTTGTAATTTGCTATTACCCGAAACTATGAACGCAAAGTTGCCAGAAACAATCGAAGATGCGCAAGTATTCGGCAAAAGAGAAAAGAAATATTCACCAATTACATTACGATTTTCTAAAGATGAAGTTACGCAAGTGAATTATTAAAATCATGCGTTTTTATATTGAGTGTAAATATTTGTCAAAAATATTAAGATTTTATAATTAAAATAAAAATTATGAAGTGCATTTTATTTCCTACATATTGAATATAAACATTAAAAATAATATTTATTGCGTAAGACTGACCGTCTAATCGAACCATAAAAATAGACTTTTTTTTATATATATATTCACGCCTATCCCCCGCAGGGGTTGGCAGAGACCACAGAGCTCCATCCGCTGCCATTCATCGCAGCGAAACGGCTCGTCATTGGTCGCTTTTCGCCCTCGTGAGAATCAGGACGTGACGGGTGGCGAACCACGTCGCCGTCATTTTTCGACAAATTAGGTATATTAAATTCGTCTTTAGTGAATCCCACGAGCCACAAGGGAGGATGGAGGTCAGCCCCAGCAGAGCCCTGCATGCTGAGGTAAGGCACCATAGTCCCCGGGAGAGCCCGACCCCGGGACGATCGGCACGCTTACGACTAGGCTCGCCCCTAGCCACGCATCCATTGGCACGGCAGACTGTGGATTGGCGGAGAGGAAGGGAAAGGATAGAGAAGAAATGAAGGGGCAGGAAAGGAAAATGTGGATTGGGGGGGTTACCAGACTCGGAATAAACATTTAAAAATCCATATAAATATTCATTTCGATGCGGGAATCGAACTCGCGACCATTGTCTCCACGGGCGGAGGGCCCCGCCACTGAGCCAATCGGTCGAAAATAGACTTATATAAAGTTTAAACCTATTACCATAAATTCAGGTATGTAAGTGGCTCAAATACATTTTGACGCTTTTATTTTAACCTCCCAGTGTACTCCCTCCCAAGTACAACCTTCTAATTCACAGACGAGATTCTAACAACCGGTTGTTGGTAGTAAACCACCAAATATCAAAACTAATTCTGCCATTAAATATTGCAGATCGATAACAAGCATCTGCGTTACTGCTGTGAGATGGCCCGCTCTATTTTTTTATGAATAGAGAGGCAAACGAGCAAGCGTGTCACCTGATAGAAAGCAATCAACGTCGGCCATAGACATCCGCAGGGCCATACGTATTGCAAAATCGTTGCCACATTTAAGAAATGTGTAAGCTTGTGTTTTTGAAGGTTCCGATTTCATATCTGTTCAGAAATGTCAGATGGTGGGGATGAAACTGTAATGGTTCTGTGGTTGTCTATGTGCCTGCTTATTAACAAATCAAATGATATTTTTAATGATGTAAAATGTCAGTTTGGGAAATTCATAAGATAACATTTGGTAGCCCTTTTCAAACTTTAATTTAATGGGGACCTTTCCTGCCAATTTACATCAATGAATTTTTGTTTTTATTTCATTTTCATAATCTAATGTTATTCTCGGTTATATTGTTTAATTGGGGTGGTATATTGTACAATATTATTCAATTAAGGTTTATAAGTGGGGTAATAATATTAATGTTTATAATTCATATATTAAATATTTTTTAAGTTGACTGCAAATGTTCATATAAGGTTTTGGTAGAATAGCCACGATTTTGTTAAAACCTAACGTGACAAGCTGATTAAAAAAAATTATAAGATTCATGACAACAATTTTAAACAATGGGACTTTTCCCGCCAATTTACATCAGTGTCGTTTTTTTTATTTCATTCTCACAATCTTATGTTATTATCAATGGTCCGCGGGCAAGCTCAGAGCCCACGGCAAAAGCTCGGGGGCCTACGGGCAATAAGATTTTGGTAGAATAGCCAAATTCTGAAGACGTACCTAAAGTGGCAAACTGACTACAGACACTTATAAGGCGGGCTCAAAAGAGCTTGAAACCAGAGCAGTAAAACCATTTTAAATAACAAAAATTCATTTAATGGTGATTTTTAATCTTGTCTATGTCTATTGATCTTATTATATACTTCGATGATTTTTACTGTAAAAATTAATTCAAAATCAATATGTTTTTGCAGTATTGTTTTAGTAAAATAATTTAAAAAGTAATAAATACCCATATATCAATATTTTAAATTCAACAAAAGAAGGATCAGCGCCGTTGTTTAATGTTTATCCCGACAAATTTGCTATTTACCATGTCGGGTGATCACAAAACAATAATAAAGGGTAGCCCCTCACAGTATGTAAAACTAAATGTGGGTGGTACTTTGTTTTATACAACAATTGGGACTCTTACAAAGAACGATAACATGTTGCGCACCATGTTTAGTGGCCGAATGGAAGTTCTTACAGACTCTGATGGTAAATTTTTTTTAAGTAAAATAATGAAATTTGTATGTATAAATATGTTTATTTCATTGATCGAAAATCATGGGCATTATTTTGTTTAGGGTGGATACTGATAGATCGTTGTGGCAAACATTTTGGTACAATATTAAATTACCTTCGAGATGGATCTGTAGCATTGCCCGAAAGCTTTCGCGAAACCATGGAGCTCCTAGCTGAGGCTAAATATTTCTTGATTGAAGAGCTTACTGAGGCATGTCATCAAGCCTTGAATAAAAAAGAACGCGAGGCTGAGCCAATATGTAGAGTTCCCTTAATTACTTCTCAAAAAGAAGAACAGTTACTCATAATGTCGACATCAAAGGTAATATATAGAAATCTGTATTAACAATACTACTGACAATAATATGAGAGTATTTGCTCTTAAGGGATAACTGGAAAATAAATATATGTGTATATACATATGAATATAGCGTAAACATTTATATATATGCATATCAGGATAAGTATTTTCATATCTGAGCGGTGGAAATGTAGGATACACAACCTAATATCAGATTTTGTTCATCATTTATGATACACTTTTGTATAAACAAATAAAAACTTATGGAATATGCAGGCAAATGAACAAGTGTGTCGCCTGATGTAGAGCAACTTAACTAAAATGAGATAAAATTTAAAGGCTTAAATGTGTAAAGAATTTGTGTAGTAGATATAATAGAATAAGAATCCTTTAGATGTATGTCTGATTAATTATTTGTGTTTATATGCTTGGCATAAGGTTTCAACTAATAACTAATATATGGTGTATTTCAGATTATTGAACTTAAAAATTTTTTATATTGTATTTACAAATACAGATGGATAAAAAACTTAACATGTTGTTCCATTTAACAAAAAATCCTTAATTTCTTATAAAGGAAGTTTCAAAATCTTTGCTTTGGAATAATTCTTAATATGATTGTGAAGAAGTATATTTTAAAATGGAAATATATGAGAATGATTTAAATCATGGTATCAACAATTGTGGGTTTCATCTCTGCATCAGAATAAATATGTGTATGGCCTACAGATATTTATTTAGAGTCGGGTAACCCCACCAATAGAAACTGAATGTACCTCTAGAAAAGTAGAGGCCTGTGCTCAGCACTAATATATGTATATGTTGTGAAAAAAATATATATTGCTTGTTAGTATGATATAAAGTAATAATTCATAACACTTTAAATTTAGATTTAAAAAATTTTGTAGAGAAAGAAGCGGTATCCACATAACTATGTTTCAAATACTAAAAATGGCATTACCTATTTTGATTACTACTATTGATAGATAATAATCAAAAAAATTATATTCATATCATTTTTTAAGTGGGCATTAGTGAATTCTGGCTTGTAAGAATTTATTTAATAAATTTTGACATATAATGGTATATAAAATTTATTTATCTTAATAAGAAAGTTTATGATCTTAAAGCATATATAATTTAAATCATTCTCACTATTTTAACACATTTTTCAGCCTGTGGTCAAGCTGCTCATTAATAGGCACAATAATAAGTATTCATACACAAGTACTTCTGATGACAATTTACTCAAAAATATTGAACTGTTTGATAAGCTATCTTTGCGCTTTAGTGGACGAGTTCTCTTCATCAAAGATGTAATTGGCTCTAATGAAATCTGTTGCTGGTCTTTCTTTGGTCATGGAAAAAAATGTGCCGAGGTGTGTTGCACTTCCATTGTTTATGCTACTGATAAGAAGCATACTAAAGTTGAGTTTCCTGAAGCCAGAATTTATGAAGAAACATTGGGAATTTTGTTGTATGAAAGTAGACATGGACCAGATCAAGATCTGATTCAAGCAACTTCATCTCGTGGAGCAGTTGGAGGCCTTTCCTGTACAAGCGATGAAGAAGAAGAGCGTTCTGGTTTGGCTCGCTTGAGGTCAAATAAGCAAAATAATCAATCTTAGCGGTTACAGTCAGGCTTGGCTCGCCTTCGAAACTCTAAGCGGACAAATGTCTGATATGCAGCTAGCTACATTTTTCATTATTGCTGGCCACCTTGTTTTGGCCTGCAATATTTTACACAGTTGTAAACCTTTTATGAAGTGTTTATACAATAAACCTTTCAAGTAGGTGGCATTTATGATCCTGATTTTGATGGACTACTTCTCTGTGTCTTCTTCATATTTAATGTATATTTTAGTATTATAATAACTTATAAAATAGAATATTGAATATGAACTGTACTACTCAATATTTATAGAACAAATGATAATGTATGAATGGTGAATTTCTTAAACATTGTAATAAATTAAGTAAGATTAGTTGCATAGATTATATGGTACCATAATCAAATTTAAATTTCATGTTACCACATTATACATAAAGATATTCATTTTAATATTATGAGTATGTACTCTGAAATGTTCTTAGTATTATTACTGTAAAATACAGCCATAACAGTCCACTACTAGGTATTGGCCTCCCACAAAATTAGTGGATAGCATTTACTATTTAGAAAGAATTAAGTAATTTGGGTATGCTGTAGCCCATCTACTGATATATGTTCCCATAGTTGTTTTAAACAAGACCCATGGGAAGATACAGAGTCCTGTTTTATGGTGCAATCACATGGAAAATTATTATATCTACACAGGAGGTGGTTGTTGAGCTATTCTATTTTCCTTTCTTCTGTTTAAAACATAGTGATTGTTGCTATTGATATGGAGTAAATGTATGTAATGTAGTAATGTGTAAGGAATAATTTACATAGTAACAGTTCAAAAAAATTATTGTTATTATTAAAATATATAATTAATCTCATTCAATTAAAATTAATGATTATATATAAATTTACCATCAATATTGGAAGAGATTGTAATAGGGTAAAATTCACGAAATGTTATAAACATAATATTCTTAATGGCTCAAAAGATTTGCCAAATCAATGTATTAAAACCTAGAATAGTGTTTAGCTCTGGTATTTTATTGCCTAAAAAGCTTATAGTATATATATATATATATATATACATACATATATACATACATATATATATATATATATATATACATATATATATATATATATATATATATATATATATATATATATATATATATATATATATATATATATATATATATATATATATATATATATATATATATATATTGAGTTTCTTCGACTACCAATGATTGAAGTATGTGCAGTTTACAATTAAAATTTGATAATTTTGTAAGTGATTTGGAGATGATAAAAAAAATGTGGAAATATGATATAAATGAAATGCTTTTTATATTAAAGCACTTGTAACTACTGTTAATAAAGGAAACTAAAGACTACTACATTGTGGGTTCTAGTCTCAGTTTAATTTTAATTTGATATTGAACTCTAGGTTCCTTCCTTTGGTAGCTGAAATTTTAATTGGTGGAGGCTATTATTTTTTAAAGCATAAAACTATTACAAATCAGACAATTTTATTTCATTAATTTTTTGACACTGAAAACTTTGAACTTGTTGAACTTAATATAATTAATTTATTTAAAAAAGTTAATAGCGCTATACAAAAGATTTAATTATAACGAAAATGATAAGATAAGTTTATATTGTACTTTAATTTGTTCCTTTTAATTACAAAAATATATTTAAATGTCATACAACATTTAAGTACAAAATTATGTGGACTAAATAAATTGCAAAACAGATTTTAATTGTATTCCAAAAAGAACCAGATTAATCATGTTCGTTTTTTGTTTTGTTATATTTACACCTTTGTGATTGCCTTTTCTCTAGCCTATATTATAAAATACAAATAAATTGTTATTTCCATTTTGTATCTAGTAATTATAGAAACTTATAGACTCTAAATAATTAAATTTTAAAACATACAATATTCTCTTAAAGTATTATATGCTGATTCTTATTCACAAAATATCTTTTATTAGTATTTGGTGCTATTATAATACCATTTATCTTAATGGGTAGCATACCTAGGCAACTATTTAGCCCAGTATGTCTCAGTTTGCGGGAGGTCCGGCGGTGATTTTGCATGTTGAAATTCTTACGCAATATGGGCATATTTGTCTGTTGTTTGAATGGAGAGCCTAACAGAAGTACCACTTCACAGAAGACAGACTTTTGAATAGTATAGGATATCAAGGTACAGAAATAAGATTCCAAACCTAAATAATAAAAAAAGGAAGTGCGGGTTTTATGTTATTTCCAATACCACGCTGGGCGCACTTAACTCCTTTCCAGGTTGTGACTTCTATTTCGCTTTATTCACATTTCATATAAAAGGTACCGTGGTAAATCTACAGTAGTTGCAAATATCCATGGATGTCCTCTCTCACTGGCCTATCACTAAAATTTTCCCAAGTCAGATAGTTTTGCAAGATAAAATTTAAGATTAGAAAATAAGATTTAAATTTAACAATCAGACATCTAAAGAGTAATTGTACTATTTAAGATCAGGAAATTAAACAAAAAATTGTTCTTTAGGTATAATTGAATTAAATTATTTTATATAGGTAAATATATTTTATACATTATACTGAAATATAACTAGAAATTAAAACTAGGTTTTAAAGGGTATTTCCCAAAAATTTCAATTTCAGTCATTAAGTCCTATATTTATTAATGAAAATCAATAAAAAATAATGTTACAGTTATATATGAGTCCCATTGTATGAGAAATCATATTTTCTAGTACATTTTTAAGAAAAACAGTATCTTCAGAAATTGAGAGGCCCATGCTCAGCAGTGGGACATATATGGGTTGGGGAAAAAAAGTATGAATTAATTTTAAGTGAATTTATAAGTAGCATCTTTATTATATTACAATGTCTCAAATATAGATTTATTTTTCCACATTTAGCCACAATTTCCAGATCTCACTAGTTACACAGCTTCAAGATCTTTGGATGGGTGTTCTCTCTCTCTTAACTGAAAAATATTTCTGTCTCAACTGAACAATATTCGCTACTGCAATTCATAGAGTTTGCATTAAGAGCTAGAGACTCCTTTCTTTTTTTTCTCACTATCCTCACTTTACTCTCACTTTACCCAAAGATGGATGGTTATGATTGCACATTATCATGTGTCCTACTTACTCTTACCTTTTTACATAAAAATTTTTCAACACAATTTGCCAAGTTGTGTTTGAGAGGGCAACAACAGCATTAGGACACAATTTAATTTACTGAGGGGCGATGGGTACAAAAGGGATGAGGAGGGTCCTCACCCTACGCCCTAAACTGCTAAAAGTGTTAAATTTCTTTTATAACATTCTAAGCTACATAAAGGAATTCCAGTTTTTGAACACTGGTACTTTTTGATATTTTTACAATCATTTAAACCACATTTTACTGGTTTTGGAATTTCAATTGGAAGTTTCTTTTCCAAAGGATATGGTACATCTGGGGGCATCAATAAAAATGTTTCATAGTTATTATTTTTATATATGATCATTGGTTCTTGCTTCTTATTCGGCTTCCCTTTTTGATAATTTTTTAAATTTTTTGATTCTTGTTTCTTTAATAACCTATCCATTGTTTTCTTTTTGTCTTTTTCTCTTTTTTCATCAGCCATCTGTTTCCGTTTTTGAGACTTCAAAGCAGCTTTTTGTATTGCTTCTGCTGTCATAACTTTCTCTTTATAGCCTGAAGGCAAAGCTAATAGTATTTCTCCTCCAGGGCTTGTTTCTTTATCATTTCCTCTTTCGTACATGGCTCTTTGTCTTGCTGTCATCATTTTGGGGTCTTTGGGTTTGATTTTTTTGAGTTCTTCATCAACCTTAAACAATAAATTCAGGTAAGTGTACAAGAAATATGCAAGTAATTGCATTATCTAATTTGTTTTGCTGAGGTAATGATTTATTTGGAAGGGGCAGTCATAAAACAAGATGTCACCTGATAATAAGCAATCGCTGCCACATATGTATATCTACAACCCCAAGAGTGTTGCAGATGTGCTGCTAATTCAAGAGTAAGTTGTGAATAATGGAGGGGAAGGAAAAAATGGGAGACAGGGAATTAAAGTATATATTATCATATTACTCAATATGACAACCTTGAAAAGATATTAAAAGTACTATACTTTATAGCAACATCATAGTTGTAGTATTAATAAAATACAGAACATTACTGATTTAACTGTGATATAGTTATTAGTATATAAATACACAATAGCCATATTAGTTATAATTAAAAATGTACATACTTCCTCAAGTTTCCCAGACTTAATTGCATCAAGCCATCGTTCTTCTTCACTGGAAGTGCCACTGTCTCTCCCCTTCTTTTTTTTCTTGGAAGGGATTTTAGGAGGAGTGCTAGAGGATGATCCTGCTACAGATTTGCGTGACTCTGAGGGTGATTTCATTGTTTGAGCTTTCAAAATATCAGCAGCAGAGGTACCAGGAATTTCTTTTTTGGTTTTCGTTTTATATGGCTTATCAAGACCATCTTCATAGGAAACATCGATAGAAGTATCACTTTCATAGTCATTTTCTATTTTTCTTTTTCTATGTTTTCTGTGTTTATGTCGTTTATGCTTCTTTTGTTGTGAATTATCTAAAATAGGACATAAAAACTTTAACTCAAACCTTTATTGTAATGTTAAATGTAATTATAATAAAGTTTACCAATGACGATTTCGTCTTCTGTGGTACTTTGTTCCCGTTGTCTTCGTACCATTATAGTTTTCAAATAAAAGTATAATCCGATGTCGTTTCGAGCTGTCAAATGTTTTTATTTCTATAAACTTTCAAATGTTTTGATTCAATACTATTTTTTTAATTTATGGCGTCAGCTGAGATTCAATATTTACATATAAAAAAAGTCATACATATATATTTTTTAATTTTGACAGTTTTGGCAAAGGCCAATCAGATCGTTCATCACTATTTACAAGATGTTTGTGACGTTGTTTTATATATAAATCCTGGCTGCTAATCTCTAATTTTGATGATTTTTTTATATTCTATAATTTAATGGTTCATTTATAAACAATTGAAATTCAATGTAAGTATTATAAGATGTTTTAGTAAGACAGCAATTATAATATCCTTCCTCAAACATTTTCTTAAAAATATTATGGTGTATTTTGATTCGTTGTTCATTTACTATTTCATTTGTATGATACATTTACATCTCATTTATAGTTCTAAGGTATAAATGTCTATATTCACAGACTTGACGACTGTTACTGTGTGCAAGTGAGCTGGTCTTCTGGTAGTTGAGTTATACATTTTATACTGATTTCAACTACTTTTGTTTATGGTCACATAAATTCAACTTACGTTATACAAAACTTATTGTTAATTGTAACATTTCAATTTATTTATATATATGTTTTATTTAAGTAATGTGCATATTGTTAGAAGTATAAGCATCGAAGGCAACGGCTACAAACGCCTTTAAACGAAATTAAGTTTCTAATAGAAGTAAGTTCTTAAATACGTAAAACGAAGGAAGGAATAGCTGCTAACGTGTGAAAGCATCTAAATTGTTAAAAACGATCACGCAAGTTAATTTTACTTTACTCACGCAATGTTGCGCTGGTATGATCGTTATATACATATGTTTTATACAGCTTTGTATAGCATAGTTTACTTCATTATAAATGTTAGTTTTGACATAAACATCTATTCGTATTTAGTTATTATTATTCTTCAGGTTAAAAGAATAAGATATTGACATAAGTAATATAAATAATTGATCGCTACATTGAATAAGCTGTGCTCTAGCTTGTGCTTGTTTATGCGTAAGTCATATTATGGATGCCCCGAGAATTCACGTGAGGTTTGAGTCATGAAATATATTATATTATAATATTTGAACGAATGCACCCATGGTAACAATAAAACTCACATGTTAAAAAATTACTGATTATAATTAATCCCTAGTGAAATTACAGTGACAAAAATAATAATAGTGCGCAATAGTTATTATTTTGTAAAGTTTATGGCAAACTAATGTAGTGTAAAGCTGAACACTGTTATTAGATAAATGAAGAACTTTTCCCACCAACTTACATTAATGACGTTGTTTTAATTTAATTTTCATAATCTTACATTATTATAAGTTATATTGTTTAATTCTGGTGCCGTATTATACAATATAGTTGGATTATGAGTTATAAGTAAAGTGATATGAAATAAATGCATGTATCGTGACTTTTTAAGTTGACTTTTTACGTTTGACTGAAAATATCCATAGGTTTTGGTAGAATAGCCACCATTTTATGAAGACATAACGTGACAAGCTGACTAGACATTTCAAGAGATTTGATAATATTTCATTTTATTAACACTGGCATAATAGTTATAATTAATTGCTATCAAAGAAAGAGAAATAATGTAAATGAACTCCCGCCAACTTACTTACAATATAGTTCGATTAAGACTTATAAGTGAAGTGATATAAAATAAATGCATGTATCGTCACTTTTTAAGTTGACTGAAAATGTCCATAGAAGTTTTGATAGAATAGCCAACATTTAATTGTACTATTGAAGAAATTTGATATTGTTGCATTCATTTTACTTGAGACTGACATAATAGTTAAAACTAATTGCCATCAATGAAAAGAAAATAAAAATAAATGAAGATTACTTTTTTTGACAGCCTATATATGTTTCACTGCTAAGCACGGGCCTCTCCATTTCTGGAGGAATGGACAATAACCCACCACGCTTGTCCAATGCGCATTGGCGGGGTTGCCAGACTCGGAATAAATATTTGTAATCCATACATATATTTATTTCAATGCGGGAATCGAACCCGTTACCATTGACTCCGCAGGCGGAGAGCCCCGTCACCGAGTCAATTGGTCGTCAAGAATTAACCTTAAATAACTTTGTGAGAATTGAACTTAAAATTACATAATTAAAAATAATTATTAAGACATATTAATACTCAACAAACGTATACTATAGTCATATAATATTTTTTTAATCGAATTATTAACTATAAGGGATTAATTTTATTAATTAATACTAAATTTAAAACCTTAAAAAGTTCTATAACAAATTTTTGTCAGTCTGTAGTCACTATTGAACCACTGAGGCATGCTCAAATGAAAATCTTTAATTGGCGGGGGAATTCTCAAATCGCTTAACTTTGCCAATTCATTTGTCATTGAGGATTTTTTCTAAAGTTTTCACCTAAAAAATAAAAGAAAACAATAAACAACTTTCTGCTTTTATTTCTTTACTTCGTCTTCAATGCGTCTTAATACTACTTTTGAAGTGAATTCTCGGAAAATTGAGAAATCGCTTTTATTGATGAAGCTTACATTCCGGTTTATTTTATGGTATATAAACACAAAGTCTAACAGAATATTTTCTCAATAAATAGAAAACATATTTCTAAACAAATGAAATTTACAAAATATTGATGTTTATATAACCTTAGAAATCAATTAACAATATTGGCTTGTACCATGTACAAATCCGGAGACTTTATACTTTTAAAAAAATATTGTTTTTATTTCTTGTATTCTCATCCTTGTAATTAAAGCGAACGACGTGAAGCTAGGTTTATAAAAGTAGTTTCTACTTTTCACTTGAATACATCGAATAGCTAATACTTGGGGGTTGAAAGTAATATGCGATCAATAACATAAGAGCCTTTCTCTTAATATGACTGCTTAGAGTAGTGCTACTGTAAGTAAGATTTTCCATTCATTTTTTTTTTCAAATAAAATATTGAAATTTAATTATAGAACTTAAATTACCCTCTTACCAAAAATCCATTTTACCAAAAATCTATAAAAAAGTTTGTGGACCACACCCTTCCTATTGATCAATTCTGGCCTCTTTCTCTCAATTTTTTGCTGTAAGCTCATCACTTGTTAGCAGTAGAGATCCAAATCGATGATTCCGCCTGGCGGTAAAAGCTCATAACGAATGACGCCTTTCCAATCCCACCATACACCATAGGATCACCTTATTGCGAGTTAAACCTGATTTTGCCACAGTCTTTTTACTTGACACTGGCATAATAGTTAAAAATAATTTATCATCAAAGAAAAGAAAGGAAAGAAATAATAATAACACTAAAAAATAAACGTTTATAATATTGTAAGGACTTTCCGCCGAGCTACGTTATAAATGTCACTACATTGAGTTTTTAATTCATTTTTATAATCTCATGTTATTGTTACTTATATTATTTAATATTAATTTAATATTGTTATTATAGCTTAATATAGGCTTATTACTCAATATACAATAGTTTGATTTAAGGCGTCAAACTGAAGTGAACTAACAATGTTTAAATACCTATAAGAATTTTTAACATATTATTTGTATGCAGCAAACTTTATGTTGATGCCGAATGAATGTGTGATGATTAATTTCGCCTGATTTTTAATTAAGTGTATTAAATAGAGGTTTGCAAAATAATTATTGACATATTTTTACAATAATTGTATAACTTTGTTTTTGGTGTCCAACAAAGAATATATCTATCTATTTATTATGTACAAACATATTTATAAATAAAAGCATTTTTATTTCATGGATCGTATTTCATTAGATTTTTTTGAAGCGAAACCTTAAGCACTATTTTGATTTAAACTCGATGAAACGAAAAAACGACACTAAAAAGAGACAACATATATAGGATTTAGTCTGCAAGAGAATGAGATAAAATACTAAAGGTTTCACTTCTAACGCGTATGAACTACATATATTTTTCTTAAAATCCTATCTTTTTGCATTCCTTCTCCATAAGTACTTATAACTAAATCTTGCAATTCTCTGTGCGCCCACAATAGGTATAAAGTTATTTGTTCACTTATTAATATATATGTCGATACCGGGTAAGGCATTCGCTTTCTCTGTTGTCTAGGAAAACTGAGTCGAACAGACTACAATGGGTGGAGATAATTAGCTCCTTTGCCGAGCATACTGATAATTTTAAAATCATAAGAGACGAAATTTGAAACATTAAATAGGATCACATACAAGGTTTTGCTTCGTTTCTGAAACTTAAAATTCAAAGTATAAAAGATGTTTTATATGGACATAGCATTTACGAAGTAAAAATATTTAATCAGCATCAGCCTTTAGCAGTCCACTTGTGGATATAAGGATCTTCTCCGGCGCTTAATCTTGCCAATATTCGACTTAATGCATCAAAATTCTGCAAGTCACTATTCGCAAATATTTGTTATATTAGAACAAGATTCAGATGTTTTTTTATTCTTTTTTTTTTATGGGATAGGAGGGCAAACGAGCAAGCGTGTCGCCTGATGGAAAGCAATCAACGCCGCCCACGGGCAACCGCGACACTGCAGGAGTCGCGGAAGCGTTGCCGGCCTTTTAGGTATGTATAGGCTTGTTTTTTGAAGGTTCCAATATCGTAACGGTTCGGAAAGACCGCCGAGGGTAACTGATTCCACAAACTGGTGGTGCGTGGAAAGAAGTTACGAGCGAAACGCACCGTAGTAGATCCCCACTCATCCAGGTGGTGGGGATGAAATTTTTCTTTACGGCGAGTTGTGCGGTTGTGGAATTCGGCGGCGGGAATTATTCCAAACAATTCCTCGGAGCACTCCCCATGATAAAGGCGGTAAAAAATGCTGAGAGATGAGACATCTCTCCGCAGCGCTAGAGAATCAAGCCGATCGGTGAGATCTTGGTCATCGACGATTCGGATCGCACGACTTTGAATGCGATCAAAAGGAAGAAGTTGATACTGGGGAGCCCCGGCCCAGAGGTGAGAACAGTATTCCATGTGTGGCCTGACTTGTGCCTTGTAGAGTTGGAGGCAATGTAAAAATTAAATTGTACGTAAAAATATTATTTAAAATTATAGGGGAACGTGTAAACTCTATAATTCTTACTTAATAATGATCAATAAGTATATGATATGCATGAAAACATAAAAAAGATAGTTGAAAGGTTTAAGTTATTTATACTAATAAATATTTTTAAATATTATTATTATGTCCAAAAATGAAGTAAGTACATGTAAATAAAACATATATAGTTTTACTTACATGTACACAGGTTTACCGGGTGAATATGTGCGGAATAAAGCAGCTAAACCGGTTCCAACGGTGTTAAGTGATGAGATTTAAAAAAAAATGAGTCGGATATAAGCAGATGGCTATCTGGCTCTCACTTTCGCCAGCACCAGCATTGCCATTAATCGTTTTCGATAAATTTTCAAGTTACGAGCTAGAACTTTACACATACTGTAGGCAAAAATTGTTTTTTATCGACTCCAAGTTCACGATCTAATTTGAAGAGTTAAAAACAAAGATAAATATGAAAATTACTCGCAGCATTTTTTGAAAATCATTTAAACATATTTTTCTGGACACATTTAAAAAATATTCGTAGATAAAGACTTTACCAAAGCATATCAGTTTCAATAAAATATTGTTGTAAAGTTATCGTTTGAAAATTCCCCAGTCGGTTAAAAGTTCCAAATAAGTAGACTTTAGAGACCCTGACTTATACTACACAGTAAAACAGATCACTTTGTAAGTTTGTGTGATGTGATTTTCTTAGTTAAAGAATTTTATTCATCTATACTTTTATTATTGGTATAGTTATGTATTTTATCACTCTCTTTTATTTACATAATTTTCTCTTAATAACAATATTATTAATATAAAAAAAAAATCTATAAGAATAATTATTATCATTAGTTATGTATTTTATCACTATAGTTATGTATCGCAATACACGGGTAATAGATACGCTGGCTTGTTTCATACTGATTTATTGTGCGGCATTTACCGCAGACATTGTATACATGTATTCATTCATTAAACAACTTCTTTTTCTTATTACATATTGAAAAATGTATGTTATACTCATTACTGAAGTTGCAAAAAAAATCTGATTTTTTCGCCAATAACTTACGACTAGTTTCGAATAGGGTTCATCGTTTGTTTAAAATTTAAGTAAAATAGTTTAAATAATAGATTAAAAAGTATTTTAAAATTTCATTTCTAAGTCCATATGGTACTATATATTATATATATTGCTAAGTACATATGGTAATATACGTATTTAAAGGTATGAAAAGTAACTATTATTGTACAGTAGAGTATACCTACCTACAAAGATTAGCTAAATTGTTTTTGGCTTGTGCACGTTTGTAAAAATGTAGAAATAATAAAATATAATTTAGAAAGGCAAATAATAGTCTTTATAAGTTATATTTGATGATACAATTACTTGCTTTATTTTTAAAATATACAAATAAATAAATTGAAAAGGTTTGTTTAAATCAACGATGAAAAGGATATCTGTTTGACCTTATAAAAAATAATAATATATAGTAATCCTGCAGCAACGCCTAAAGCGAAAAACTTTTATGGTTAACTTTTATTTATTATGTGTTTTTGTTTATGATATTTATTAAAATCAGATATCCAGCCGCATAGGAGTATATAGGCCGTATAGTTTCCGGATATCAGTTACATTTCATTTAAATTTTTTTTAATATTTTAATGTTCATGATTTCAAAAATTGAGATTATTAATGTGATATTTTTGAGTTCGTACATACATACCTATAAAACAACCATGTTATTTTTGTGTTTCTTCAAATTTTATATCCATCAGTGAGAAAAATTGTTTAATAAACATATCCATTATATCTATTATATAACATACATGAGTAATATAGCACAATATTTATATACGAGTATCTACAATACGAAGTTACGCTTTAGGTATCACAATTATCTGGAATTTTTTTAGAATTTATTTTATCTTCTACGACTAATCTTGAATGCATGCAAATAAGAAATGTGATATTTATATGTTAAAGACTTTTTAATTAGATATAAATATAGTCGAAAAATAATTCGCCGATGGCTCAGTGGCGGGGTCCTCCGCCCGCGGAGACAATGGTCGCGGGTTCGATTCCCGCATCGGAATAAATATTTATATGGGTTTGCAAATGTTTATTCCGAGTCTGATAACCCCCCCAATCCGCATTTTCCTTTCCTGCCCCTTCCTTTCTTCTCTATCCTCTCCCTCTCCGCCAATCCACGGTCTGCCGTGCCAGTGGATGCGTGGCTAGGGGCGAGCCTAGTCGCAAGCGTACCGATCGTCCCGGGGTCGGGCTCCCCCGGGGACTATCGTACCATACATCAGCATGCAGGGCTCCGCTGGGGCTGACCTCCATCCTCCCTTGCGGCTCATGGGATTCACTAAGACGAATTTAATATACCTAATTTGTCGAAAATGACGGCGACGTGGTTCGCCACCCGTCACGTCATGATTTTCACGAGGGCGAAAAGCAACCAATGACGAGCCGTTTCGCTGCGATGAATGGCAGCGGATGGAGCTCTGTGGTCTCTGCCAACCCCTGCGGGGGATAGGCGTGAATATATAAAAAAATAATAATAATGGAAGAGTTTTATAAAATTAATGGTCTTCTGATGTTTACAACTATTTTATATGTGGAAACTTGCCATATCTATGTACGAATTTAATTTTCGTAGTGGAAAACAATACGATTGGTGGTATGCCATATATCCTCATGTATAATGTATTTGATACGACCACTTGTAATTTCCATCTACGCATAAATCTGTTACATACGCAACAAGATCCAAGTAACCCTTCTTAAGCCTCTCTTATATCCTCAGTGGTTAAGCTCTAAGACTAAAGCGTTAAATCTTGCAAAGGCATTAACAAAACACCCGTAATACCTCTGGTATTACGAGTGATATACCTGGTATATATCTGGTACCGCTTCCATTAGTTGGATGATGAATTAGATAGATTGCCTTAGTGCCTAAATTTTAGTACTATGGTTTGTTAATGATCGTTAGTTATACAGATGTATGTCCAATACATATATTTAAAGTTTACTATACGAATGGCACATTTCTCAACGGATTTTATAACAGATCAAAAGAAAAGAAATAATCGCAGATTAAGATAGAGGTAACAGTAACATAAACTTGGGAAACAATTCACATTGACATTTAGTTTGTATGATATTTTTCCTTAATTTATACGAAAGTACTTTTTACTTAGAGTTTTTCACTATGGAACTTCTACGAACACCAATACTAATTGAAGTGTAATCATATGTCATCTCCATATTTGTAAAACTATTCTTACCCCTAAACATAGGACGAACTCTGAATTATCGAAAGATAAAATCATCCTAACAATGAGGCTACATAGACAGCAGTTTACTTGTGCGTTACGTATATGTTCTAAATAATTTTTCTAAGATATTTGACGATCTAATTGGTTTAGTTGCGAAGTTACCGCTTACTGAGTCAATGGTTGCGGGTCACATATTTATTCTGATACGGGAATAAAATCTGCGATAATTGACTCTGAAAATGGTACCTCCGTCAGTGAGTCAATAAGGTCTTCATTCTTAGTGATATATATGACTATCATTATGATATATCAGCAATTTCATACAATTTTTGACCTATCTTCTTTCAATTTTGTAATCATGTAGCATCATCATTCAAAACGAATGTGTTTTTGACTCTAAGGTTTTGCGGCACAAAATTCGATACTATCTTTGTAACAGAAATATATTTTTGTAATCTTTTATATTCTTTCTGTGATCGAATTTTTAATCTCTTCTGTATCTTTTCGTATATATTTCGTGTGTCGACTCAAACTAAAGTGTCTTTAATAAAATTTAATCTAAGATTTCTTCTAGCCTTTAAAGTTGGTTACTTAAATATTCTAAATCCGAAACTATTCTACGCATGCTTATGTTTGTTGTACCCACCTCTGCAATTGAGTTTTTTGGAAGGTAGCCAGCAAAAAGATATTTACAAGGCAATACATAACTATGAGTCCCTCTATATCTATATGTAGTTTGGAAAAAGAATCAGAATATTTTCATAATTAGTACGTAGGTATAAAATTCCACAGATTAAATAATACAGTTTTTAGTTTATTTATATTTTTGTTTTGTATTTAACCTAATATAGTGCTAATAGTACATATTCATTCGTCATCTTCAATACATCTGTCACAGTCTATTGCTGGATATTAGTCTTAATGGCCTTAATATTAAGAAGTTTCGCCGTAATTCCCATTGGTGGATTGGGGATTGCAGATTGGTTTTTAGATAGATTTCTCAGATAGATGATTCCATCGATGTATGTACTACTATTTGCTCCCATAATCGCTTCGAATGACATACACGGGAAAAAATGATGTTGGTGAAGAAATGACAGGAACTAATAATACACTGCGTATTACAAATTATAAAATGAATAATATTATTATTCATAAAAATTATAACTGAATAAACTTATGGATATAAATACGAAAAATAGTGAAGGATTTCTTTTTTGTTTTCGTTTTGATTTAAGGAGATAAAAACGAAAACAAAAAACGAAGTATATTTAGTGTTCTGTACTTAATTCTTATTTATCGGGAAAATTGATGTGTTATTTTATTTATCAGCAATAATAATTGTAATTGAAATAACACATCAAATGTGAGTGACGTATACATATATTACAAGATACGATAAAGTACATACTGATAAAGTTGGGATATAGAAAATGTTGCAATGTTTACTATGGTAAGTTGAAGTAAAAATATAATAATAAAATTATTTAAAATTTATCTGTTATTGCGTATTAATAAAATATAATATTTTTTGCTTTTAATGTATACCCGACTTCCGATTAATCAAAATAAACTTGAGGTTTTAGATTCTGCTCTTTTTGTTGAAACTTAAATTACTTAATTTTTTATATGTATTCAAATACCCCTCGTAATTAGTGGGTAATATGTTAAACTTTGATTGTTTTAAATTAAATTAATATTACCAGTATCTTGTGTCTTCGTTTGATCTTATTAGTTCATAATTTTTACGATAATTTCAAGAACATATCAAGGCAGATAAAATAAGACTAGATTTAAACGTAGATAAACCGTACTGAAGCCGGAATATACTAATAAATAATATTAAGTAAAGTGAGACCACGACCAACTAAAGCCTGGTTCGATTATCTTCCAGATTTCATAAGAGCTGATGCTCGTGCAGTCCAGATTTGAACCTCATAAAATGTGTTCGTATAGTTGAAATATTAAACTTTTTTGGTTAATTATTGTAGACTAAAAATTTAAAATAAGAATTTTTATCGTAATCTTCTGCTTGTTTCCAGGTTAGAAGGAGTTCGATGTAAAATGTAAAAAAAGAATGAACAAATTATTCTTAAAAAAGATTTGTTGTCTGTCCTAATGCAATGAATTGCTAAATTTTACATGAAAATTTTTAGAAGTTTAAATCACATTACTCAAGAAAGCCTTTTTCTACAGACGATGGATGAAAAGATCTATACATTAATGACTAGTATTTGTGCGATTCGTACTATATCATATATGCACAATGAAGTATTGATTTTTTATTTATCAATTTTTCCTTTGAGTCGATACGTAATATTATAACCCTACATCCGTCTTACGAGCTTAACAACATTCATCATTATAATCATCAATAAATTTACATTCGACCGCCGAATATTGGTCATCTTTAAAATTGCGGTGTTTCCGTAATCATAGCGTAAGGTAAGCAGATTGATCCTCGCAGATTGGTTTTCATTTTCTCACACAGTCGCCTCGTTTACCTTCGAGAAGAAATATGAAGAGTCCCTATTCTATGACGGGAACCACACACTAAAAATTACTAGTACAATCAAGCGATGATAATCATTGTTAGATTATGACACAGTATTTTGTAAGCTACTTTGTTTTAATTTAGATTTAAAAACTATAAACTAAGATCTCCCGTATATGATTCATTCCCGATTGAAAGTGTGTTAAGGTTATTTGAATTTATGTATTTATAAAATACATATTATATTATATTATGGCAGAAAGCTTCTTGTTAAGTTCAAATTATCTTTAGGCAATTTTTTCAGTCATTCTCACAATTTTGAAAAATGAACAAACTTTATACAGAAAAAATCCATAGAAATTATGACCAGTGAGGTTAAATTTCTACTCTACTTTTTTCCCTCCTATCCCTTATCTTCACTACCTCTTTCAACATCTTAATTTTTTTTGTTGAGTGGTGTACAAATATATCCTTGAGTCAATGTTACCATCAGGTAACCTATTTTGTTGTTTTCCTGCTTCTGGTAAAAAAGTTTCCTACTTCTGTAATAAATAAAGCACAAAAGTTTGATGCATAAATTTATTTGAAATGCATTAAATCTTTGGATAAATGGGAATATGAGGATAAGTGGGAATCGGCGTCACAATTTCAAGTTGTGGTCCGCTTATGTTGATTGTGGAAAGCGTAGTATTTTATTATAAAAAATACCAATTACCAAAGTAAAATATTGATTGTAATAAATAACATTTTTGGTATAACAAACGTTTAATATGACTTCCAGAGTAATAAATATATATTTTTTTTTATGGGATAGGAGGGCAAACGAGCAAGCGCGTCGCCTGATGGAAAGCAATCAACGCCGCCCATGGACAACCGCGACACCGCAGGAGTCGCGGAAGCGTTGCCGGCCTTTTAGGTATGTATAGGCTTGTTTTTTGAAGGTTCCAATGTCGTAACGGTTCGGAAAGACCGCCGAGGGTAGCTGATTCCACAAACTGGTGGAATAAAAATAATGAAGGAAATAAATATATAGGAAATAGATGTCACTGTTATTATAATAGGAAGATCAATATGTTTAATAATATATAACTCAAGGTAAAGGGTGACCTTTTCATCCCCTTATATATTGATTTGACCTTTTCTTAACAATAGACTTACATCTTACTATGAAAGGTGACAAAAGTGAAGTTGCTTTCTCACATGACTGCTCACAAATAGGAAATTTATATTCATTTTATAAAAGAAATAAGTCGTATGCTTTTATTTTTATCTTACAGCGATAAAAAGGAATCGGGTGGAGAAACGAATGAAATGAAAAAATAAAATGTCTTGAAAATAATACTTAAGGCGTCAGTTAGTTCTTCTTTTTTTAATTATGGCAAATATTTGAGATTGGCGCCCTTTTTCTCCAACAATTAAGATTAATGATTTGAAACTTATAAAACAATTTTACTGGATGAGTATTTAATTCTTTTTAGTTTGCTAGAACTTCTTTTGCAACAGATTGCAGATGTTTTCCATAGTACGATGCGCGATGGGAGGGGAGTGGGAGGGGAGGGGGAGGGTGTTAGGCCTCCGGAACTAAGCCGCTCACCGTACGACGCGCGGTAGGTAAGCTACCACTCAGACGCCGGGTTTGTGCTACTTTCCCGGGTGAGCCGGCCCATTGATGGCACAGACAAATATTATGCCATTCTTGACAAAGTATTCGTCTGCAGCGTGACTCTACCACTATAAGATGTATAGCACGGCTTGAGAGTGAGACGCGAGTGGACTGTCGCACGTTGATGATAATGATTTCGACTTATGCAGTACAGTTCTTTTAATAATTTTTAGAATACTCTTAGATTTATTTGAAATTTATTGTGTATATCATCGTAGACTACTCAATATCAACTAAAGGCCGGCAAGTTGATCGTTGTTTACTTTAAACGTCTTATTATATTTAAAGCTTTTGCTGTATGTTATATGGTTCAGTGGCGAGGCACCCCGCGAAGTCAATGGTCGCGGGTTTGATCCCCACATCGGAATAAATGTATGTATGGCCTACAGATATTTATTCCGAGTCTGGTATTCCGAGGTGGGTTAAGGTCCGTTCCTCCAGAAATGAGGAGGTTCGTGCTCAGCAGCGGGACATATATGGGCTGTGAAAAGAAAATGCTTATCGTTTGTGTATCGACTGACTGTTGATCTTTAAATTTGACATGAAATCTGAAACATGTGTGATTATGTTTTGTCATTGCTTGTATTCATTTTGTTACTATGATATTCTTATTTGATTTTTCACTCTGCCTTTAAAAAATCTAATTTCCTAGAAGTTATAATTAACTTTTTGCTACAAGGTATTTGTAGTAAAAAGGTAATTAGGTAACTTGTAGGACTACCTTTTTCTTTCTATAAATATGATAATTTATTTCTGCATTAAAATATAAATTTTAACACATCTGAACAGGTGATTTGTTAATTTTAACCTCTCCTAAGTAAAATTATACGTAAGCTTTTATATTAAACTAAAGTCCTAGCGTTATACTACGAAATTAAACTTTCATGCTTCTTTGGAATACGGTTTTGCTGCTAATTTGAAACGTTACGACTTATTTGACATTTCCGAAAATTTCTGTTTAAGAATGGTTTCTGAATATATTTTTATAAAATTATGTAAGAGAAAATAAAGATAATAAAATAAATATATATGCATGTTATGGTAAATGTTTCATAAAAATATTAATGAAATCATATATATGTATATATTATAGCATTATATTAGTGTAAAGTATACATTATAGTATGAACTGTATTTTTGATTATCTTAAAATGTTCGTATCGTATCGTAAATTATTCTAAAATTAGAGTTGTGACAATATCCTGATATGTTGATTAACTTATTCTTTTCTTTCATAGTTGTATAAAAATATTTTTCTTTCTTGACCATTATAAACATAGTTCATGTGTAAATAAAGCCAATTTAATAATCAAAAGAATAAAACATGTACGTATTTATTAAAAAATCATTAAAAATTTGCATTTTATTACTTGATTTAATAACGTGGTAAAACTAATAATAGCATATATAGCACTTTATTCTTGTTACAACTTTTAATGACCGGAATATGTTAAGTTTGTTTATGGGGTGGGCGGGTCCAACCCGAGCTCACTTTGATTACAAATCTTCGAATCATGGCATATCATGGGTATCAACCTTCTGCCGTAATTAATGTTTCTTAGCTCCCATTCACGATAGGGAACACGACAACGGCTTACATCTCTATTTCATGTTTATACCTATTATATGTGATTTTATATCATTTTTAATATATAACGTCTATGGTGGCAGAATTAGGTTTTCAAATATAAATATTAAAAAAACTATAAACAATATAAATTAAGTTCAATAACTTTAAGGAAGAAGGGAACTGTGAGTTTTGTTTTTTCGTCGGGCATATTAATGGAATCCAGCCACAGTATTCTGTGCTACTCGCTGAAGTAGTGACGTCAGATTACCTTTAACATGGCGGACAATATTTCCATTTAGTGCTGAGATGGTTGTCGAATTTGTTTCATAGACTTTACTTTTGATGTAACTCAACAGGAAAAATTTCATAGGGTTGAGATCCGGATATCGTTGAAACTCTTTATTAATTTGTTAGGGAAGAAATCACGAAGAAGCCCCATGACTGTTAGCAACGCACAAAAATTTTATATTTTTTATTTATATTTTAATAAACAATGTTATTTTATACCAGAAGAACGTTTTTTTATTTCTAAAGGTTAAACAATGATTCACACATACACCACTTAAATTTTTACGAACAAATTTGTCATTGCAGGTTTTATAAATTTTAAAAATACTTTTGTATTAGCACATAATTTACGTTTTTATGACACATTTGAGCTATACACACTGAAATTGTAATTAATAAACTTTATATAAACATTTTACACACTTTATTTTAAGAAAAATATTGTAAAATCATAATGTTAAAAACAAATTGTAGTAACGCCTGTAATATTTAAATAGTAATTTTGCAACATAAATGATGCCCTGGTACTCCTAGTACTTAAGAATAATTAATGAATAAACTGATTAAACGCCTACTGAAAGGGTTAATGTTTCAAATATGAAAGACTGATGTTATCTAAATAAAATAATGCAATGTTTTGATACATCCAAATAATGTATGATTTAATAAATAAAGAAAAAATATGTAAAGTATAACCCGACTAACGAAGAAATTTCCTTTCCGTTTCTTTTGTTTTTTGTGTCCTGTTTCTTTTTTGGTTATTACCTCCTTATCAAATAGTTTCAATATCAATATCAAATAGTTTAATCTCTTCTAATCCAGAGCAATTAGACAAAAAAATTATCATGTAGGAAAGTCAAATATCTAAATTAATAATAGGTATATATCAATTTAATACCTGCTATATGTTGAAGGTTATTATTATTTTAAGTAAATTGCTTTGTATAGAATCTTAATCGTGTACTATAAATGTTATGCTAACATATATGGTAAATTTGTGTGAATTGAATTCATGAAAAATCTTGATAACTTTTTATTGAAATGTGTCACATATGATTGTAATGTGTCGTTAGACAGAGCATTTGACATTTGATTAAATAAGGGCAAGAAGCTGAAAGCCCATAAAAAGTTCAGAAATATGTCCAGGTTCAAGTGAAAAGGGGTGTTTTTTTGTAAGAATTTTTACTATTTTCTTGTGCTCTTACGATGCTCGCGCGATGTCCGCGCGCCCCGCAGGCGTATAAGAGAAAGCGACTATATAAGACGCTGGATCTGGTCATTCAACATAACCATGTCGAATGACCAGATCCAGGCCCTTGACATGGTTCCTTCAGTGATAAAAAATAATCTTAAGTTGAAGACATGGTTCCCTCGCTATAAAGTAATATTGTAAGAAGAAAATGGTTCAATAAAGGGTGAAAGTTTTGCCCAAAATTAATGTCTTTAATATTAACAAGGTCATAATTCTTTAGCTGTGTAAATTATTATATTGTTGCAAGGAGATGGTTCCTTTATAATTTGTGAATTTTGTTTGATAGATTATATCTTTAAATGTGTTTTATATAACTCTTTAATGTGTCTTTTGTGAATATTCAAGTGAAATTGGTTTTGAAGTTTTTTATTGCCCGTTGTGGAAAAGTCCATTAATATCGAAATCTAATAGAAAAAAATAGTTGGCAGAAATACGGGCACTGTTCCCAATCTATTTTAATCTCTTTAGCTGCGAGAGGCGTGGCACTATCTCGTGACCATATGCGTGAAGTGAAGACAGGATGTTCTTTATATATTGGCTAAAAATAATTATTGAAGTAAGCATACATTTACTAGTCGTTCAACATGTTATCTAATTCTGCCTGCGGACACTTTGTTTATATTATATATTATATTATAATTGTTTAAATTAAAAATGAACCTTGTAAAATTATATTATTTAGAAAGAACAATTTTCATGTAATGTACATTGATAAATGTATCACTAATGTAATAAAACTTTTTATATTATATTATTTCTTTTTAATTTAAAAGAAATAAATTGTTTTATATTAAAACAAAAGTATAAGTTCAACTGACGTCTTTTTGGATAGACATGTCACCCGTCCGGCAAAACAAATTGAAATTATTTATATTGAGATATAAAATGTAAAGTGAAAACTGTGAATAAGATATTAGATATATTTACAGTGAACAGAAAAATAAACTTGGAAGAATTTCAATTACATCGAAGATAAAACCCCCTAAAGATCCCGTGTGTCGCCGTAACAGTACGGCTGGCACGCTACAGTAGATACTTCCCATGTAGCAATTGTGCAATAATTATATAGTATCCCAAATTTAAGACGGTGTATTATTTTGCGTTATATGTATTATAAATTAATATTTAATATATTCTCTGTCGCTGTTCGTCACCCGTCACGTCCTGATTCTCACGAGGGCGAGAAGCGAGCAATGGAGAGCTGCGATGAATGGTAGCGGATGGAACTCTGTGGTCAACAACTGCGGGGGATATATATATATATATATATATATATATATATATATATATATATATATATATATATATATATATATATATATATATATATATATATATATATATATATATATATTACATCATACATTATTACATACATAGAAGGTGTGACGTCATTTTCAGGGTAAACGAATAACAAGCTAATAATACAAATCGAGTAATTTTTTTTCGTTTACTTAAAGTTTTTTGTGAATGGGGTCGTAAAAAAATGTTGTTGGTGTGTAGTGAGCACCTCGCTGTAGGTTCGGTAACTACTTCCAATAAAATATTTATTAATTTAACACGGAAATCAAAAGTATGAAAAACTGGTTATACAAAATCAGACGCAAGTTCGACGGAATGTTTGTAAATTTATCAATTTATTTTCCTGAAGATCTTTGATGTTAGCATGTAGTTATCTACTATACAATTAATCAGTGCGTACAACAAGCGTAGTGTTATATAATATTTATGAGAAAGTACCCAAATAATTCGTATGTTGGTTTTTCTATTCAATTGGTGTTTTGTTAAAGATGGGGAACAGATACAAATAATACAATTTTTTAATTTTAATTTTAGATTGTTCTTTTTTCACAAAAACACAAAACTCTGTTGTCTGATCAAGTTATGTTACTAGGATTGCTTCTTTTATTTTTTTTGATTACTGTCCGATTGTCTATTACGACTACTTTTTTTATAGTCATATTATTATTTTTATGTTATGTTCGTGTTTATTTTATTAAAAGATATATGTTTGATTTATATTATATGTTATGTACATTAATTTTGCATATATTGATGTGATTTTTATATCAATTCTGGTTTAAAAAAGTTGTCAAAGGACACGGATGTCCACTTTAATGTTGGAACCTAAGAAAAGTGGTGATAAAATTAATTCAACCCCAACGGTCTTAACACTGGACGTGCCAAGTTTATTGAATTTATTTTTTCAATTTTCCTGAGTAATTTCATAACTTGACAAAGTGATTTGAACTTTATTTTTTTTGTATAAAATATATTATAATATTTTATATATCTACAGAGAATATTTTTGAACGGAATAATATTTTTTCAATTGTGCCTTTCAATAATTTGCAATACGGTGAAATATAATAAATTTGTCATGCTTATTAATAAAGCGTATAAAGTATAATATACTTCTGACACCTCCATCACCCGATTTATTTAATGGAAATATATAATAATAAAGTGGGTTACCTAACACGTGTGTCTATTTACGTATATTATTTTCTTTGTTTCCTTATACGACGAAACAAATGTCTAATTTAATTTTAGTAGGTATTTCTTAATATTGTTTGATTTTATTATTAAACACTAAACAGTGCATATGCACTGCAATTATATAATTGTCCATGCTAAAGTTATATTATGCTGTATTAATATTTATATTTGTAATCATATCTCTGTCCTATTCAGTAAATAAAAAAACGCAAAAAGTGATTTCGAAGATCATGTTAAAATTTTCTTTGATCTTATTTAATAAAACTTATTGGAATTAGCCCTACTTTGATATCGTGTATAATTAGCCAAATTACTTTGGAGGAATTGTATGTTTAGGCAATCTCAACTTGAAAGTAAAAAAGATGAATTCTAAGGAAATTTGATTACGAATAGCAAACAGTACGAAATTACATTTAAAGTAATTTAAAATGAGAAATAAAAATATTATTACGGAAATCTTGTTGGTTGTTTCTATGTTGGACATAGTGTCAGTGGACTGCTGTAGGGGATAATGAGACTTTCCGTTTTAATCAATCAATCGATTTTGACAAGGCTCGGGAACAGCGAGAAAAAAAAACATTAAATTTGTGTTAAAAAACTAAGTTTTTATATTACGGTTGTACAATTTTATTTGCTACAACAGCTGTATACAGAGTAGCTCATCGATAATATATTGCTGTCGGAAAACGACTTAGCTATTATTTAATATATAATATGATCATAGTACCTATTTTATGTATATGGATAGGATTTAAATTTGTAATAAAAGGAAGATTCACTCCTGGGGTGTAAGCGCATTAATTTTTAAATGTTATTTTTATTAAATAGAAGTGCTAAGCGCTGTACGTCAATCATTGAATTGTACTCCAATCCAATCGTTTTTTAACTACCTTTTTCATTTACAATTAATTATTCACGTTGTTCTTTTAAATCACGACGTTTGTGGAATTCGCAATAATACTTAGATTTGAAACAAGACAAAACATAATGAGTAATATTGATTTTTATTAAGATTTATAAGCATTTTATTAAATGAAATCTTTTCGTAAAAATGCCAGTTAACGGTTGATGTTGAGTTAAAGGACCCTCGCATAAGGGATAACTAGCAACTTTTAGTAATATAAAGTAGAGCAAATAAACGGCGCTGTTACACATAGTTACGTATTTTTTTATTTATAATCATTTTAAAAAAGGAGTCTAGCAATGTTTGTTAACCATTCTAACTAAGCTAATAACGCTTGTGTTAGAATATGGTTCACATCAATAGTCCAATGGAAAATGCGAACTTACGACGTTCAAATAAATCTTCAATGAAATAAATCGTCATCTAACTAATTATTACATATAAATTGTCGGCAATATTATTCAAATTCATTATTAAAATCTGTTTTTAACAATTTTGTCTGCCTGTTTTTTGGGCCGATAGTATTGGTTGTAAAAACTAAGAGATTTTGACGAACGAACTTAATCTTTAGTTCGTTTTAAGCGATAATTTAAGTTACTTGACCTCAAAAAATTTAAATATTAATTTTACCTTATTTCGACATATAAATATTACATTTATTTCTATAGTCCAGAAAGTAGTGACAGTTACTGAAGTTCTTCAACGGGTATTTTCTTCGCTTTTCATTTCGAATCTTATTTACTTAATATTGAAATAGAGATCATAGTTCTATGTAGTAGTGCTCTCCTAATGTAAATGAAAGCTAGAGAGAGCTAGAGAGAAAGAGTGAAAGTTTCATGTAAACAAATTTAATGTGAGGTTTCAAGAATCCAGCTAGAAATGGAAAATTGTTTAAAAATGAAATCAGTTTGAAAAGGAACTATTTTAATAATTGTAACTTAAATTTTTCAAGCTGTTAATAAAAATATATTTATTTAGAAACAACTTCAGAAAACACGTTTCATTTGTAACGAAATTTGAACACGATAAAATACAATTATTGCTTTCTCATATCTCTTATTGGCTGTGGATTTAAATTGATTTCCAATAAGTATAATTTATATTTAAAATTCTTTATATAGGTACGTGCTTCTTGTATAATATGTTTATACATATATAATGATCTTTATTTATTTACTTAGGACATAAAATACCTGATATTTTTACCGAGACGAAATAACAGTAATATGCTAACGAATGGTTGAAAATCGATACTGAAGCCCAAGACACAAATTTATACGTTTATTGAAATAAACCTTTTAAATCATATTCTGTATTTCGAGTTTATGATAAATAAAATATAGAAATTAAACAAATGTCAATTAATTATTGTGTAGTACCATCAAAGGTTAACCAAATTCAATAATTACAAAATATAATATTTTATAAATATATTATAATATAATTGTTGGTTTTAATAAAAATACGGTACGATGAAGATGTGGTAAACTTTTATTCCATTAATTTATTTTGTTAACGTTAGTGCTAATTTTTTGAGGTTTACGTATTACTGTCTACGTAGCTTACTTTTATATTATATATGCTACAGTACAGTGTATGACTTTTCTTATGAAATATTGAAGGATTTTTAAAATGAAGAATAAACATTTTACGTATCATGAAATCATTTTATTATTTACGTATTATTTTATTTTATCGATTATTTTTATTTAATCTGTTAATTTGTATAAATATTAACTGTTTAACAATATAATTGAATCATAAAATCGATTATATAAAGATATTAATACAAAATAATAGCCATATTATTTTCTTGCACATTAAAATGTTTCAATTACAGTAATGTCTTCATTTTGCCACAAATTATAAATTATTTACGTTAGAACACCTTCTTATATGACCTACTTACATATATACGTGTATTAAAGTTTGCTGGTGCTGCTTCATTTTAATCAAGGAATACATTTAAACATTCCGTGACTGTCGCCTTCGCTGGCTATGTAAATTAGGCAGCGTCAACTAATTACTAAGCCGGTATGTGCATTACGTGTTAGCTTGTGAGAATTGAATAAAAAATTTCTAGATGAAAAACGTAAGGAAGTGAAACAAACATAGGTAGGCAGTAATAAAGAAAAATAATCGCACTTAACACCGATATTCCGTGAGAGTGTGGTGCTACAAAAAACACTATTTATCTTTATAAATATCTGTGTATGTATGTATATATATGTGTGCGTGTGTATTTATGTATATACTTATATATTTGCTTATGACTATTATTTTTGTTTATTCATATTTTTTTCTATCATTATAACGATAATGTATAATATCACCACACTCCATCAAATTATCTTTATAACATTGTTTCCATCCTACGGTTGTTGAAGAAATCGCTATTAGCGATAAGACCGCCATTTGTATATAAATATTACAATTAATAATTGTATAACTTTGTTTTTGGTGTACGATAAAGAATCTATCTGTCTACTTCCCGATACCTGGCTTTACCACTATCATACCCTGCATTCCGAGCTAAGGAATTATTCCAAGGAATTATTGGCGCCGACATATTGAATGACATATTTATATTATATTTATACCTAGCTTATTCGGGGCCTCGAAAAAGCTAGGTGTACTCAGTAGAGCGTGACAGTATTTCACACTGGCCAATTGCCTTCAACTTTATAAGGCACACCTCAGGCCACATATGAAATTCTGTTCTCATCTTTAGGACAGGTCTACCTAGTATCAAAAATCGACATTAGAACCTTAAAACAAGTCTACTGATATCGCTAAGGCCAGCAACGCACCTGAAATGGCTATGGTGTTGCGGGCATCTATGGGCGGCATTGATTGCTTTCCATCAGGCGTTTATTTTTTCGTTTATTTATTTAGGCGTTTCATTATTTGCTCGTTTGCTTTTCTATCCCATAAATAATAAGTAATACGTCGAGTGTTATCTTTAAGCTACCATTATCTACAAGCAAACGACATCGAATTATACCCAATATCATGTATGCGTGAAGGGTTATCCTTGCACAAACAATATTACTCAATACAAATATACTCGCGAACGCTAAAACGTCCATCGCTCCTAAGTACCTTGACAGTATAATAACCTCGCTGTTTGCACTCCATTAAAGAGATCACATTAGCCACACAGCTCTAATTCAAATATTATGTACTTCATGAAATGGATACCATTACGAGACTGGAATGAACCATTTATTAAATTGCACAATTTTAAAGGTCCATTGATTTAATCCATGAATTACGTTATATGAATATCAAGATTTTGTGGATAAAGTTTAGAGTTTAAGCAGTTTAAATTTATGTATGTGGTTCCACAAACTTAATGAGCTGTCCCTAGATGTCCAACTTTGTAAACCTCCTATCCATTAACGTGTGACGTAATTTATGGATGGCCCCTTATTAATATTTTAAGGTTAGCGATTCCTCGCAGGAGTTTATCTATAACTATGATAAGGATCATCATGGTAGAACCAGTCTCTTCCAAAACCACCACGATCTTCTGCTGAATGCGTCTTACCCCACATCATTTACGCAAATCAATGATAGTTTTGTTTTTCACGTTTTATCCTTGTCGTGATACGACATATTTTCAGTCTAGTCAGTATTTTTTTAGTTCTAAACATTGTCACAAGCTTCTCTTACAGAGCGTAATTTATAAATATCTTAAAAATAATAGTAGTAGTAGTAGTATACAGAAAATATATTATATTTGGGGACTATTTATAGTCACGTTGTTAAGTCCGCCTCTTGACCACCGTAATTTGGGACGCTCCCCGGCTACATGAAGCGAAGATTTGTGCGGATAAAGAAAGTGGATACGTGAAACAAAAGTTTGGGCTAGGAGGCATCTTGGGGGAATCCTGTGCCCATCAGTGGACTGCTGCTGGCTGTTGATGATGATGACATAGTCAAGGAGAAAAGTATTTATACTGATTCTCCATGTGAATATTATTTAATAAAAAGAAATATCGCTGTCATTTTATCAGCCTGCATACTGTTGAACACAAGCCTTTAAGGCGCGTTCAGTTCAGTTTTTGCAAGCCGTCCTACGCAGATCACTCCATTAGGTCAGGGGACGTTTCACACTGTTTACCAGGCAGCAGTCTCCAAACCAACAACGTCTACTTCAGAAGTCCGTTAGATATGATCAGCCCATGGGCACTTCAGTTTCCTAACACGAAGAGTTATTAAGGTACAGTATTCCGACAAGCATATTCACTCCTTGGTTTCTCGAGCAAGCATTGACGCAATAACTGATGATGTTCAAAATGAAAAGTGAATGTCTGTAGTATAGTGAGTAGCACAGACAATTTACAGTCCTCCATTGCTTTTTCCGCTGTGGGTTGAGAAAATTGATTACAAGATAAAAATTACCTCATACTTTCGTTTTTTTAACTTTAACTTGGAAGTAACTACTAAATATCATATAATTCTTGAAATGAATAAATTTTGTAATATATGTAGTTACTTATAAAATAGCGATTGTGTTCGATGCAGAACTACGGACAGGGTGAAGGTTGTGTCAAGGCCTGTATGCACCAGTTGTAAATATCGACTAGAGTTTCTAAATGTGTCACGTTACAACTATTTATAATTTACCGCACAACTGAAATGGTCCCGTAATTTTAAATTCATCCATTACTTGATTTTACTTTTCTTAAAACTAAAATAAGTAAGGCTGCATTTACCAATGGCAATGGTATAATTAGTATTCCTGTGATTTTATTTACTGTAAATTAGATTTGTAATATTTTTTCTTAATTTATTTTTATTTGTCTATAATACTTAATATTTTTTTATAGCCTTATAATTTGTTCGGTATATAGAAACAATTTTAACAGTAAAATAAAATCTACGTATAATTTAAATATAATTATTATTTATATTAGAGTAAATATAATTATATATTATTATTAGGGTAATAAGTAATTTGATGTTCATCAAAACGAGAGAAACGTAAAAGATTACTTCCTTTTAAACAAATTCCAGTAAATTTCGTCTTAGCAGACACATGTCTTGAATTTTAATGACATAGGTGCGTCTGCCAAGTGCTAGGTTTTGCTGGAATCACACAATAATTTATTTACATATAGTTTACTTTGCTTAAAATAATATGGCCTCCTCACAAGATTTGTTCAACCATTGCTGTAGCCAAATTGGCTAAAAGTATTTTACTTAGAAAATATTTCGATGTAACAAAAATTCTCTGGTACTTATCTAAATGACTACAATTTTCCATATTCAGGTTATTTATAACTTTGATTACGTTTAAATTAAAAATGATTATTATTGCATTAGATTTAACCAAAATATACACTCTTTAAAGTCACTCCAAGAAGGCACTCGACAGATGAGCAGTCAGCGCGAGTTGTTGTCGCAATTACCAGTTTAACTCAAGTAGTTCTGCTCATCTTGAAGCTTACTTGTCACGAACTTCAGCCAAATTGCTGCAACTTGTTTAAAATTTTGCTTTAAATATAAATTTTTACTAATGTACCATGCGCAGATCTCTATGTTTAAGTATTTATAAAAATATATCATAAGTAATACCACATTTATGGTCATGAACTTCGAGCGTATCTTTAATGGCAAAAAGTTATAACTATTGTGCCAGTGACAAGTAAAATAGAATAATATCGAATCTCTTGAACATTGTCACTGTGTATATATATATATATATATATATATATATATATATATATATATATATATATATATATATATATATATATATATATATATATATATATTCACGATTATTCCCCGCAGGAGTTGGCAGAGACCACAGAGTTCCATCCGGTACCATTCATCGCAGCGAAAGGGCTCTCCATTGGTCGCTTCTCGCCCTCGTGAGAATTAGGGCGTGATGGGTGGTGAACCACGTCGCCGTCATTTTTCAATAAATTAGGTATATTAAATTCGTCTTAGTGAATCCCACGAGCCTCAAGGGAGGATGGAGGTCATCCCCAGCGCGGCCTGCATGCTGAGGTAAGGCACCATAGTACCTGGGGGAGCCCGATCCCGGGACGGTCGGCACGCTTGCGACTAAGATCGCCCTCAGCCACGCATCCTTTGGCACGGCAGACCGTGGATTGGCGGAGAGGAAGGAAAGAGATAGCGAAGAAAGGAGAAGGCAGGAACGGAAATGCGGATTTACCAGGGGTTACCAGACTCGGAATAAATATTTAAAATGCCATATATATATATATATATATATATATATATATATATATATATATATATATATATTGCGATGCGGGAATCGAACCCGCGACCATGTATATTGTACACTGGATGTATGTAACCGAAGGTCAGTTATCATCAGCTAAGGCTGTCCATTTATGAAATGCTCTAGGCGGTTGATGATAATGAAAATATGGAAAACCTTTGATCTTGCAGTAAAATACAAAATAATTATGTATTTATATGTTATTATCGATGACGATAAATTTGTTTTAATTATTCAGATGAATTAATAGTTTTTAAGAAAGAAAACGTGAAAGTTCTATAATGTTAATATGAAATTGACTGTAATAGTAATTGCCTGTTCTTATGCTGTTTTTCATTAAAAATAATACAAGCTGAGCCGTAAATTGTCAACTAGCAACACCGGAGGCAATTCGTGACTTTAACGAGCGAAACGTCGTCGGTGGGCTTATCTGATAATTGTTATTCCATGTTACTATGTTGTACTTACAAATGTGATAGGAACATGAGCATAGTACTAATATACAATTTATAGGATATTGATTTTCTTCTGGAAACATGTAACTTTCAATTACATCAACTTATTGGTTGAAGAGTATTTGGTTTAATGTCCTAATATTAACATAAATTACGATATATAACATAAATGCGATAATATACCATTTAACAAGCAAAGTATCCGAATTCCTTTTAGGGGCCATCCATAAATTACTTCACATATTACGGGGGAGGAAGAGGATACACAAGTGTAATATTGAGTGAAAAAAGAGGGATAAGCCTTAACTTAATTGAAAGTACTTAACTCTAAACTTCAACTTAATATGTTAAAAATGCTGTGCGGGGAGGGGCCTCACATATTTGTAATTAATGTGTCGTATGCGACGTATTACAAGAATAGAAAGTATAAAATAGGGGTAACCCATTTGTTTCATGCGAGGCGTCTATGCGAATAAATATCTGTAGATGGTCAACAGCGTTTACTTCAATAATAAAAGGCAATTTATGATCCCAATCCACTCACGAAGTGTGAGGATTATGGTAACACCCTTCAACATGTAAGAGTAAGTATAAGTGAAAATAAAAAAAAATCCAGCCTTGGATTGATACGGCTGCATCGATGATAATGATGTGAACCTTTCTAATCCAGATTTCAGGTCCGTGACGAAACATGCTCCATCCTTTTTTGTTCATATGCGATTAAATCTTATTATTTTTTTAACATCGTGTCCATCCTACGGTTGTCTGGAAGAGATCGCTATTAGTGATAAGAACGCCATTTGTATATAAATACTACAATCAATAATTGTATAACATTGTTTTTGGTATACAATAAAGAATATATCTATCTATCTAGATCTGTTACTTCTTGAATCCTTAGTGGTTAATAAAAATCTAAAAACAGTATTTTTTGGGTTAAATATTAAAAGATCTTCACACCCCGTGTAGCTGTATGGTCTACTTGGGACAATATATAAGCGCAAAGTGTAACAAGAAAATTAATCAAGTCACCTAGATCGCGAGCCTAGTTAAATAAATTGTCCAATTTCCCACAAACGGTGGTCGAAGCTTTAGGCGACGACGTGTAATAGAGAGAAGGATGTAATATAATATGTGAGCCCCATCTTGTGAAGGGAATGCAGCAATAAGAGGAAACGGTGAAAGCATTTCATCGTGTAAAAGGATATACTACACGTTTTATACATTTATAAAACAGTTGTTAAGTTATTCTTTTTTATAATTAAAGAACAGTGTAGTGATCGCCCAGTGTGGAAAATTTAAATCCTTAGAAAAATATATAAAGTTATGGTATCTATTATATATCTAGTATTCTATTATAGAAAAAAAATTGTATATATTTCTACATGTTTTAATTTGTGCACTTTTGACTATACATTTATAAATTTGGCCAAATAAAGCCTTTTGCAACAGCAAATGAACTAATAAAAAACACTAAGTTTACAAGTATACAGAAGTAAAATATTTAGTGTTTAATAATTAATGATAATAATTATGAAACACTAAATTTATATTAATATATTAAAGAAAATACCATAAACAAGTCTAATGTAAATACAAAAAAATTACCTTTGGCCCTTCAATAAGCCAAAAGGAACAAAATACATATATTGGTTTTGATAGTAGTGTAGTATATTTCTTTAATTTTCCTATTTTTACATTTAATTGTAATAAAATATATATATATATATATATATATATATATATATATATATATATATATATATATATATATATATATATATATATATATATATACAAAGTGTAATATTAAGGGCAACCGCGACACCTCGGTAAATAAATGTAGAGGCAGGTTAAGATATTCACGTACTCATTTACTCGTCCGCTTGGGAGACGTTCAACGGGAGAAACGCTGGCAATTTGCTGTCTAATCCCTAAATCACCAACCTTAATGGACGCTGAAGAGGCGCGTTATAACTTATTCATCAAGCGTAGTGTGAAACGGTACCACAAAGCTACTTTTGGTCTTTTATGCTAGTGATAAATGATATGTGTAAATGTTTTTAGTAAGAGAATACTGTCTTTAGGGAGATGTGAAAAAGGTTGAAGTATTTTGCTACGGAGGCATTTCGATAACGAATTCCTAATTATTAATAGTTTTCTTAGCTGAATGATACTTTGTTATTTACAAAAATTAACTTTATGTAAGTATATTGTTAAAGTGAAAACCAAACAATCTTACAAAGTAATTTGTTTAATTATAGACGACGCCATGGAACACCGGTTATGTTAATGTAATAAATAACATATTTTGTATTTGCCTACTAATAAAAATTAAAGCCATGTTATTATTTTAATTAAAAATTTCCTTTATGGCTTGAACAACATTTTGGTTTAAAAAGTCAGGCAAGGATTTATTAGATTACTGATGTTATTACGGGAAACAGTTATTGGTAATTAAAGTTTAGTGCTTGTGCTAGGAAAATCACACCAATAAGCGAATAAATTTCCTTGATTCTAGGGTGTCATTTTTGTCTTTTAAAACTGGGATTTATTGAGATGTATAAAATCACTGTAATGATGGACAGTTCGCGAACTCAAATCAGACAAGTAATATTGTGTGTTTGCGTAAAAGCGTACAGAGAATTACAAGTCTAATTCTTACCCAGAAACGGCCGTCAGTAAAGCCTCCAGTGCTTTATTTTTCATTACAAAAACAAAGAAACATTTCAGCGCCGTAGGAGGCTACGCTCTCTGTAACTTCATCATGAGAAGGAACTTATGAAGTGGTATTTAATTTAATTTTAATATTTAATTTTCCTATTATTTTTATTTAATTTTTGTTACCGATCACCTAATAATTGATATTAAAAGTCTTACTGGAAATGTTGTAACAATTAACTGGTAACACCGGAGGCAGTTCGTGACGTTAACGAGCGAAACGCTGCCGGCAGTCAGCAGTCGGACTTCAGCTTATCTGATGTTGTCGTTACGAGTTATTTTGTTGTAAGCTACAGAAGCGATATTGTTTGTTTACATTTTTATTTTACTAATATAGTATTTTTTTTAACATTAATGACATAATTGTACGATCAGTGAACTTAATGCGAAAAAGGCATTATGTAAAAATCAACCTATAGAAAAAATTAGAAAGACCCTTTCTAATTTTTTCATCAAAATAAAAATAAAGAAGAAATAGGCACATAAAAAAATAAATAACAACTATAATTATAACTAAAACTATACATTACCTAAATAATTTAGCATGTTTATTGACAAGTTCCTATGAACAATTTCTACAACTCTTAAAAGCATACGTTAAACTATTATTACATTTTTTTGGAACAGGCTAAGGAGTATAAATTGATAGAGGCCGGGAATAAGCCGCCATTTTGCCGATATGAGACATGAATTGCTCTGGGATCGCCAATCCATATACCGTACGTGGTGACTAAGGTCAAATCCTCTCAACGTGGATGAGGTTCTTGTCCAGTTTACGACTGCTATAGATGTTGTTGATATTGCCGGAAGTCATTCTATAATATGCGAATTACGGCAGAGCAGTTGTTTTACGCGTGCGTCCATACAGTGTACTGATATTTTTTTTTCGCCAGAAAACAGAATATTATCGAAAAAAAATTAAATTAAAATACACCAGAAAATACATCCATTTGGCTCGAATTCCAAAATGAAATTGAGGGAATATTTAAAATCTTATTGTTAGTCTTACTCATATTTTGTTAGGAGCTACCAAAGTTAATAAGTACCTAATTTTTATATGTAAATCATATTTTAACTAAAGTTATTTTATAATTACATGTTCGTATAATATTTTTGTTATTACGTAAAGAAAATAAGGACGCTTTCAAAAGATTTGGAATAACATTAGATCCTGTAATACACCCACGGTCATGCGAAGTGTGGTATTATTATACACACATATATGCGGCCTACGCAAACCGTGGGCGCATAGCTGTAGGCGGCTACCTACGTGAAGATTAATGAAAACGAATTTTTAGTCTTTAAAAACATCCTTTGATATGTTTTTATAAAAGATTTTATTTTTATGCAATTTTAATATTATCAAGATACTGAAAGCAATGAAATGCTTTCACGTAATCGACAAGGTTTGTTGGCAAGTTCATAAGTTTTTACAAATCCATAGCGTTTAAATAAAAAGAAATAGATTATTTCTACATACATAAGTTACTGCCGCCAGTAAAAGATTTCCATTTTTAAATACTAATTTTATTAAAGTAGTACTAATTTCATACCTTACTAACTTACTAACTGACATGACTATATTTCCAGTATATAAACACTTATTACTAACTGACACGACTATATTTCTAGTATATAAACAATTTTACATGTGAAGTAGGGGAGGCGCGCAGATACTAATAGCATAACTACAACAGGGAGTAAATAATATTATTTCGGTGCATTATAATCCAAGGTGATAACATTTAACTCTTTCAATCTTGGTTAAAGGTAAAAGTACAGGATTAAATGACTATATATTTAAGACAGGTTAATTCAAGACAACAAAAAATAATATATTTTAATTACCTGCTGTCATAAATAACAGTGAATTGCAGGATAAAGGCTTTTCTCAATATAGGAAAACTTGCACTCTATATTTTGGTACGAGAAATATAATATTATACTTAAAGACAATTGAATCTTTTCTGTCGATTGAAATTTTTGCATAAATATACAAGCATCTCTAAGGCTTTAACTGTCGTCAGAAGACAAGGGTTCGGCGTAAAAAATTTGCACCAAAATATGTGCCGTTTCCCAACAAAATCTACCGAATATATTTTGGTGCGAATGAGGTGGCTTCTTCGGGATGTATGTAAATATATGCTATTATTATTACTTAAGAAAATTGGCCAATTTATGATAATTCCTAAACTTCCATAAATTAAGTAATTTTATGACTTTTTTAAGTTCATAAAAATGTCAAAAGTAGATTTATGTAATAAATGCTATTATATGCATGTCAAGTTTCGGAAACAGGCCAATGTAACATACACAGATAAAGTTGAAAATTGAAACGGGGCCAACTCGATCGCGACCTTATGCTGCCTCCTGACCTACACGAATGGGGTCGGAACAAAGATCGTACTATCAGCTTCGACAGCAATAAAACGTACAAGAAAACAAAAATGAAAAATGTGCCAAAATTATTTTATTTTATATAAAAAATAAAATTGAATCTTTATATAATTCTCTTCTATTCATTCTTAAACAATTCATTCCATTCTGACGAAACTTCGGTGAGTTGTTCTGCGTACTCCTACGAAGGTTCATGGTTCAAACAATATTTTTCTTGATATACAGATTATAAAACCAAACACTTTTTGTTAACGTACCATTGCAACGCATGCCGGATTGCGTAAACAAGAATTGCTTCACAAAATTGGTCTTTTTTAACCATTATGTAACATCACTAAACTACAACTTTTTTGGATTAACGGAAAATTTAATTATATAATTAAAAAATTACAATTCAAATAAAGCTTGAAATAATATTAGAAGTGCCGAATGATATTTTAAAAATAAAAGTTTTTTAATTTTTTGGAAAGTCATCCAAGAGGATTCTAAGTATCAACAAGCAACTATGTAACGTATTTTGAAAGTCCATATATCTCGTTAGGCATGAGCCCTCGTGATTTCAGAGGCATTGGATATTAATTCACCAGGATTGTTCAAACGGATTGCTGGAACATCCAAACTTTACTTTTTTACAAGCCTGATTGGTTAAGTAGTGGTCGTTACATTTCCACATCGGCATAAATTTGTGAACAGGTATATATAAGTACATATATTTCGAGTCATTTGTTGTCCTGCCAATCCGTCTTGGACAAGCGTGGGGAGCCAATGACCATTTCTTCAAAAATGGAGAGATGCCGTGCTCAAAAGTAATATTATGTATTTGTATGGGATGTAAAAAACATTTTAAAATTTCCGGACGGTAAATTTGAAAACAAATTCATTCGTATATGAACATAAAAGTGAAAATTGCCGCACCGTCCCTGTAATCTAATGCGTAACGAGGCACAGAGGATTCGTTTTCCTCGCCGCAGGTGTAAAATTACAGTAACGGTATATTTGCTTCATGAACAAAACAGAGTTCCCGCTTTAACTGATGAAAAAATATAGCTGTGTCCTCCTTCGCAATCCTTTCGATTTATTTTTTGTTTATATTTAAGCGTTATTTTAAAATCTATATATCGTTATATATATCATTGGCCTAATTATCAGAATTCGTAACTCCATAAAAAATATACTTTTTCACACTTCAAATATTGATGCCATCTATTAGATAATCTTAAAGCGTATCTGATGGAATACTCCTTATTTAAAAAAATACCTCCATTTATACCTAAGTTTAAGTAGTTTGTTTTACTATTTCAACTCGATTCCGATTAAGGCGACGATATTTTACCATAGATGATATCTTTATAAAAACTCCATTTACACTCGTAGCTTCATACTAGGATTCTCTGCGTCGTGGACCCAAAAATTAACATAAAAAAGACAAAAACAAACACCCAGATCAGACCAGAATAAATATTTGTGTATGTCTTATAAATATTTATCCTGATGTGTAATGTATCAGCCCGTGTTCTCGTGGCGTTTTCGCGGCGTGACATTTCACAACTGGGCCGTTTGGATCGTCACTTCTTTCACACTCGAAATGAGTCAATTGCCACTCATTCTCAAATAACCGAGTATCCCGGGTAAGTAATGTAACTGTTACGAATGTAAATACAACTACTGAACTTTGCTACCAGTCTCCTTTACAACTCTCGAGCCTTTCTGGGTGGCTGCTCTCGGACTACTTATATGGCTTAACACATGTTGATATATGACTGTTCCTTCTCGATCTCGGTTTCTATAAACTTCGGTGTTTCAAGTTCGTTGATTTTCAAAATTATATGATATCATTTAGACATGTAAGTGTGCAAAATTATTTAGATACAATTAAAATTCCATCTAATTAAACACTATATGGTATAAGTCTTACGTTCCACATTTTGTCAATTCTTTCCCTGTGTCCTCGTTGTAAAAATATCTTCACTATCGTCATCAACAGTCTTCGACAGCCCACTGCTGGATACAGGCTTCGAACAAGACGCACCACCTAACATCATGTAAAATTCAGTTTCTCCCAGCCGCTCTGCTCAGGTTGTCAGTCTATTTGGCTGGGGAGGGGGGGGGGGGCATTCCAACTACTCCTACACTCTTTTACTCATCTCTTAGCACTGGTTTACTCCGGGGGTTGTCCTTTCTCCGAAAATGGACCAATTCAGTTTGCTTTGGCTTAATACAGTACTTTTTTATTGCATGGCAGGCAAACGATAAACTGATGGTAACTGACTATCGCCGCCCACAGAGATCCACAACGTCGGAGGAGTCAAAAAGGCATTGCCGTCTATTTACTGACACATATGCACATCTCTTGAATACCTCAATATCGTACTTCTAGAACACAGAACACCGTAGATTGCATCGTTCTACAGTTGCAACATTCGTGGCAGAAAATATTTTCGTAAATGTTAATATATTTTTTTTTTTACTTAATTTATGGTTCATAATTTTGGTCATAGTGGCTTTCACATAAAAGGTAGATATATGCTGTCGCGGACTTTTATTTAGAACTATTCAAGACAAACAATTTTACGGTACGTCATATTTAGGTTAACTCCAATGGTTTAGGCAGCATACGCCAAGATAGCTCTCAGAGGCCAGATTTTTTTCAGATTTAATTGACATGTATCTTTATATTACGACCAAAATTACATAAAATCATTACAAATTGTAGCCTATATGTTATTCCGATGTATAACCTATATTACTGCAAAGTTTTATCCTAATCCGTCCAGTAGTTTTTTCGTGAAAGAGTAACAAACATACACCCATACTCACAAACTTTCGCATTTGTAATAAATATTAGTAGGATGTATTCTAGTCCGTAAAATATTAAAAATTCTATGAAATATTCGAACAACTTTAAGGTACCAGAAGTGCGTCTATTTTCTACATACTATATACTTGATGAATAACTTAGTGTGCGTCCTTTATAGTCTATTACGGCGCAGGATGACGGGATTTAGATGGGATAAGTTACCTTATAGCACCTGCTCTTCATACTCTGACGTTTTCTTGTGACTGCATAAATTAGTGGGCTTATAATAAATATATTTTGCGTAAATGAAGAAAGGAATTGTTTCCAATATTTAAAGTATGAAAAGTGATAGAACAATCAATATAAGAAATTCAAAAAAGAGATATCAGAACAGTTAATTCTGAGATTTTTTAAAGATTTTTTATAGAATCCATAATATATATGTATGTAATACGTCCAAGTTGGACTTCTTATTACTGGGGGAATGAAATAGTGAGATACTTTGATTTATAATAAATACCTGTAGATCAAACATACACCGAGGCGAAAATTAAACCCATGCACATAAATTCTGAAAGCGATGCTTTCGTCACTGAGTCATTTATTTGTTCCATCAATAAAACGGCTCTAATATTAGACAAAAATTGAAGTCTAATTTATTAATTATTTATTTAAAAACTATACAAAGATCTACAACTTATCTAAGGAAAATATTTTCAGTTAATACGATAGCTGCTACTTTAGTTACCAATGACTAATACAGAACTTTCCGTTCAGGCTGCGTTCGTCATCGGTGATTGATAACATAAAATGCGGCATGTAGAAATTGTACACGGTTTTCATAAATTTGAAATAACTTTATGATTTAATATAATAATTATTTATATCCTAATAATAATATATCCAGTATATTTACTCACCTACGCCTAGGTCAGGGAATATCTTTGACTAGCCGTTTGCCCGATATTTATGGTATTGGTACACGGGAACACGACTCCGGCCTCCCGAGCTACTACCGTATTACTCCTCGTCTTCCGTTGCGGTAGTATCATATCTCTATCATACTGTCTAAATCTATCTTGTCTTTCCTCTCCACCAATCCACGGTCTGCCGTGTCAAAGAATGCGTGGCTAGGGGCGAGCTTAGTCGCAAGCGTGCCGACTGTTCTGGGATCGGGCTCCCCCAGTTATTAAAGTGCCTTACCTCAGCGTGCGGGGCTCTGCTCCATTCTCTCTTGCGGCTCGTGAGATTCACTATGACGAATCTTAATATACCTAATTCGTTAAAAAATGACGGCGGCGTGGTTAGCCACCCGTCACGTCCCACGAGGGCGAGAAGCGACGAACGGAGAGCCGTTTCGCTACGATGAATGTGAGAGGAAGGATATATAAGGATGAGTCTGAAGAAAGCAATGAAGGTGTGCCGAGATCATAGTGGATGGAGATTTGTGGTCTCTGTCTAACCCTACAGGGAGACAGGCGTTACTATATGTATGTACTCACCTACCACAGTAAGTTTGAATTTTACAAGCGGCACACGAGGCGTGAATGGGATTTCCTAGTAAATACATGTGGCACCTAACGTGTAAAAGCGTCTTTCTACCCAACTGTAACAATGAAGTACTTCAATTCAGTGGTGGTGAATCAGATACCGCAAGCGTTACTATTTCTCACGATGTCTAATGAATGAATTATTATGCGTCTTTTCGGCGTCCATTACGAAAGCTTAGAGGGATTAAGATAGGGTGAGTGAGGCGCTATTTGTGTTTCTCCTACCTAACGTCTCCCAAGTGGTTGAACAAACACTCAGTCCGTGTTTGTGTAATGCATTTTCCAGATTTATTTTCCACTGTAACATAGTTACACTGAAATTTTAAAATGCACTAGTCCCAATTATATTTTGTAATGTATTAATTTAATGCGTTTTTGTTAAAGAATATTTTTATATTCGATAGCGCGATATTTTTTGATATAACTATTTTTTTCAAGAAAAATGTTATTCATTAATAGGTTTTTTAATAATATAGGTGAGTCAATAAATTTCTAAAAGCTTTGAAGTTGATATAAATTGATTGATAGTTGATGGGATTCACTATGACGAATTATAATAAACCTAATTTGTTAAAAATGATGGTGACGTGGTTTGCCACCCGTCATGTCCTGATTACCACGAGGGCGAGAAGCGACTATCGGAGAGCCGTTTCGCTACGATGAATGTGAGAGGAAGGATGGATGAGTGTGAAGGAAGCAATGAAGGTGTGCCGGGATCGTGGCGGATGGAGATTTGTGGTCTCTGCTTACCCCTACGGGAAACAGGCGTGACAATATGTATTATATGTAAGTTTGAAGTTGATATTATATATAATAATGCTAATTATTTATCCGTATGTTACTCAATATTAAAAGTCAAATACATACGAGATAAGTGCAAGGAGATTAAATTAATTCGCTTTCCATCAAATACATGAACATTCAATATATTTCATTATTTTTGTTTCAATGGTGTATCAATATATATATAAATTTCCATAATTATGTAAGTAACAGCAATTTCTAGAAACCGAATGCGCGAAGCTGATGATCGGGCGAGGTGGTATGTCTTGGGGGAGGCCAATGTCAAGTAGTGACCGTATAGTGCTAGATAATAGTGAAGACTTTCGAAATGGAACTCTATAAAAGACAGAAACGGAACAATTGTACTTAAAAGCGTATTGACAGATGCGTGAAATATCAATATTTTGGATATGTAGCATCATGCCTAACTCCCAAAAATAATCGCGCAAATATTATTACATATTCATTTATAAGCAATTTATTTCCAAAGGAAATCAATCTGACGTATATTTTTTAAATATTGAGCAAATTTTAGGTTAAGGAAAAATCATTTTCTACGAACAAATAAATTTAAGTTTAATTCAAAGTTTATCTACCTATTAAATAAGTTATTGTTAATGTTACAAAACGAATTTACTTTAGTATTTAATAAGGTTTTTAATTCGTTGAAGTCGTTTTACTTAATACATAATCTTAAAATGATTTATACTTCAATTCGATCGAAATGTTAATGGATCGGTGTAATTTTTCAGTCCAAGGGGGAATTCGTCTTTAATGGAGTGTAAACAACGAATATCTATTACTTTACGCCAACGAGGAAGTAACGAGTCTCGGTGACACCCTCGTCATTTCATTAAAGTGTCAGGTCGGCGGTTTCTGCATGCGGGCGTGTAAATTAATTTAGAGGATTTTGTTTGCAGGAAAATAAATAAAAGTACGATTGAGCTATACGAGACTATTATACGGTCTATTGTATCAGTTTTATGTTTATTTATCATTTTTTATGGAAGAGGTAAGCTTACAATCAAGCGATTAACTGATATTTGATAAGCAATCACAGTTTTTTTTTCACAGTTCATATATGTTCCACTGCGGGATTAGGCCATCCCCATTTCTCGAATAACGGATTAGCCCACCATGTTTGTTCAAAACGGATTGGTAGGGTATCCAGACTCAAAATAAACATTTGTAAGCTTTACATATATTTATCCTGATGTGGGAATTTGATTTGGGCAGCCATTGGTCGTCTTTATTTAGAATTTTTATGTATAAATCAGTTTTCTGTATTTATAACAGTTAAATTATATAAAACATTAATTAGAAATTATGCTTTTAGTATGTATATTATAGCTACAATTACAAAAAGTACAACCTTTCCAATAGTCGTCCAAGCCGAGGTTTCAATAGTGATCGCTAACAGCTCCACCTCTGCTGTCGTGATGCAGCTTCCATCGTATTAGTAGGGTTTGAAGACTGCCGAGAAGCCTGCTTCGCCGAATCATCATGCTCGCAAGGCTGACTAAGTTGTTCAAGGTCAACAATGCCATACAAAAAACGTACAAAGAATAAATTCTTTTTTGTTTACATTGTACATAATATCCTAAACAACTTGTGTTGAAATTTTTATTTTAAATATTTATACGCTATCGTAAAAATGATTTCCAAACAATATTATTTTTTATTTTTGTAACTTAAAGCTTTTAAAATAACACCTTACTAAATCGTGTTTGAAATTCCGAGTCCTAGTCATCTTTATCATAATGAAATCGAAAAAAATTGACAAGCCCCTGAACAGCATCAGCTGTCAATTTGTTTTTTTAAAACCGTTTTTTAATGTTCAACAAACTGTAACTTTTGCGTTTTATGCTTTATCAGCAGTAGATGAGAAATTTTTATATACTTTATACAAATTAATTTCATATACATTCGTGTTTATTAATATTCTTTAAATAAAATACGTAAAGTAAAACTTTAATAAACGAGAGAAATGTGCGTTGGACTATAGTTGAATCAATTTAAAGAAAACAATTTCTATTCTTCGGTCCGGGACGCCTTGAAATTATTTGGAACGTAGAACGAAGTGAAACAGAACATATGTATGTAGTGATTGATTTACATTTGTGGGGGATCGTCAAAGTCAGTACAGCCCGCAAACCCAGTATAACCTTTTGCGTATTGAAAAGCGAATCTTATCCGCATACGGGATAAAAAATTGGGTCAATCAAATTTCAATGTCGTGGAAGTCCAAAGAAGAAAAGCTTAATGATGTATCGAATATGTCAAGTTTAATATTAATTGCTGAAAAAAATAATATTAATTAATTGGTGAAATGTGTAATAACGGTATTATTTATTAGAGAGAATTAAAGATAAAAACTGTATCAAAGTATATAGAATCAACCATTTACTAGAAATATGTTTATATTACGCGTATAACTATGTATATCAATCATCTGACATTTTTTAACGTTACTGTGCCTAAGTCTTTTTGAAGGCATACCAACTACATTAAAATTCAAGTCACGTTTGTACTCTGGCAGGATTTTTATGACTCGACTATGTAAGCGTATTTCATTGTGGAACTATTTGTTGAGGTCGGTTTAAAGGCAGACCATTGCTTCGGTATCCGTTTTCACAATTTTTTTCAGTGCAATTTTAAAAATAAAATGTACTTCAGAACCTTTGAATATTGTGAGTTTATATTACGTTATGTATATATCTATGTAAATAACAATTTTAGGTGATACAAATAAGGATAAAATATAATTAATATATGTAAATTCTATTATATTAAAAAGGTGTGTTAATTAGAAATATAACTGAAAAAGCCACGCTACGATACAATTGGGGAAGTATTACAAATAATACACCCTCACAAAATATCGACGTCTAAGCAACGTCATTACCTTAACGTGTTTCGTACAGTAGGTGAAAGGATCCGGAGACCCAACTACCTGCTTTTGAAATCAAATAAAAATTCCTTTATCCCTCTCTTCCCCTTTCATTACTTCCCTGCTGCCCTCATATTACTCACAGGTAAGGTAGGCCAATGTTATAGATATTTATTGGTGACGGTATTTACTTACCATCTAGTAATCTTTTGTTATCCTCTTCAGAAACATTGAGAAACTGTACTTTTTTATAAGTTATTGGGAAATTTCAAAATGAAAACAGATTATTTTCTTATTTTGTATCATCATCATCATCATCAACAACAGCCTGCAGCAGTCCACTGCTGGAGATAGGCCTCACTCAAGGCGCGCCACCTAGTTCGATCTTCGGCTACACGCATCCAGTTTCTGCCAGCTGCCCTGCGCAGATCGTCACACCATCTAGCCGGGGGGCTAGATTATTATTATTTTGTATACTAACTTATATATCCAGAACTCATTCTGGATATATGTTTATGAAGCCTAAAGTATGTTATAATTTTTATCTATGTTTCATAATAAAATGGAAAATAGGAAAATTTATTGTGCCGTTATCTCCCAATAATCACAAACCAATTGAGATTTGATTTATGTTATATGGTGTATATAAATTTTTAAATTTCTCAACCAAACTTGCGAAAAGTTTGGTTGAGAAATTTAAAAATTTTACCGATCAAAGTGACATCAAAACTCCGTGCGTGGAATCGGAGCTTGAGTTATTCATGTTATACACAACGAAGTCTTATTAAAATGTAGTTGTAATCACAAGCTAATTTTTCTTAGTTTTATGTTAGATCGACGATGTGAATAAATATAATAATTTCTAGATGAAATCTTAAATGCACCAGTTGTAAATACGGATTTATGTTATTTATATTACAAATTAATGCTTTTATCGGTATATGGGGTTTAATATTTATTTAAAAGGATTGGTTTTACTATGGCTTAAGACTATTCGATTATAATATATAAGATTCAAGTTATTGTTATTTACCTGACTTAAAATTTGTTAAGGAAACTGTCATAAATCTGAAGTAGAGATCACGTTTTAGTAAATGTACTATGGGGCGCTTCCTGGTCTGATGCAGCGATGATCTGTCTAGGACGGTGTGCTAAAACTTTTTTTTATAGGTAGCGAGGCAAACGAGACAGCGTTTCACCCGCTGAAAAGTAATTATTGCCGCCCATAGACATCTGCAACACCAGACGTATCACAGATGCGTTGCCGGCCTTTAAGGTTGAATCTAGAGATTGGGTTAGTGGACTTCCTTAGGGGGTTTAATTACAGAACATAGACCCCTATGTTCTGTAATAACATTTTGTATAAATAACAGTTTTATGAAGAGCCAGTTTTTAGAATACAAGACAGTTTATCGTAACAAAATATGCATAAATGGTTTTTAACTTTTACATCGCATTATAAATGGAGTCAGGCGTTACTTTGCGGAAATCCATCACTATGTGGATAGTCAAAAGTTTTACTTAACTAAGACCCCCGACAAGTAAAACCATAACAGAAAATTAATAATGTGTAGAGTTGATGGCCGATTTTCGGTAAGTTTTTGGTTTAAGTTCCAAATAAATCCACTTCATCCAGCACAAAAAAAACACATTATTAATTTTCTGTTATTATTTTGCTTGTCGCGGATCTTAGCTGAGTAAAACTTTTGACTATCCACATTTTACACCTCAGTAAAAACTAAGTTTAATTATTTTTCTCTGAAGTGCCTGCGTATTTTAAAAGCAGAACAAATAAATTATTTCATTTATCAAAATACACACACAATACGTGGCTGACCTAGTTAGGATCAATCCCGAAGTCTTTTATCATTGCAAGCACGTATCGGATAGAGCGTGTATGTACCTAGCCTTATATCTCATTTAAGTGGGTTTCATAATGTAGCCCCGTTTTATTGTGTAACCCTTCCATGTTTGCAGGTCTTGTACCGAATCACTGGTAGTGTTTTATTGATTCGACTATTATATCGGATTGTATTAAGATATAAAACTCACGTATATATTAATCGTATATAGTTGATAAAATAATACGAATAAAATGTAATATTGTATAATTGATATCAACATGACACTCCACGTGCTTTGCTATAAAAAAAGTAAAAAGCTTCAATAATTTGGCCATTTTATAAGCAACACCAAGTATAAATTCTAAGTTATGGCGGAGAGGAAGAACATTAGTTTCATAGCTGTAGAAACTTATGCCAGTGATATAATAAGAGTTCTCGGTAGCTATTCAGAATTTTAGACTCTAAAGTGATAGTAGCTTTATGATTGCCAACCTTCGGTACGAGATGACCCTAGAGAGAAGTGTTAGAAATTGATACAGAAATATAATATTGATGTATAAACGTCAATGTCAATGTATGTGTCTAGTTATATACGTCAGCTGTCAATGTCAACGTATGGTTCTAGTTATAAACGTCAGTTAAATGTTTTAAATCCGTGGTCTTTTTATAGTTCTCCACGTACACATAAATATTAGTGTATTTTTGACGCTGTAGGCGTTAATAACAGTAATGAATAGGTGAAGAATTTTATTGACATCTTTGTTTTCGATAGGAGTAGACTAGTAATTGTCCTTATTGTACACTTCTTTGTAAAAAACAATATTAATTTTATTTTTTATTTTTGTGCAACTGAGTAAAGTTAGTTTTGACTATGCATTTTAATTGCTTAATTTGTTTTTTTTTGAATAATTTGCTTCCGGTTATCTTTAGCAAAAGGACATATAGAGGTAGTAATTTATATTTTGCCACTAACATTAACTTAAAGAAAAACTCAATGATTGTTATCATCTAAAATTTCAATAAGCAGAAGTACTGTTCATTCATTAACACGAAGAACTGCTTTATTTAGTCGAAATGGATCGGACATAATGAGCGTCCATCAATTTTAAATAGATCATTTAGACAGCGGCTTCTGCGGGAGCGTTTATTACTTGTCGGTAATTACAGAATGACGTGATGGATGCCGCTCTTGTTATCGAATGAAATATCATTAGCGTAGTGTAACTGATACAGTAGTGAAGGGTTATTCAGTTTAAGATATGCATATATATATATATATATATATATATATATATATATATATATATATATATATATATATATATATATAAAATATATAAATAAAACCAGTTAACATATCACGTTACATCTTGATAAAATGGTGGCCATTTTACCAAAACCTATACACGCATTTCTTTCATATCACTTCATTTGATTATACAATGTAGTTCGATTAAAATGTATAAACACTTTAATTGAACTATATTGTATAATCCACTACCACAATTAAACAATATAACTAATAATAATATAAGATTAGGTAAAAGAAATAAAAACACAACGTCACTGATGTAAGTTGACGAGACTATTAATAGGTCTATGCTATGTGAAAGCTAAGCTTTCAAACAAGATATATTTGAATGTCACGTGACATGTGTAAGTATAATATGTACATATATGTTGCAAACGAGGCCATAGTACGATGGTGTGACTGTTAATTTCTTTTTTTCTTTTTCTTATTACTTGTAATGTGGCGTTACTAAATAGTAAAATGCAGTCGTTAAATGCGTTCACGTGGCTTGTGCAGTAGAACAAATTGATAAACTAAGGATAGGGAGTGCATATTTTAAACATGCTCACCGTAAGCGGTGTGTCAGATATGATTCGACATTGAAATCTCTAAAATACAAGCCTAAAATTTTCTCTAAGGCCTCTACCGCTTTTGCAAAGATTGCTTTTCTTGTCCCATAAAAAAATATTCAATGCACACAATTCTTGGTAAAGCCATTTTCGAATACATACAACGATGACTGTTTTGAAATATCAATTATCTAACCATTCCTTCATTACAGTATATTGAGTGATACTTGCGGTTTTGTATAATTATTGCTGTAAACCATATTCTGGAAAAAATTAGAAATTGTTTTAAATAGTAATATAATATTCTCTTTTATAATTGTTACTTATTATAATGTTTAATTTACATTTAAATAAATATTTTAAAATAAAACAATTTGATTATAATATAAATTGAGAAGGTGGAGTTTTATGAATAACTGATGAAGCTCAACAAATATTTAAACGGTCAGACTTTAACACGTAGGTAAACTAATAGCATAGGCTGTATAAATATAATCGCCGACAAGTAATTTTCCTTTCGCGTGTACTCACAACTTACCTAATTTGTTAGAATGGAATATTTCAATTTCGCCAATGATACCGCATATTTGGATACGTAATAAGCACGATGTAGAATAGTGTACATATATTTTATGTTTCAGTAGAGTAAAAGTGTGATAAACGTTTTTATGCCTTAACATTCATATTTTTAATTGTTTTTATATATTTTAATATAATTGTTTTTAGTATAAAGACGAAACTCTGAATCAATATAGAGCATTCCAATTTTACAACTCTCGTTAAAAACTTATTAATAATCACTAATAAAACATACGGGGACATAATGAGCATAATTTTTGGGCAGCATATTCCGAAAATAAGGCTAATAATAAAACAATTCTAGCAATATTATGAAAATGAATATTTGTTAATCACTATAACTCGTATAGCGCTGTGTAGAAAAAGTGGTTTAATCTAATGTAATGATAACAGACAACATAAACGTAACACGTAACTATGCCATTAATGTTGCTATAAAATATATTAAGTATGTTATTTTAAAAGCTACAAAATTATCGTCTTTAAATGGTAGTACTCCTAGCGGGACGCTGAGTTTAACACCTACCTTTAGTAGAAGAAGTATGAATGATACTTTTATAAACTTATAAAAAATGCATATTACATTATATAAAATGTAAAACCAAAATAATATTCAATAAAATATTATTGTTTCTAAAAGAAAGGTAGACTAAAGAGCAACGATAAATTTCCAGCTGATAATTCTTAAAACTTCTACAGTCATCTTGTATTGTCAACAAATTACCCCGATTCGGAACCTAAGCCGCAACTAAGTTAAGCGACAGCTAATTAATCTGTTCTTACTGAGTGGCCGTCTATTCGGCCACAATAATAAGATTAACGAAAAAGTCACTACATCGTTCTAACATAACAAAGCTGTCTTCCATTAGCTGTGAGATGAGATGAAGACGATTTTCATGATTGTTCGTTTAACTTAGTAATAGGCAATTAGAAAAGTAAATTAAGTAAATACTTAATCATTATCACACGATAGTTTTAGAGATACGGGCACCATGATTTATGTATATATCGGTTTTCACTAACGACTGTTGGTTTGCATCACAAATCTATCTTTAATTTCCCTTCTCATAACATGTTTTTTCATTTCCTTCTTAGTTTACGGTGTAAGATTGTTGAACTCGCTCCTAGTTTACATGATTCTGAATCTGTAACCACTTTAAAAAAGAAGTCAGAAACAGTATCTTTCACGGTTATCTTAAGCGCAGGCTACTCTAGGAGCAAAACGAAACGAAAGTAAGTTTATTTAGTTTTACTTATTTTGCCCAACTTTGTGAACGTACGCAACTAAACAAAGTAAGTCCACATTGGAAATCAAGGTCAAACAACGACATTGGATAGTTACTAATACGTGGGGGACGGGCGCGAAGGTTTCTCCTACCGTGCTCCCTTTCATATGCTGTATTTCTCAAATACAGTCCTTGGGTGGCGATGGTTGTTTATCATCCGATAATTTAATCGTTTGCCTTCTTCGTTTATATAAAAAAAGTAAATTAAATTCGCTATACCTCGTGAATGAAGAGGATAGTTGTGCTGAACTGACTGCCAACCTTCGCTGGTCGGAGAGACTCTTAGAAGAAGAAGAACAATTTCGTAGTGGTTTTTGACATTTCCTTTTTATGTTTAAGTTGTAAAGTACACAATATTTTTTGTGGGATAGGAGCAGGTGTGTCACGTAATGGAACAATCTACGCGGCCCATAGAGATTCGCAGAGCCATAGACATTGCAGAAGCATTGTCGGTCTTGTGGCTTATGTGGGCTTGTTCTTAAAGGTTCCAATGCGTACACCACTGGAAGTAGCTTACTGAAAAAGACACCTTACTAGATCGCCATTAATTCAGATAGTTTAAACTTTTATAATAATAATATAAAAGTGTATTCCATTTTTAGTGTATAGTACATTGAATAGTAGTAATAACGGGTAACTGCGGGCGTTTCACTCGTTATTGTCATGAATTGTCTCCGATGTTGTTAGTGGATAGTAAATATATTTTTTTAAAGTTTTTGAGCAAATATCTTTATTTTACATTTAATATTAAAAATGTTTATAACTTCTTCACTCACTCACCTTCTTCTCGCTTTCCTTCTTTATTTTATCAATTTATTAAACTACACAAGCAGCGTGCAACACTTTGCGAGTGCGGTTTGCTAATTGCCGACGCCACAGTAATAAGAATGTGAAATGAAAAGCCACACCGTTGTACTAGAGGCTCGTTTGCAACATTTACATTACACCTGACACGCGAACGTGTCTCGTTTGAAAGCTTTGCTTCCACCTGATGTGATGTATCACCGCATAAACAGGTCCTTTAATGCAAGGACAATGTACATACGTATTTCTGTATGTAAAGTAAATAAAAAAAAATAAAAAAGGGTAACTTTTTTCTCACAGCCTCTATATGTCTCACTACTGGGCATGGGTTAATGTCCATCCCTCCATGAATAAGGAGGCCTTATTCATGGAGGGATGGACATTAATTTGTCACGATTGCCCAAAATGGATTGGCGGGAAACCCAGCCCCAAAATAAATATTTATATATCCCGATGCAATAGATCCCGTGACCATTGAATTCCAAAACGGTAGTTTAACCATTGAGCCAATCAGGTTATGATAATTTTTTTTTGTTGTTTAAATTTTTAAGTTAGAAAACTAAACTGTCGAAGAACCAACAACTATTGGAATAGATGAGTGTTGGAGTGGAACGACTTGGTAAACGTTGTATAGGACGCTCTTCGATTAGAGGGAGCGACAATATCAGAGGTCGGCAAGTAGTTTTAAGTGGGGTCCGGATACTGTTGTCCGGAAAAATTTTATCGAGTTTCAGAAAAAAAAACTTATAATGATTATGTGCTATTTTTTTTATGGAGTAATTATATAAAACAATATGTAAAATTAATGCAAGTAAATAACTCAGACGGTTTTGAGTCAGTTTCGTCTAGTTTGGTTCACGAGGGAAACAGCAAATGCGAAGTGAGTCTTCAAGGCATCTGTAAACTCGAATCTTGTTTTTCATTAAAATCCTTTTTGAGAAAGATGATAACATTAGATATTATTTAAATTATACATAAAATTTTATTTGAATTATACAGGTATATTTTACAACATGCTGTGGTCCGAGGTTCGACCTTCCGCGGTCCGTCGGTTGCCGACCGCTGGACAATATACACAGGACTGCTAATAGAAATGGATGCGTGTACATGAAGATCGGACTAAGTGGCACGCTAATAGTCAGTAGTAGACTGTGGTAGGCTGATGATGATAGTATTATTGTTATTGTTTCAAGTATGAATATAGTTTATAATAAATAATTAAAACATGAATGTTATTCAAACGAAAAGGCAATTGATTGTTCTCAGAATATATTTTACACTAATTAACTTTTGACAGGCACTTGTGAATTTGCTACAGATGCAGTATCCGATCTCTTCTTGTCTATATGTCAAGCGACTACGGGCTTTGATCTAAGCACGTCTGGATTAGCGCTATCAGATTCTTTATAATTTAGCATAATTAATTATTTAGCATAAAACACTTTACTAAACAATATAAGATTATGTATTTTGTCTCATTTTGAACTTATTTTTTTAGTATTTATATAAAGCTTTTTTAAAGTAATCTACCAAGATTATCTGGATTTAAAGTCAAACTTTATCTCAATTTAAGGAAATATCACGTAAAAAATGATGCAGCATTATACATAAATATATATAAAGGCTTTATTTTATTTTATTTTGAACTCAGAATTTCTCAACATGCAATCTTCATAGCTTGTTTTATTTTCACTAAAGTTTAATTTGCTTCGCGTAGTAAATTAATCAGTCAAGTGCACTTGTACTGGCCTTTCATTTATTACATTTCTATTTAATTTATTTTTCTCTCTTTTAGTTTGATTATTTTTTTATGACACTATATTACTTCAGTTACGATCACGGAAACAGAATCAAAAACGAAATGTTCGAATTAAGTTGAATTATAATAAAATATTCCATAGGTAATCCATAAAATAGTTTTATTTCAATTTCGATTCTCCAATTCCAGTACTTTTAATTTTCGCTTAGCACTCATTCAGGAAAAGAAACCTTTGTCAACAATAAAAGAAATAAGCCCAATGGCCAAATACGATTTAGAATCGTGTTGATTTTCATTTAGACTTAGATTCAGCTAGACGCACGCAGCTTATGCCAGCTGCCCTGTGTCTCTATTTGTCCAAGGGACGACCCACATATAAAATAATTTTTTTCTCTGTATCTCTAATGACGTGCATATTATTGCAATTTTTAAGTTACTTAACGTTGTAAGAGGTATCTTAACTGCGAAGTGATGCAACAGGAGTCTGGATTAATACTCCTTTTCTGTACCAAAGCGGACCTATGCGGAGTAACAAAGCGTGTACCGCGAATTTGTTCTTGAAGTATATATTCTGTAGTAGGTAGCTACAACGTTAATTAAACGTAATTTACACTAGTTGTAGGTCTCAATAATTTTAATTATTTATCAGTATATAGGTTTCGGCATCGGACCGATTGGTTCAGTGGCGCGGCCCCCCGCCGGCGGAGTCAATAAGCGTAATAATAATAAATAATACATAATTTTCTCTTAATAACAATATTATTAATATAAAAAAATCTATAAAAATAATATTATCATTAGGGTTATTAATCTTTCGTGGCGGGATAAACCAAGCACACGAAGGATTATGCATCCAAGGAAAGGAACCTTCTCTCGATCCTAGCCGTGCACAATATGGCTGCTTTTTGAATTTTGAATTTAACCCACTTACCTAAACCTAACTTGGACAGATGGGCGTCCAAATTTTTACCTATAAGTCCATTCACAGAGACCACTATGGGTACAATGACAGTTGAATCAACGTGCCACATGGCGGAAATCTCATGCGCGAGGTCTATGTATTTTATTTGTTTATCTTTTTCCGCTTTATTGAGATTCTCGTCATGCGGAACACTAATATCAACTATCATTGCCTCGCGTGTAGTTCGATCCACTATCACAATATCAGGCTTATTGGCAACAATGTCCAGATCCGTGATAATGGATCGATCCTAGTATAATGTTGCACGACTGTTTTCGAGAACTGACTTTGGATCGTATTTATAATAAGGCACCTCCTGCTCGCATAGGTCGTATTTAATGGCAAGCTGCTGATGCACAATTCTGGCTACTTGATTATGTCTGTGCAAATACTCCCCGTTTGATAGCTGGGAACAACCGGAAATAACATGCCTCAGTGACTCTCCCGGGTGGTGCACGCTCGGCATATATCAGCCGTGCCGTCTCTCAATAAATAATACTAATATTATATAATAAATAATACTAATATTATTAGGTATTAATTATAATACTAATATTATTAGGTATTAATTATAATACTAATATTATTAATAATAATACTAATATTATTAATAATAATACTAATATTTCCGCCATGTGGCACGTTGATTCAACTGTCATTGTACCCATAGTGGTCTCTGTGAATGGACTTATTGGTAAACATTTGGACGCCCACCTGTCCAAGTTAGGTTTAGGTAAGTGGGTTAAATTCAAAATTCAAAAATGCAGCCATATTGTGCACGGCTAGGATAGTGAGAAGGTTCCTTTCCTTGGATGCATAATCCTTCGTGTGCTTGGTTTATCCCGCCAAGGATTAATAACCCTAATAATAATATTATTTTTATAGATTTTTTTATATTAATAATATTGTTATTAAGAGAAAAATATGTAAATAAAGGATAATAATACTAATATTATTATTATAATAATGGATACTTATCACTACACTACCGAGGAATAAATTCAAAAATATATGGCCTAAAAATATTTATTCCGAGTCTGGTAACCCAACCAATCCCCACTGGCGTGGCGGGTTAACGCCCATTCCTCCAGAAATGGAGAGGCCCGTGGTTAGCAGTGGGACATATATGGGTTGTGAAAGAAAAAAAACAAAAAAAATATCGGTACAACCGCTTGAACGTAAGATTAATGTAAATAAAGCGCCATAAAATTCAGGGCACGCTTGCAAGAACCGCATTATGACTGCAGGGTGTCCTCTCTGCCCCCGCGTTTTGTAGTGCAACAATTTGCGAGCTTTGAAAAGGCAGACCATTGTTCTTGCACCCCTGAGTGCGATGTTAAGCTCGTGTGAAACATCAAGTAACTGTTAACGAAGTTCTACTTACCACGCATTCTGTTTACATTGTATGTGAGGTATGATGTGAAATATTTAAAAGCAAATTAAATATGTTTACCTTTACGTACCTTAGTTTATTTTGTGTGTTTTAACTATTTTTCTCCTCTATATTTATAATAACTCCTTTTATAATAAGAAGATTTTCCTTATTTATTTTATTTAATGCTTTATTGTACACATAAAACACGACATACAAGAATTAAAAGGAAAGATGTACAAAGGCGAGCTTAACTCAAAATTGAGTTTTCTTCCAGCAAACCCAGAAGTGAAAGAGAGATAAGATAAGCTGTGAGGATAGAAATAAGTGTACAAAAACAAAATATAATATTCTTTTTGGCCAAGCGATTTGGGTTCAATTCCTATTTAAAATAAAAGTATACATCTATCCCAAATTTACCGATCTGATATTTTTCAAGTCAATAGTAATTGAAAAGAATTTTTGAGGTGTTTTCTTAAGATATATATATTTAAAATTATTATAAGAAAACATTAAAAAACTGTTTTGTAGCTTATAAACCAGCGGTCGGCAACCTTTGACAGCCAAAGGCCACAAGGTAGCAAAATGAAGACTGGGGGGGGGCACAATTGTTAAAGGCCGTGGGTTACCCACCACTGGCTTAAAAGATTCTTTTTCATTTTTATAGATATAGCCTACTTCCGAATGATAAAAAAAAAATTCTTTCAATCAATACAGCCGTGTCCACTTCTGGATATTGACATCCCCAAATTAGGAGGTTGCCGATGCAGGTGGATTATGGAGCGCATATTGGTTTTTATTACTCAGGTAGACATTGCTTCTTATTCATTTGGTATTTGCTTTCATAGTCGCGTTGTATGGTGCCCTCGGGGAAAAATGGAGGGGCCTTGTTCAATGTCAATAAACCTACAGCAGAAAATAATTTCCCATTGTTGAAATTGCAGTACGAGGTATAAATGTCTACTCTCAAAGAAATTATTAATAAATAAACGAAAGCCCCAATAGTGATTGAAGCTGTGTCAACTAATTATTTTTGTCTAAAAACTTTAACAAAGTAAATTTTATTTTACCTGAATGTAAATTGCTATATCTATCAAGGAGAATTGAAATAATAAGCGAATTTACTTTGTTTCCATATTTTTATTGAAGACATACAATATAATTAAGGGAAAGAATTCATAGAATATTTACAAGGTTATGTTACATTTGAGACACAAGAAAATTGTTTTAGAGACTAAAAATAATTATCCGAAGCTAAAAACAACACGAGTTATTTATATAGGACTTTTGACTATAAAGTGAATTCATACTTATATTTTTAATGAAATGTATGGATACTCATTACTTTTAATATTGTCAGAATAACTTTTAAATATTGAGAATTTTCCCATGTGTTTTACTGCAATACATGTATGTATGTATGTATAATTATAACATCTATGGCTCTAATAAAGTGATTTTTAGAGGACCCTGGCAAAGGTTGAACAAACTTCTTTTTGAGTGCGGTATATAATGTTAAAAAATATATTTTTTTTATTTTTCGGAGATGTGGGACGGAGTATTGTTAAATTTTTAACGTATTTTTTATAATTGTGTAATTTTTTTTAATTTTTATGACTATACTGTTATGTTTTTAATAAATGTAAAATCGAAATAAAATACTCATAAAATGCATTTTCAAAAAGTGTAAGTTTTCAAATAAGTACAGATTCTTTTACGTTTACATTTTATTATTTATTTTATTTAGTCAAAAGTCCTATCTTAAATATAATAATTTAGTAATATATATAGTCAAAAGTTGTTTTGGAAATATAATAATTTCTGTAAATACTATACAACTTTGACCAAGAATAAATAACTAGTTTTATAACGGACCCCATATAGAATCAATGTGATAAACACCTTAGTCCTCATGGGCATATACATGCATCATTTCATAAAACATCTAAATGAAACTTAATTTCAGTACATTAGAATGACATTTAGCATTACGGTACAAAATGTAGGTCAAATGTTTAATGTAGGTCTGTAAAAATAAAAAATGACCAAATAAGCTAATTAAATTAAAGCTAATTAAACATTCAAAGTCAAATCTACTTGATTCACATGTGAGGTTCTATAGGCGCGAGTGGGTCTTGGTTGGTCAAGTAATTTTAAAAAAGTTCTAAGGTCTCGTTAAACGCCATTCAACCATTTGAGCTTGAGCCTGCCTCGATTTCTGTGACCATCTGGTTTACCCTCCATTAAGCGTTTACTTACGTAAGCTTCTCTATTTTTATGACGTGTTCGACCCATTACAAACTTTGAATTTGTGCCTAAACCGCATGTCCTTTGGTAATTGTGTATATTATGTCAAACATTGTTAAATTTCATAACGGCATGAAGTTATTTACGGTTATTACACTTTTTTGAAACGGACAGATGGAGTTTAAATGAAATCCGACATCGCTAATGAATTAATGTTACTTGTTTAGACACATTAAAGTAGGTATTATTGATCAAAGGCAATAGAAATATACAAAAAGAATAAATTTTAATAAACAATTATATTTGTACGAAGAGTGAAAGAATGCTGAAAGAACGATATGTATAAACAATGTCATCTATAAAAATTATTGCCTACGTCTTATGAAAGTGCACAACATTTAACAGTGATTAAATTTATCTATTAACTAGTGAATTTAAGTCTAAACAATATAAGAATCACCTTAGTAATAAATAGATTAACTTAGTAAATTTAAAGACCTAATTTAAATCTAAGGAAAAACTTAACATTTTATTTATATTTTGATATGTTTGATATTCTTGTTATCACCCTAATTGCTGAAGAAACTTTTATTCATATACTTAAGTGAGACACTTAAGTGCTGAGTTGAAGGTATTTCATCAACTTCAATAATTAATGCAATCCATCTTTAAAATTATTTGCAAATTATCATTTTTCATTATTTCATCGGGTACGATTTAAAATAATAGTTGATGATAAATCACATTAGTACAATATTGTATTTATTCTTTATTTGTATGTACCTATTACATAATTGTTTTTCAATAGTTTCGAATTATAAAACATGTAAATATTCGTTGATTCTGAACTTTGGATTTTGAAGCTTCCCTAAGAAAAATCGTTTTCACGGAGATTCAAAACGCCTCCGGTCTTATATGACTAATACTTTTTTATGATGTTTAGCATTTATTTCATCTCAGCCGTCTTCCGTATTACCTATGGACATTTTATGCTAAATAGGTATTACTTAGACTTATTCAACTAGCTCTTCAGTCTTGGACGTTACACTTAAATAGAATACTTCTAAAACCCGCGTCGATAAGATTGTTTTTTAATTTGTTTGTTATATTAATAAAATCAGCGTGATTCAAAATTAAATATGCTATAGCAAAAATTACAGCACACACGAATAAACCAACACCTTAAACCCATACTATATAAAATTCACGTACACAAACACTCAGATTTATTAATGTAGTCATAAATTTTGTTTATATATTCGATCTAAAAGACAATATTCGCTACATACTTTTTAAATAACAATCAAGTTTTGAAATTTGGACTTTGAGAAATGTTTTTTAAGATAGATAAAATCACATTCACTTACAACAAAAAGACATTACAACACACAGCACGACCATAATACAACATCTAAAGAAGAAAGCGAAAATATACATATCGTACTTATTACTACTTGTTGTTTTATTATTATTAACATTATCATAGATTGTCTATTCTCTTAGTACTATTAAAAATAATTGTTTCTAATAATGAAATGATCACAAATAGGTAAATTCATATCTGTATACCTAACCAACATTGTATAAGGTTGCACACAATACTTAATAATAATATATAAAAATATATTGCTCAGGATTCCAGTGGGTCGGTTTATCAGTACAATATGGTGAATGCTTTTAGGTTTATTCTATTTTAAGGCTGCGCGTATAAAAAAATCCTACGACTAGTAACCGATAAGTCAACATTTCAAATTTTAACCCTTGTTCCCATGTCTCAAGATTGCCAAAAAATCAATTTTGGACTCTAGCCGATTCACACCATAACGAAATGTATAAACTTAATAAGTGAGTATACTTCAAATAAGCGTTATGACAGCGACTTTATTTAAAAATATATAAATAGGTATAAATAAATTTATTACGAATATAAATAAATCTCCCTTTATGTACCTTATCTAAAATTTCCTAAATGTATATAATCATTTAAAAAATTCCTATGAACTAGTGATATGTTTGGATATGTACATATGTACTAATATTTATAGCACTGATATGTATTTGATCACAACGTTTAAGAGCGTCTTTCTTAAAGTCTTAATCTTCTGGCCATCCCAGATCTTCTCCAACAAGGTCATAAAACCTCTGATTGTGTTGGACAAAGAACTTGCGTAGTTTAGTGACTACGGCTGGGTCTACTCTAGGGTGCTTACGTCCTTTCGTCTCTCTAAGACACTTATCGGTGGTGTCATTTCGTAAGCAGTAAAATCCTTTTGTTTCGTTGAAGTAGAAGTTCCTTCTTCCTGTTTGGAAAACGTATAAGATTAAAACGATTCTGTATGAAATAAAACGAAATGTATGTTAAATGTAGTATTACGTCAGTCCAGTTTAATATTATGTTAACGATACTAAAAATATCACTTTTATATTATCAAATTTGTTATTTCAATTCGTAGAAATTATAAATATTTTGTATTTTTAATAATTATAGCCCGGTCAAAATAGACATTGACCATTACATTAATTCACAACAAGCTGAAAATGTACAGGCACCTAAAGGATACCACTCTAATGAAATCTTGAAAAGTCCCCCTTGATCCCATGTGTACAAAAAATTTTATACATAGTCAAAGGTTAAAAAATGGGTTTTTTGATTTTTTTGACCAAACAGTTAGTTTAACGTCGGAAATAGTTCAGACTATAATTGTAGATCAGGTAATTATCTAATAAAATTGTTCTTATACCTTTTCTCTAAGATTACTTACCATTTCTGATTAAAAGCCATTCGAAAGTTAGTTGGGGCTAGCTATTAGTTGTTATTCGTCAATCTTATTATTTTACATACAATATTTTACGTATTTTAGTAATATTTCCATTTTCGACGATCGGATTGGCTCGTTTGCAAAGTTATCGATTTCGAAGTCAACGGTTATGGATTCATCAAAATTAATATATGGTATGTCATATACAAGTATTCATGCATATGTGGTCAAAAAAAATATTAGGCCACTTACCAATTTTATGTTCGAGTCCAAGAAACTTTTCTATGCGGCGCAATTGCGGCACTGGATCTTCAATGAGCTGATCACCGTTTACAACCAGAATTTGCTCTCGAGGAAAAACTTCGAGCCATCGATGAAGGTATGCATGGTACAATGATATTGCTATTGGCCTGGAAGTAATGTTCCTTAATGATGTTGTGCTTTAAGTTATATTAACTATTCATTTGATTCGAAGATGTTAATGCTGGTAGCCTATTCGCTTTAACAGCTTTATCGAACACCCAGTATTAGCAAGTAAAATATATTTGGGAATCTGCGCAAATCGCAGATTCCATCGGCTCGACGCCGTGTACCTCCGGTACACATGTGTGGTTGCCGATTTTAATTACGTCATGACGCTACGTTAAACGTGTAGGGGAGGATTGGACCGAAGTAACTATAGTCTCTATTAGTCCCCTAAGGTCTAGGGGATGAGAACCGACCGGGACGTGAGAGAATGTCGTATAAGCGGCCGGTATAGAAGTGTTCCCCCTACTCTACGTGCTCGGCTAAAGCCGGGGTGCGTGTGAGTGTTGGTGTCGTGGGTGGATCCGAATGACGCCGTTACCGTCATCGTCCGTATATTAACTAGACTGTACGATATAGATCTTAAACTTTTAAATCGTTATTAACGAAGAGTTTTTCCAAGTAATACATATGTTAAATATTCCATGTTAAATAAATGCGTTTTGTTCTAACTAAAATTTTTATTTGATTGTCCACATTTTAAATTTACAAATGCATGCCTTTACATCCTTATTTTGTATTACAATTATCACTAGATTAGATCTCTGGTAGGTAATCTTTACGAATCTAAACTGTAACTTTTTTCTTTTTTAACTCTTGCCTGGTCAATTGTTCTAGAATTTCATGCAATAAGCAGCAATAATAAGCTGTCTGGGTTCAGTTTTTCACACGCTTTAGGTAAAAAAATATCCGGCGTAGTTCTATAGTTCAAAAGAGATCATCGCAGCCAAATCGGTTAGGTTAAATCATTGTATACCTAGGTACTGTAGTGATATATTCATAAATGAATCATTAATGCGTTAAAGTAATATAATATAACTTTTTTGTACATTCGTAATATTCAAATTTAAAATGAAAAAAGAAAAATTGTTATAAAACAAAATTAGTTCGGCTGACATCTCTTGGATAGACATGTCACCCGTCCGGCACAAAACATTGAAATTATAATATATATATTCATATATAAAATGCAAAGTGAAGAGTGTTAATAAAGTATAAGATATTATATAAATGTATAACGAAACGCAAGAACAAATTAATATCGTTTTGAAAAATTTTATTTGGAGAAGCCCCCTAAAGATCCCGGGTGTCGCTATAGTACATACGTTTTTTCAGCATTTATAACAATTTAAGCGCTTCACATGTATTATTAAAACAAGCTCAAATATAAACAAACCTGTAAGCAACATTTATAGATCCGTCGGGTGAAACTGCGAGATGTTCAAAAGGTTTTGCGGCGTCGAGCGCCTGGTGGGTAGTGTGACCGGCGGCAAGGGCGTTTGCTGGAACTGATGGCGTGGCGCGGCTGCGAAGTTGTGTGTAATCCGAGATAGCGCGGGTCACTGGTTCGCGAACAATCAGCAGCAGTCGTATTGAAGAGTTCATGGCACGAACTCGCTCTGGCACCTGTGATTAAAGTTATATACTATACAACCTTGTCATTCGTTTTATATTCTGGAATTCTATTTCTATAAAATCTTTATCCGATAAATATTATAGTATAACATTAATCACAACCCATATATATCCCACTGCTAAGCATGGGCCTCTTCATTTTCGGAGGAACGGATGTTAGCAGACCACGCTTGTTCATGTGGATTGGCGGGGTTACCATTTATTTCGATGCGGGGATCGAACCCACGACCATTAACTCCGTGGGCGGGAGACTCCTCGCCACTGAACCAATTGGTCGTCGTCGGTCTAGTATAACATATTGGAACCTATTAAATTAGAAATTATTCATAATCATTTGCTGCCCTTCTGGACATAGGCTACTTCTAAGACACACCACCTAGCCATTTTCAGTTTTATACATGTAATGTGTGCAAACAGATCTTTGGATTTGGCAGGAGGTATCTCTTATTACGTTTATCAAAACACTCTATTTCTGCATTCTTCTATTCCAACTCAGTTTTACGACAAACGTGACCTTTTGCCGATTCACTTTGCTTATTCGTAGTGTTATATCGGTGATTTTATTTCTCTAGCAGATTTCGTTGTTTTGAATCTCGTTTGGGAGAAAACCTCCAAGTATAGTCCTAGACTTTTAACTTGTGGAACAGACAAACTTAATTTTTGATGAGGTGTCAGAGAGTATATGCTGGACGCTCGGTCCAACACTTTCATCTTTAGTCGCTGAGAACAGGGCGACGAAAAGCCTTGATGCTTCTTAAATGCTGCCCAAAATTATTGGACATAATTTTTTTTCGATATTCGATATTAAATAAAAAGTTTATTACCTCAGGAGTCACGAAGTAACTAGGACTTTTTTCTATTGTAATCTGGCCCTTGAATGAAAGCGGCATTTTACTTCGATACCAGTCGAGTCCCAGAGCGTAGTTCTCATCGCGGTCAAAGAAATGAACTTCACCCGAGGCCTTCTGAACCATAGGGTGGAGATATAACATCTCTAACAATGCACGCGTGCCACATTTACGAACTCCAATTATTAAAGCCTGTAAAAGATCCTCTTTCATTACATTGTATTATAAGGCAAAATGGAACATTCTTAAATATAATAATATTAATTAATCATGAAAAACTTATTACCGATTGCTTTGTTGGAAGTCTATTAAAGCAAACCTTCGCCTATTGAAAATAATCACTAAGTTTAGCCTTGTTTAATATTGCAGAATAATGGAGAACAATCATGGTATAATAAAGAATATTTAAACGTAGATAATCCAAAGAATCGAATGGTCATAGAATAAATTTTAAGATATATTTATTATCTGTAGTAGTTAAAGCATTAAGGGTATTTTTTAAATGTCATAACCATTCCCGTCAACTTACATCAGTAACGTGTTCACTTTCATAATCTTATGTTATTATAAGTTATATTGTTCAATTGTGCTGGCGTATTGTACAATATAGTTTGACTAAGGGATATAAAATAAATTCGGGAAATCGTGACTTTCTAGGTTGACTAAAAATTCATAGCAGGTTTTGGTAGAATAGCCACCATTTTATCAAAACGTAACGTGACAAACTGACTAGTTAATTTCAGGATACTTGATGTTATTATATTTTACTTGAAACTGGCATAATAGTTATAGCTAGCTGCCATCAAAGAAAAAGGTAAAGAAATTTAATAGTAACACTTTTCCAGCCTAGATTAGATTTTGATAATTTAAATGCATTATTATTAAAATATTATGTAATATAAATATTAAACGGAAATATAATGAAAATTGCGAACACTTTTGATAACTTTGTATAAACTTTTTACCAGGATTTCAAAGGACCACTCCATTTTAAAAAGTAAATCAAATAGGTTAAGCCATTAAAAAAATAAAAATTGTATTGTATGGTATAATGTACATTTATAAATACCTGGGGTAGTCTGCGAGCCGGTCGGGGTGGCCGAGGTGGTTTCAGTCGTTTTCTCAGCGTCATCGGGTGGTTTATGGTGCGGGTGTTGCTTTCTTGATTTTGTAACATGTGACGGTTTTCGTTTACAGCAGAGACCATACTCGCTGCCTATTAAGAGATTGAATTAAAAAGTGTCCTTCGATTTTACATTTAAATCTTTTTAAAGTTAGTTACGTACATTATACGCTTTGATAATTATAATCGTATTTAATCAAATTCAATAATCTCTACCAATTCATAAGTTTGTACGAAAATTTGGTAAGACACATAGATTTTTTTTTTATTTAATTGATAGAAAGTAAAATATTATATTATAATACATATGAGCGAAATAAACCTTATTGGTTTAGTGGACAGTCAAAACTTTTACTTAGCTAAGATCCGATTATAGCTAAGTAAAAGTTTAGACTGTCCACATAGTGAAGGATTTCCGCAAAGTAACGCGTGACTCCATTAATCATCTTATTGGTTTTTCCTGGACTTCTTATGTTAATTAAATACTTTAATAACCTTATAATTTATAAAAAACATAAATCATAATATCACACACTATATATATATATACTACCTATAACTACTTGATCCACAGGACATTATCGATTGTACCATTACTTTATACATAGATAATAAAATTCTTCAGTAAATATAATCTGCTCAATATAGATCGCAAATCGTTACAACTTTTATTAATTATGTTTTTTCTTTTTACTATCGATCAGACTCGTATATATCGTATAACACAACTAATTGTTTTTATTAGCTACAAAATATTTTTTTATATTATATATAAATGAAAATGAACTATTAATATAGGAATCTCAAATATATTTATGCCTGTAAGGGTGTATGTACGAGTAAGGTGTTGTTGATCACTTGAAAGATCAATACGTTGGCTACCTAAGTACACAACATTTACCTCCGAAACATAGTAATTATTTATTTGAACGAGTATATATATTGATGACGTGCAAGTTACCTTGTATAAGCTAATCGACGAACGTTTGGTGTGTCTGAAATTACAGCCATCGAAATAAAGGACGTGATAGATCGATTGTTGTTTATATATTGATGTAGAACCTTCAGCGTTCGGTGCTATATAATTAAAGTCAACATTGCGGATGAAAATTGCCTTCTCACGATCAAGTATTGTTCCAACAATTATTTATTGATAAGCTTTTGAATCAATAATTATTAATAATAAAGTAATAATATCTTGTGTTACCATTCTATAAGTATTGTTAACTAAGTTACAAAGTACTTGTATTAGGAAAATGATTATCTTTAATAATTAAATATTAAGATGTAATAGCAAATTTACGATGTAAGTTCGTAAATGTAAATCCTGTAACTAGCCAGCAAGCCTAAATAGTGAGGATTGTGCATCACATATCCAGTATTTTTTTTATGGGATAGGAGGGCAAACGAGCAAGCGTGTCGCCTGATGGAAAGCAATCAACGCCGCCCACGGGCAACCGCGACACCGCAGGAGTCGCGGAAGCGTTGCCGGCCTTTTAGGTATGTATAGGCTTGTTTTTTGAAGGTTCCAATGTGGTAACGGTTCGGAAAGACCGCCGAGGGTAACTGATTCCACAAACTGGTGGTGCGTGGAAAGAAGTTACGAGAGAAACGCACCGTAGTAGATCGCCACTCATCCAGGTGGTGGGGATGAAATTTTTCTTTACGGCGAGTTGTGCGGTTGTGGAATTCGGCGGCGGGAATTATTCCAAAGAATTCCTCGGAGCACTCCCCATGATAGAAGCGGTAAAAAATGCTGAGAGATGAGACATCTCTCCGCAGCGCTAGAGAATCAAGCCGATCGGTGAGATAATATACAAGTAACCTAGTCTTCCGTGTGTCTTTAAAACTTACATTGATTAAACATTTCGTTATATGTACATATTTTATATATTATAAGGGCATTATTGAATTTGAATTCATTTATGTACGATAATATGCGATCGTTCATTTTTTTATTTTCTCTTGGAACATTTATTTGGTCAATTTTTAAAAGAAAAATCGTTCGGCAAAACAACAAACAGTAGGCAGTAGGTAATCCATCTCATATGTTGTCGAGATCCAGCGAACAATATATAAAATATAGATATCAAAGAATGGGTCAGTTCCAAACGGCATTAAACAACAAAGTCTACGCGCCTAGGTTGTTATACAATACACTCGTAGATACGTGTTTATATGTGCTTGCGGGAATGCCAGTATACGGCAGCTTTATATAAGTATTGGAGATCATCGTGATCATGAAGAAAACGTTAAAAGCAAAGTAAGAGTGGCGACTGAGTCCGTCGTTTTAAGGGATATAATTTAAGGTCTCAACCAGGAATGTTTCGGGCATTAAAATATTATTGTGAACTTTTTTGAAGAACAGTTTTAATAGTGGTAGTGCCACGTTGCAGACGAATACTTTGTTCAAAATGGCATAATATTTGTCTGTAGCATGAATGGGCCGGCTCGCCCGGGTTAGTACCACACTCCCGCAGAAAACCGACGTCTGAGTGGTAGCTTACCTACCGCGCTTCGTACGGTGAGCGGCCGAGTTCCAGAGGCCCAACACCCGCCCCTTCCCTCTACCCCTCTCCCTCCCATTCCCACTCCTATAATGACACTTTCCTTAAAGATCGGAAGTCTATGGGCGGCGTTGATTGCTTTCCATCAGGTGACACGCCTGCTCGTTTGCGTTCCTATCCCATAAAAAAAAGACACATATCTTTGTTTTGAAATATTTGACGATGAAATAAAGTATAATAGTTTCAGGCAATATTTTATGTTACTACGATGCTACTACTCTCCAGTTTCAACAATTCTTTTATATTCAAATGTGCACCGTTCTGTACGTCGTTTTATTACATTTCTAATTCCAATACGAACTAATGGAATTAGAAATAGATAAAAAAGTTCGTAAAGTAACTTGTAAATATTAACGACAAATTTTAAACTGAAGTCAACTAACTATATTCAAAGCATTCTTATTTATAGAATGTATATTCTGTGCTAACGGGTTTTCATAGAAGTAAGTACTCGTATATGAATTCTAGCGTCTAATATGAACGAGAGATGACCTTCAAAACAAAAGAAAGCTTTTCAATTAAACAAAATAAAGTAAATTAAACGAATGGCTCAAAAGGTTAAAAATACCTACCTTAAACGATAATTCATTATACCCACGTGTGGTGGGCGGATTTCCGAATAATTTTTACTACTCAAGTAGACGCTGTTGTTTATCGATTAATATTTGTTCGCATTGTCACGACGTAGGTGTACTCACGGGAACAAATCGGGTGGTCCTATTTTATGCTGGGAACTAAGCAACAACTCTAGGATGTATTTATTAGGCTGTATTTTTTTAATGTGTTTTAAATCGCTACTACATATATTGGTACTCACAAAATGCACCGTTACATCCTAAATTTAAAGCTACAGGTGCTAAACCATTGTCATGATATCTACCTGACCAGCGGTTAGAAACATTAATTACGATACTACACGCCGTAGCCAACGATTTGAGCCGTAGTGGGCTTGGCTTGGGAACGCCTTTAATCACGCATTGCATGTTTCGATGATTCAGAACAGAAGCACTTATCAAAATACTTGTGTTATTTAGTGAAACGACGTGTAAATGTTACTTGATACATTAAGATTTATTCGAAGATAAATAAATGATTTCTTCTTCAGAATATAAGATATTGTAATTCAAATTTATATTTCATAATTTAAGACAATACCTTTGTTAATCAGAAGATAATCTAAATTTTTTAAGTTCTAGTTCATGTAGTTTTCTCTGTTTTTATTCGTATTGTATTATGCAGAGGAAAATTCATTACACTTTGACTCTACATTAATAAAAACAGGTACATAATTAACTAAATGTTGATTTAAAACGTATTTTTCTAATTTTAGCTCTGTGGTCTCTGCCAACCCGTGCGGGGGATAGGCTTGAATATATATATATATATATATATATATATATATATATATATATATATATATATATATATATATATATATATATATATATATATATATATATATATATATATATATATATAGTATATATATATGTATATATATAGTATGGCAGACAGTTGGCAGGCTCTCCATTGGTCACTTCTCGCCCTCGTGAGAATCAGGACGTGACGGGTGGCGAACCACGTCGCCGTCATTTTTCAACAAATTAGGTATATTAAATTCGTTTTAGTGAATCCCACGAGCCGCAAGGGAGGATGGAGGTCAGCCCCAGCAAAGCCCTGCATGCTGAGGTAAGGCACCATAGTACCCGGGGGAACCCGATCCCGGGACAGTCGGCACGCTTGCGACTAAGCTCGCCCTTAGCCATGCATCCTTTGGTACGGCAGACCGTGGATTGGCGGAGAGGAAGGGAAAGGATAGAGAAGAAAGGAAAGAGCAGTAACGGAAATGCGGATTGGAGGGGTTACCAGACTCGGAATAAATATTTATAAATCCATATATATATTTATTCCGATGCGGGAATCGAACCCGCGACCATTGATTCCGTGGGCGGAGGGCCCCGCCACTGAGCCAATCGGTCGTCGGTTTTTATTTTATATTTAATGTATTTAAAAAATATATATTTTGACGACCACTTGGCTCAGTGGTAAAATTAAATGAAATATGAGCCAAAGGACGTCCAACCCAGACCATTAAGATCCCAGTCGAAAGTGAAATTAGTTACATAAAATGTAGCTTCGGGTCTCTGGAAGTAACTTGTGTATATCTATTGTATCTCGAAGATGGCCCATCAAAAACTCGAAGGGTTTAATGGTCTACATGTTTTGTATATTTATTATTTATATTAATAAAAATAATAATAAAAAAGATACATTTTTCAACCATAAATTAATCCTTTCCTTTGCATAATGGAGGAAGTGTTCTCTACGTTTTTGCATTTATTAAACGAACTGAAAGACATGTACGTATATCCGGTGCAGTTGACACTTCCGGAATTTTAGGAGAGGTCACCGTAGGTGGATCGGTTAGAATCATATTTTATACAAACAGCCAAAAAGTTTATCATTATCGTCATCAACCTATGGCAGGTAACGGCTTGATAAAGCCTCTCTTCCGGCGTACAACCTTGCCTTTAAACACATTCAGTCTTTTCCAGCCTTACTGCACAGATCATGAATGCATGTCTATGAAGTGTCCCATATTACGATCACCAATACGTGATTTCCACTCCAGCACTCGTCTCCATTCATATCCATTCATTTCATATCCATTTCTCTCTGTCTAGGGCTTGGCTCATCCAGTTTCTTCCTACTGTTTCTACAATGTCATCTGTCCATCTTTTCCTTTATTTTCCCACACTCCTTCTCCTGTCGCGCCAGGCCATTTCCTAATCTATTATAATAATATCAAAGTAGATATCAAAATATATAATAAAACAAAGGCCTGGTCAAAAATACCCTTAACCGGTGAGCTTATATGAAGAGCTCGGCACATTTTCTTTGCTTCATCTACACTGATGAAGCAAAGAAAATGTGCCGAGATAGCAGTAAATGGAAATCTGTGATCTCTGCCTACCCCTATGGGAAACAGGCATGACGATATGTATATATATGTATGTAATAAAACAGAGTGACTTACTTGTATGCTATACAATGCACTGTCATATAGCACATGGAATGTGAGAAAAAGTGACAGCAGCGTGACAGACAGCAATGCGGCGGCGAGCTTGGGTCTCGACACGCCCACCACCAACACGCAGTCGGCCAACTCGCCATCCGCCGGTCGAAACGATGACCGTGGCAACCATCTACGAGAGTGATTTCACATTTTTGGAGATTAAATAAAAAACACAATAGTTGACAATAGAATTTATGGCATAACATAATATACTGAAACCTAGAATAGCGCAAGAGCTAATAGCCTAGTATTGGCCTGAAGGCCAAGGATTATTTAAACTAAAATTTAAATTTTTGAATTCAACTACACTTCTTTATATATTTTAATTAGCACTGATTTAGAAAGATTTATTGCCTCAGGTAAAATTCAACAGTATCATTTCAACTACTAATTATGGTAGTATCGCGATAACATCAAAATTGGCTGCAAATATGATGTAATATAAATAAAACCATATAAATCATTATTATTAAATTAAATAGAAAAAAAACTTTTCTTAGGAAGTTCCCTTTCTTATATAGTTATCGTCAAATTCAGGTATGGCCCGGGAAACACTTAAAATAAATTTATTAAAACGGGGTATTAATTTTAAAAAAACCATTAATATTCGAATAATTTATTATTATATAAATAATTCATTATTTGGATGATATCGTATCTTGCGCCAGAGTATTGAGTTAAAACTTATTTTAATATATTCCCAGAGGCTGATCGATGTTGAAAGTTTTTCCAATATCTCAACCTAGTGAAAAAGATTTATACTTCTATAATAGTGGTATAGATTTTATCAGTGACTTTTCCGCATACCTCCGATTACGTCTAAATACTCTATCTTATCTTGAAGGTTTCAAAGTAACGAAATGTAAAAAACTGACTACATCTTTTCGATTAGCGAAAATTGTACCTAAACCTCTTTCTAAATCTCTTTTCTTTCGCAGGTCTTTCTAGATTTCTTTCTCTGTATCAACACAGAGAGAGCTGTATACAAGAAAAGAGATGAGGGAGGCCTATGTGCTAAAATGGGAACAGGAGGTTTATGGAAATGATATAACTTAAAATAAACCAGATAAAAAAAATGAATGAATAAAAAAGAAAAATAAAAAGAAGCGCACTAAAATTCCTTTAAGTTAGAAAAATGACCTTATAACATTTTAATAATAATAATAATTCTTTATTTGTATAATGTGAGGTTATAACAAGATGAAAAAAAGAGACGTATAAAAGCTCCATCACATTGCCACTTACGGCATACAAATTTCATTAATAATGACACACTATTAGAAATAACTAAAACAATTATTACAAATCTAAATACATAGCTAGATTATTATAATATCATTAAAATTATAATTTATTATTACATTTATATATCACTTTTACTTTACACTATATATTTATCTATTATATACATTTGATCGACTCTTTAAAGCAAAAAAATCTTGAATATTATAAATATTGGCATCTATTAGCCATTTATGTAATCTTTTTTTAAATAAAGTTGCGTTCAATTCTTTTAATTCATGAGGTATATTATTGTAAATGCGTATACATTATATTATTTACTAGAAATAGTGATAGGTGATTATAATCAACAGCCTGCGGGAGTACACTATAGGACACAGCCCTCCTACAAGGAGCGCCACCTAGCCCGACCTTCGGCTTTATTCACCCAGTCAGTCGCCCTAGGCAGATCGCTCTCTATGTAACCGGGAAGTGTCCCATAATACGTTTCTCAAAACACAGTCTCGACTCCAGCACTCATATACACAAACAGTTATCGGTTCTCCTACAAACAGTACTAACCCATTGCCATTGACTTTGAAAGTATTCAACCAGTGTGTTCTTTCTGTACTCTCTTACGGTGCCTTGTGAAGTAGACGTACTAACAGTACATCTACTTCACAAGTTCAGGGTGGGAGATCTCTGTAGTTAAGTTTATGAGGTTCTCCTCATTCATCATATTCAAAAAAATACTTACAGTATATCGAGCGGCAAAGACTGTGAGCAACTCCTGTACGATGTGTCGGGGCGGTGATATTTAGTTGACGCAGACGGATTCAAATGCGCACGCTCCATGTGGCCGCCATCGACTGAACTATCGCTAAGGCATTGTACAATTTCCTTTCATTCGTATTACTTAGCGCGGATATAGTTTTTTTTTTGCTAAAACACTGTTTATCTGATGAAGACAAAACTCATTTCAATTTTGTTTCAGTTTCGACCTGAAATAAAGCCCATATTAAAAATTTTTGTCAAGAAAGCATCATTCTATATTTAAAAATTATTAAAGAACAACAGTAGATCGCTTAAGAATAGAATCTTGGATGTTAGAGTTTGAATTTCATTTTGGTTATTTTTTGATAACACGTAAAAAATAAAAGATAATTAGTGACAAAAAAAATAATATTAATCAAACATACCATATTGTACCCCGCTTCATGTAAGCACCTGTAAACAAACAAAGAAGTTAAAATTAAGCATTTAAGAGGTAAAGATAAAGGAATTAAGTATAAAACAAAATATAGGGCAAGATGCATATAAAACAAATATATTATTCGTATTAAATAGAACATAATGGATAAAATATAAAGATTATTTTTGAGGAGGAACGAGGTAATTATTTTTATCTATTTACACACGTAAGTAAAGAAAATTGCTTGTGAGGAAAAATAGGCCTTTTATTTCATTAATGTGGTTTTTTCATTTTCGAAAACAACTAGAAATGCTTTCGATGAAATCTATTATTAATATAAAATATTAATATATAATAAACAAATATTTGCTTATAATGTGTATTCCGTGTATGTTCTTAAATAATCCAAAGAGATTGTGATGAAATCTGCGATAAATTGATGTTGGTACCATAGGCGAGCCTTTTGAATTATTAGTTCTTAGCTAGTTAAGGATACCACAATTTCATTTTAATTTAAGGTGTTTTCGTTTTCATCCAGAGCCCATATATATTTGGCCTGGCCTGTATATTTCAGTTAATACATAATAAAAGGTAAATTATCAAATAATTATTAATATGTATTTTGTTCTTGTACCTATACAATATGTTTCCCATTAATCCAAAGGTTGACAAATTATATAGAAAGAATAAATAAATAACTAAAAGCGTATGGTTATTCCCTTTTTTAATTAAACTAATTCTGTCTAAACCATTTTGATCAAATATTTGGCGGCAAAACATGAATGTCACCTAATTAAAGAATAAAATTTGCCAGCGGCTTCTTTTACGACCAATAGTAATAAACGGAACACGACATCTACAATTTTCTTTTTTTATACCAGCCAGACATTTTCCAATTTAATTTATTTGCTATTGCCAAAATATTACATATATATACATATCGTCACGCCTGTTTCCCGTACGGGTATCTACCCGTACGGGAAACAGGATCGAGATATGTGGTGTCTATCTAGACACCACATATCTCGATCCACCACGATCCCTGCACACCTTCCGTACTTTCTCCAAACTCATCCATCTTCCTCTCACATTCATTGTAGCGAAACGGTTCTCTGTTAGTCGCTTCTTGCCCTTGTTGGAATCAGGACGTGATGGGTGGCGAACCAAGTCGCCATCATTTTTTACCAAATTAAGTTTATTAAAATTCGTCATAGTGAATCCTACGAGCCGCAAGGGACGATGGAGGTCAGCCCCAGCAGAGTCTCACATGCTGAGGTAGGGCACTTTAGTACCCGGAGGAGCCCGATCCCGGGACAGTGGGCACACTTGCGTCTAAGCTCGCCCCTAGCCACGCATCCATTGGTACAGCAGATTGTAGCATCCGATGGTACATCCATAGATTGGTGGAAAGGAAGGGAAAAGGATAGAGAAGAAAGGTAAGGGCAGGAGAAAGGAATGATGGATTTAGACAGAATTTATGATACTGCCACAACGGAAGACAAGGAGTGATACGGTAGTAGCTCGGGAGCCTGGGTTCGCGTAATTAAATGAACAAATAATAAAACAAAGATCTGGCACAGGCTCACAGTGAAATAAAACAGAGGACAGGATGAAAAGCGGCGTTTTTAATTACGTGAACGGATAATAAAACAGAACACAGTCATAATGGAATAGAACTTATAAAAAAATTTACAAATTTGGGGTCTCAGTTCTTAATACTTCATCAACGGCGTAGGCTATTGAAGTTACTTAAAAATAAATACAAAATAAGTTTAAGTTTAAATTTTATCATACTTTTTAATTGAGTTCACGTGACTTTTATAGTAAAAAATACTGTAAATCTGCAGATATATGTATAAATAATAAAATGTTGAAAGTCTTCTCACCGCTTCTTGTGACGTGAAGGCCAAAATCTAGTTTTTAGAATATTTTATATATTTATCTAACATTAGCACTAATCCTCGTAAATATCTAAAAGAGTAAGGTACATTAATCTTTAAATCGTAGTTCATCTCTTGTCGCTTTACCGTATTTAAAATGTGAAGCGTAGGGTATGGAACGATCACTTCTTTGCGCACTGGGTTTTATCTAAAATAATATCTGCGTATAATTTAAGTAATACGCCCTCATAAACATGTACCGTAGGAAGGCCATAACATAATGTATTTACGATGTAGACAACCTGACTCTTAGCACCTGTCTGGGAAGCCAAAATTGGGACTGGCAAAATTGCAAATTTTCCGAAATTTAAAAATTAAGTTAATGAAAACATACACCTGTGACTCGTTAAAATGCAACAACCATTATAAATTAAGGTTATTACGTGTAGAGTTGCAGCAATTTCGGGGCTCGCAAAAATGTGTATATGGAACTAGAATACATACCTATTTGTTATTTATAAATTTTGACGACCCAAATAACGCACTGGTGAAGAATTTTCTGGTCAAGGAGAATCAAAGTTACGAGCATTCGATTCCGACAAATTAATAAATATTGTTTAAGTCGTCTGAGTCTCTGTCTTTGTTTCTGTCATTTGTCTATTTACGTTACGGGTAATCTGTTATTGATATGTATTATACAATATATATATATATATATATATATATATATATATATATATATATATATATATATGTATATATATATATATATATATATATATATATATATATATATATCAATAATAGACTAGAATTACTGTGGAACTATAAATGTAAAAAAACGTATTTGAATTATAATGTTTATTCTCATTAATTTTTACTGTATGTGTAAAAATTATCAAACGAAACAGTATAATGTCCTGCACGTTAGTCTCCCAAACAAAAAAGGTTGACGTAATCCCCACGGTTGGCATGCGAATTGATGATAGTAGATTTTTTCCTCACGCTTGCTGTTACCCTAAGGGGGTAATATTCGTTCGTATAGTTAACTAGTGCCACACTCACAAAGAGAAAAGGAGATTTTATGTATAAAGCCAAATAGCAAATTTTAAAACGTTATAACGGGAATGTAAAAATTATTTAACCATCGACTGGATTATATGCCTACGAATTAAAAGCTATATTTGTCATTATTTTACGAATTGAGTAATTGCAAATTTTATGATTTATATATATATATATATATATATATATATATATATATATATATATATATATATATATATATATATATATATATATATATATATATATATATATATATATATATATATATATATATATATATATATGTTAATAAATATCATGGAATTTATTTTATTTATTTGTAATATTTGTATATTTTATTTGAAATTATGCAAGCAAACATTAAAATAATATATCATTCTCTAAAAAAAATTCTGTTTCAATACATTCTTATAAAGATTTAAAAATCTGAATTATAAGGCGTCATATGAGCAAGCAACTTGACTTTTGTCACCTGCCGCTAAGATGTGAATCTATTGTGAAGAAAAGGCCAAGTCAGTAAACGGAGGGGACATAAAGGTCATTCATGTTATATCGAATGCTTACACTTAACTTCCTATTGATATATAATGACGTCTTTTCTTCGTCTTTATAACTACTTAATTCGACAAAAAATAAATCAAAGTTTTTTTCTTTAATATAAAAAAAATATTTAAATATGTGTAACGGTAATAAAAAAGTCCAACAGTTAATATCTATAGGATGAAGATATCTTGGTGCCTTAATTTTCAATTTCAAACCAACAAAAGATAATATTTTATGATTAAAATTAAAGCTAAGCATAATTCGTTATAGGCTAGTGACGCGCTTTAATGTTGTTAGTACAGGATCTCTGACTCTATGGCCACCAATCCGTCTGCCCATCTTGACGAGAATAGGCGAATCTTGCCAGTTCGGGAGAATCTCATGTCTATGTAAAATCTTTTTCGGGAGAATATTAATCTTAGCCATGAGTAATATAGACTGTTGATTAATCTTAGATTTATCCTTATAATACGGAAATACTAACTAAACATTTCATTTTTATTAATTAGCTGTACCGTTATGTCATACATTTGTTACATCTCGTTAAAATATTTGTGTTTATATTGAATTTTTTTATTAAAATAAATATTTTCAATTAAATATGCAAATAGTTAAAATGAACTTAAAGAGAAAACATATCTTGACCAGTACCTAGTATTATAATACGAATAGTAAAAATAAATGGCACTAATATTAAAATGGTCCCATAGAAGGTACCTCAGGATTGAAGAGGAAAACGTTAAAATTAAACATATGTAAAATATGTTACAATTATGTTGTTAGTCAAGGAAGAAAAATTTGAGACAGAAAATAAAATACATGCTTTTTAAAATATTTGTACTGCTTTATTGTTCTTCTTGAATTTGTTCAAGACGAAACAAACGCATTTTAATACTCAACGAGTGAAAATTATTAGAATAAATTAGATACATACATACATTTATGGCATAATTTATTCTAATAATATTTCAATATTTTGGCAGAATATACCTTGTGAACACAAACAAATTTGATTGCGTTCATATTGCAAATATTTTACGTACTGCCTATTAAAATATTAGAAACAGCCGCGGGTAATGACGGCACTTGGCTCCTCGGTTTACTCCGATTACCATAAAATACGGCACCAACTAAACAAAGCTTCTGCGAAATTTAGCTCGCGGCTCCACGTCAATAAAGAGAAAATTGAGAAAACGAGTAAAACAAGCTTTGTGAAATGATATTTGAATTTGAAAAAGAAATTTGTTTGAATAAAAAAATCGATTCTTCGCTTATATTTTCAAAATATAAAAAACATAGTCTATAAATAGAGCAGCAATAGTTAGAATTGGTAAGGATCACGCTTACATACGATTTGAGATAATAACTTTTTATCTCAAATGAAACATTGGTTTGAGTCATTTATAATATAATCAATAACAAGCATTATTAGCTTAGAAAGGCTAATAAGAATTTTAATGATATTAAAAACATTGGTAATCTTCTTAAAAAAGGAAACCTAAGCTAATGGTATTTTTCGTAATAATTTCAGTCGTTTGTGCAGACGGATTGGGGAAATGGCTTTTATAATTCAAATATAAGCTGCTGCCTATTCACTGACATTTGCTCCCATAATCGCCTCGTACGACATCCATGGGAAAAAATGGAGTGGCTCTATTCTATACCGGAAATTGCACAAAAACACCATGGGTAAATTATGAGAAATCACACAAGTGTCAATTGTATTGAATATACGTATATACGTATATACCCTCCCCACACACACATACACACAATTCGAGCTCCCGCACTCCGGCGGCGGCTTTTACAACATACCAATAACCTTACCTATACTACAAACACCGCATCACTACGTGAAAAAACGGTATACAGAAACCTTAATTATATTTGTGTATGCCATAGCAATATGTGTAAGATATTATTTAAATAAATAAATTAATTAATTAATTATAAAGGCACTTAAAAGATAAAACTCTTAACAAAAAAAAAATAAAATGATAGTACGATCAGACGAACATGTGAATATGTGTAAGATAGATTTATTTAAAGAAGGCTAGTGATGTTGTTAATTATATTCCTTGCAATCATTAAAGAAAATATGTCGGTGTTAGAAAATATGGTTAAGTCAGTCCATATGGTAGAATTGAACTCAATCCTTTCAATCGTAAGCAGCATCGGGTACTAGCAATAAAATAGATACTTTTTATCTAGAGACTCAAAAAATATTGAGCCCATTACATTTATTTTATAGAAATCTTTAACCTATTGTTTTTCTAAAAGTTTAAGCACCAAAGTTTAAACACAAAAAAAATTTAAGCACCATTTACATAACCTTAATATATTCTGGATATAAAATGAATGAATATTACTTTTTATCTTTATAGAGATTTTGAATTATATAACAATATAATACAATGAACGATTATTTAATGATATCAACGAATATAAATCGATATTTTTATTACCATAGCATCAAACAGTCGTTTGAAAGCCATCACTTTTATTATATCTGATATCGTTTGCAGAGAATACAAATTTATCGTCTCCGAGGTTATAATGCAGACTTTATGTTTGAACTAAAGTCATTAATCCTAAATATATTTACTTAGATATATTAAACTAAATAGCTTCACTCTTTTTTTTAAAAAAAAGAGACAATATTACAAGAATTCTAACCTAATGTTTGTGTACATGTGTTCTCAGTGTCGTAAAAATACCGTTAAAGCCCAGGGCAACTTTAATAAAAAAAAAAACTAATAATCTTTGTTTCATCGAACAATTGACAGTCAACTGTTAAATTTCATATATTTAAAATTTAGAATGGTATTATAGTTCTTATGTTACAAAAAGTAGTTTTTATGTAACAAAAGTTACATTCTGAATTTGACATAATACCGGTTTAATTATAATTATAAGTGGCCGATACGTTAAAACGGACTTTACATATTTAAACATTATACCTTTTAACTTTATATATTTTATTCTTATTATTTGTCTATATACCGAATACAGGTTTAGTAATAATAATTTTTATTTAATTTTTGTATTTTTTAATATGTATTGTTATTCTAACTCTAATATGTGCCTTCAAAATATCCACCGTAAGCACCTTATATAATTAATTGTCAAGGAATTTTTTTTTAAGTTTTATTTTACTTTTAATAAACGAAAGTATAAACTGAAGATGAATATAGACTCGTATTGGCAAAATCTCCATTTATAAAAAAAGTTTAATGTTTATATTCGAATTTTGATGTAAAGAAAATACTGGATTTTCAAAGGTTCGGATAAAATGCCTGTATTACCAAGATATAAAAGAGATCAAACAAATGTACATATGTATAGGGATTACACAAGGTAATACAAATAGAGAACAGTTCTTCACGGTATCGTATTTTTGTTATTAGTATATTTTTACAGTTCTGAATTTAATGGTATTTTTCGTTGGCCGATACTTTTTTCTACTTTAAATGTAGACAGTATTATATTGTTATTAATCTATACTATCGATCTATTCATAAGTATTGTAGTGATACATTATTAAATGTATCACTAGTGCATCCTTTTATATTATATTACTTTTTTACATTCGTAATTTCCAAATTTAAAATGAAAAAGAAATAAATTATTAAAACAAAAGTATTAGTTCGACTGAAGTCTTTTGGATAGAAATGTGGGTGACATTCCGGCATAAAAACTAAAATGTTATATATTTAAATATAAAATGTTAAGTGATGAAGTGTGAATAAGTTATTATATAAATATACGACGATAGAAAAATAAATTAATTTTACATGAAAGAATTTCAATTTTATAGAAAAATAAATTAATATCATTTCGAAGAATTTTATTTGAAGAAACCCCTTAAAGATCCCGAGTGTCGCCGTAAGCAGGTTGACACGTTATGTAGTATACTATGTTTTAAAATATACTAGTTTGTGTTACATAACTACATAAACCCGGATTCACAAGTATTGGCGTTAGTTAAGGCACATGTTTTTAAAAACCATGGGGAAAATGATAAAAGCAAATGTTATACGGTTTTGCAGTGTGGTTGTCGGCCATTTCTTCCGTGGGTTTCGTACAAGACGAATATGAAATCAAATACGAGTAGATGGGCAGCAAATTTTATTTGCGAATAAAAACCAATCTGTAATTCCCAATCCACCTCAAGTGGTGCAAGTGAGGCAACATTGTTGACTATTATGGTTGTAATAATAGCGACGGTAAAATATTGTTCATAAAATAAATTAAGCAAAAACTGCGTAATTATAGAGCAAAGCATATATATGAAATTCTTGCAGAATGTTTGTCCTATTGCGACTAGTAATAAAAGAAAAATGCGAAGCAATTTAAATAGAATTACAAATCGTAAAGATACGACAAGTATTATTCATTCCAAATCAGCGCAGCCATCTGAATTGTCAAGTTGTTTATGTACTCATATAATTCATTTGTGAGCCAGGGCCAGGCGATGTAAGCACGGTCCGGTTTTGATATGCCGCTGTCACGAAAGCACAAATTCAACGTTGGTATATAGTTTATAGACCGGCATTCGATTTCTATTTGTAGTTCTAGTCATTGTTTATATTAACACAAGCTGCGGGTAATGCAGTTCAGTACTTTTATTGGACGACATCTATCACGCCGACATTTTGCTGATAACTTATAATTCATTACCAGTTAGGTATCAATAGTATAACATATTAATTATAGTAAGAACCATTATAAATCTTATATATCATGCGAAATCTGAGGTTTTAAGAAAGGCCAGGTCAAGAGTACCTTTAACCGGCGGGCTTACATGAGCAAGAGAAGTATGCAGAGATCGTAGCAAATGGAGATCTTTGGTCTCTGCCTACCCCTACGGGAGTCAGGCGTGACAATATGTATGTATCATGCGAAAAAGCTTTAACAAATACTAGTAGACAGTCAACGTCTACCTAAGAATAAAAATCAATTTTCAATCCCCGATTTGCCAACCGAGCATGGGGATGACAGCAATATCCCTCAGTTTTTAAGTAAGGTCAATGTCCAGAAGTGGAAAGTTTGGACTGTATTGATGATGACCATGATGAATTTTTAATATGTACGGCTTAAAGCTATATGAGTTTTAGACAGAGAAAGAAGATTACAGACACAATGAATAATAAAAATATACTACTTCTTATTTATATTATCAATTATGGCCGTGACCGTAGAACTTTAAGCTACAGAAGCAGGTACACTAAACAGTATGATTAGTGTCCCTTGAGCTCCCAAACTGGGACACCGCGAAGTAAGTTATTTATTTCGTCTAATTTTCGGAATAACGCTGACCTATGTTCGCAGTTTTTATTATAATAGCAATTTAAAAAAAATGTAAAATTAATTGTATATAAACGTAAAAATATTATTTTGGTATCGTTTTTGTAAATATTTGTTAATTATATTACATATGAATATAAAAATAACAAGAGTGATTTATGTTCTTCATAAGCACAGCTTTGCTTTAAAGTTTTCCCAAATTCCTTAAAACCCATGTACTTACGCCTAAGATATTTTTTGTAAAGTTATACTAACAAAACTCTTTCGTTAGAATCGGATTTATCGTTGTATACTCTATATGTATGTACATTAATAGTTAAGGCAAAACGATCAAGAGAAAACATTGTAAACTTCAAATATTTTTATTAGTTATTAAGTGACATTTTAATTAAATGAAGGCAAAGTACCACGTTCGCATGATTAATGCACTTTAGTTTAAACTCAAGGTCAGGCCAGGGAAAAGCGGTTTGGTCATGAACACATATACTAATATTAAAGGAGGCCAGTTTAGACAATTTTGTACACAATTATGGGTATAACACAAAACGATATGAAAGTAAAAGCTTGTAAAACAAACATCAAAACTTTCATTGTATTATAAACCCTATAAATAACACAATGGTATATTTTATGCTTATTTCTAATGCTACATATGTGTATGTAGTATGTAATGTGTGTAGAGAATGTGTATATTGTATGTATGGAATACTGTTTTTAAAATATTTAATAAAAGATAAAGGCACAGACGACCAATTGGCTCAGTAGCTGGGCCCGCCATCCGCAGAGTCAATGGTCGCGAGTTTGACCCTCGCATCGGAATAAATATATGTATGTATTACAAATATTTATTCCGAGTCTGGTAACCCCGTCAATCCGCATTGGATAAGCTTGATCGGTTAATATCGTCTGTTCCTCCAGAAATGGAAAGGCTCAGCAGTGGGCTCAGCAGCATATATAGGCTGTTAAAAAAGGCATAGGTTACGTATTTAAACAAATAAAAAAACATTACATTCTCCAAAGAAGGATTCCCTGTATGCTAACTTATTTTGCAGCCCATATATGTTCCACTGCTGGGCACGGGCCTCCTATTTCTTCTCTCCTATTTCTGTAAGAACAGACCTTAACTTACCACGCTTGTTCAATGTGGATTGGAGGGCCAACCAGTCTTATAATGAAAATCTGTAGGTCAAACATATATATATGTACTTATTCCGATGCGGGAATCGAACTTGCGACAATTGACTTCAATTGGTCATCGTAGTAGATTTACCCAACTCGGAATAATCACTAACACTTAACCAACCAATATAGCTAAATAAACACAGTATGCATATAATAAGTCATTAGTTGACATTGGTTTCTCTCAGAAATGATTTGATTGGCGAATTGGGGAAGTTTAGATTGGATTTTTATTATTGGAACCAACAAAAACTTAAGATAAATTAAACAATTATTAGTATATAGTTTCTAAAAATAAATTAAAATTAAATTATAGGTAGAAACCTTGAACGTGAGCATTGAGTCAGTACATAGATCCACGGATTTAAAGATATGCAAGTAATTGTAAATCTACGCGCTACGCGCTTCTACAACTGCTACGGCGTAGACATCACTAAACTATCAATGAATATTGTTGCATGTGTCATTGCTAGTGTGAGCAATTTTCTAGGCCAAATGAAAATTATTTTTAACTATAAACTCCTTATAATTAAATGATTTGTAAATTTGATTTAACCAATATTACTTATTGCAGACATCGTATTAATAATGTCTTTACTACACAGTACGTTGCTTCCATTGAGACTATACGGTCAAGGTCTTACTGAAGCTATGATGAAATATCATACTGTATTTTATTAGTAATGTAAATAAAAGCTAAATTAATCTTACCGTTGAAACAGCCACCAGAAGCAATGCAAAGCAGCATCAGTACTGTTTTGCACGTCACAAGTTTTAGTTCGTACACAACCACGATCAATGGAATCGCACTAGATATACGTCTTTTTGTTTTTTCTTTCAGAACTCGTTTTGTTATTAGGTTGTGTTCGGTGGATGTCAACGGTGCGTTCAAGCCAAGCGGCCGGGTCGGTGATGCGTCGAGGACTGGTCGCCGCGGCGCGCGCCCGCGGGACCGGTCGATATACGCGGCAGAATAAACACGCCGTACTAGGATAGGAGTAACACCCACAATGTTGCCAGCTTTGTCGCCCCGCCGATGTTGCTTCTCGGATGTTTGCCGCGGTTGGTGTCTCGAACGAACTGATTCTGCCTGTTTTGTTGGGACATTTTATTTGTATCTTAGCTTGCAGTACAAACGAACGTCTCTATTTATTTTTTCCTTTTATTATTTAATTGATGTTTTTTTTTTTATCTTTTAACAATCTTAATTTCAATCTCATGGCAATATCTGTAGAAGTAAGATCGCAGACAAAATTATTACACATGTGACCGTCATTTATCCAAACATTTGATACAGAACCATTTCCATAATAAACCGATATATATTCAAAAGGGATCACTATGCAATTTTGTCTTCGAACTATATCAGCGCTTATCTTACTACTTATCATTATTCAGTGTTGTAATATTTTATTATAATGCTGGCTTAATATATCATTGAAATAAGGCACTAGACTATTTTTTTTCGGATTTGTTCCCCATTGTTTAACATGAAGCTCCACCCATCCACGCTATAATTGAGATAAAGGGGAGCGCAATCATATCTTGTTGAACTAATATCTAAACGACTTAATTGGAGAGTAGCGAAGCTAACGCCTTAAAAGTTACAATGGTTGCGGATACGATTCCCGCATCAGGATAAACGCAACGTGATTCTATGAAGTTTTATTGTATGGAAGACTCTGATAACCGATTTATATCGGAAAATTAATCCCAAAAACAAGGCTCCCACGGCCTTGGCCGGCAAAAAGCATCAGCGTTACATATTTTCATTAAGATTTCAATTTTTCCGTTGTAACTTAAAATTTTCTCGGGTAGAATAGAGTAAAATCATTTCTTATAAAGTTAAGCCATTTTTAATATTCCAGCCTAAAAAATTAAGTTTAGAGATTTGATACATACGTATATATATATATACGCCTGTTTCCCGTAGGGGTAGGTCGAGACCACAGATCTGCTATGATCTCGGCATAATTTCTTTGCTTTATTCACAGTCATCACTCTCTTCATAAAACCTCACTGGTTAAGGATACTTTTGACCTGGTCTCCGAGATTTGATACTGGGCAAATGCTTGCTTTGGAACCTCCTTGAAAACGTGTAGTAAGTTAATGTGTATTCTTTAGCAATGGATTAGCCCCGTATTCAGCATTGAGACATAATATCGGCTCTTAAAAAATAAGTATATAACTTTATATTAATAAAAAGACCATTTAAAATATCAATAAATTGTTAAATGTATTGATATGAAATAAATTACTTTCAGTATCAATATCATAATCACCAGCCTGTAGTTGTCCATTTCTGGATATACACATTTAGGTCCGTTCCAAGCTAGTCTCTGTAAATTATTATACACAAATTGTCGCTCCATTTGATCAAGGAGCTTCTCACACTACGCATAACACAAATATACCGATGTTAGAGAACTTATGTATACACGTTCACTCTAGCATCAATATATTTGTCTTTTCATATATATATTTGTAACTTTAACTAATAATCACTGTAACAAATGTATGAAAATATTTAATTTAAGACTTAATATTATTTTTTATTAGTTGACAGGTTTTGGTTATTTTCTTCCTATACCGATGGATCGTTCATTATGAATGCTTTATATAAAAGAATAATAAGCTTATGGAACTTCGAGTGTTTCCAACGAGAAACATTATATTGTTCCGGCTTTTGTCCTTTGTAAGGAAGAAAATTTATTATACGACAGATAAAAAAGAATCTATTTCGGAGATGTTATATAAGAGATTATAAGAAAATTACTGGAAATATTAAGAATGGTACTTGCTATACATGTAGCTTATATATAATATAAAAATATACTTTTTATGTTTAGGTTACTGATGTTCCTGTAAAATAATAATGATAAAATAAATATTAATTGAACTCCTCAGCCGCAGATTTTGTTTCTTAATCGAGGATATCTTTCTTTTCGAAAATATAAATAACAATATAAACACTGCATATTTACCAAATGGTCAGGGAGTATCTTTGCCTAGCCACTTGTTCGATGTTTATGGTATTGGTACACGGGTACGCGACCCCGGCCTCCCGAGTTACTACCGTATCACTCCTCGTCTTCCGTTGCGATAGTATCATATCCTTATCATCCTGTCTAAATCTATTTTTTCTTTCCCCTGCCTATTCCTTTCTTCTCTATCTTTTTCCCTTCTTCTCCCCCAATCCACGGTCTACCGTGCCAAAGGATGCGTTGCTAGAGGCAAGCTTAGTCGCAAGCATGCCGACCGTCCCGAGATCGGGCTCTCCCGGGTACTATAGTGCCTTACCTCAGCATGCGGGGTTCTGCTGGGGTTGACCTCCATCTTCCCTTACGACTCGTGTATTCACTATGATGAATCTTAATATATCTAATTCGTCAAAAAATGACGGCGACGTGGTTCGCTACCCGTCACGTCCTGATTCCCACAAGGGCGAGAAGTGACGAACGCAGAGCCGTTTTGTTACGATGAATGTGAGAGGAAGGATGGATGATAATATGGATGAGTGTGAAGGAAGCAAGGAAGGTGTGTCGGGATCGTAGCGGATGGAGATCTGTGGTCTCTGCCTAAAGGGTTAGGGAAACGGGTGCCTGTAGGGACAGGGAAACGGGCGTGAGGATATGTATGTATGTATTTTACCAAATTTGGAAGAATTCGAAAATTGAAAAGATTTACTCTTATGGGACATATGTATGCAGAATGTTATTTACTAAAATAAAGAGAACTAATATTCATATAAAGCATACGTATGTCATAATATAACATGTGAACTTAATTCCTGTTTCAAAACTTTTGATTGAAAATCCCGTTCGAAACTTATTGACTGAAAACTTCAATAAAAACTTAGAAAAAAATATTTTGTGTTAGGGACACTAAATATTTTTTTGTATCCACGGTTACTCTAAGATACTGCCTTAGAATTCTCCTATCATTGTATTTACTAAAAAAATCATATTATTGTACTCGGATAAGGTATTTTGCTTCCTTTGTCTACGCTTCAACTAAAGGTACCTACTTGAAAAACAAATCTTGTGTGGTTTAAATGATTTTCTCCAATTGAAAATTAACTGTTTCCAAATGAAAAGATTAGCAACAATTATTATAGTAGAAATAAGTAAAAAACTTATCTTTATATGAAGAAATTGAATTTTCATATACTTGTTGTTAACTTTATACATATTACAAAGAACATGTTTATACCTTTTCAGAGACCTATTTACACAAAAATGGAATAAACTTTTCTCCACTTCACTCACTAGGCCAGTGCAGTGTTTATTCAGAAATGGGAAGGTAAAATTCCTTTCAAAGTGCCTCCGAGCGCCCGTTTAGAGATGCGATCTCTTTAGTCATCTGATACAACTCGCCTGTGTGACCTCTACTCGCTAATGTATCGCAGCTCTATGTGCAAATATTTACTTAAACTTCAATAAAAATGCTTGATCTTATCTTTGTGTCAGGGTTTGAAAATGAAAAGGCTTATTATATTTAAGTATAGTTTACTTATGGAAAAGGATAAATTTCATCCCCACCGTCTGCATGAGTGGCGATCTACTACGGTGCGCTTCTCTCGAAATTTCTTTCCATGCACCACCACTCTGTGGAACAAGCTATTTTCGACGGTTCTTCCGAACGAATACGACATTGGCGCCTTCAAAAAACAAGCCTACAGATACCTAAAAGGCTGGCAACGTGACTCCTGCGGGGTCGCGGTTGTCTATGGGCGGCGTTGATTGCTTTTCATCAGGCGACACGCTTGCTCCCTATCCCATAAAAAACGACAAAAAAAAGACATTATTAGAAGATTTAGAAATAAGTTTTAATATGTGTTAGATATATGAATTTTGTAAAGAAAGAGTCAAATTTTTATCCCAAACTAATGAAGGTTAATTTGGTTGAAAACGAGTCAATCCACCAATCAATACAGCTGTAACAGTCTATTGCTGAACTTTGCCCTTCTTTAACATTGAGAGGTGTTACCGTAAACGTCGTTATTTGCGGCCGAATTAAGACCCGAGATTGGTGTCTATTACTTAGATGGATAATACTACCTAATTAATAGTATTTGTTCCCATAGTCGCCTCATATAACCTATGGGAAGAAATGTGATAGTTCTATGTCGGTAGCCGCACAGCAAATACATTCACGGCTCAGTATTTCGTTCAGATTTCGTTGTCACCCGTGTCTCAGTGAAGAGAGCTTCTATTTTTAAATATTTGATTTTCATATCAAAACAAATATTAACGTAACTTACAGGTGCATGATGTAAGACTATGTTTTCGTGAGGATTGAACATATAAATGACAATGTTTGAACGACATATTCTGTATCTTCTTAAAAATCTATCTTGGATACAGTCTGTCGTACTTTCACATATGTATATTCGTATTCATGTATGGAGGGAAAATTATAGTAACGAATATTTCTTACCAGTAACACTGCTGACCGTTATTGTTCTTTCATAACGCCAGCACTCGGCTATCAGATCAATAAGAATAAACAAATGTTATCATGTCATCATCAACCTTTGGTAGTTCAGTCCTGGACAAAGCCTCTCGTAAGGCGCGCCACCTAGCCCGATCTTTGGCTACACTAGTCTGTGCCAGCCGCCCTGCTCAGATCGTCGCTCTATTAAGTCGAAAGGCAACCCAACTGCAACGGTTGTCGGTTTTCCGACACATGTGTCCAGACTATTCCCACTTTAGTTTGCTAACTCTATATTGTTATGTCGGTGACTCTTGTTCTCTCCTTGCATATATCCTTTAATTAATTACAAAACGAATATACATACTTATTCTGTAAGTTGCAGGGTGTAAGAGGGGAGATTTATTGAAATGAAGATATGCGCCCCATCATTAATTATAAATAGCGTTGAAACGCTGTCATGAGGCGCACTTGAATTGTGGCGATCATTTTGGTCTTATGATTGAATATGACAAGACATTAATCGATTATTATTTTCGTACATAACTCAATGCCTGTACTCGTGATAAGACATATATAAAGTATAACACGTTCTCAGGCAGTGTGCTTAAGGTCTATGAGAATAGTTAACCAATCTTTACTGTACTGCATATAAATCTTAACCAATCTTCTAAATAACTGTTTTTAAAAATAATAAAACTATGTTATCAAAGAAGTTTATTTCGTGACACCAGTGATCTTTATTTATGGCTTGTTTCATAAACAAAAGTATTCTTAGGCTTAAGCGGTTGAAGTTATGCGTAATAATGTTTGGAACTATCGCGTGTCTGCGTGACCTCTCGTCTCAAATATGAAATGCGGATGATTTAAAGACTAAATTTAGACGAACAATGCGAAAAAGCCTTGATGTAACAGATAACAAAATTAATAATATTCTTTTATATTTACTAAAGCTCTTTTCATACGATTTTACATGTGAAAAATCATTCACTATTTTTGATGCAAAAATCGGTCATTTTCTCCTCCAATTCATATATCATACAACATAGTGAATAGTATTTAAAGTACCATTTTTCTTCTTCTAAGACGTTTGCACTCGTGTCAGAGTGGTCATTACTTCTGGAACAAACATTAAGGCCTTAAACAAACGTGTAAAACACTAAGAAAACGGTGAATTAGATATTCCTTCCTTCGTAGCCAAGATATTCCTTGGCTCCGAAAATGAGCCGGCATTTAATGAGACATTGGTGTAGACAATTGCTTTTCTCAAATAAAGCGAAAACAAAATTAACATCAACTTCATCATGAAGACGAGATCGAAGGACACATTCAATTTACATCTTCATCTACTACAAATCAGTGTTACATGCAATTTCACATAATAAAATCAAACGTAACTTTTTCTTATCAAAAAGCATAAGTTGAACGCTCGTAAAATTTACATTTTTATTCGTGAGATATTTGAAACGCTTTACTCGTATATGATTTTTATGTACAGACCTTTTATAAACATATTATTTATCTTTGAAGGTTTATTATTTTTCTCTAAGCTATTAAAATCTATTAAAAAGCGCCTGGGTGTAATAGTTAAACGCTAAAATAATGGCTCGCAATTTTTGCTTCTTGGCCTTTTGCTTCTTTATTACAATAGAGAATTATTAATTAATTAAAGCAAAAATGTGTAAAAACTTGATAACACATAAATAAAATCAAATCATTCATCCGTTTAATGTGTCGTCTTATATACATTAGTTATGGGTAGGTACTGTGCATATGATGTTACATTACTACTAGGGATTGCAATCCCGCAAAACGGGATCCCGCTGCCTTCTGCTGGATCCAGCACCCACAAAACGGGGATCCGCGGATCCTACCAATTAAAAATTTGGCGTTAAAACTTTCATAACTTCATAATTTCATAACACAGTAGCTTTATCTAAGAGAAAGTTGTGATTTGATTATTAGTCATTATATAAATAAGACTGACTCAAAAATATAAAACTGTTGTTAGGAGTAAGGGTAAAATTAAACAAAACTATTAAACTATGCCAAACATTTAAAGATGAATCTAAGAAAACAGATTACTAATTACTTATTCTTAAATTCGTAAGAAATGTTTAATAAAAAACATAATTTCAAAGATGCGGGATCCCGTGTAATCCCGCATATTAATCTCGTGGGATTGAATGAACTGCGGGATTGCAATCCCTAATTACTACCACGGTTTTCTAGGTTTAATATCAAGAAAACCGTAGTAGTAAAATAATTACGAACAAAAGACCCTCGATGGGTTACTCAGTACCTATGAGCTTGTGTAGCAGACGGGCTATCGTTGTCCACGTTTCGTCACCTAAGAGAATTTAGGAAGGTTATTTGGTTGAAATCGTTCGACTTCAGGCTTTGCGATATGGGCGACGTAATAAAATGAAAAGAAACTTCCTAAAAACCTTTCCCAATTCAATCTTTTTATAGTGGTAGGGCCACGCTGCAGACGAATACTTTGTCAAGAATGGCATATTATTTCTCTAGAGCATGAAGGGACCGGCTCGTCCGGCGAAGTACCACAATCCCGCAGAAAACTGGCGTGTGAGTGGTAGCTTAGCTACCGCTTAGCTATTCGTCCGGTGAGCGGTTGAGTTCTTCCCATAATGACACTTGCTCGAAATGCCGGCAACACTTCTGTACTGGGTGGCGTTGATTGCTTCCCATTAGGTGACACGGCTGCTCGTTTGCCTTCCTATCATATAAAACAATTCTTCTATCGACATAAGAAACTATATTTTATTCGTCTAACGTCATTTGTTGACAAATATAATGAAGCTTCTACTACTGTTTTACTACTGTTTCGTAATGTTTTCCTATGAACAAACTAGAAAGGGTGCAAAGAACTCTATTAGCCTCGTCTTTCTTGTATCTTTTGTTTTATCTCACTTTCAGTTACACAGTATTGATACATAAATATGAAATGAACTATATAATTTTATTTTTGCGCTGCAAAATAAAATGATTTGTAAAAAAGACAATTATTGTCATATATTTATTTAACCTATATAATTATTATGTATTAATTTAACAATGAGTCCTTTCATTGAATTGTTGATTAATTTTGTGTTTACAAAACATTGATTTTCATTATTTATTCCGGTTGATTAAATGGCGGTACATAAAGTATCTAGTTGCTTAATTAACCAATACAATGATGGTGGTTTATTTCAGTGTTGGACAAATTAATACGGATTTGTGAAATCATGGAAGACCAAATTTGTTCAGTGGCAAAGCTACCAAATTCGGAGTTAATGTTCACAAGTTCGATTCCCGCATTGGGATATACATATATGTATGGCCTACAAGTGTTTATTTCAAGTCTGGGTGCCTCATCTAACCGCTTTGGACAAGGGTGGTGGGTTGACATGCATTCTTTTAGAAATATCGCGGTCCGTACATAGTAGTGAGATATTTAATATATAGGCTGTAAAAAAAATAATTTGAAATTATTTATTTTAATTTTACTGCAACTAAGTTTTAAATTCATCTATGTTGATTTAAGAATATTTGATAGCTAAAAATTCCACAGCATATATCAATCTCCCTACAATAAACCAAGTAATGTACACGTTGTTATCACCTAAAAGAACTCATTCATTGCGTAATTATTTGCGTGTAAATCTAAACATTCCATGATATTACAACTTGGATTTTTGTTGTGATTTTGTTATTCTTGATATTTTCTATTTCTATCTAAAATACTGGCTAGTTTTTTTTCTCTTTAATCGTGTTCATCGTTGTCATCGTTGTCGTGACCCTCACTTCGTAAAGTGGCTCTCTTCACAATCCGCCATCATTTTTCGCATACTGTAAATGTATGTAAGGAAAGATTCCTTACACACACTTACAGGGCCGTTAAGTGCAACTGGCTATTTAATATTCATAAAATAAAACGAATGCATTCTTTTCGATGGGCGTCGTACAGGGCGACTATGTGAGTAAATACTTGTTAAGCTGACATCCATTTATGAGTACCATCATCCAGCAGTACACTATTATGGTTGTATTAATTGATTGACCTAAGAGTACATTATATTAATATACAATAAATTCGCGCACTGCAAATTCTTAGGGTTAATAGTATATATATACTGTAAATAGTATATACAATAAACTTGTGATATTTGAAAATTTATTTTTGATTTTACTTCCGCCATTGCAACTTAAGCAAAAACGATTGACATTTTATGAGTACCGTTCTCCGACAGATTGCCATTTTAAACGCCGACCTCGACCATGAATAATTCACAATCGCGTGAAGGCGTACTGTTTTAATATACAAATAAAATATTTTCATAAACATCGATTCCATTTGTTTATGGTTCAATTTTATATATCCTACCGATTTCTTGGCGAATGAATACACATCTACGTAGCTTTTTCAAGGCGGAATGATTGCAGTATTTAGATTCTCTAAAAATACATATATTTATCCCAATGCTCGCAATATTTTTCCCAAAGCCATAACTTCACAACTTAGCCATTTAGGTAGTTATTAATTAACAAGGTTATTTTTGAATAGATAATTTTTGTTTTTATTAATACTTGCAAAATACTTAAATATTAAAATTAAACCACTAAATTAAAACGTTTATAACTGGAATATGGTGGAATACAATACGAATAAGAGATGTTATTCTATATTGCTTGGATTCCAATATTTTTTTATGGGATACGAAGTAATCGAGAAAACATGTTGCCTAATGGAAAATAATGCCCCTTGTAGACATCTGCTACACTATTACGTTGTAGAAGCGTTGACAGTCTTTGCGAAATAAGGCTTTTAGTTGGCAGGTAGCTAGTCCTAAGTAGTAGTGGTTTATAGAAAGAAATTACGGGAAATACGCATCGTCAGGGGCAATAGAAATAGAAATAGAAAAACCTTTATTCATAACATCTTTTTTACGATAGCTAAAATTAAAACCTTAATAATATTATAACATACAAATAAATAAAACAAAAAGAAAATAATATTAATCTAACAAGTGTCATAAAATGGTTCTTGCTCAGCATATACAAAGCGATCTATTGGAGCACCTGGCGCTGGTTTTCAGCAAGAACCAACATGGTCAGAACGCGGACCTCAGTGACAACATTGATACGGACACACACATATACATACATATAAATCCATATATGTATACTACTCATATTCCTATATACTTACACATAAACTCACCGCAACCAAAAGAACAAGTTCCTGTTTGCATGCTTAGAATTAGATTTTTATATTTTTTTAAACATATTTATAGTATGCGAGTCACGAAGAGGTGGTGGCAAGTTATTCCAACACTTAGTTCCGATGTATTTAAAGCTACCACGAAACGCAGCTGAGTAGTGGTGAGGAACAACCAGTGATGACCTAGACGCCCTGGTATCGCAAGCGCTATTTTGTTTACATGACCATGTTAATTTATTATTTAAATATGATGGAGGTTCATAACAAATCGTACCAAATAAAATGGTAGCGAAATGAAGCTCCGTGTGTTATCTCATTTTTATTATATTAAATATATCTAGTTGCTACTCATCCAGATGGTTGATCTACTTATCATTGTTATAAATTTTCAAACTTTTATTGCTTTTTACCAGCTTCTACGCATAGTTTCATGAAACTGTATGGAATGTAACCTAATAATACATGCAATAACTTTAAAGGATCATTTCTTAAACATCTTCATGTTATTACACTTTCAGTTACCTGCAAGTTCATGTCACTTATATTTAATTAATAATTCCCATAAAATTATTCAAACATTACACTCCTAATTACATATTTAGCTATAGTTTCCCACAAGCAAGGACTATTTAGAACTAGTTAGCTTCACCAAGGTTTAAAACTAAATTAATCATATTATCGGAGATATGCGAAATATAGGTCAAACTTTTTTGATGGGTTATTTTAATTTTTCGCAAAAAAGGCTAGAAATATATCTAGATTTAAACATGTAAAGTAATTAATTAGGTCGCATCATATAGTACTATAAGTAGGGTACTACTATAAGTATACGGAATATGAAAACAATGCGATGTAAACATCTTCTCAAATATACTTTATATATTGTATGTATATAACGTTATATGTATATTATAATAAAAATAGGTAATTTCATTAGGAACCCTTATTAGGAATTAATTCTGAAATGCAATGCCGCTGATGTTGCAGACGTCTATCACAGCACGGCGTTGATTGCTTTCTATCAGGCAACGTTCTTCCTCGTGCTTTTTTACCTCATGAAAAATAACTAAAGTCTGCACAATAAAGAACTTCCGTTTCTGTTCTCCATTGTATTATCCGCTGTGTCTCACTTTTGAACTGATTTACATTTTATGAATTTCTCATTTGTAAAAGATTTAAGTCAGTGTTGAAATTTCACGGCAAACTCAAACATAGAATGAATTGGAGCATAATTTATTCACGTGCGTATGCTAATGGAATTCAGTGGAGTGCCATTTAATTTTCTCTTACCCATTTCGACGACGATGACGAATTTTTTAATTTCATTATTATTATATTTAAATAATTTAAATGAAATTACATAACTTTTTCATGATGCCCTTTGAAACTAATTTAATGGGAATAAAAGGTCTTAAGATAAATTCTTAATATGGTCTTAATATAAAATTATGAATTATTAAACAGATTTTTACGGATTCCTAGGTATAATTTGAAAGAATCCGAAATTTCCTTTAATTGTATCGAAAAAAATGATTTCAGCAGACAAAACGATTTTAATTTATACCCTTTAACATTGTATATGAGTATACCGCGTTCCTCAATAGAAGTCGCTGGAGGCGAATTATTGATATATTCATTTGATGTTACATATGTCTTTTCACAAATTGGCCGGGGAACAGGCCCGGGATACTGGAAAAGTACAACACCTTCTCATAATAGTTGCAATAAGTGGAAGCTTTTCACTGAGTTACCTCCTTTGTTACGGTGAGTGTAGGAATCCAAAGGCTCATAACCTTTCCTCTTTTTTATTTCGTTCTTCTTTTCACATTACTTTCTTCTTTCTTTCATATTAAATCCTTTCCCTACCATTATTCATATCTTTTCCCTAAAGTAGGCAACGCATCTTAGTATTGCTTTACTATTGCTGATGTTCATTGGCGCTAGTTGCTCATCATCAGGTGACCTACTTGCTTGTTTGCCTATATATAAGCCTGTAAATAAAACTTTAGACATTAGTTTTTTTAACAGCCCATATATATCCCACTACTGAGAACGAGCCTATCCACGGATATTCTGGAGGAGCGGACGTTAATCCACCACGCTGGTCCAATGAGGATTGACGGGATCCATTAATCCATTAAATTTTATAAAACTGAAAATATTGTAAAAGCGAATGCAAAGGAGGAGAATGTAACACATTAATTGATTCATTGAATTGCGCTCTGCAAGAGCCCTTACCCCTGTGACACAAGTGCCGGCGAATAAAATTTATTTGAATATCTCTGTAAAAAGTTAAAGTACTATCAAAAAAACTTAATTTTTTTACAATTTTTCTCTATTATGTATGTAATATTTTTCTTCGTGTTTATTTTTTTATTTGATTAGAAAGCAATAATCAAATAAAGGTTATAAGCAAAATTAATAGTTACTTATGATTTTTAAAAAGGTTCATATTGACGAGCAAACATAATAACTCGTAAGTATTCAGAGCAAAAAAAAATAATGTGCAGGTATACTATTTTCCCTTAATGCAAAAGCGTTCCTTGCAGGAAATTGCGACGCGGTAGAAGCACGCGATAAACTCGTTTGTTTAGCTGCAAGTCGATTTTAAGATGTGTTCATATATTGTTCTCTCCTCCTCAGGTCGTTTGCTCACTGACGCTGTCTGAGCGTCGCGATACTCCCGAACGTGTAGAACACGGGGACAAAGCTTTAATCTGGTTTTCAGTCTAGTGGTGATTTTTATGTCCTATCACTTTTGACATCTGGTCAGTCAATCTTGTTGGATTGCGACCCCAGGGGTCTTTTCTACCACTTCGCCAATAACTAAGCTTCCCTAGATTTTGTATATCGTTAATTTAGATAAAAATATACAATGTTTTTATCATAAGTTGATTAAGCAAATATTTATACCTAAAAGTATAAAAGATTTATACTCGTATATTCATATTTAAAATACCTAACTTAAGAACTAAGGTCTATTCGGTAGGTAAGGAAATTCGGTGTGCGCTCATTATGCGGGCGTCGGAGCAGTTGTGAAAAAAATACTTGTAATATTCATTTCTAGACATATAACAAAACTCAAATTGTTTTGGTCTTCTAAACTTCTATTTATAAGCAAAACATAAAACGACAGTAAAAGAAAATGAAAAAAATCTCAAAAAAATGTATTTCTTAATAAAACTCTATAATATAATCATCAATAAATAAATAATATAGCAGTATTATGTATATGGCCTGAAAATAAATTAAGGTTGAGTATAGCTAAACCCCTTTAATCCGCATTGGACAAGCGTGGTGGGTTAACGTCCGTTCCTCCTATATTTTTAAACTTAACCAACCAGCAAAAATCCATGTTTTTTGTATCTGAATAATTTCTAGCAGTGTCGTGTGATTGCAAGGATAGAATAGGACAAACCTATTTCCTTTCGCGGGTATCGTATGAGGCGGCTTTAGGAGCACATACTAGCAGATAACAACAGTGACTACCTGAATAATTAAAATCAATCTGCTTACCCCAATTCGCTCGGCAAACATGGGGATTATGGTATCATCCCACAATTTTGTGGTTTTATTGATTGATTACATTATTAATTCATTGATTGAACTTATCTTCATAAATAACTTTAAAATTCCAAGTTATTGACTTGCATACCAAATGGTACGTATACGTTACGTATACAACCTGAAAACAACTTTTACGTGAAAAACTTATTATTATAAAGTAGAGAAACAATATGAAGTTACAGTTATAAATTTGAGTATAATTTAAATATCACAAACTTATTCGTTTTATTATTAACCTGTTTCATATAAAAACCAAAAAATAGCGAAAAATATAAAAAGTAAATAGTAAAATAGCTATTTATAATCATATGACTCGCATTAAGTATGGGAACATTTTTAATTTACTCTCTCAATTTTTTTTAAATTATTAAAAAATCGCAAATTTTGTTAATTATTTATTAAACAAAATTAAATTATTGCAACGTTAACTGTTACGTTTTTAAAAAACTTTTACATACGTTATCTTAAAAATGTCAATTAAACAATTTAAAATAAAGCAATATTAAAACTTTTTGAAGTTACGATAAAATATCTAACAACCGCAACGACAGAATTAAACAGCACTTTCTGCTAACTAGAACTGGGAATGCTCTGGTAACTAGCGCTAAACGTTTACTGCGACCGTTCTAACTGAAAGTTAAGACAAACTTTGCTTACGAATTGTACAGTTATGGCAGATTTTTTTTAAATTCGTTAATTCGGTGAAAATTCACACACCTAAATCCCTGTTTATATTGCCAATATTCCGCTGTTTTTATACAGAACAAATGGGTCATCTTATAGTAACATAATAGAGGTAGAGCCACACTGCAGACGAATGCTTTGTTAAGAATGGCATAATATTTGTTTGTAGCATGAATAAGCCGGATCGGCTGGGGAAGTATCATACTCCCGCAGAAAACCGGCATCTGAGTGGTAGTTTACCTACCACACTTCGTACGCTGAGCGTTCCTCCCTGCCTCTATCCCTCCCCCTCTCATTCCCACTCCTATAATGACACTTTCCTTAAAGGTCAGTAACGCTTTCGCGCTGCCTATGGTGCTGTGGATGTTTATGGGTGGAGGTTTATGGTTGCTTTCCATCAGGTGACACGCCTGCTCGTTTGCCTTCCTATCCCATAAAAAAAGTAAGCAACCACTGCCACTTTTAGACACTAGTAACACCAAGGCACTAAATATTAGATGTTTTCTTAGATAAGGGTCTAATTAAATGTACGGTAAGATCACTCTAGATCATATGCATCGAATTATTTTGCGATTATATAGCGACTTGGTCGACGGTCACTGCAAATCGGCCGCTTGCGAGTTTGTACATGTTTATTACCGTCACGCGGTCGCTTCATATACCTAATGCGCGGCGGAGATGCGGCTGGGCCGCGACTCCGCGCCGCTTCACCTGATTAGGCCAACAGTCGTGTATAAAAGGAAGGGGAAATAAAGGATTCCTGCATTCACTGTACAAAATTAAATACTAGCCTTGTTCGTTGCTCAGCAGGATGCACCGCGTGCAGGTTAGGTTGACAGTTGGGGCGACATGGTGTAATTTTCGCCCCCTTGCATCCCATTTATACCTTGCATATCTATTTACCACTGTTAAAAGTTATAATTTTATTTGCTTTTCTTCTGAGGAATAGGGAATTAAATATTGGATAGTAATATTTTATCAATAATATCTACGATAGTTTGTAGCAGTCGCCAGTTGAGGCTGTTGGCAGGCAAGCCTCTTACACGTTGATTCGATTTACTCACCGTTGATATACGCCACACTAGTGACAACTTTGGTACAGGCATCTAGTAGGCTGCTGTCTGTCACCAGCTTATAGAAATTTATAGTTTGTCTATCTTATATATTTATAGTTTATCTCTTTTTCTCTCGTTATAGAAATTCAGAGTTCCTCTTCTGGTGTAGAACTAAGTGCAGATGAAGAATCCCGAAGAATATGCAGTACCTATAGAATACCATTGATTATATTTCAGAACAACAAAAGCCAGTGAAAGAGCCACGGTAGCAAATATGAGCCGGTTTGACCGAGGAAGAAGTACCACATTCTCTCAGAATATCAGCTTTAAGTAGTAGTAATAAAGTATTACCGCATTCCGTACGGTGAGTGCAAGGCTAATTTCTTTACGCTTCCTTTGTTTCCTTGTTCCATTCCCCTTACTCCCTCTTTCTTCTCCCATTAAATATTATCTTAAAATAGTAAGCACTGTAGAGTATATAAATTTCAATATAAAACTCGTTTTGAATTCTTCATAACCTCATGTTTTTTAGAAATTAATACACCATAAAGGAAAACGACGAAAAAATATTGAACACTTTTAATTATTCCGTTGAACGCCCTCTGAATTATTCTAATTTAACTTTTCCAAACTAAAAGTAATTAATGAAAAATGCATATTTTATACAAATAACGTGAACAAAGTTATGTGACTGTGACGTGCTGGCGAGTATAATGAGTGTTGAATATTTAATAAACTTATTTTAATGTATAACATCGTATTTATGTTGTTTATAGCATATTCGTAGTTGTATGTTAGCAGCTTACAAGTTGCTTGAATTTCTACACTATTCAGATGGTCAGAAACATAAATGTATAATGACTTAAACAACAAATTATAAAGTTTTAAATATTATAGTTAGAACAAAATTGTTTCAAGCAATATTTTATAATAATGCTTCAAGAATTCTTTAAACATATTTCCACACAAGAAATACAGTACAATAGTACTAAAGTAAAACTGATTGAAAACTAAACATATCGGCATAGAACTATATATATTAAGTTCCCGAGAACAATTTATTGTGAAATTCTCTCGCATATTCAGAATAATGGTAGATTACGTCATGTATTATATTATCTTTGAATGCAATAGACACATGCAAGAATATTTTCTTAGTCAGCTTTTTAACGAACAGAGCTAGCTGTCTTTTTTATTTTCTTATGCAATATGAGCAAAAAAACATAAGTAAAAATTTCAACTTCATATCAACTTTTTTACTGCGGTTCATTTGGCGAGAGCTGAAATCAGGAAATAGTCTTGCTATACAAGACAAATCCAAAACCGATTAATTGTTTAATTTTAAATTAGTCTCAATTCATTAAATAAATACGATTGAGTGAGTTACATACTGAGTATTATTTTATTTGTTGTTTAATTAAAGACTGCAGAATTTTACCCCGAAAGTCACGACAGCTAATCAAAAATTCTATTTTAGTAAACAAAAATAGGTATACATAAAATTTTGTTCCACATTTTCTAATTTCGAGTTTCTAAAGCCGTGAAATACGTTAGACCTCACTATACAAACACGTATATTGATGACCTTTGCGATAAAAAGTTACTCGTCACCGTGAGGGGTCGCTTTCAGACCACAAATACGTTGACAGCCGATAAATATTCATAAAAAATACCAATGTACGTACGTATTTGACGAATGTCTACGAAAGTTGTTGCCTATTATTTGGACTTTTACAGGGAACTACTCTAATACAGGGAAAGTTTACGAATAAAAAAATATAGAAAAAACATAAAAAAAACTTCTTTTTCTTCCTTTTACTTTCAATAGATGACGTTCGTGACGGTCTTATCATCTAACGGACGTGTTGTAATATAAAACTGTCGTTTCTTTTGTGCGATTTTGAAAAGTTATGCATACCTTAGTACTAACAAACCAGGAGAAGAACAATACAGGGGAACATAAATTGTAGGTGAAACGAAGTTCACCGGGCTATCTAATTAAATATAAAATGTAATAATATTTGAAAAATACAAAATTTACATAAAAAAAGAAGAATTGAAAAGAAAATATCGTAAAATATTTAGAAGTTCGCTCGATCTAAATTCAAAAACATTTCATAACTTCTGAGACTGGCTACAAAATCAAGAACTTGAATTTTTGTTTCAAGATGCTTCAAGCTTTTATTCCGTGAAACTCTCAGAGATCAAAAGCAAGACGTAATGACACTTGCCAGTTCCCTTATTCGGATCAAATTTTATGAGTACAAGCAAAAAATTACACTTTATTCATTATTTTTTTGGAGTAATAATGTAAAATATATTTAGTTAAGTTTTATTTATTAACACAATAATATAGATTAATACTTTAATTTGAAAAGTAAATAATTCAGTTATTTAGCTACAGTGATGAAGCAAAGATGTTGCATTCCTCGTGTAAAAGAATCGTGAGAGTAACAAATCGCCGCCATATTTTTCAAAATGGAAATTGATCGAATTAACCCAGCTAACTCAGCTACTCAACCATTAACCCAGCTACTGAAAGTATATATAATTTCCATAGATTAACTGTTATCTATGGAAATTATGTATACTTTGAGTAAAAAGTACCATGAAATAAAATTAGAAGGAACAATTAACTCAGTAAATAATTTCCTAACAGTTTAGAATTTTAGATAAAATTAACTGGGACATAGGCAAATATGGTGACTTTGGGATGAGACTTCAATAGGAATCGAAAATTTATGCTGTACGACTGCAGCAGTGTGTTTTCTTTTAAAGCGCATGAGCATTAAAAGAAACCACTTACATCTGAGGGCTGCCTTAAAGTTACAAGTACATTCATGTTATAAATGATTTTTTTTTACATATGGTTGTAATATTACAATGTAATCATTTTTATCACCTTCACATCGTGAAAGACGTCTACGTCATACTTTATAAAGTCTTCCAGATTCGCGTGAAAGTTTATAAAAGTTGCCGTGATTAACCTGGAAAAACAGGCTAATATTATTAAATAGGTGTTTTGAGTTATATCGCTATCTTACGTATAAGAATATGGACAAAAAATTTAAATCCCTAAATAGGGTCATGTCATAATGGATTTTACCAAATTTTTTTAAAATCCTTTGTATTAAACGAAGAGCATTGGTCATTAGGAAGTTAATAAGCAATACAAAACATATTTGTAAATATGCCAATTTTTAATGTTGGTTTAACCTATTTCATGTTTTCGCATATAAAGTTATAGGGGAGCGAAACAGCTTTATCGAGTAAAAAGCACGCATACACTTTTATAGCGCAGCCCAGATTACTTTGGAAATATCCATTCGCCCAATAAGAAGGTGAACATAGGCATTATCAACCGATGTATTGCTACTTATACTGGGTTGAAGTACGCAATCTTATTAAAAATTTAAGCAAAAAGATGAAATCTTTTGAAACTGCCCCTTTAAAGTTAGAAGCATAAATGAAAAATTAAATTGCGATAACGACTAAAAAATAATTAAACATATTAAAATAGCATCAAAAAGCTTAGCATCAATCTTCAACTTTGAAGAAAAAAAATTGTTATTAAATTATAATATATTTCAATATCAATATCAGCCCGCGGCAGTCCACTGCTGGACATAGGCCTCACCCAAGGCGCGCCACCTAGCCCGATCTTCGGCTACACGCATCCAGTCTCTGCCAGTCGCCTTGCGCAAATCGTCGCTCCATCTAGCAGGAGGGCGTCCCACACTACGTTTGCCGAGTCGCGATCTCCACTCCAGCACTCGTCTATTCCAACGATTGTCGGTTCTCCGACAAACGATGGAGTAGACGATAATATATTTAATATAAATATATATATATTAATTATATATAATATATTTAATTATACAAAATACAAGAATCATTAATCATGATGATGATGATTTAAATGAGTAGATTGCAATGATAATCAATGTAACCCAATTGGCTCAGTGTTGAATTTTTGTAAAATTATAAAAGGCAGAATTTTTAATATGTTGATGAATACTTAATAACACTTATTGTGAAACGCAAGTAATCTTACCATTTTACGTTGTTTTTTTACCCACTAATAAAGCAGTTTAAAATATCGTTAAATACCCCGCGTTAGCTGTTTTATAAAAAAAAAATGTTTGGTATGAAGTCACTAAACGAAGCGCGTTCTTTTTTGTTGAATACAATAAAAGTTTCTGGACGCGCTAACTGGCAAAGTTATAATTATTTCTGCGTTAATTCAGCTATATTAAAAAGTTCTGCATTTAACGAGAACTTATTTAGCATTTTTAATTGAGATCAACATCAACATTAGAAATGGAATAAAATTAGCGGTGGAGACATTATATGATCACCATTATCAGAAGTATACTACAGTTACGTTCTACTGCTGGACATTGGCCTCCCTCAAATTTGTGGGAGGCAAACGTCACCAAGTTTGCTGTGCTGTTTGAGTATCGAAGATTGATTATTCTTAGGTGTCGCTGCTGCACATCTACTGTTATTTAATTCCATAGTATCCTTCTTAGACACACTCGGGAAGAAATAAAGTTCTATGCCGGAAACCACGCAGAAACTTATCTAATAATATAATAATAACATATGACAATTATAAACGTCTGCAATTAGTTATCAGCAAACATTCTTTTTAAGGAATTAAATTTTAAAATGATAGTGTGTATGGATTACTATACTTAAAATTACACATTACTTAACATTATACTATACTAACTTACATGTTTACGGCAAGTGATTTAGATATGAATTCTTCAATTGTTCTGAGTTTGCCAACGCTACTTTTTAATTAGAATACATAAATGAAAGCTATCAATAGTGTTACAAATATTTTTTTATATTTCACGTGAATGACATTTTTATGATTTATACGCTTATGTAAAGTTATAGTGGCTTTATAACAGTAGTTTAACTACAATTATACGTTGTATGGAATATTATTTACGAACAACCTTGATACAAAAGCGTTGTATCAAATAACGCAATTATGTTATTAGTGTCAGCAACGGAGAAAGTTTAAACTAGTATTCGGACGGGTTGCTTAAATTAGGAGCATTTTGAAGCAATATATTAGTGTCGTAAATACGTACGAGTATTACATGGGGTATTCAAGAAAAGAGCGTATGTGTTTGTAATCTAATTTTATGGAGTGCATAACAACAATAATAATAATAATAAGGTTGCAAAACATTTGAGGTAATTGAGGCTCCAAATCAAACGACTTCAAGCTCAAATGAACGAATGATGTTCGACGGTACTGTCTGTATTATTCGCTGATTTATTTTTTTGGTCAAGCTGAGTACCGAATACTTTTCCCCCGGGAGCTTCCGTCTGACTTGTCTTCTTCGTTTCCTTCACTCACCTTCCTCCTTTCCAAACATCACACACAAATCACATACTTAATGATTTTTAAAAATTATTTTGTGTACTTTATCTATGTTCATTATTACAATAAGTAAATTGATATTACTTTTTTTTACTTCATATTTTATATATCGTATATACTATGTATCGTAAAAAAATAAAAAGTGGAACTGAAAAATATTTGAAGAAACCTAGCTTGGCACTGCATATTTCATTTCATCGCCAACGTTGTTACGAACAATGTTTTCTCATGAATGTACAACTAAGAACTTGAAACACTAGTGTGATTTCCATTTCAAGAAGATTTTGTATTTTTAAGCTCTTTAGCTACGTTCCTGAGTTTCAAAGCAGAAAGGATCTTTGCGAAACAAGAAACTATAAATATTAAAGGAATTCCAGGTATGCTTGGAAAAATAAAATCGTATATAATTTTTTTATTTCATTTTATAGATAAATATATTCCTTAGTGTACACCAAAAACAAAGTTATAAAAAGGACTTGCACATTTGTATATGAAAGATAATATTTGGAAATCTTTCATTCATATTAACTCATCATTATAACTTTCGCCGGATATATTTATAAATGTAATCTTACTTACTTATTTCTTTCAGTGCTACAAACCTTCTTAATTTCGTTGTCTCCGGCCTCCCTTCTCCATAATGTTTTTTTTATACTCCTAAGATTTTCCTCGATAGAGTCCTTTCACCGCTTGCAGATTGCAGGCGCATTCTCTTTCTCTTTTTTTGCGGGGTCCTACTTGTAAATGATTTGACAGCACTGTTGTCATCTATATTTTTTGACCTGCCATCTGAATATATGTGACTTAAAAGGAATATAAAAATCAAAATCTTATGTTCAATAGACTCAGGGTTGTTGAGAATTTAATTCTCACAGATTTCAATATATATAAATTAATGTTTTTATTCCCATCAGGCATCCGGCTAATAGACTGAGAGCTCGCGAACTTTCAAGGCTGAGGCTTGCACGATGGTGGTTACCGTATTTAGCTTGCTATGATTCTTAACTGAAAGAATGAACTGAACCTTACAGGAATAGTGTTCACGAGCTCTTTGATTATAGTCTGCAAACCATTCTTATATAAGTGATCCATTTTAAGTGATGAATTGTCGAAAGACCTTACTTAGTGTTCTCGTATAACGAAATTTTGTACAAAAAAATCATATTTGTTGAACCTCCGTAAATAATTTTATTGAATAAATAATATTGGCAAAGTAAAAATATTAGTAAGTAAATAAGAGTAAATTTATAAAATATAATTTAATGTTTATAAAATAAAATTACAAGCAGAAACTGTACATTTTAATTTTGAATAAATATAAACATTTTCTTTAATCGGTTTTCATTCATGTGTCTTCACAGATTATTCTAAAACGTGAAATAACATCCCGCATTTGAAGACATTTTCCTTTACAGCTGACATGTAAATTTAAATATGAAAGCCACTACATATTTCTTAGTTCGAAAGTTTTATAAATAAATGTGTCAACTGCAATGCGCCGTAGGAAGATATCTTGAGAAAACTGTAACATAAATATATGTTTGAATATGCACACACATTATAAACACATATATTGATAATCTGCCAGACGTTGGTAAAATTTGAACTTGTCAAACTATTCATAAATTCAGTGACGATGTTGTCCATTAATAAAATGTAGTAGTAGATTGTAAGGTGTAACTTTGAATGATAGAATAAGAAATGAAGATAAAAGAGAGCGATGTAGAGTAAAAGTGGCAGAAGTGACAAAAGTTGAGAATAGTATGTTTAGATGGTTTGGGCATAAATAGAGGATGGACGAAAGACGACTGGCAAAAGAAATTTACGTTGTGTAAATGTGTATGGAAGGGTCGGTAGGGGAAGACCACGGAAAACATACCTTGACTAAATTGCTGGAGTTTTTAAAAAAGACCAGATCAAGAGTACTCTTAACCGGCGGGCTTGCATGAGGAGAAAATGAATGTGGAGGAAGTAAGGAAAGTATGCCGAGATCGTAGCAGATGGAGATCTGTGGTCTCCACCTACCCCTACAGGAGACAGGCGTGACGATATGTATGTATGTATGTAGATAAGAGCACCGTCTACCTGAGTAATAAAAACATATGTACGATCCCCAATTATGGGGATTACGGCAACACCCTTCAATTTCGTTTCAAGGTAAGTCAATGTGCAGACTGTTACGCTTGCATTAATTGGTTAACATTTTTAAAGTTACTGAATTGAAGACAATGGAAACTTTGAATAAGAAACAAAGTATGAAGTGAATTTGCTTGGTAAATTGACAAAAATATAAGTACATTGGATATTTCATATAAACTGACGAGAGGGAACGAGAGAGATATTTTGTTCTTTTATCTGTTTCGTCATTCACAAGGTTTTCATTATATAAGATCGTATTGTCATGTGTGATAAATGTGATCATAAAAATATGCCTTTAATTAGGTTTCATGCACATGTCTATTGGCAAGAATACTCCAGAGCTTAGCTTATTATTAGTATTAATATGATATCATTGTAAAAAATCAAATCACACATTTTTGTATTATGAGAGCTCGTTTTAATCTATGAAGGGTCCACAGGGGTCAGTTGTCGACTATTATTACAGGTTTTCCAAAGTAACTTACACAACGTAAATGTTCTGTAAGGTAAACGAACACAATGTTGCCCCTAATGATAACTCACATAATCACAACCTGCGACACGCACACTGTTTCCGCCGCAATAAATGAGTAATGCAAAGTAGCCACCTATATAAAACGCATTTTCTATTATCGGAGCAATAAGAAAATGAGCAAGCGAGTCACGCTTAACGGGAAGAACAATGGTTAGGGAAGCAACAAACAAAATCGAAAATAAATTCAGCCTCCGTACCCCTGATCTCACCGTAGGTAACACAGTAAAATACCATCGTTTGACACCAATATTTTGTAACTTGGTGGGTTCTTCCCCAGTCGAACCGGCCCATTCGTGCTATGACTTGACTCTATTACAATTATATGGACAGTCAAAAGTTTTACTTAGCTAAGATCCGCGACAAGCAAAACAATAACAAAAAATTAATAATGTGTATTTTTCTGTTGGATTAAGTGGATTTATATGGAACTTAAACCAAAAACTTACCGAAAATCGGCCATCAATTCTCCACCCACCAACCACTATACACAACACCAAACACTTTTCCATTTTGTAAACGACACGTGTTTCGCCCCAACACGAGGCATCTTCAGGTATAGTACTAATATACTAATAGACTCTACGGAAGACAACCGAAAAGTGACCGCTTTTCGGTTGTTTAAGTTCCAAATAAATCCACTTAATCCAACAGAAAAACACACATTATTAATTTTCTGTTATTGTTTTGCTTGTCGCGGATCTTAGCTAAGTAAAACTTTTGACTGTCCATATAGTGATGGATTTCCGCAAAGTAACGCCATTAATAATCTATTACAATTTAAAAGTAATGTCAGAAGCCTAGAAAATTAAGCAAATATGTGACTATTTGTAAGATTTTGCATATATTTGAAATATTTAACAATAGTCGAATCATTCGAATGGACTGGGTCGACCGGGGAAGCCCTCACGGAATATCGGCGTCATTTTTGTTATGGCATAAGAAAACAAACGAACAAGCGCGTCACCTGATAGAAAGCAACCAACGCTGCCCATAGACATCCGCAGTGCCTTAGGCATTTCAGAAGCGTTGCCGGCCTTTAAGCAATGTGTAAGCTTATTTTTTTAGGTTCGTAAGTACCACTGGAGGTAGCCCTTTGATGTACTATCATAGATTGTGTACACGGATCCGGAGGTTCGATTCATTTTCCCTTCTTTTTATTCCTTCTAAGGCGTTATTCATATTGTAACCTTCGTCCCCTTCTCCTCTATGTTTTGTTTGAAAATATTTCAAACTTTTAAGTAATTAATAAAACTTATTTATTTATTAATTACTTATTCATTAGTCGTGACCAAGAAAGTAATATTGATCTTTCCAAGGTTATATATTAAAGCCATATTATTAATATTTTAGCGTGATCGTCTTAGTTAGGACCTTTTGTTACGTTGTGATTTGTAATAACTGATTCTTTTAGGCATTACTTGGAAGAATGAATATTCACCTAAGTGATCAGAGACCTAAAAGTGACATAGAGCATACTGATTAATAATTGTAATATCCATTTCATTTATGTTTAGAATTAGCAAGTTATATTGATCCTCTATATAACATTTGTTATAGGATCTCACAGTTTATTTTCAGCAGGAAGCAAGTCATAAAGATCCTTTTTAATAGCCTTCGCTATAGGATCACACAGTTTAATTCCACTTGTAAAGGGCTCACAATATTTACAATATAAGTCCCGATACAAGGGGTTGGCTTTATCACTTTTATAAAAAAAAATGACAAAGGAGGGTAGCTCCGTCCATCGCTACCCATCGGTAGCCGCGGTCCCATCGCTAGCCCAACCACAAGGTATGGGCATTGAAGGAACGGATAGGACCGTAGTCCACAACAAAACTGGCGTACCAGCATAAAGAGGGCTTTGCCCCTTGGTAGTGCGCCATGCACTAAGATGCAAACCACCGCCAGCCGGGGTGTGTGCGCTGTCAACGGCAAAGTCGTATCTCTACAACCCAACCATCCACAACGACACTCCAATGATATGCCCTAAGACATATCTCTGCGCGAGTCTACGTTTACCGCAGACGTGCGCCCAGGCACTCGGCCATATAACACCATCTCATATTTATCAAGTCCCAAATCCATCCATATATTATATTCTCTTCAACGAGACTTTCTATTATATTGCCTTCATTCATAGACCTTACTAATGTATTTCATATGTGGGACTTCCATACAGTACTATTGTACTTAAGTATGTCAGGCCGCACTTGGCTACCAGACTCTATATTTATATATTATAATCTTTTTATCAAGATTTTCTATTATATTGCCTTTATTTATAGTCCTTTCTAATGTATTTCATATGTGTGACTCTCATACAGTATCATTGTACTTAAGTGTGTCCGGCCGCACTTGGCTACCAGACTCTATACATATGCGAGGCGGCTGGTATGCGTCTCAGCGTCGGTGTCTTGTATGAAAATTTCAACCTTCTCAAATTTTAATGCTATTTTTTATGTACATTATAATACTCATCCAAAAGCCCAATAAATTATTATTTTAATTCTAGCTTGTATAGTTTTTGAGTTATTCATAAAATAAGATTCATGCGATACATGAACTGTCTACAACTTTATGCCATATAAAATATTATATGAATGATTTAAAACTTTATTTTATATTTAAAATGATATGTGAACGTTATTTTCACTTGATAATTATTGTTTAATTTTACCTTTAAATGAATTTTATTGTAATTTCGAATATTTTATAAGTCCTTTATATGTGACTTATATTTCGTATTTATGATTTTTACCAAACTTGATATTTGATTACTTCATGTTCCTGTATGAGTTCTATTGACTCCATATATGATGTTTATTATATTATTTGCTTATACATTTTATTTATAAGTGTTTTAAGTTAATAATGACGATCTCTGGTTCGTCACAATATCATTGCGATGTATAATAGATGTTCATGAGCGGTGATTGTATTATAGATTATATATATATTTTCCATCAGGTGACCGGGAGGTTCGTTTATCGCCACAATAAAAAAAATACCTTTTTTGAATATGGTGAAACCGATATATTTTAGTGCGATGTCCAACGTTATAATATAAATTAAACATTCACTAGTCATGCAACTCGTGAAATCGCCAGCGCGTCGTTGTCACGTAACTTTGCAGGCGCTGCTTATGCAAATTGTGCATTTCTCATTACGTTAAATTGAATTGTGGCCGGATTCAAGAATAGGGAGAGCACCGAGTTCCAACAGTTAAAATTTGTTTTGTCACACACACACACCATTCACGACTGCATTAATATATGTACAATGTCATGAACAGTTTTTGTTATAAAACTAAACGTGACCCTCCTTTGTTGCTAAACTACTTTAAGGATATAAAATGTTTGTGTTCTCACATAAAAAACACCAACTGACCTCTAAGTACTCGAAAAAACCGCCCCGAGAGTACTATAGTGATACATTCAAAAATATATCACTAATGCATTAAAATCTTTTATATTATATTACTTTTTTTAACATTCGTAATATTTAAATTTAAAACCGTAGGTAACGGGTGTCTGTAAGTAGAACGGCGGGAACGCGAATGTTTAATTTATATTGTAACGTTGGTTATCGCACTAAAACATATCGGTTTCATCATAGTCAGAAAAGGTATTTTTTTATAGTACTAATAAACAAAGTTTCGTCGCAATGAGATGAATAGTTTAAAAGCTATATGCGGGGGTACAGCATGAGTCAGACATAACATAAGGAATCAATAAATAAATGCTGATTTATATAACAACGTACCCTACGGGGTTTGTGTGATTTGATATTTTGACGATGATTATTTATGTGACGATATGATGCGACGATATTTTGTGTGATGATTATTTTGATACATTGAAGGTATGTCAAGAGTCTTCGCAACAGAACTGAAGGAGCGTTGTAAAATAAATATTTCTATCTATAAAAACATTTTAAACATGTTATAGATATTAATTGTAAACTTTTCATTAACTGGTATTTATAGGAAAATAAAATGTTTGTGTTCTCATCCAAAAAACACTAACTGACCTCTAACTATTTGAAAAGCACTAGTTCAAAAACCGTCCCAAGGGTACAAATAACCAAAGTTTCGTAATGATAATAAACTACAATCATATAATTAAACAAGAAAAGATAACAAAAATAAGTTAAATACATATAACTGATATTGTAAATTTTATGACCTGAGTTAATGGGGACTAATAAATAAATAATAAGAAAAACCTAAAATAATAACAAAAATTAAATTTTTTGACGTACATTTCTTTTGTCAAACATCAGTCTACGTTGTTGAAGTGGTAGAGCCACGCTGCAGATGCATAATTTGTCGAGAATGGCAAATTATTTGTCTGTAGCATTAATAGGCCGGCTCGCCCGGGGAAGTACCACACTCCCGTAGAAAACGGGCGTCTGAGTGGTAGCTTAGCTACCGCGCTTCATCCGTTCGTGAACGGTTGAGTTCCGAAGACTCAACCCTCCTCTCTCTCTTTCTCCCCCTTCCCTCTCACATAATGACACTCTCATTAAAGGCCGGCAACGCTTCTGCACTGCCTATGGCACTGCGGATGTCTATGAACGGCGTGGATTGCTTTTCATCAGATGATACGCCTGCTCCTATCAAATCCATAACGAAGTTGGATGAAGAAAAAACAGCAAAAGAAACTCCACAGGTATCCTTTTTATATAATTATAATGCAGTAATTCATACACAGTCATAATTTTATAGACAGCTTATAGAAAACTAGAAGAAACGTTCGGTTATGCACTATTAATTAAAATGTGATTTAATTAAAAGGGTAAGAAATATAAAATCTGATCAGACCGGCATCCGTACAATCAACTAAATTATTTGTTATTACATCTCCTACTCTCAGTTCAACGTGTATATATGTAGCAAGATAGTAGAATTGTAATATGTATTATAGTAATAAAAGTATATTATATAAAATTTATAGTATAAAAGTAATTTATAGGAAGGTGTATGAAGTCTGGCTTATGCGTTATGAATAGATTTCACTACCAATATACTAGTTGGTAAATTCATAATTAAACCAACATAAGGAATTTATTTGCAAATAATAGATAGTAAAGATCATATTTAAATCAATCTTGTTATAAATATTTTTATAATTCCGCTTACAAAAAATCTAAACCAGTAAAATTATTTTTTAATCTCAATTGCTGGAGAGAAAGGGCGCTCGAATCTATAGTTTTTGCCTCAGTTCGAAGCTTAGCTTTAAGATCAAAACCAAGTTTATTTACAAACAAACAAGTAAGCAGATTACAGAGAAATAGATAAGTATTAAAATAAAATTTTTATTTTTGATTGTATTGGAGGTTCTATGAGTATGACACCCATGGATATATGTATGTGTATGTAGTACAACAGATCTTATAAATGCTACATCATTTATTGTCTCTGATTATTAATTGTGATAAAATTAAAAGTGTACGCAAATTTTAAATTTTAATTAAAATTAAAGCAAGAATGGTTGTATCTTAAAATTTTGCATATTTTATTATAAATACGAAGAAACAGCAATATATTATTCTTATTAATGGCAGTAATTTATGTCGCTAAATTTGGGGTAAGTTGCAAACTTTGTCCATTATTTATTATTAGAAGCAACACTTGCACAAATTGTCTTCGCTAATTCAGATCATTTTCGCGTAAACGGCGGCGTTGAATATATTTCAAAACATAAAATGTATATATATTTTAATTAGTCATTAGATGAACTTTGAATTTGTTTATACTTAAATCCAGTATAATGTAACTTTACGATGATGAAATAATGCTTTAGAATTTTGCGTATTTCCAATGAGGACCTTCAAAAATCTTTCTAATTTTCAATGGACAAAATGTTTAAATGAAAAATAAATGAAAGTTTATCATCATCGTTATTTTACAGCAGCCTACTATTGGACATAAGTTTACCCTAAAATGGGCTACCTTACCCAATCTTCGGCTACACACATCCCTTTTCTGCCAGCCGCCCTGCGCAGTTCATCGCTCCATTGTCCCCAGGGGCGCCCCACACTACGTTTACATAGATGCGATGTCCACTCCAGAGCTCGTATTCTCCAACAGTTCCTTAAAAAACGTGACCAGCCTATTGCCACTTCAGTTTGCTATTTCGATGAGCTATGTGACTTTAATAGGGTTTATTATACATTGTATTATCGTCAATAAATATCAATGGTGACGGAAGATATCTCGAAAAAAAGATCGATCTGTCATTAACAGAAAACAGTATCTTCTGTTGCTAACAAATCGATCTTTTTTTCGATGTATATCATCCTTACTGTAAATAAGGCAACTGCATAACCTTTGCTTTACATAGAGATTAACCATGTTCGCGGTGGTGGTTGGCTTGCTCGTTTTTTTATATATTTTATTATAAAAGATACCGATTATTCGGTATAATCCTATTTTAATTTTATTTCTTAGCGTTTCTTTCTGTGGTTGATATTTGTCAAGAAAACTTATGAAAAATCTTTTATTTCATTCTTTTCATTCCAGCATGAAAACGTGATGTAATGATTCATATATATTCAAAGGTTTACCTTCTGTGTATATTTTCATAGACTATGACAATAAATCATAGTTGTGAAGTTATGCTTCGTATATTAAATTTTTTTTTGCCATTTTTTGTGATTGCGCATCCCCATTCGCGTGCCTTGGATTTTCTGTTTTATTTAATATTTTTTCTCAGATGATATTTATTATTTCGGGAGATATCCTTTCAAGGGAAAGCTGGAAGTAGCAAAACTGTTTAATCGCGACTTTATCCTTCTCATAAGATCTCACAAATACTCTCAAATTATATATATATTTGTATGTATATAATGCATAATTATTATATTATATATTCATGCCTATCCCCCGCAGGGGCTGGCAGAGACCACAGAGCTCCATTCGCTACCATTCAGCGCAGCGAAACGGCTCTCCATTGGTCGCTTCTCACCGTCGTGAGAATCAGGACGTGACGGGTGGCGAACCACGTCACCGTCATTTTTCAACAAATTAGGTATATTAAATTCGTGTTAGTGAATCTCACGAGCCGCAAGGGAGGATGGAGGTCAGCCCCAGCAGAGCCCTGCATGCTGAGGTAAGGCTCCATAGTACCCGGGGAGCCCGATCCCGGGACGGTCGGTACGGTTGCGACTAAGCTCGCCCTTAGCCACGCATCCTTTGGCACGATAGACCGTAGATTGGCGGAGAGGAAGGGAAAGGATAGAGAAGAAAGAAAGGGCAGGAACGGAAATGCGGATTAGGGGGGTTACCAGACTCAGAATAAATATTTATAAATCCATATATATATTTATTCCGATGCGGGAATCGAACCCGCGACCATTGACTCCGTTGGCGGAGGGTCCCGCCACTGAGCCAATCGGTCGTCTAATCCATAACCTTAGACTATAAGATAAACTCTCAACCAAGAAGGCAATTACGTCTTATTTTTAAGATCGTAGACAGTTTATTTTACTATTTTCAATGTAATTTGCGAAAAGGCATATAATATAAGAAATTTGGGCTAGGTGGCGCGCCTTAGTAAAGGCCTATTTTTAGTAGTGGACTGCCATAAGAAGATTATGATGCGAGTAGTACTGCTTTCTATCTTCCGCCCTATCCACATTATTTCATTGCGATTCTCCTCTAGATATACAAAAAGGAATTTAATGACGTTCGCCTGATGATCAACTTGACGAAAACAAAAGCAAAATGAAAATAAAATTACAAACAATTCGATATCATTCACGTCCTTTTGTTATCATAAACAAAGGACTTCTATGTCATGCAATTTTCTCCACACATTGTTCTTTATACGAATTATGCAGAAAATATTCCATTTTGATTTAGAATGGCATATAATGACTTGTAATGATAATGATTATCACAATTCAAATTTATATTTTTCCACCATGTAGTAATTTATTACCACTTCTTATGAACACTTGCAATATAAAGAGCACTGCAGATGTGGCCAGGATGTGGATTTGGCAGGATCTCATGACATATATAAATAATATAAAGGTGGTAAAGAAGGAAAAATGGGAAGCGAACTAGAAAGAGCAGAAAGGGTAAAGTTAGAGCTTCTAGCTCTCATCGCTTGCCGAGCGAAGTGCAGTAAAACAAAAACAAACTCAGACCTCGGTCTTTTCCTCATAATGCAACAATATTGCACATAGTGATTACAGTAATAATACAAAAGCAAAACTATAATTACTACTAGAAACTAGAAAGAATTACTACTAGAAGGCCCCTCTCGAATAAATGGCTAAAGAATAATAAAAGTATTCGGATACTAAATTCGACCAATTTGTGATCCGAATACTTTTATTATGTTTTTAAAATATAGTTTATTATTTAAATATTTTATTTGTCAAATTTATTACAATATTTATTTTATATAAGAAACAAGTAGGACATATGTATATGTACATACCTAAGTACGTACTGTAGTTATACACTGATAAATGTATCACTAATGTAATAACTTTTTATTTGAATATATATTAAAACCTTTTATATCATATGACTTCTTTTTAAATTCGTAATTTTAAAATAAAAAATTAATTAATTGTTTTATATAAAAACAAGAAAATTACTTCGACTGACGTCTTTCGATAGACATGTCACCCGTCCGGCATAAGAAATTGAGATATAAAATTTAAATTGATAAAGTGTGAATAAAGTATGAATAACATATAAATGTACCGCGAATTATATATATACCGTGAATTATATATATAAATTAATTTCATTAGGAAGCTTTCATTTTTATCGAAGATAAAACCCCATAAAGATCCCGTGTGTCGCCGATCAGTACGGCTGGCACGGTGTTAGTACATACATACATATGTATTTATTGTGACGAAGCCTACCCATTTCGAGTAGAATGAACATTAAACCACCTCGCTGCTCCAGGGTAGATTGGCGGGATTATTTTAAGGAAAGAAATCTACGTAATACGAAGATCCTCCTAAATTGACAACATATATTTGACGTGCTGACAATGGCATCAAGTAAATATTAATGTTTTTTAAAATTGCAAAACTCTTGTAGAAACATCGTGACTGCGCTTCTTTACATATGCAGCTATATGATTTAATGTGTACCCGTTCCTACGAAGTATCTGACACTAATTTTTAAATAGAATGTGTAACGAAATTCGAAAACGCTAATGGTTACCACAACAATGCAAAAAGCTAATTATAATGACGAAAAATTAACTTTTTCATTTTGCATGATTAGCACATTGTTTGCAAAATAAACACGGATATGAATAAAATGATAATTAGCCTGTCATTTACAGGAGTGAGTTCATTAGTGGTTTACCACAAAGCTTGGCGAGGTAATAACAACAACAGAAAACTTATAAGCTTCTCAAAACGTCAATCATGGATCCAAACTTATATTCATGAGTACTTATTATTATTTCCAATTTAATGAAAGTTGTTATTTACAAATAGCGTTTATTTATAATTAGATATATTTATTTAACATTTTTTGGTAGAATCACTGGGCAATTTCTTCAAAATCACAATAATTGATCAAAATGCCAAAAAATTTCATTGTTTTATTGTCTTAGTATGAACGGATCGATTTGTCCGGGTAAGTAACTCTCCCACGCAGATAATCAATTTATGTGTAGTTCCGAAGTTCTTAGGAGCGTCCAGAGTACGTTCAACCGGCGAGCTTGCATAAGGAGAGTGATGAGTGTGAAGGAAGCAAGTAAAGTATGGCGCGAAAGTATCAGATATAGATCTGTGGTCACAGCTTACACCTACGGGAAACAGGCGTGATGATACGTACAGGTGTAGTTCCACTACTGTACTTCTGCCGGAGAGCGTTCAAACACCCCACTAGGCCACCAATCGCATTGCACTAAGAAATTAAAAACTTAACTAAATTTAAATGATTATTTAACAATTACAACATCTGCAAGGGATCTTGATTGAAAAATAGGAAATATTACTTGATATTATAATTTAAATATTAATATCTATACATGTGAAGAAAACACTTTTTACCCCTTTTCAATTAAATTACGAAATAATGAAAGTTCATATAAAGCAGTGCAGAAAGATAAAACTAAAAAAAATAATGAATAAGGGCCGAATTTAAACAACAAGTGTACATAGTCTCAAAGATGTTTTTTGAGGAGTGAATAATTTATGCGTTACAACTAATCGTAAATGAAACTTGAATTTGGTCAATTAATCTTCTCTCGAGATATAGGTATCAAATAATGTTTTTGACTTTATGAATTTCATCGACTACAACCTGAGTATGTAGCGCCAGTGTCTCTGCTACCACTAGAAGTCGAGTGGCTTCCACCAGCTGCGAGAATCAAAGCTTCGAGCATTTCTGGTATGAGGATGCAACTTAATATCGTCGATGTAGGGTGGCAAGTATAGATGGTCTCCAGTTGACGGTGCTCGATCAATGTTGTCTCTATAGCCATAATGGTTCATCGTTCTTAACTTGTCGAGCAGTTCGAATTATTGTCGGTCTTTGAGGAGGTGATCGATAAGTAGGTAGTATTATATAAGGTCGCTGACATACTGAATCAGCGACTAAAGCGATAAGTAACACTCCCAGTATGTAGATTGGTTTAAACATTTCGGCAGTAAGCAGGGCACGCTTAAGTCTGAATGTGATCGTTGTTTTATGGAGAGTACTTGATATAGCGTCCAGCCGAAAGATGTCGGGTACTTCCCAGCGATGATAATAATAACCTTATGACCAAATCATAATATACGATATTTGTATTATAACAAAACTATGATCGTCTTATAGTTATTATTCTATTATTATTATTATATCTTATAGCCTTTTGATTTCCATAATGAATAATATATTAAACAAGTATATCATATGATTAATTATTACATAATATGTGCATGCAATAAAAAATAAAATATTACTATTAATAATCATTAAATTTAAATTCCAAACATAATAAATAATTTCAATGTCCATAATGATTTATGATTTATAAAAATGAATTTTGATTTTGATTCTTTTAATTTTGATTCTTTTTAATTTATTTATCATTTAAAATTTATATACATTGAAATTATTTATTATGATTGGAATTTCAATTTAATGATTATTAATAGTAATATTTTATTTTTTAATGATCGTCTTATAGTTGTGACATACATAATTATTCATCATTACACCGTAAGCTTTAAAGATTTTATATAGCGTTCAGGCGAAAGATGCCGGGTACTTCCCAGCGATAACAATAATAACCTTATGACCAACTCATGAAATACAACGTTTGTATTTTGTATTATCACAAAACAGTGATCATCTTATAGTAATGGCGTACATAATTATTCATGGTTGCACCGTAAGCTTTAAAGATTTTATTACTTCCCATAAATTATTAAAATAATATCTATTTAAAATTTAACTCTTTACGTTCATACAGCCACACTGGGATTCCCGGCATTGTGGGTACCATTATAAACACACAAATGACAAACTCCTAGATTCAGATGAGATATCTGTAGGCCATATAAATATTTATCCTGATTCGGAAGTCGAAACTACGAGTTTTAGTTTAGAAAGCGTACATGTCATCACTGCGCCAATTGAATTGTCATAAATAAGACTTCTATATTACGTGCTACTACTATTACGTACAGATAAATATTTCACTATTCACATATTCACATTACGTACAGACAAAAATATTTTTTTGATTAATTCATTATAATGATAATCCAAGGGCTTCTTTTAGTAAACAAAGGTACATTTTACCATTACTTAGGTACATTTTGGCTGACATATATGACTGAAATATATATATATATATATATATATATATATATATATATATATATATATATATATATATATATATATATATATATATATATATATATATATATATATATATATATAGTTTATATATATGTATATATATCATATATATATATATATATATATACCTATATATATATATAGTAAAAGTAACTTAGTGTAGTAACGAAAGTCTACATGAATATTTGTGTGTTGCGTGTGTATGTATGTACATCTCTCTCTATATGTGTGTGTGTGTGTATGTGTGTCGATGTCTCTATCAATTTAAGTACTTTTCTCATAATTTAAATATATACACTTTAATAATATTTATTTTATTGTTTGCTAATACACTACTGAACATGAGCATAATTTTGTTCTTTAAAAGCACATGGGTCAGTTGTTACACTCTTTTAAAAGAAAATTAAAAAATAGTAAGTAAAGTGTATACAAACATTCTGCTGTACTCCTCTCCTTCAATTGAAAATTCTACTTGTGGTGAAAAAGGTGATTATCTACCTAAGAACTGTTTCAGCATATAATACTAATTAGTTTCCTACAATGTCATAAATTGGCTCAGTGGTGAAGCTACCGCCTTCGGAGTCAACGGTCATAGGTTCGATTTCCGTATAGGGATAAATATGTGGTAACATATGTGGACAAGCAATCTAGGTTAATATTCATTCATCAAATAGAGAGGCCCCTGTCTAGCAGTGTGACATATGTGTGAAAAAAAGTTTTATTTTTTTTTAACTAATTTGTTGCAATATACCAGCAATTTGCGCACTGGGTGCGTGTGCGCAAATTGCTGCTATATTGCAACAATTATACATACACCTGAACCTCATCATGAAGGTGACGGAAAAACTTAATTTAAGTTTGTGTATGCTGTTTTTTAAAATAAACCATTTGTTTTACTCTTAAATTTTTTTTGTCTAACGTAAGAGAATGAATATTTTTTAACATATGTAGTTCAGTTTGACGGAGATGTTGTTAATTAAAACTATTCGTGGCACGAGAAGTGTGAATGCTCTCGGTGCACAGGTGTCGAGTTATTATTTCTCAAAGCCGTACAGCTAGTTGTTGCAGAGCATGGCACTGTTGAGGTTTGTCGTGAACTCATCCAATTACAGACAGAGTTTGCACTTGTTTTAATCGTGTTGTGAATTTGAAAAAATATTATACCGCCGTTTTTACGACCATGTTCTTTTAAAAACATAACTTTTTGTAAATAATTATATATTTCATTCGTGGAATACAGAGTATCATTTATTTTCTATTGTTACTTTTAAAAACTGTTTGTAAATTTAACCTGCTTAGAGTTTAGATTTTTGAGAGAGATTGTTTCATTGGCTAACCTAGAATTAAATCGTACAATCATAAGATTTAAGGAAATGTACAATAATTTATTACTTAAACTCCAATTTTACTATGTTTATACGACTTAATTATCTCTGTGACGAAGTTATCGTTTTTGAAGCCAATGGTTGCGGTATTAATTCTCATGTTGAGATAAATATATGTATGACCTACTGCTATTTGTATCGAGTCTGAGTATGGCGCCAAACTACCTTAGAAAAGTGTAATGAATTAATGTCCTTTCCTCTATAAATTGGGAGACCCGTGACTACAAATGGCATATATATAGGTATATATAGCTGTAAATTTTTTTATTAATTCGATAATATAAAAACTGCCCGAAAAATTACTAAATACTTAGGTTTAATCCAACAATTGTACTTCACTTCACTGGTCCTTACTCCAGTAATTCATTATTTCATTTCAACTCTCTCTACTTGACTTTCAAAAAGGAAGTTGTTAGTGTCGTTCTCTTAGTTCGCTTCGCTTAGTTCGCAACTTTAAACTTTAAACTGAATGTAAAAAAAAATAATTTCCTCGGTTATTTCTTCTCACTAGACTTCTTCCATTTTTACGTTTCAATCATCAATCTTACTTACAATTACATAACTGATACATGTTGCTCTAAACACTGGTTGAAGGTGGCATGAACAGCAAAGCCAAATAGATTGTGTGTGAATGAAACAACGAGTGGATCCGTCATATTTTTAGAAAAGCTTCCATCAGTAGAACTAAATACAGTTGCACTTAAATACTTATTATGTAATTACAAAACTCCTGTACACTAATCAACTTATATAACTAGATACACTGAGTGTCCTCATATGAGATTTTTAAAAAAAGTCCCACATTTAGTTTGTACCAAAAATATCATACAAAATATGTCGATACATAATCAGAAATATTGTTCCATACGATGACATAGTCTAGACAATCTGTTTCATACTGACACGTGTCAATTAAGCGCAACATGACGTTGCTTTAAAGAGGACATTGATACTCTTATTTATAAAGAGACCATTAATTACTTTACTTTTAAAGAGGTCATTTATTTCTTTATCTTTAAAGCGGTTCTTATAAGTCGCTACACATTACTCATTTTTAATTTAAACAAAATATTGCAAAGCTAACGTTGTTTTCTTTTAACTTTACCTCGTGTGTGTCGTAAATTGTACCTGATTTTTCTTTGCTTTCGTTTCTAAAGCATTTCAAGTTGACTTTGCAGTGTCGGCTGGTTTTTAATTACAACCGCACTGTCCGATGCAACGCTAATCAGTTCGACACACCTGCATGAAACTTAATAACCTTTCGATAACGTCTACTTACTTTGTAATACATTTCATATTCTATTGTCAGTGTTAAGAATTAAAGTAACGTTTTTGAACGTGCCATATATTCCCGCTATTGGACACGGGACATCATGAGGAGTGGACATGAAACAATAAATGGTTATTTCATATTCACTTCTCCTCCCCCAAGAAGCGTCACCTAGACCGATCTTCGGCTTCATACATCCAGTTTCTGCCAGCCGCCCAGCGTAGATCGTCAGACAATCCAGCCGGGGGGCGTCCCACACTTATAGTTTTAAGTAAATCTATGTTCTGCTATATATATATATATATATATATATATATATATATATATATATATATATATATATATATATATATATATATATATATATATATATATATATATATATATATATATATATATATATATATATATATATATAAAATCTATCAACATTATTATTATCAAAGTATTTATTTTTCTTTATTTCTAATGTTAAATTTCACCACATGATATAATGATCACTATAAAAAATACGTGATATATATTATATTTATTGATGGTTATCTATCGTGACCAAATTTGATCATTTACTTTACAAAACTGCTGCCCATTTTCTTTTAGTAAATATTCACAATATTATACTTTTTTTAAAAATCAAATTGACAATAACATTTTAATGAGTAAAGTTAACAAATTGAGTACGATTTTTATTGGATGAGAGCGGCTTGGAAATTCCAGCCCAGAACTCCTTCCATTTGACTTGACTACAAAGAGCATTCCGAATCGTCGGCAACCACTAGATTTTCCATAGTCTCGATCTATTATTTGTATGGGATGTCCGGTGGCAGAATTAGGTTATAGGTCAAATAATTAGTCCACGCATCCTTGCTCCTTATTTTCCGCCAAAATAGAGAAGTAATTTTGTTTTCACTTCACACACATTTTTTAACGAAGTTTTAGCATTATGGGTGGAGAGTGTGAACCAGGTATACAAACACAAATATTAAAACATAATTAAAAAATATTAAAAATAAGTACAAAAATATTGAAATTTGTCATTTTAAGATTTTTGTTTTTATTTATCAGAAACCGGAACTGATCAATAGAAAAGGTGTGGTCTTTCATCATGATAACGCTAGACCACACACATATTTAGCCCTCAGCAAAAATTAAGTTTGTCTGGGAAGTATTAATGCATCCGCCATACAACCCTGGCCTTGTACCTTTAGATTTCCACCTGTTTCGGTCTCTACAGAAATCTTTAGGCAGTGCCAGATGAACATCAAGAGAGGACTGCCAAAAGTACGTGTCGCGTTTTTTTATCATAAGGTCTCAAATTTCTACAGCAACAGTATCATGTAACTATCTACAAAATGGCACAAAGTTATCGATTTAAATGGCACATATATTGTTTATTATAATTAAATGTAAATAAACTTTGTAAAAAATGTTTTAAGTTTTCTTATCAAACGCGAAGAAACTTTTTCCCCAACCTATTATGATTTCCAGCAAAGAATCGGAGCATCCCTTTTCTTCCCGCCGGTTTCGTAGTTTTGTATAATGCGATTATGTAAGCAAATAGTAGTAGATGAACAACAGCGTCTACTTGAATAATGAAAATCAATCTGCGAATCTAAATTCGTTCGCCAAGTGCGGGGATTGTGGAAACACCCCTTAATTTTGAGGAAGGCCAGTGTTACCGCTGTATTGATATTGATGATTGATGAGACAAACATTGATTGAAACACGACAAAGAAATGCAAAAAAAATGACACAAAAAGAAAATATTTGAATTGAATAATTGAATCAAACGTAATGATAACATTCATTACTCTATATTAAAATATTTATTGAGAACGCAAATTGCTCGCAATTTAGATAAGCGCCGTCATCTGACTTGGGGCTATCCCCAGGCCAATTATTGTGTTTATATGTATTTAAAGTCAATATTGAGATATTTTAAAATACAATAACAGTACGTTATGTCTGCTGGTCTGATACGTATTTAGAGTCAATTCTCGTATCGTTTAAAAATATTCATATAGCGCATAAATGCTTATTACAAATTCAGTTATATTTTTGTAATAAACGTGGGCAAACGAGTAGACGCGTCGAATAATTGTAAGTAACCATTGCCGCTCGTGGACAATAAAAACTAGGAGCAGTTCAAATGCGCCACCTAAGAATGAGATGAGAATAAAGAGAAAGGAAGAAGGAAATAAATGAAAGGAAAAGAGTCTATGATTCGGAGATCATCCAAATATCGCGATTCGTACGGTAGCACCAACTCACAACATATAAATATTTTACCACTTACCGCCAGTATGTTGAGTAGTTATGATGATATTTGTCCGTTCGAATCGGCTTATTCATGCATAGCTCTACCACTATTAAAAGTTTGTACCTTCATATAGATGTATGTCTTGTGAGTAATGCTACGGGCAATTTTATCTAAAAAAAAATATCCAATATATTAGCCAGCTTGCACAGATAAACACCACAAACTAATAAAAACTGACATCTGACTTTGGTTTTTGCTAATGTCCTTCGTTCAGTGAACATTGTGGGCTTCTTTCTTTATTTTCCTTTAAATCCTTGTATATGTGTCCTATTGTGTAGTCAAGACTTTCTTCTCCAACTAACCCATCTTTTGCCCACAATGTGTCTCATAATGTGACCCAGGTAAACAATATTTCTTCTTTTGATGGTCTGTTCTTTGGTCACATGAACTGTTTGTTCATGTGACCATGAAAAAATATAATATATTTTTATTTTTAAATAATTATTAAAGTTCATAAACGTGAACGTTTTAAGCGTCTTTTTTCCTTTAAAAAAGTCGTCAATATTTTATACAACTCTCTATAAATATGCATATATTTAAAATGAATGCCATAAATGAAAGATGAATTGCTCTGATCACTTAAAGAGCTGAGATCGTTAGTGGCTCACCTCAGAGCGCTGCAACTGGTTGAAAACTGGAAATGCTCCAACTGTCAGTCATAAACTGAATACTTTTCCCTGAAAAACTTGTCACACTTTACAACGATTTTTATTTTTAAGATGCTTTAAGCCTGTAATAATTAATACCCTAACTAACTTTGCTTAGAAATATGCTTTCGCAATTAGGTACATAATCGAATAGGCAAACATGTAATGAAATACCAGTACCAACCGCTGCGTCTTGCTAAATCCAGTACGCGATCACCAATCCGCCTGTGATTTTAAAAATATTTAACATACAATAATTTTATAGCCATATCTAACTCAATTATTATAATATTATTTGTATATTAAATAATATAAAAACATAACTGGTTTTAAAGACCCGCATAATAAAATATTTGACTAAAACTTATAAAACATACAACTAATAATAATAAACAAGTGTTACAATACAAAAGTTAAAGCTACAGAACTACCTATACCTATATAATCTACTAACCTATAAAAGTTACAATTTTAAATGTTTTCCCGATGAGATTACGAAGGAAGTTTATACAAACCCCCTGCGAGAAACTTACCCGTTTAACGGCCATGAATTATTCAAGAGAAACGCAGTCTCGGACCGCAATTCCCTCAGTGTAAAATGACCAAGCTAACAAAAAGACCACGTATGAATTTATTACCTTTTATAAATTCACATTTACTTAGGGATTTGCAACTTCAATCATATTGAAAACTCATACATTAAATAATAAATAGTAATTTTAATATATGAATATTATACGGTTTTGATGTTTTATTAAGTGCTTTTAGCCAAAATCTATATTCGATTACGAATTAATATTTAAAAAACAATCACATCCACCAACAAGGGGAGGGAACGACCTGGGAAATTCAGTTGAGGATGGGACTCGATGTAATTGTAGTACTCCTTCACCGTTTTTAAATATTGCTTCAGATTGACCAGCCAATTCGGAGAAATAAGCCTTTGAAATTTAAAACTCAAACGGAGGAGGATAGGACCTGGGAAATTTAGTTGCGGATGGGACTCGGTGTATTTATTTATTAATAAATATTTGAAATAAATAATTGATGTATAATATTTTGTTCCATATTGTATAAAATAAAATAGAGTATTGTTAACAAATTAATTTTATAATTAACATATTACTAAAATACTGCCAACGTTAAATTCCAAAAAAATATATTTTAATAACAATGGACAGAAGCAAGTTAAAATATGTTTAACACTTGCGTCATGCATATGCACACATACCTATTAGAATCAATACCAAGAGTAAATAACATTTATTTTAAAAATACAGAAAAACGACATTAATGTGTTTTAAATCTTTATTTTTTAATACAATGTTGATATTATTAATAAAAAAGAAATAACTATGATTTATGTATGTATATAGTTTGTATGTGTGTAAAATGTTACACACTCTTCATTTTGGAAATTAGTTGTCCAACGTTTCAACACTTCTTGTATCCCGAGACTTAATACCTAAAGTTTGTCGGGGATCTGTTTTTATGTATGGATTCCAATTTGGGATAACAACATCGTGATAAGTAGGCTTCTTCAGACCAGGTAAATGAATATCGCGGCGCGAACGTGACACGTATATGGGAAACGGTTGGCGAGGAGGGAAACGTGGTTTTATCGGTGTAAAGAGAGGTGGTAGAGGGTAGTTTAAACTCCTAGCATTGCGTCGGTTATAACCAGGATGGGAAGTTCCAGTATTTCTACTACTGCTTGAAGTTGAGTGACTTCCACCCGAATGCTTAGAGCTACGTGAGTCAAAACTGCGAGCAGTTCTAGTATGAGGGTCCAACTTAATGTCATCGATGTAAGATGGCAAGTAGGGGTGGTCTCCAGTTGAAGGTGCTCGCTCAATTTTGTCTCCTTTGTATAGCCATAAAAGTTCTTCGTCCCCAGCTTGTCGAGCAGTTCGAATTATTATCGGTTTTTGAGGAGGCGGTCGATACGTAGGTAGTATTACATAAGGTCGCTGACAAAATGATTCGGCGACTAAAGCGATGAGTAACACTGCCAACATGTAAACGGGTTTAAACATTTTAACAATCACTAATAAACACTTGTAGTCGAATGCAGTCTCGGTTCTCATGCGCAGTATTTTATATGACACAAGCGGTACATCCCAGCGATAGCGATGACTTGAGAAAAAGGGAATCACCTGATGTAAATCACCTCCCAAATTGATTACAGCCAAGTTTAATTATATTTTATTTCTTATTATATCTAATGTTTAATTACTTGTATTAATTATAGTATTGCGTTATTACTAACGTCATAAAACAATTTTATGTTTATTTTATTAATTGAATATAGTTTTCCTGTGTCTTAGTTATAGATTCGATTCCCGTATTGATTGTGGATGTCCCACCAATTCGGCTTGACAAGAGATAATATAATTTTTTAAGAAATGGGAAGGCCACTTGATTTTTCTACATTATTGGTAATAATTTAGTTCTAAAGAGGTATTAATAGCCAAACTATGTTATTGGCTCTTAACTAAGAGGCTGGTAAAATAATTTTTAAAAAACAAAAGCTTTTTGACTTTATAGTTTGTGACTTTTTACTTATTTTTCGCGGGTTTGTTGTTAGAAGGTTATCAGGCAACTAAGACTAACTTCTTGTTATTTTTAGTACAATAATTTATATTTGTCGTATCATCATGCCTTATTGTGACATAAATACATATCTTTGTGTCTGTTGTAATGACAGAAAAAGCAATAAGAGATAGTTAAATTATAGCGCTACTGGAAGAGGGGTGTAGCCAATGTTACGACTCACAGTCGACCGGTTTTTAGTGACTCAGGCGTTGAGGAACCGCACATGCAGTTACATTGACCTCAAAAGTAACCTTGTAGAGGTACGAGGAGCACCAATTAGCCTATAGACATTGAGGAGGCTTTTAGTGACTGATACACGCAGGCGACGATCAGCATAAACCCCAATTTTCGTTATATTAATTAAAATTGGCTCACTAAATGCGCAAGGGTACATAACATGAATCTTTTGTCAACGAGCACAACCCGCACAAAATAAAATTGGCGAAGATACTATTTACATGGGTAATAAAGCTCTGGCCCACCGTTCCGGCGACGTAAATGCTTATATGCAAGAGGTATTTGTCGTTTGGACTGGCCAGCATGGAGCCTCGAACTTAATCCCATTACGCACGTCTGGGACCTCTTAAAAAGTACGATCTGTCCAACCACCTCCACAAAATATCAGGGAGCTCAAACATGTAATTTCAGCTGAGTAGGAACACATTGCACATGACACCATTATAAGCCTCGTAGAAAGCATGACAAGACGATTACATGCCGTAATTGCTGCAAGAGGAGGTCATACTCGTTATTAATTTATATTTTTTAATGTCTTTTATTATTAAAGTATCATAAAAATACTCGTAGTCTTAATTTCACTATACCCATAAAAATGTCCATTTTCACACGGATTTCTGTTTACAATGACTAAAACACCGATACTAGGATTTAAGTGTTAAAAAAATTCTCTTCATATTATCTTAATATTATCCATATCCCATTTTTCAGATTTTTCAGATGTTCCTGAAATTAGCCTGAATGAAGTTTTTTTTCTTTGAAATAGCATTCTTATCCGTTGGTAAGTAAACAATATTTTAAAAAGAATGTTTTGTACTACTCCGTAATTTGTTATCACAAACAGACAAACTTTTCCAGTTTTCTTTATATATTGAATAATCCAATTATTTCGTTCGCATTAACCATTTCAGAACAGATCAAAATATTTTTTATTGTTTAATTGTGCCTGTCTAAATTTTTGATTTTATAATAATAAATTATTGATTTGAAATAAATTAGTTAATTTACGAGATATTTAAATAATATAAGAGCCATTTGTGTACCAAAAATTTTGCGAACCATCTAAAAAATCGGTAAATCACACTAGATAAATTAGTCAGTGCCAGTGTCACTGTCAATCCAGTTCGTATTCGGATTGTGTTTTCATGTTGTGTGAATGTGAAGCGATATCAACCTTTATTTTTCTTAATGTTATGTCATAAATATTTCCGATAATATAAATTAAAATGGGAGATGGACAAAATAAATATGGTATGTTTTTTGTTGCTTATACTTGTCACTATCCGAAAATTTTCGAGTTCCTTTATAATTTTTATATTTTCATAGACGTTCTAGGTGATTTGGAAATGCTAAAGGCTTTATACGACTTTGACGCAACATTGGCAAAGACGTTGAGTTTTTCCGAGGGCGATTTCTTTTATCTTCAGCAAAACACTACAAAACAACGTAATTGGTGGCCTGTAGTTAATAGAAAAGGTCATATTGGTTTCGTTCCTTCAAATTACGTTGCTTCAGTCAAGGTGAATTTTTGTATCAGTTACATGTACTAACACAATATCATATACTATGTTAAATTGATATTATACTTGTATTTACTAGTGGCACTCATTTTTATCTTATATTTTCATATACAACAGGTTGAACCGGATTTTTATCTTGCCTTTCTTAATGATTGCATTAAAAATCTAGATGAAAATAATGCTATATCATCACAAAAACAAGAAGTATTAGCTAGACTCCATGATAAAAAGAAACAAATTCAAATTTTCATTAAACCTCATACGAAAAAGCCTCCAGCGCCTAAACCTCCACCACGGTGGGATGATTCTACACCACCTAATGGAGTATCACCATCATTTGACTTGCGGCCAGTTGTTTCACAACAACATGTGACAGATGAATGTGATCACTCTCCCACAAGATCAGTTAATAAAAACACACCAAAAGGTACGTTTTTTGTTAGTAGAAAAAAAAACTAAAGTAAGTTTTCTGAATTGTATGGTTCATTGTGATGTGGACAGTCATATTACATTAATCATCAGTACAGCAGCAATAGTTCACTGATATTGGGTGTGCTTAGGCCTATTCAAGTGTGGAATATTTACTAACACTGCATTGCCTACCAACCACTGAGAAGCAGAGGTCAGATCTCTTTTGAAATTGCTTCAGTTTCATACATTAATTTCACTGTAAGATAAATTAATATTGCAAAATTTGATACTAGATTTCTTTTTGTATGATTTTTTAACTGTAGCCAATCATGAAACATACAAACTAGCAAATTATATCATGGAACCCAGCATACTTGGAAGTTAATTTCTTTCGTTATTTCTTCTGTCTTCAGAGGAACCTCATTGTAAGATGTTGGTAAAAGCTTGATGGACGTTTGATAAATGAAATGTAATGTCTTGTCAAAAACAAAGTATTTGAATTTAAATAATCTGTAAGAAATCAAAAAGTGTGAAAATATTTAGATTATTTGAATTAAACACTGAAATTACAGTGATTCTACTGAATGAACAACCTAAATATTGTAGTAAATTATTTGACAAGAAGTTTAATTCTAATGTATTATAGTTGAATATTTACATAGCCTTCTTATATAAAATGTAGTGTCTTCAGAGTGGTAATAGATATACACAAGTTACATCAAGGGTAATTATTTTTAACTCAGATTTGAACTCAAAACCTTTGGATTACCAATCAGGTAAAGGGTACATTTTTGAGCTATACTGTCACATTATCATAAACTATAATTGATTATTCAGTATTATTGAAGGTTTTGTGAAGATTATTTTATAATGAAAATCTATTTATGTACTAGAAATAGAGGAACATAAGAAGAAAAGTGCTAGTAAAACATCATCTACCCAAATCTCATCAGATACTGACAATCAAGATGACAGTCAAGACAGTAGTGAAAGTATCAAACCTAATGCTATATATGAAATTGTCCAAGCTGTGCGTAAAGAAACTCAACTCAGCCATGAGATGTCAAAAGTGGCTGTAGAAACTGTATTAATTTCATTAAGGGTAAGTAATTATTTTTTAGCAGAAGAGATGGGAAATGGAGGTACTTTATTCTTGAATAGAGGCCAAGAACTGGGAGAAGAAGTGTAGCATAGACATCAGCTAGGTGGTCTGATGATATAAAAACTCATGCTGGGACATTCTGGATAAGAAAGACTGGGGACAGAACACTGTGGAAACAAAATGGAGAGGCATATGCCCTGCAGTGGGCAAATACATGCTGAATAAGAAAAAGATTTTTTTTTATTAAATGTTTTTAAGCAAGAACTGTTTTGGAAATACCATTTTTTTGCAAGCATGCACTAAACATGTTTAAAGTACTACGACTACTTCAGCCTTTAAAAATATGTAAGGTTAAAAAATAAAAACTATAACATTTAATATGGTTATTAAGGAATCAAATTTCCATCATTATCAGGACTAATGTACTAGAAAGAGAGGGAAGCTTTTTTATTTCTGTTTATTAAACTAATATTCCCACAACTGTGGATATATAGGTTTCCAGATATATAGGTTTGAACAATATGTCATAAGGGATTGTTCATAAAATTTGTCAAGCTTAATTTGGCTTTTTGGTTGGTCACACTTTCTGCGACTTCCTCTACCCTATAAATATCATGTCACTAAAGATAGAAACTTATACATAATTCATTGCAATCCCTTACCCTTGTTTGCAAGGTATTTTATGAACTTTATATAATGTTTTAAGGAGTTTCTTCCTGGTGGTGCTGCTAGATCAATCATTGATGCACTGCTTCGTGAGGCAAACAGTAATATTACTTGCCCCAAAAATGCTATTGATGCAGCACCTGACGCTCTACGAATGATGACTGCTCTGAATTCGTTATCTAAGGCTGCTAATGACGCCCAACAAAGAGGTTGGGCACTGCATGATGATGCGCATGATATACAGACACAGTTACTTGAACTCATTTCAGTCATGGTGAGATCTATCTTTACATCTTATCTCCAACATTCACCTACTTCAACAGCCGTCAGTTTACAGACAAACCAGCCCATTACTATTTCAGTTTGCTAACTCAAAGAGAGATGTCGGTGTCTGGTTCTTTGACGTATTTCAACGTTTCGAAGCATTCTATATATTAACTATATATATGGATAGGTGCTTCGAAACGTTGATCATCTCCATAGAGTTTTGATAAATATAATAGGGGACGACTCTCGGCAGGCTGATGCAAAGATTTACGCAGAGCACTGACGAAGACTGTATGAAGTCGATGGTTAAGTAAGGTTACGCCTCAACTAAGCCAAAGATAAGTTTAATTGATGTTTATGTAGAGCAGTGGACCGCCCCCGGCTGTTGATTTAGGTGTATGTGCTAGCAATTCTTTACATTCCTTTCTTAAAATATTAATAAACATATATGTGTGTGTTTATATATTTGTAGAAATATACATTTGTTTTCAGTCTAACGCCGACATAAACATATCTCAACATGTGTTGAGTAGCCATCGTTATGCATATGTGACAACTCTCGTTCAATACTATCAGATGGAAACGCGATGGCCTTTACGACAACTCCTTTTGCAGGTAAATGTTTTCTTAGAACTAGTAAAATTATAGCGCTAACGGAAGAGGGGTGTAGCCAATGTTACGTCTCACAGCAGTTAAAACTTATGTATAATTTTTCTGTTTTCTTTTGGTTTCTGATGCAACACATCTCTCTTATAAGTTACTGTCCTTTATTTATAAAAATATGGAGCTTTTTCAACTACCTTTGAGCTAAGTACTATCATAGCAGATATCTCAAAGAAGTGCTTCCTGTCGACACCTAAGGACCATAATATAATGTAATATATTTGCGGTCTCGGGTATATAGCCTCGGGTAATAAGAAATATCTTGAATTCAAGTGTAGATATGGCGTGATAGCGTGCTATAACAAATGTTTACTCGATATTCATACCAATACTGTGGAACTTAAAAATTAATTTCATATCGATGTTGCAAGTGAATTATCGATATTTTAGCACGCACTAAGTTTTTAATATAACATTATTTTGATTTTATTTTTGCACAAGGTTTCATAGTGCTGAATTGATATTTTAATCAATCCAGTACTCTGTAACCTCGTGTGTGGATCACTTTCAAGGTTATCCCTACTTTCAAAGGATTAAGTCATTAAGAAGCCACAATAATAGGACACGAACCTTTACTTATTCGTGGTATAACGTTAATTACAGGCGTTTGGTGTGATGTGCGGTTTAGAACGTACAGCGCTTGCCACACTGGCGTTGTCGGCGTTGCCAGCGGAAATCGCTCGTGACATGCGCGATAATCCGCGAGCCCTCAGTCGGTTGTCTCATTCGGCGCTACTATTGTCTATGGTGCTGTCTATGGGTGATAAATTGCCCATTACTCACTTTGGTAAGAACAAGTAAACTATATATTTTGTCATTTACCAATTTTATTTAAGAAATATATTGGACTGAACACTGAAATAGTACATGCTGAAATAGTAGATACCTGGTATTGTTTGTTACGTCTTTTAGTACTGAAATAGATTATTACTACATGCTAATTTTGTAGTTATAGTGAAAATTTTAATATTTATGTAATTTTCAAACTACCATAAAACTGATTGTTGAAAGAAACTTCGATGAAAAAGAACTACCAAATAGTTTATCTCAGTTTTTGAAGAACCGAAGTATAGTAGTCTGACATGGTGGTTTTAACTTATGAGTAGAGAGAACATTGTTTTTTTTTCATTAATATGGCCTTTTTGAAATATAAATAGTTTAATATATTTTATAATATTTTCAGAACAACTTGGAGAAGAGTTTTCTCAATTTTTGCTCGAGCTTATAGAAAATCCACCCGAAACAGATGTCGACGAACAAATACCCGATTTATTCCTAACGCTTCTTCTAGCTTACAATTTACAGTTTGAAAATCCATATGAAAATCTTCTCCTAAATGCCTTAGAAAATCAAGATATTGCTAAAACATTTTGTGAGAAGGTACTTTTGTTGCTAAATCGAGAAGGTAAGTGTTCTAAATCATAATAACTTTTAATATATATTACAATATATAATTCAGAGGCATGACAAATGAAAAAAAATTAATAATTTAATATTACTTATTTAAAACAGCTGTTTAAATAAGTAATATAAAATTATTATTTTTTTAAATTATTAAGATTAAGGTTTTCGTACACATGGTGGTATCCGTCTAAATCATTGGTACTTACCCTTTTTTTTTGCGGCATCGATTGCTGCAAAAAAGGCAAGTGCAGGCAGGATGTACTTGGCAAACGATATTATGTGCAATATATTACATATTTTTATAATATTTTATGATTAATGGAGTCAGGCGTTACTTTGCGGAAATCCATTACTATGTGAACAGTAAGAACTTTTACTTAGCCGAAATCCGCGAAGACAACCGTTAACTATAAAGGCTTCCGCAGAGTCTACTATACCTGATGATGCTTCATGTTGAGGCCAACACGTGTCATGTGCAAATGGAAGTTGCTGACGGCCGTTTTTTCCGTAAGATTTAGTTTAAATTCCTCTCAAATTCAGTGTCACTGATCTTAGCTAAGTAAAAGTCAGAACTTTCCACATAATATTTAATACTTATGTACTCCGGCATATATAATAATACACAAACTTAACTAAGTTAATATAGATAGATCAATTTATTTCGCTCTGCAGTAACACACATGAACAGACATTAAATTATTACATAATCAACAATTATTACATACAGATGGAAATGGGCATATATTTCTTATAGATAATATACGTATATTTGTTATAGAGGATCCAGTACACATATTCGACCACGAACCGGCGCCTGCGCATTCAGTACTAAAGCTCGTGATCGACTTGTTTAGCCGCAAGAAGACTGCCGAACACTTTTACACTAATGATGTGAAGGTGGCAATCGATATTATAGTCCGACAACTTGCTGATCTGTCGCCTGGCGATGATGTGAGTACAAGAACATTCCGATGTGGCAAAGTCGCCACTGATCCAATTAGGTCGTCGCATTAACTTAACACATTCCCATCGGGAACGGATAGAACTGTGTGAACGGATCCTAACTCGCCGCTAGTGGCACGATATTTCTTTCCATGACCATTCCAATGACCGCTTGTGGCAAACTGGACACTTCCTAATTAATATTCTAAACTTTACAGCGCCGTCGGCAATATCTTAAGATATTACAAGGCATTATACGGAACACTGACTATGAGGCTCACTTGCATCGTCGCGACGACCTGCTTCGTTGCTTTGCCCGCATCTTCTGCGAAGAAGGCGACGGCAGCCGAGAAGACCAGGCATTAGTTAGAGCCATATTCAACGAGTTTCCACAATACTTCATGGCGTAAGATTTAAAAGATTTTCCGCGGTGTTCCCACGTGATTATGACATGGGAGCGTTCAAGAAAAGAGCGTTTGTGTTCGTCCACATTGCCCGCCTAGCGCCATTGCGACGATGGGCGCGAATAATCAAACAAATGATATTGCCATTTTCGTCTATACTGTAGTGACTTAGGCAGCGCCAACCGCGACAGGCCCGAGCGAGATAGCGCGCGTAGTTTTCAAACGTTCCGATCCGCGAGTTATGGGCACACTATGGGCCTAGATCGCACGTGACCTAATGCGCGGATGGCGGGGGTATCAAACAAGTTGTCTTGTCGCTCGGCGTAAGTGCGTCTAAAAATATTTTTTTGTAAAAAAATTTAAGTGATACTTATTTAAGATGTATTAAAATGTTGACACGGGCATTCGAGTGTACTCAAAGATTTTTTTTAGGGTACAATCTCAATTCTTCATACAAATGAAAAAAATCGCCATTTATTTCCCTGTTTTTATTTATTTCGTATCTTACACCGTATCTTGTGTTCAGCACCTATCATCTCAGGATCGGACTATTTAGTAAAAATACCAAATCCTCGTCCATGGTTTATCACACATGAAATAGGTCTTAGCGCTACAACGGCTTGCACCTCACTGTCGCATGCCTCCGCCGTCGCGCTCGATCCCCGGGACTCGTTCCCACATGCGGGGGGCATTAACGGTTTTATGGATATTTCCCCATTGCATTACACCAGGTTACCCGCAAGCTCGTTTGTCTGCTCTGCTATAAAAGCTGTCCGCCCCGACTTTGCACGGGTAGTGCAATGACCGAATGAATGTACCTAATAAAAAAAAATGAAACAATCTTCCGTTTTCTTATCATGATAAACCTCGTCGACGAAAACGAAAATACACGAAACCTCATAGGAAAGGACAGCACGAAGCAAGAAAGTTTTGCTTTTGTAATGCAAAAGAAACGGTAATTGAATTTGAATGAATGTCAATCTATCAATACTGACATTTATTTTGTTAATCATAGCAGTGGCGCCATCTATCAGTTATATTACGATTCAAATAACGGATAAGAGAAAAATTGTTTAATTTTTATTTATGCTTGGAAAAAACGTATAAGTATTTATAACGTAAAAACGAGCGTTTGTGATTGTGTTTTTTCTCTCGTCTTGTTCAATACGAATTTAGTGCTCTGTCACTGTAATATTAGGTTAGGAAAAAACGCACGCATTGTAAGCAAAAAGCACTAAAAATATCACAAGTCTATTCATATCTATTTTCAACATTTTTTTCTATTCAATTATCTATCTACAACTTTTACTTAAATATAGTTGGTAAAATAAAACTGAATATTTTTGTAAAATAACACAGATTCGCATAATTTTTAACCGACAAGTGACGCTTAGGTTTGCCTGGTATCATTGTACTAAAAAGTTATAATTTCCGGACAAAATACTCATATACTTAATATTTTGTTTATCATAGCAACAGCATACATCTAATAGCATTTAAAACATGCAGGTATGTTCGTCGTCACCAAGAATGAGATTTTTTTGTTGAGTATCTCGTATTTTTTACACATTGTTATCGGAGAAGAATTTGGGCTTAGGTTAGAGTTTCATAACGGATTTAAAATGATTCTGATATTTGAATATCTATGAAGCTTATAAACACGTGTACGTAAAGTCAATAGCATATTACCGCAATATTTAATATTGTCCTTCTATTTTGTATAAATAATTAGTGATATCTATTTTTGCAGTTCTTAGATAGTCAAATATGTCATGAGTCTTGTAGAGGAGTTACTTAGAAATATTCTATAATATTTACAAGTCTTTAAATTAAGAATCGGCTGTGCTCATTACGTGTCATGTAACATGGTGTTGTGGTAAAAAATATACGTATATTTTAAGAGAAATGATAAAAAAATAAAAATGCGTTAAAATTGATCTCAATATTTAAACTTGATATAGTATATTTCAAAACTTGGCCTACGATTTAATGTGGTGTTTAAATATATAAAATTCTATTTAATATTACATAGTACTAGAATACGTACTATCTTTAATGCATTTAATAATTCATTATGTAACAAGTATTAAAGAATATTACATTTAAATAAAATGTTATTAATGTGTAATCCATGTTCATTTTCATATATTTAGGTGATTTTTATAAGAAGGGGATTTTTATATAGGAATGTCTTATGAACTATTTATGATAGAAAAAAAGTCGCAGGCAAAAGGTGGGTTTGTCTGATAAATATTGGCTATGCAATATCAGGGAGTGGAAAAGAGATAGCGAATTGTGCCGAACTGTTTCGCTTTGCTTAAGACAGGTATAGTTATGCTGAATCGGCTGCCAACCTTCTCGAAGAAGCACTAAAAGAAGTTGAATGCGCAAGGTTTCTTCGCATTAAAGTTTGTTTTGGTAGCAAGCGTGATTTGATTTCTTGGCCACATAAACACAAAATCCTTTTCTTATGGAAATCAAACTATGTATTTTACAATTTTCTTATATATAAATCGTGTTATATTCAATTAAAGCACATATAATAGATATACACATTTAATAGATAATTACTGCACTTATCTAATACCATGTATTTAGTTCTTTACATGGTATATTATGTTCGTAGATGTACTTAATTGTGTTAATATTATGCTTGAGTCTTGTGCCATATTGTACCAAAGATTTATTAATATTCTAAATAATCGATGTATTATTTAATAGCCAAATAATCAGTCAATTACCAACGCCTCGAGTGTAGCTCATTCTCAAAATTTTATATTTCTCACCGTTTTACATCACACTATCGGTCTCGACTTATTAACATAAAACAAATTAACAAGGAATTAAAAAAAAAGTTAGGCCGACGTAATCAGCTCGATGCCAAAGTTACCGCTTTCAGTCAATATTCACGGACTTGATCCCCGTATTTATTTTGTGGCTGTCTGTCCCGACCGCATGCCCAACTGCTGTGAAAGAAACTAAAAAATCGCTTGTGAATGAAAACACGTGTTTTGGTTATACATATTGCTGCTTTTTACACATACATTATGTCTTAGGTGCATTTATTCGCACGCTTTTTAAGCATTTTTTCATATCTACTTATATGTCCCACTGCTGTGCACTTTTTCAGTTGTATACCTACATATAAATTTATGTTAAGGTTTTATGATATCTTAAAATTTTATATTCGATTTCCAATATATTTTGCTCCTTTTATTATATTAATAGTTTAGAAAATCATAGATACTTTTTAGTTATGTAAACTAGCTAATGTAGATAGGTATTCATGGGTGCGAATATTATTATATTATTAAATTTCCTGATGTTTTATTGGTCAGTATTTTTTTCAAGTGTGTTGTGTCTTGATTTAAAAAAAAACATAAGCGGTTTAAAGAGTTCACACAAGATCAACCTCAACGACTTTCTTCTCTCTCGACTCGAGGACTTTCTTCGCGCTTCTCTTAAGATTTCCCACACATATTACTATTTTTTATATTAAAACCATACAGACGTATCTAAGAGTATTGTATTCATAAATTGCCAGTGTCGAGTAAAATACGATACCATCAAATCTCTTCAAATATAACTAGTCAACCTATCACGTTACGTCTTGATAAAAAGGTGACTTATCTACCAAAACAGTCAATGGACTTTTTCAGTCAACTTAAAAAGCATTATAATATATGCATTTATTTCATATCACTTCACTTATACGTCTTAATCGAACTATATTTTATAATACACCACCATAATTAAACAATATAACTGATAAGATTACGAAAATGAAATAAAAACACAACGTCACCGATGTAAGTTGGCGGTAAAAGTCCTGAAATGTACTTAAAAATAATAATGCTTCTTTGTTTGTGATGTATGCGTTACACACGGCATGCTGCCACAGCGACACGGTCTAGCCGCTAAAAAAAGAACGCAGAGACCTAGAGTCTAGGTTCTTTTTTTAAATACGTACTTGTTTTCTCTGTAATTTAGGTTTCGGAAATGGTAACTTTTCTTGTAGCTCTTTCTTGTATAATTGGAAATGTATTTGTGTCACAATTACATATTGCACGCTTTATATATTTTAATAGTGCAATATATTTACTGCTGTTTAAAAGAATGTATAAGCATGTTACTTAACTATATTAATATTGACCAATATCTCAGGGTGTTCTTGTTAAGTAGGTGAAAGTTGTGCTACGTCGTATATATGAGATAATAAGTTTAATGTAGTTATGAGATTCAGGCATTGTTATAAAAAATATTCAATTATTAACACAGGCGGCACAAAATAAAATGACGAACACTATTATTTATCCTTAATTGAACACAGGCGGCACAAAATCAAATAACGAACACTATTGTTTATCTTTAATTGAAAACAGGCTGCACAAAATATAGTGAAGAACACTATTATTTATCCTTAATTGGACTTCGAGTTTAAATCTTTGGTCTTTTAATACGTTTAAAGTAGACACTCAACTTTATTTTTTTCTCGGGTCATATATTTGTGTATTTCTAATAGCTTCTCAAGAGGTAAGTGTTTGTTTTAGTAATAATTTGTAAGCGGTAGAGCAACGCTGCAGACAAATACTTTGTCAAGAACGGCATAATATTTGTCTGTAGCATAAATGGGCCGGCTCGTCCGGGGAAGTACCACACTCCCGCAGAAAACCGGCGTCTGTGTGGTAGCTTACCTACTGCGCTTCGTACGGTGAGCAGCCGAGTTCCGGAGACTCAACACCCTCCCACCTCCTTTTACCCTCTCCCCCTCCCATTCCCACTCCCATAATGATACTTAAAGGTTTAGCGGGCCTCATAATAAAGTTCGATGGGGCACAGATTCAGTATGACTGCTTCAAATTAAAAAGAAGAAACAAAACCAAGCCCTGGCTTTCTAAATTAGTATAAACAATAGATAAATATAGTGAGTAATCTTAATCAGCTGTTATTTGACGTTTTATTGTACAGGATAAACTTATTACATATTTGCTTCATTTGTACATTTTCCGGACGATCCTTTTGATAACCACTGAACTGAATATAGAAACATTTTGCTCGTCATTTTCTGTTGAATAGTCGTAAGTATTTAATATTTAATAAGCTCAAGTTAATGCCAAAAATGTATGAAATTTTGTGTCAATAATATCTTAGTCTGGACTTGTATTCCCTTTAAAAATATTCTATACATTACCATTTCATTTAATTGACAAGGAACTAGCTAAAATAATTTTCTTATAATTCTTATCAATTATTTAACTTTTACTGTACATTAACGTTAACATTGATTTTGAAGTCTAATATTTATAGATACGATGCTGTAGAGAGAGAAGACAAAAAAGCGGGCACGCTTACATATTGGAAACATTTTGTAAATTGAAATGACATAGCATTTTTCTTTCTTTTTATTTGGTTTAATGTAGGTTCATCATAAGGAAGGAAAACTTAACATTTAGGTTTTTTGAAGTGAAAACTTTTTTAGCATCGTTGTGATTTGAAACTCTAGAGAATGAAAAAGCGACACTAAAAAGTGACAAACACATGTATATGATTTATTTAGCTTGCGTAAGAATGAGATAGAATACATTACACAATTTTTTATTTTTATCTCGTTTTCCTTTGTGAGAGGCCTCCTGATACTCTGCATTCATCTCATTCTCTTGAAGTTTATTTTTCTGAAGATTTGACTTTTACCGCATGTGAATCGCGGTGATCGCTTACCACCAGGTGACACGCGTGCTCATTTGCCTGAGCATGCGTGTCATGCTCAGGCAAATGAGCACGCGTGTCACCTGCTCTGCTATAAAAACAAAACAATGCTAAATTTCATGTACTTCGTAATTTTAGTAACAAAGTTGCTTTTAACGTGTGTATTAGTTTAAAATTTTAAAAAAATATCGTTAAGGTTGGCTTTAAACTTAATTAATTTTAGTAAGTTTATTTTTAAGAATATTTGTTTATTATAAAAACTATAGAAACGCAGCCATTTATGGTATGGTATGTAAAATTAATATCATGAATACGCTTCGATATTTCGCTAGATGTGGTGTATTTTATATTTTTTATTGGATAAACCGATTATTAGAGACACGTTTATCTTCTACATATTTCTTATCTTATTCTTCTTCTGCATTTATAATATAATATAATAATGTTTTATCCGGATTATAAAGCACACATCGATATGTACGTAGAAATTAAATATATTTATTCTCAAAACATGTAAGAAATTAATAATTTCAAAACTAACATAGAAATTATGCATAAAGATGAAGTGCTAAATACTTGTATACGTTGATTTTTTGATTCAGTACTTGGCGCAGAATTATCTTCAGTTATTTTTAAAAATGGAAGTTGTCGATAGTCGCTTTTTTAAATCTTCAACAACACTACAGAATGACTTATCCAAATTGAACGATTTTTATCTGTATTTAATATCCTTGAGAAATGGTCTGGTAATAAATTAATCTCAATCCATTTGAATTCGTGACTTTCAGTGGTACCAAATTAAGAAATGTTATTTTAGCTCTCACACATACTAGGATTGAAAATTACGATCTAAAATCAAGGGAACAGTTACTGAAAATTTTATAAAACAGATCGCTGCTGACATTGGAACAAGGCACCAGTCAGACCAGATTCGTTAATAAAGCTGTTTTTCTTGAAAGAAAAAATTAAATTTGACTTCATATGGCTTATTTTCTAATATAAATAAATTCTGAAACAAGATTAATAGAACTTTATCTGTATTTAAGTGTATTTTATTTAACCTTAATATGGAGCAACGAGCTGTTGACAGTACTTAAATGCGTGAAAATGAAAATTGGTGTAAAGGATGTACTTTGTGATAATAGGCTTTCTCAAAGTGAGTCAAAGCTATGATATCCTATGCCATGATCTACTTATTTATCCAATTTTCATTTTTATAGTAAAAAATTCTTATCATTTGTATGTTTATTTTCATATTTAACAAGATTAAATATGGTATTTAAAACTAGATTTTACTAATGTCCAAAATGATAGTATGACATCTTTCTGTTTCATAAAATAAATTACAAAATATAACTAAGCGATAAACACTTGAGTTATTAAAAATAACTAATCTTCTGTGATCAGTTTTACCGATTAAAATGTGTTGTATTTCCACTATGACTGGTTTAAATTATATAATTGTTCGTCTTTTATATTTCTCTATAATATTCATTTTTATTGAATATGTTGCAATACAGTGGTTTTGTATTGCAACATTTATTGCAATCCAACAGTTCAATAAATAATATTTGAAACGGTCTAACTATAGGTACTATTTATTATGATCTGTAGTATGTTTTGTCCTGTCGTTCGAAATAATCTCTCTAAAGATAAATAAACGTATCTTATGAAATTATTTGCAGTTTTTTTTGAATCATATAAAAATATGGACTGCGTCTATCCAGTGTTCATTTGCAGACACTGTTTTGAGAGTTTGTCCAAATGCAAAAGTAACTATTTGGCCCTAATTCTTTTTAAAATAACAACGAAATTTTCGATACCATTGTGGTCAGAAACAGAATCGAAAATTAACATCTGTTTGTTCTATATATTTAATAACTGGGATCTATACAGAACACCTTGATACATTTATTTTTTGAAATGCAAACATAAAATTTGAATTTTAGTTTTAGTGTAGATTACAAATCTCACACTGCGCACGCTCTAATCGCTCTTCAATCAAGTGCTCAAGCAAATAGACTAGTTTAAATGTATTTTATTTAAATATAAATTACTTATATTTTTTAGTTACAGATCCTAACTAATAGTTACTTGTAACGATTTAGGTTTGTCCTATTATATCACCGTTTATTTCAATAATGTCAATAAATAATGTTAGGGTGCACAAAAAAAAATATCTTCATTTACCCATGTCTTTACTTATGGAATGTGAATAGAAATGGAAGAAATAAAACAACTTATTTCATACAAGTATTTTAATGTACCATTATGAATGTACCTATATATATTTCAAAATGTAAAACAGTGATAAAATTCATAATAACCAATATAACTGTTCTCAACGCAACTAGAATAGCGAAATAATATTTTAGTTACACGTTTAACGAATTTCGAAAATAATTACAATACAGTTATTGCGATACATTCAACCGCAATCGATAACTCACAAATTATCTAAAGTTTAAATCGATTTATATATCTTAACTATTACAATAATATGCAGGTACCATAATAATATTTCTCTTGATGCTACATTAAACAATTTGAATCGATTTGTTAGCAATAAATACTTATTCTTTGTTATTCTATTAATAAGAGCTCCAGAGCAAACGCTCTATGGATGTAAAAATGGGTGTCTATGGTATATAAAACTTGGCCCCGATATTTCAAAGGGATCCACCATTACGGGAATACAAAAGTAATTGTAAATTTGATGATTGAACTGTCATCTGATCCAGTCTTAAAAGTGTACATATATTATTTAAAAAAATTGTTGAAATGCAATTTTTAAAAAATAGAATAAATTTACTCAGTACATAAGGAATATAAAATTTTGTTACTGAATTTTTATACATAAGGAAATAATATGAAAGTACCCCTCGAATAAACACATTGAGCATTACCCTATAATTATGTTATCGATAAACATGCTACACGTAGTTATGTAATACACCGTATTAATTGATGATTATAAGAAATGTGACATCACTTAATATCGAATTTGGCAACTCCATGAACACTTCCTACACGAGTGTCGCTATAAAACACGTCTTGTAAATTTGTAAGAAATACTTTTTGACAATGACATTTATAATTATTATAACATTGTTTGATTTGGAATGGTGTTCTTAAAAATGTTGTACAAAACTGTGGTATCTGCGTAAATCGCCAGTCATATCGTATTAATATTACTTATGTCCCATAAATGTTACCAATTAATAAATATTAGAATGATACGCACTACAACTCAACCACATTCTACAACTATCGAACACTCGCACATTACATTACATTTAATTTATATACAAATTATATTCTAAATGTCTTAACTAATAAACACTACATATAGTCCATACGTAATTATCAGTTCAGTACCTGAAATATGTGTATGGCCACTGATGTCGAAAGTAATATAAAATGGATCTACACAAAACTTCTAAGATTTATTAATGCTGCAAAATATTTACTAATTATTTTATTATAATTGCCCATTTAATTGATATATATGTTTGTAGCACAAAAACGAGTAGAGCGGATTAAAATTGATAGAATATCTACTGCATATACTGCCCATTTATGGTTTTAATTGTGATGTCTCAATATATCTCAACCTTCAGTTTAATTATAAAAGCATCAAAACTATATCAAACAATAATGTAATTCACATAAATTGTTACCTTCATGGAATCGGTTGATTTTAACATCAGTGACTTTAATTTAGAATAAGACGGAATAAACTCACATTTATCTCTATAACTTCAAAAGTGGAGCAACACACAACCAACGGTATACTCATAATATTGAAAAAGTAAAATTTGCTTAGCGTCAATCACATATTTGACAAAACTTCTACCGGGCTTTGTCGTTTAATGATTTATCTTCTTCATGTTGTCATAACATGTTCTTAATGGTAATATTTAAAAATAACGTTTGAGGACAAATCGAAATTTTTTGTAGTCATTTTATTTGTAAGAGACCAAGAAAACAATTTTGATTGTAGGTATAAACGTGAGCCAAATAAATGAATATGTATATCTTCTCTATTACAAATATCATATATATTTTGAGAGTTTTAAGATTATCTTCCAGAAACTAAATTCATTTACAGATAAAAATAATAATTATTACCCAAAACAAACCCTTTGGTTTATACATATGCAATTAATTATGAAAATGTGTAAATATAATATAAAAAGCTTAGAAAACTTTTCGATTGTCCCCAAATAGTCATAAAAGGTAAATATTCTAAGGAGATATTTGGTAGCAGGAGTAGGTAGGTCATTTAACTGGGGTGTTGTGCCGACACCTTCCGCAGACGGTAGCCTCCAGTACCACGAACAGTGTAAAGCACGACGACTGCGACAGCCACCACCGACATACCGATAGCATTGATTACGATGGCCTCTTGTGACATCGATGCATAGGTCTCATTCCTGTACACCACGTGCCCCAGGGTTAGTAAAACATACACAGACTAAAAATATTTCCTATTTATAATTCTTATTCAATAATTTGTTCATAAAACCATATTTGCAACTATAGTTCAAGTTTTATCAAATGTAAAGCAACCAAGTTACTCTGACGTTAAATTTCTTGCTCAATAATAAAACGTATGTATATAAAGAACTATTTTTTTTTACATACGTTCTATCATATACATATATCTATATAGATGTAGCTTACCAACCGAGTCAGAAAGAACAACCGATACAGTCTAAAATTTTATTTTCTTAAACGTATTTCTAAAACATGCAAGTTGCCTTTTTCAAAAAGCATTAAAACTACCTACGAAATACACGTACATGCGATTAATAACCACAAGTAAAAGTCAAAGCAAATCTTAATTACTTATTTCATAAACAACAATATAGAAAGTCTCAAATAGATTTTATTGTATGTTAGTACAACAAAAAGACTTACAATCAAGGTTTTCTTAAATATTTACGGACAAAATAAATCTATAAAACAATAATACAGTTTTTGGTCTGATACAGACAAAATAATTGTTTTAGCCTCAAAATTTTAGTAATTAATTGTATCTTATGACGATGTGTAGATTTAGTTCAAGAAAAATTGTATATGCATCTACTTCAGGAAGTATAATATAAAAAAGTATATTATATTTTTCCTATTAAAAGAAAAGTAGAATAAATAATTATTAGTAATATACATATAGGTATTTATAAAGATTAATTTCTGAAATAATTAAATTATTATGGTGAATTGAATAATACTGCAACTTTTTCGATTTTATTTTTTGTTAGTTACATTTTACTTTCTATAATAATATATCAAATAGTATTTCTATTTCAAGGTAGCGTGTTAGCATTGTAGGTATTTATTTCATACTTCATAAATAGACACATGCTAAATATAGGTGCCATTCCTTAAAGGGCTCTATCATAAGATTATTTTGCAGTACATTGAAAAAGTAAGATGAAACACGGCAACAAAAACCATGTATTTAATAGTCCGTTTTCTTGTTCTAAAGATCAACTGATGCTCTCATGTGATTTTCGCGCACCGCCGCTGTACGAAATTTTTCCCTCGAGACAATGTATATGACGACTGCAAGAATCGCAATAGTCGTGACGCCAATTGCGTTGATGATGACTCCTTCGTCAGGCAGCCCTGTGTATCTCTCCGCACTGTGAAGACGTACACAAACAAGCAAATCATACACAAGCACAAGCAGACAAAATACAATAGACACATTGAAAGGAAACATTCGAGTACATAAACACAGACAAGCATTAAAGTGTTTAAAAAAGTTTCTTTTTAAGTTTAGTAATGAATTTCTAATATTAAGATAAAAAAATAATAAGAAAAACTATTAAATATTCGATTTGTTTTCTAAATTTTGTTTTATTTTCTATTATTGACAGTTGTACTATTAAAAAAATATATTATTTCCAGCCATTCTGACTTTATTTGAAATTGTAAAAAATATCCTTGTTTAATAGTAAAATGGAAAACTTTAAAATTAAATTGATTTGGTAAAACTGCTCAAATTTTAATAGCACTTAAAAAAAATTAATAAAACCGTAAAGAAACGCCATCGAATATGCTACAAATTAATAATCAAGATACGTATTCACTGAATACGTTTTTACTTTTGTTTCTGTTATGGAACAAAAATATAAGAAGAGAATTGCATATCTATTATAAATATAGTAATTATGACACCCAAGAAATGTTGAAATACAAAATTACATAAACACTGTAATACTAGTAATAAAATATTAGTATATATTTCTAAAGCAACTTTTCATTTGATTGTTTTGTTCGTTGATATTATTTATTACTACTATGAATTACAGTAATAGTACGCAAAAAAAGCGGAAGAAATAAGAACATTAAATTTTCAACAACTTGTCATGCGCAGACGCATACTCTAAACATTCATGCAAAATATCCACGATTGAAATTAACAGAAATATGTGAACGAAATACCTGTTTGTTTAATACATACCCAAGAGCGAAAAATGCCTTCTCAGTAAGTCCAGTAAGGCAGGCTGCCACTCCGAGTACAAAAGTAAGAATACCAAAGGCAGCGTGAACAGGCACCAAAGAAGCACGAAAACCTGCAGTGCCTTTATTGCAGATCAATAATAAGAGGAAGCTGAAGAAACCGACTGCGTACTGTGAATAACATAAAAAAAAATTTTTGAAATATTTTCTTGGGATATCCGTTGCTACTTTCATAAAAATTAATGACTGAAAACGCTTTTGCATATGCCCTTTATTATTACAGATGTTATATAGGCAGTGTTAATTACTTTCTATCAAGTGACACGTTTACTGGTTTGGCTTCTTATCCCTTAAAAAAATAAAGGGTTCAAAATAATGGTGTCCAATCATATATAAATTTGATAACATAAGCGACGTAAATAAGTGTTTATTTTGTTTGTTAAATTTATATACCATACAACTCGTTTGCGGAATAAACATCACTTTTAATTTGAGAGTCAATGAAATTACTACGATAAATATAATATAAGATTTGTACATATTAATGCATACAAAAACAAAACTAAATCTTTATGTTAAAAAAAACAGTTTCGGCGGAGATTTGAACCTTTGACCTAAAGTCTCCAACCATTGAGTCAAGTGGTTATTTTGAAAAAAAAATACCATCGTTATTAACTAACTTAATGTAAGTAAAACCCTAATTTATTTCATTTCATGTTACCTGTATTCCAAACAGTCCCATAGCAACGAAGCCTATCCAGCTGTGAAGTGAGTAGAAATTATTAATGCCCTTCTTGTTGTGGTAGTCTAGAACGGCAAGGAAACCGATGACTACGCATGGAATGGCCAGCGCGTGGAAAATCGCGTGCAAGAGCTTCACGTAGATGCGTCTGAAGCAGCGACAGATGCGGTACAGTAACACGGCTGCAAAGTGAGAACAGGGAAAATGATCAATATTTTATTCATTAACAATAATTATTATTTCACGAATGGATAAAAAATGTTATCGAAAAACACATCAACAATCATTATGTACACAGATAGATAATCTCAAAATAAATACAAAAACACATAAATACCCCCGTAATGTAACATTAGTCCTATTTATTTCTTGAAATAAAATGTTTTATATTTTATATTTTACTATTGTTTCTTATACAATTGAATTGTGGCATATTCATTATATGACTACCTTCATAACTGTGATGATGATTATGTTACTATTTTAAAATATTTATTTCTTAAGGAAGAGGATCTATGAAATACCAATAAATGACAGTAAAGCAAAAAACTAAACTCTATTGTTTTTAAGAAAAAAGTATTAAATACTCTAATAAAAGCGTAGCTTTCCTCAAACGCTTCAGCAATGCTTCTAGTGTTGTAGAGCTTTATTTGCTTTCCATCAGACTATTCACTTGTCTTCCTTTCCCCCAAACAAAAGGAATTTAATAGTACCATAAATATTAACACAATACTTACAGAATCCGCTAAAAGTGACGAAACCAAGCACCATAAGCGTTGGATGTAAATTAAACTGCTTCTCGGGGATGTCGTCGGCCCATGCGTACCCCTCTCGGTAGAAGAAAATCCAAAAGATTGTCAGGGCCGACACCCCGATGAGCAAGATGGTGGCGAGAGTGATGACCAGCGCATATTCGCACCACTCGCACGCACCCCTCTCATGATCGTCAGACTCGTAAGAACGACTGCGTTGGCTGGAACAAGAAAAAGAAAAAATAAATTAAATGAATATATTTATTACATGTTTTGTAAAGTTTAACCCATTTTTACCAAAATTAAATAGTTCACCGGGTGAACTATTACAATAATCATATATTACCGGATAATGAGACGAGCAAGTTTCTAAGAAATAAAAAACACATGACACGCAAAAACATATACATTCATATTATGATGCACATCATAATAATACTTTTAAAATTATGTCTTCTTTTATTTATACCTTTTCCAGTATTTTCGCAATGACTATGTCATATTATATTATTATAGCTAATAGTTGTGAAGTGACTTTTGATCTGTTAAAACGGGGAGATTTTCTAATAATGTGTTAAGTTTTTTAAAAATACAGCAAAATAATTGCTACATTTATAATATTGTGTAGACTAAAAATATATGTATGTATGACAAATAATTCGAAAATATGATAAATAAACGTATTACAGCTGTTGTTAAATAAAAATCATATAATCTACGCTCTCTCGCTACGGTAAACGTAGAGCGTGTATAAAATGCATTATCTGAGTGATTGTCCTGAATAAAATAACCTTATTTACGAAGTTTATATAATAAGAACAAGGTTTATAAACAGAACAATAATTTCACTAAATGTACAAAGTAAATCACTAAACTTATTATTTACATCTTAGCATAAGAACAGGTTTGCATTTAATACAAAATAACTAAAGCTGAAAAATTCTTTTGACATGGATAATGTTTACGAAGTGGAAACCGCACTGCCGATGTCCTTTGCCTTTTGTTTTAAAACAATTGTCTATATATTGTTCAGGACGTTTCTGTTACATCTCAAAAGTCGTACCGTCAGTAAAAGTTCAAATTGTGGTCGTTAGGTCCTGCAGAGACCACACAAGGGTGTCAAGTAGCGTGAGATTATTGAGGCGATAACGCCGGATGTTCTGGAGAAGGCACGACGCGGAACGTTCGGAATGGCATTACGATTGTGGTACTTCAATGAAAATGTATTGTAAGAGTAAATAAATCTCTACCTTATTAAATTTAACAAACTTCAAAGACGATACATTTTTAACGTGAGTTATTTAATGTGCTCTTTTTGTATATTTTGCTCTTAAGATAGAAGAGAATATTCTATGTAAATATATATTATTTATCATAATGATGGACGATGGACTGTTATATGTGGATGCTGTCAAATATTTGAGAACTTTGATAGTGGTAGAACCACGCAGCAGACAAATACTTTGTCAAGAATGGCATAATATTTGTCTGTAGCATGAATGGGCCGGCTCGCCCGGGGAAGTACCACACTCCCGCAGAAAACGCCGTCTGAGTGGTAGCTTAGCTATCGCGCTTCGTACGGTGAGTAACTGAGTGCCAAAGGCTCAACACCCTCTCCCCTCCCCCTCCCATAATGACACTCCTTAAAGGTCGGCATCTCTTCGGCACTGCCTATGGCGCTGCGGATGTCTATGGGCGGCTTTGATTGCTTTCCATTAGGTGACACGCCTGCTCGTTTGCCTTCCTATCCCATAAAAAGATATATATATTACATGCATTACATTGCAATCTCGATTTGAAACTCCCCTGGAAAATATCATCTAAACAAACGAAAGTTCATTTCTATTATTACCTTTACATAGAGAGACATCGTCAAGTTGTATAAATAGGGGAGGAATAACTAATTACTTGCGTATTAAATCTTCCGTTTAAAGATAATGTTTCAGAATAAACCTTAAAAGTATCATCCAAAACCCTTAACAAATGGCAACAGAGATAAAAATATTAATTTATAATATAATAAATTAATTTAAAAAGGACAGGAATGAAATAGATGTAAATAACGATGTCATTTACATTATATACATTACTCAAGAGTAAAATACAAGTAAAAGTTTTCTTTATATGAGTTAATCCTATGTGTATTTCCCTATTTTAAGGAAGTATACATTAGTTTTTATATATATGTCCCTCACTTTATTCTGTTAATATTCAAAAGTGAAATATATATATAATACAATATTAAAAAAGGAATGCAATTTAAAAAAATAATTTGTTTGCACCAAAATACAAATAAAAATGAAATTGTATTCTAATTTTTCATCCGAAGTATAAAACCTAAAAACAATTATATTTATACATCACAATCTCCATTACACAATACATCACAATATACATTGAAATGACTTAAAATCCCATGGGACTTTAAGTCATTTCAACGAGACAAAATTAAAGTCATTAATTGTCTATGAAATAATTCAAACGAGTTTTTGTTTTATTTATAATCTTTAAGTTAACTAGGTAAGTGAGGCTTAGTATCAAAGAATACGCTATAAACAATGATGATAATGTGTGTCAATGGCGCTTTGAAGAGACGTCGGTGAAAGTCCAGTAGAAGCGCCTACACCACAGCTTACCTCGTCTCATGTAATCACGTTCCATCGTGAGAGACATTATACAGCTTATGAATAACTTGTGTTATAGCTTACATGCTAATGATTTTACCATTTTATTTTCTTTTCATTTTCTTACCTTTTCTATTGACTGACATGTATGTATACTAAGTGTGAAAGGTATGACATGTTCAAATTAGATATAGCAATAGTTTTTTCTAGCACAAGTTTAAATAAGCTTACTCAGAATGGATAACAAGAATTCTAGTTATTGTTAAAAGGTTGCTAGTCTTTTTTAAAAATAACTAGAATTTTTGTTAACTATTCCGACTTAACTCTCGGAACAGTTTTTTTTATTGTCAAAGTGCATTACGTTAAATTTTGAAAAACAAAAATCTTCCATTCTATGTAAACTTATTTCAATTTGCCTTTTAAATAGTTTCATGGATCTAAGCATTCGTTTACGCAACATAATTCAGGGGACAATAACGAAGCTTAGTGTATTAAGGATAATTCAATATATTTAAGATTTTTATTAAAAGGTTTGAAGAGTCTTTTTTTAAGAGTTATATTCTTAATGTTATCAGAAAAGTTTTTGCAAAATTATGCCGACAGATAACAAAGCATTTCGTTACGAACATGAACGCTGTAAAGTGGCCAACACACGTGATAGGTCAGTAGTGAAAGTGAATAATGTATTCTGCAACTACTACACCATGCTGTATGAAAACTCTCTGACACTTACTGATGACCGGAAAAGGCCTATCACTGTTAAAATTTAGGTTTCCATTTAAATAATGATATATTTAATTCTGTGGTGAAGCTACTGCTTACGGAGTCAATTGTCACGGATTCAATTTCCTCAACGGGATAATTATATAAATGACCTACAGCTATTTATTTCAGTTTCATTGTCCCTTAATATGCCTTAGACAAGCGTGGGCTTTTCTTGGCTACGCATCCTGAAGTATGCCTGGCAGTGAGATATGTATTATAAATGGGCTTTGCAAAAAAATCCACTTGGAACTGATAAATTACTTCATTTCTTGTTCTTTCAAACATAATATTTATTATATTGATAATTAACGTAATGATAAGTCATTTACATTTATATGTTTTTTTTTACTCATAAGAAGAATTGTATAAGTATATCAAATATCGCCAAGAATAAAGCAAAAGAGTATAGTCAAAAATCGACAAAGAGATTATAAAAACGACCTACTAACTTAATCTTGCATTGATGTGAAATGCAAAACCTATTTGGATAGGCTTTTGTTATAAATAAAACTTTGTATCTAAAATATATGTAAATGATTCCAGTTACATATAATATTACACAACACATTATTTTTACTTTACGTAAACTCAAACTTTTACCTGTTACAGATAATTACGACAGAACTGCACCGGAAATCTCGTCAAAGTGACAACTGCAACGAATACCTTAAAATATTGATCAATGATTAAGCAAATCTCAAAGTGTGATTTTAAGATTTGATATCGTATACATATTAAGAGCGAAGTACGACATTTATTTTATCACTTAAAGACTATGTTGAGCAATATTAAGATTTTAAATTGTGTTTATATGTAAAATTACTTTTTTTAAATCAAAACAGAAAAGTTCCAGTGTAAGTAAATTAACATAGATTTCTAATGGAAAAGTAGCGGCAAATGAACTTTGGATGTTTCTATGGTGAAACTATACGGATGATTCGTGCAACGCCCCGGATCGGAGAAATGTAGTAGTGCAGGGTCCATAGAGACGTTGCGAAGGGAGAGGGGTACCGGTCAACGACCTCGCCGGCCGGCCATGATACTCCTGGCCTACATGACAGCCGATCGACAAGTCAGATCTCCACTCGGACACCATAACTGTTATGGCTATTAACAACACAAAACTTCATTTTGTCAAATTAATTTAGAACTAGTTTATCACAAATATCGTTCAACGAAACTTGTACCCCACTTAAATGAAGTTACATTTAAATACTTTCACATATATACCACACAATTAGTTTTAGTAATTCGTAGATTACGTAACACTTTAATCATTGTCAAATTAACAATATTCATTCAGACAAAAGCTTACCATTTTTATGGAGGACCGTCGCGTTGGCCGCACTATCGCTAATTATCGTGTCAATCGAATAAATATATTCATATATATGCTTTGATATTTAATTCTATACTATTAGCTTTTAACTCTTTATTGTTTTCCATTCTATATCCTATTTCTGAGAAAGAAGTAATTTCCATTCCTGTAGATACGGGAGATCTACAGGAATGGATATTAATTCATCATGCTCAACCAAATTGGATTGGCGGGACGCCAGGCTCTATATAAAACCCTGCTCTGAACTTGTAGGTCATACATATACATATTTATGCGACGTGGGAATCAAACCCGCGACTATTGACGTCGCGAGTAGTAGCTTTGCCTCTGATCAAATTAAAATGCTCAATTAGTTCGCAAATATTGTATCCAATAATTTTTATTTATTTATTAAGAACTAATTTAGTGGTGATTTTTATCAAATCACGTCAAATCTAAAATCTGGAGAGAGGAGAGGAAGTTCTCCATATCTTATATGGAGAGGAAGTTCTCCATATCTCATATGGAGAGCAAGTTCTCCATATCTCATATGGAGAGGAAGTTCTCCATATCTCATATGGAGAGGAAGTTCTCCATATCTCATATGGAGAGGAAGATTATGTGTACGCCTTCGGCTAAAATAAATTTAATAACAATATCAGATTTAAGGTGTATAAAATATTGAAGTTTATTTTTTTCACATTACTAGTAGGTATGTAGTAGGTACGCCATGAACCCAATGTCACTGACCAAATTTTCTTACTTTACATGTCGCTACTAAATATCTCAAACAAATTACTTTCGTTCACGATTTGGCAATATTAAGTTTCTATACAACCGTGGTCAATGACCTACTTTATCTCGACTGTCACTTATTTTGACACAGTATTATTGTCGAACGGACATAAAATACATCTCCGTACAGTTTTGTGGTCTGCGTAACTCTACGTGACTTAGCTGTAAGAGTAGTGGGCTTAGCAATCGGTGCCTTTTGTTAACAAAGGAATTTCAAACTAAAACTTATATTTAAGATGATATTTACTGAGAAATGTCATATTAACTGTCAAAACATAACTACTGCCATTAATTTTAAATAGGATAATCTACAATGATAATTTCGAAAACATTTTTTCACTTTATTTTTTAAATACAACAGTCTATTGCTGTTTCAAAAGATTTCTTTCAAAAGCTCCACTTGACCCGATTTTAGGAGTCGAGCGTCCAATTTTCCTGCTTAATTGTTGAGATGTTGAGAGAATCACCTCACTTTAGTCACTTGTTATATCCTACTAATCCTACTAATTAAAACTATTATAAATGCGAAAGTTTGTGAGTATGGATGTATGTTTGTTACTCTTTCACGAAAAAACTACAGGATGGATTTGGATGAAACTTTACAGTAATATAAGTTATTCATCGAAATAACATATACGCTACAATTTGTAATGATTTTTTGTAATTTTGGTCGTAATATAATTATACTATTAAGTAAAAAAAAATATTTATTTGAATTGATCTGTCACGAAATAATGTGGCAGACAAAATTCCACGCAAGCGAAGTCGCGGGCAAAAGCTAGTATTACATAAATTGAATTAACCTACATGCCAACAAAGATACTGATATAAATATGACGCGAATGTATAAATATCTTAATGTAAAAAAATAAAAAAATAAAACTAATTCAGTGACTATTGCCAACGTACATACATTGATACTTTTTTAGCCGGTTCACCTACTGCAACCATTTCTGATAAATATCAGAAGCCTTAAATGCACAGAAAGTGCGTTAAACTACCTTAAGTGTGTATGCAAATACAGAAGTCTCTTTGCCGTCTGAACCCATTCCACCGAAGTATTTTATTGCATTAGAACTACCCTATGACTTGAAAAATAATTTTGTGTTTAAAATAAAGTTTAGTTACGACAGAAATTTGAATCAAGAACCTTTCACAATACTCTAACCACTGAGCCAAGTAAGTATTGATTCATACTGCAAACTTGGTATGCAGTATATGTACGTATATACATATGTACGTATGTAGATGTATGGTATAATTAAACCACATCTGATATCATTCCTTAGCAAGCAATACGAGCATGAAAGGTGATTCTCTTTCAAGTACATGGTAAACGACATGCCAAGATTTTTACCTTTTGAAGTCGATGCTTTCTAACTTCAAAAGGCAGAAACCTTTAGGTTCTTTCGCTTTGGCGCCGGTAAAAGTAAACTAAACAAACACACAAAAATATTCATGTAAACTTGAATTATTTTGTTTCTTAGTGGGCTTCCTTCTTTTTATAAAAGTTTTAAAAGCTGCCTGTTGATTTAAGAACTTTTCATTCTTTAATAATAAGTATATTTGGAAATTTTGCCACGATTTCGTTACGGTTGTTATGGATAAAAAAGCAAGGTTTTTAAAAAAAATATAATCCAAAAAAAGCAGTAAAATGAGACTATATTTATCCACTACTGATTACTGCTTTATTTGTTACTAAAATGTATGGTTGGTAATATATTTTCATAATTCACATTTACAAATTTTCAAACGTAGTTCATAGCGTGCGTGGTTTTTTATACAATATTTTTCTATAAACTTGTTCACGACCGACAATTAAAGTCAAGCGTACCTTTATATAGAGATAATACGTCTGGTGTATATAATATAATACATATATTATTAAATATTTATATATATAATTAATGAATAGTTACTGAAGATTATTTATCTCTAGATTTAAAATATACGATACTGATATAAGCTTTAATGGACACTGTGTTACACTATCCTTTTGTAACTATTTATTACCAGCTGGAGCGCTTTCATCTCAACAAGAAATACCAAACAAGCGGTGCAGAGAAGCGCATCCGCTGTTTAATGAGGAAGCGCGGTTCAAAAACTAGACTACAATTATTATTTCAAAACGCCACTGTTTCAAGCGAGGAATAATTGAAACGCTTGCATAGCCACCGAGCTGTCTATCTGCACTTTACATTTTGCAATCTTGGGTAATCGCGACCCCTGTAACTTGGATAACAACGTTACCGCATGCACCGGCCACCTATATAATTTCAGTGTGTTAAACTCACGTCGAGTTATGTGACTTCAGAATTAACTTTACTACTTTTATGTGACCATAAATTTGTACAGGCCAATTTAGTTAGTTTTAATTTTTTGTACTATCGTTATAATTTTTTGAATATAGCTCCCGTGGTAAACTATCCTACTAATATTATAAATGCGAAAGTTTGTGAGTATGGTTGTTTGTTACTCTTTCACGAAAAAACTACTGGACGGATTTGGGTGAAACTTTACAATAATATAGATTATAGATCGAAATAACATATAGACTACAATTAGTAATGATTTTATGTAATTTTGGTCGTAATATAATTTTACTATTAAGTAAAAAAAATATATTTATTTAAAATGATCTGTCACGAAACTTAATGTGGCAGACCAAATTCCACCCGAGCGAAGCCGCGAGCAAAAGCTAGTATTCAATAAAGGATTCAACAGGTTTCTTTTTTGAAATTAAAAAAGAAGCCTTTCGGGATGTATATAGCGCTTGTTCTTTAAATTGAGCTTAGTGAGTTTTTGGTATATTTTTGTGAAGTATAAACGGCAATAAATAAATTGGTTTTTGTTTAAATGTTATAAAATTGTATGTTGTTATATTATTGCTGGATAAAGGCGTTTATGTTTAAAGTGTTTTAAATCAAACAATGTAAGTTGTCTAAATTTAGGAAATATTCAAGAGCTGTACAGAACCAAACAGGACAAGGAAAGATATACTTCTACCAAAAGATTTCTTTTTGAAACACAATTGAAAGCAACGCTACAACCATTTTTTGTATTAAGTAGTCCAGACAAAAAGAAAGAAAATTTAGTCGTCTTATTTTCTCGTCTATGGTATCTCGTCTATATGATGTCTCGCCTGTAGGCGGATATTTCGGTGGTATAGTGAGCATTACACAGACGTTTCATTTAAATTAATAAGTAAGATTATCTTTAAAAAATAAAATACGTTTGTTTAGATACAAGTTACTGTTTTTTTCTAAGTTTTAGACTAGACAGCCAGCAAATAGGTCTTGTTAATCCAATTGGTAGCAATCATCGACGTCCAGCTTTCGTCTTAGCTTTCATCTTAATTAGTTAATTCGAACGGACATTCGAGTCGTTATGCAGTCGCAAAGAGTACCGTTGCATGTCGGAAGGCATTTAAAATAATTTGTTATATGTGCGACTTTACCGCCCCACTTAGCAGCCAAATCACTTCACGTACATGTAAATTCTACACAGTTGGCACTGTTTCGGCTTGAAATCGTGCCGGCGACAAAGATAACGAAATAATTTTAGTTTTAGAAACCGTACTTATCAATGTACAGTCATAATTAAAGAAACTGATCAACTTTAATAACTATGAACGTTATCTTATATTATTTAATTCGTACTGATCGTTCCAGAAAAATAATTACATTGCATACGTGGGAGACGACCAAGACGACCAATTGTGCGGGTTCGATCCCCGCATCAGAATAAATATATGTATAGATTACAAATACTTATTCCGAGTCTGGTGACCCCGCCAATCCGCACTGGACAAGCGTGGTGTGTTAACGTCCGTTCATCCAGAAATGGAGAGGCCCGTGCTCAGCAGTGGGACATATATGGGCCGTTAAAAAAAATACTACGTGGAGGAGTTAGAGTGAATCCAGATGATTAGACAACAACTTATGTAAAAACATCATACAACTAATAAATAATATTAATTGATATTTCAGTGGCGGCGACGCACGAATGAAGTGTCTTGCAGGCGGATGTCCCACGCTCAGGTAATGTTAGGGACTGGTTTAAATATGATTTTGTTATTTTTTAATTATTTTTTTTTATATATTCACGCCTATCTCCCGCAGGGGTTGGCAGAGACCACAGAGCTCCATTCGCTGCCATTCATCATAGCGAAACGGCTCGTCATTGATCGCTTTTCATCCTCGTGAGAATCAGGACGGGACGGGTGGCGAACCATGTCACCGTTATTTTCGACAAATTAGATATATTAAATTCGTCTTAGTGAATCCCACGAGCCGCAAGGGTGGATGGAGGTCAGCCCCAGCAGAGCCCTGCATGAAGTAAGGCACCATAGTCCCCGGGGGAGCCCGACCCCGGGACGATCGGCACGCTTGCGACTAGGTTCGCCCCTAGCCACGCATCCATTGGCACGGCAGACCGTGGATTGGCGTAGAGATTAATTACACGACACAAAAATATTTGAACAAATTTTACATGTTATTGTTTAAAATCAGTTTTTGTTTAATACTTACGGTAACGAGAGATAATGAGCACTCAATATACGAACATACTGATATCTATATATCTAAGTTAAGAGAAGCAAATTTTAATTGTAATTTAATTACAACGAGCTTTTTCTCGTGACTCTACTGGTGCCATATATATTTAAGGTTTTCCAACTTAACTTTAGCGTCAGAAAATCGATTTTGTCCAAAGTAAAAAAGAAGCTTAAGCTGTTTCTAACGAAGTCCCTTATAGTTTCCAATATTGACCCAGATAAACAGACAGTATTAAATTTAACAGTTTTACGATCACATGCTTATAAATTCGTCTTACAAATGTTCAGGTGACGTGCCCAATAAATGGTAAAAAGTAACCCACTGGCCGATATATCCTAACGGTATAGAAAACTACTACGTACGCCGCCCTGATAATTTGTAACCAATAGAATATACACATACATACATATATTGTGGTGCGACACTGAGAAACATGATTTGTTTACATTTGTAATAATATAGGTAGTAGGTATCGTATATGGGTTCTGTCCAAAATTATTTTGGAAAATATTTAGCTTTTAGTGAATGTCTGTCAAATAGTCGTAATAGAGATTTCAATTCTTGTTTTTCTAAAGTCAAAATAGCAGTAACTTTTATTTTATAGGATAGGAAGACAAACGAGTAGGCGTGTCACCTGATGACAAGCAATCAACGCCGCCAATAGACGTCCGCAGTGCCATAGACGATTGGGATATTACAATATGTATATATAATATAATGACAATATTTGGGATTGAGTTTACAATAGTATTTCTTGAGTATAAAAGTTATTTACAAACTGCGAGCTTATTTTCCAGGGTTTTATTTTATTTTATTTGTTTTATTTTTCTTCCAAAAAACCTAGGTTCGAAGAGAAAATGATGTGAAAGAATGGTTAATATAGTTTTCTAATAATGGTGTCTTCTTAATGAAAATATACTTGGAAAGCATTGCTATATGATACCACGCTCGCTTGTATCTCTTTAGTCATAATCATTCTGGCAGTTTTGTAAGGATAATTAGATAGGTTTAATAAAATTAGGAATTTCAGTAATACGTAAAATAAATGAACTATGTATTTAAATATCCTGTGACACATGTATACTCCTTACGTATTCGTATCTAACAGTCATATATTATGTTTTAGATTTAATCAGGGGTCTCTTGGAACAATAATTAATTTCTAAATTTATTAAGTCTAAATATAAAATAAAATGTTTAATTTAATTAAAATTAGTGCATAGTATTTATTTATTAATTGCTATGTGCCCTGGTTCAAATTCCACCCACACTACAGTTATATAGATGCACCAAAAAAATTCAGAAGTCCAAGTGTTTGAAACAAATATGGCATCTAGCAACTTAATTTTAAAATTTTAAAAACAAAAAGTTATTTTAAATTGAACCTTAATTAAATTTTTCGTATTATTCTTCTTTTTTAAAATAGCCGTTCAGCTAAAATAAATATATAAACACATAGGCATACAGGTTATTTTGCATTTATCGTATTGTAAATTGTTTACAGTATCACTTCCTTACCGAGACAGTTTCATAATAACGCCAATAACGGAACTTATTAACGAGCAAGTGAAAATTCTTTGCACACCTACGCACACGTAAATACGATAATACACACACACACAATGGCATATTTTGGCTGCTAAAGTAGGTAAAACATTGACTCACGTAACATTAGCCCCCTACTATTTATTTGTATAATTTATAACTGTGGAAGCATTGTCTAATTTTCATACTATGTTCGGTAAATATTTAAAATAAAATATTCCAAAACATGACCCATCAATATACAGTAAAAGCTCCTTATTCGCGCTTCCTTCATTCGCGTTTTCACTATTCGCGAATTAAAAAAATTTGACCCAACTCCTATATTCGCGGCTAAAAAATTTTTTATTCGAGGATCTAATAAGTACATAATAATAAAAGGATTCCAATAGGTATCCAACCCAATATCCTTTGTAAATGCCGTCAAATGGACAAATAAAAAAAGTAAAATAGATCTTATTACAACTTTGCCTAAAGTATGTTGTTAAGTGATATTGCCGAGGGCTTATTATTATGAACATTGATCCGTCTATAGAACGAAGTCTTATTTTTAAGAGGCAAATTGCTAATGCGACTGCTGCGTATCAGTCTGAATTGAAGGAGTTTTTAAAAACTGCCAAGCAAGAGAAAATTACAAAATTCTTCAAACCATTGCCTAAGTCTAAGATAATTAATCAAAATGTTCAAAAACTTCAATTAAATTGTTTTTTTTTATATATTTGTTTTTTTTTATTTTATCACCTAGGAACGTATCCCCTATAATCCCATATAAATTACCATTCCGTATTCACGGTTTCTGTATTCGTAGCATATTTATGGAACATACCCCGCGAATAAAGAGCTTTTACTGTACTGAAATGAAAGATGAAAAAAAATATTATTTGCAACGTTAATAGAATGACACGCGTAAAATAATAAAATTGTTCTCATTTTCGTATGTAATAAACCTACTAAACTCGAACGGTGATCAATACAAAACACTCGTGGTAAGGTTTCTGCTTAATATTCAATGGCGCGTCTTTGAATACATTCTTAAACACGTGTCGTTTATTTAAATGCGTCATATACCTACAAATATATGCACTATTATCTACTACGAAACTAACTACTAAAAAATATTCTCTATTAAAAAAAATATTCCTAACTTTTTATACATATACATTCTTATCGCAGTCTTAAAATAAATAAATATCGTTGTTTATGCCATATTTTTAATATATATATATATATATATATATATATATATATATATATATATATATATATATATATATATATATATATATATACTTTTTTAGTAAAACGTGCCGATCGTCCCGGGGTCGGGCTCCCCCGGGGACTATGGTGCCTTACCTCAGCATGCAGGGCTCTGCTGGGGCTGACCTCCATCCTCCCTTGCGGCTCGTGGGATTCACTAAGACGAATTTAATATACCTAATTTCTCGAAAATGACGGCGACGTGGTTCGCCACCCGTCACGTCCTGATTCTCACGAGGGCGAAAAGCGACCAATGACGAGCCGTTTCGCTGCGATGAATGGCAGCGGATGGAGCTCTGTGGTCTCTGCCAACCCCTGCGGGGGATAGGCGTAAATATATATATATATATATATATATATATATATATATATATATATATATATATATATATATATATATATATATATAAATATATATATATATATACTTTTTTATGGGATCGGAAGACAAACGAGTCAGCGTGTGGCATCTTCATGAAATCAAATTTGTGTAGGGGAATCTACCTAATTATATCCTGGTTAAGACTATGTTTAATTGTTTAACAATAAACTTTTCTTTATTAAACTTCTGTGTAATAGATGTCTAATCATAATCTGACTAGCTAAAGTACGCACAACACAAATCATTACTGTTTTGATTTAAATTTATAACCACAAAAAACAATCGATGACATATTGTTTACATTTTTACGTGATCCATCAAAATTTGTTGCAGATGATATGGAATTTCCGAAACCATAACAAGGTCAGACGAGTTTGCCTTGAGATTTACAATAACTCCAGTTAGGATGAAGATAAAAATACTGGTGAGATGACAGAGATAATGTATCACGGCCTTGAGATAACGATAAAATAAAACTGCAGGTTGTCCGTTAATAAACGAAATTTAAAATATTATGGTTTTTATAAAAAATAAAATTAAATATTAAAATACGTCATTTTTAATGTCGTGATATTTAATTGTTGTTGTATCGATGTTACTGTCTTTTAACGATGTTAAACGAATCACATACTCACTGACGAGCAGTAGCTTTTATATTGCATTTCGGTGAGGATTGAGAACTAAAATAATAATATCATAGGAACATTCAAGAGACGAGCATATTGTACGCAAAAGATCGGTAACGTATCTGTAACGCCCTCGGCGTTGATAATGTCTATGGGCGGTGATCACTTTTCACCAGCAATACTAGGTGATCCGCATGCTTATTTGCATTTGACCCTTTCTTTCTTTACCCCTTTATAGTCCTCTACTTCTTTCATTTTTTTTACATCTTTCCCAAGAACTTATCTGTAGTGCTTAAGTGCCTCAGATATAGCAAATGTCAATTGGCAGCAGCCAAAGATAGTCAAATTATTTGGAGTTATTAGAAGCTTATATGGAGAAGTGCACTCCTCGCGCTAACTACTTGCGGGAATAGTTATTGATTCAGATGAAATTTGTTGACTGCACTACCTTTAGTGACATTGGAATGAATTAACTTATATAGGTTTTCGAGTAGAGAGAGATAGTAAATCATTGTCTAGAAATATGCTGTCTTTCTAAAAAACAAGTATTTCTATGTAAATGATCGTTAGTAGCTTTCTGATATAAATTGTAATTACAATTACAATCTTTTACTATAATGTAAAGGTAACTATGAAAATTATGCGTTGCCAATATTTAACAACTTCATAACTTAAAACGTTGACATTGAAATTTGTTTTAAAAAACACAAATTTAGTTTTCGGGTCTCTGATTATAATTTATCAAATGTGTCTTGAAATCAATGTAATCATATAGAAAATATAATCCATGCATTGCATAAACGGAGATACGGATGAGATATAACTTAAAAGTATCTTGTACATTAGAAACATTTATCATTTCCTGGAAAGAGATCGTCATAGCCAAATCGGCTAGGATAATAGAATCATAATAAATCGGCTAGGATATGGAAGCATTAATTAAATATCGTGAATGAAAAAGTCTTGATGCTGTTATATGTATCTTCTTCTTCGGTCTACACGTCTATTTGAGACGATTCACGTAGAATGTGTGTGTGTGTGTGTGTGTATGTGTGTTAAAAAAGCAATAAAATCAGTTATTTGACAACACATGCGTAATCTGTAATAGACGGAAGGGGATGGCTATAATTGCTCACATCGTTTGGGAATGACTCGTATTACGCCGCGAGAGCTTCGAGCGACCTCAAGTACACTTGACCGGCGGCAAGTGTGCCCACTTTCTATTGTGAAACGTAAATCTGCTCATCTGACGATTACCGCGCCAGTGCACTGGTGCTGCGTTTATGAATACCTCATTTTCAACCGAGGCGTAAGCTCATAATGACCAGTTAAGGAATGATAAGGCACGTCACTTCTAACTACGTTCACTTTTTTTTTAAAGCTTGATAAAATCAGTTGAATGAATCCACTGTTAAAAGCAATAAGTTCAAGTTTATTGTAGTACAGCACTTGCCGTTTTTATCACCAACTTTCCATTAAGATGATAACCAATTTTCCATTACGTTTTCCAACATTTCATATTTCATTCCATACCAAAAAATTCACTTACTATTTACTTTTTGTTGTCGCTATTTTCTTCTATCACATAATATGTATAACTAAACTGACCATTTTTTTACCTCAAAACAGAACGCCCATACTTCCATATTAATATTATATTTATATAAATATTTTGACGAATTTTGGCATGGAGATAGTTCAAGATCCAAAGTCAAACAAAGGCTTTGCTATGTTTTTTATCCCGAAACAATAGCTCTTACAGGACGCATAATAATTTTCGCGCAATAAACTGAATTACAGCCGGACGAAGCCACACAATCATATTCATAAAAATAACAATTTAGAAAATACATTGTTATTAAATAATCTGATTATAAAAACCAGTAGCAAATGTTACATCATATACAATTTCTCTACAATTACAATTGAGTATCTGTAATCATTACGACACTAGTCTCATTTTTGCCAGCAACAACCACTGATCTAACTTGTGAAATGGACACAAAAAACTTCTCAGAACGCGAACATTTAAAATATTTGCAATGGTAAATACTCGACGACTTTATTGGTATTTGGGTCGGTGACATGTGCAAATTTTTTAAATGCTTTATTTAAAATTTATGTTTCTTTCGGAAATGATACATACTTAAACGTCAACCAACCAACCACATTTGCATGCAAAAGTGAGTCCATTATATTGTGGAAATACAATATAATGGACTCACTTTTAAATCCACTACATTTGTGTTGAAATTAAAAGCTTTTAACAAATTAAATCAAAGGTAGTTAGATATATATTAACAATAAAACATGCTTGCAAGCTCGCTTTGCATTATTACGCAAAACATATTTACAATTTGTTGAACATAAATTATCAGTTTAGGGTAAAAATCCAAACCTCTTTTTTTCATATTGTCTTTGATGAAACAAGGTTTTGATTTTTTTACTCACCACCGTGGAACGTGGACGTATGAACTCTCCCAATACTGTATAGAGAGTGCCCCGACTTAATCTTTGGCTCAATATCAGGCGTCCATACATTGGATTTGCTAGTAACTCAAAAAAAAAAACAGTGTAGGACGCAGCAGTCCAGTAGGATAAAATTATAACGTGATAATACTTTTCAAACACATCGGTTCATACACAATTCCTCTGATCTACCGATACATATCCAGTTACACAATAACACAGTCTAAAGCATAATTAATTCTTAATCTACGCAATTCCAAAGTCATTTCGAGTTTGTAGACAAAATACTTTACATATTACGGAATCAAGCTAGCTTTAACCTACCATAGATAAGAAATTATTTCTTATTTATGGAAGATCTTTTGAAAAATTACACCCCCAAATGATGTATATGTTAAGCATAATGTTTTCTGTAGGTACTAATTATACAATAAAATAAATTGGTTACATATATTTTAAAAATTAAATTAATATATATTTTATACTTATCTACGCTTAGCTGTGTCGTATTGATTGTTTATTTTTTATTTATTTACATAATTTAAGTACTTACTAAATGTTACAAATTCACTTCAATTAATTAATGACTTAGTCATTATTTATAATATAAGAGTTGGTTGTATCTTAATATCATGATGTATCAATCTATATGTTTGGATTGAACTGCATGGAAGAGAAAAAATAATTTGACTCTCTTTATACAGCTAAAAATGTATTTGTCAAGCAATTAATAATATCGTATGTGGAGCGAGAAACCCGCATCGTGGCATAAAAGTTTTTATTGCACCTATTGGAACAGGGTGGTGGACCAGCCCACATATATTTTCCTGTTCCCGTTCATAAACTCTATACATTTATATTTAAAAGATAAACATTATCTATTGACTGACTTATCAAATAAAACCCAACGCTAATATCATAATTTCAACTAAAATAACTAACTTTTCTTATTTATTACGTACACGTAAACAATTATAATTCTTTGCAAAGCTGGAAGAATTAATTGGAAGCTGGAAGAACAAGTAGATTGGCTATCACAGAACTAGCTATCTCACACCGGTGATAATGCCTCCCATCATCCTCTTTATGGCTAGCTTTGTTTCTGGGATGACTATGTATAGTATACATAAGCCTCTTAAATGATTACGACCCGTTAACCCAGCGGACCTTCTTTCAAATATACAATATTTTATTTATTTTCTACTATGATGAATGCTAACCACTCATATAACTTTGACTTAACTATTAAATTATTATATCTTTGCATAATTCATTTTGTAATAGCTATGTTTGCCGTTGTCTCTCAGTTCATCTCGTTGAACCCAGGCGTCGTCAGTACAACGTGCGTGCGGACTGATGAACAAGCCATTTCAGCTATTGTTAAAATAAACATACGAGTATGTTCTACTTTCCCTTTTAAATTAATACAAGAAACAGTGTATTCCTTCACAAAACATAACTTTTCATATATCTTTATACCCTAGTATTATATAATTTTACATGTTTAATTTAAATGATAATTTACACTCATCTTTAAAAAGAACATTAAAAAGATTTTATGTACATTTTGATTATATAAAGTCAAATCTTGAAAAAGTATATGTACATATAATATATCTTAACATTTCCAAAAAAAAATCGAGAACATCAAATATACTTGAGATAGAATCTGTGATCTTCACACACAACACACCGTGCTGAAGAAGTGAAAAATTGAAGAAGGTAGTTTCAAAGATAGACTGATTGCAATAGAACCTTCCAAACAGTCATGAATAGGCATAAGTTGTTATAGTCCAGTGCAGCAAGCAGCGAATGCAGCGAGGTTGGTATAGCCCCAGGCTTTAGATTCGCTTACACGCTTGGCCAGCGTAGGGACTATGTACAAACCCTAGCAGCTTAGGAGAAACTCCTGTACACTATTGACTGCAATACACTGTCAATAACGATTATATAATAAAATGATGTTTTTTATATGCAATAGAATAATAAACACGAAGCAAATATTTGCCATAAAAGTAAAAGTTAAAATTCCCATATAATTAATTAATTGTAAACAGTTATATTTTATATAAAACCTAATCTAACCTGTAAGTAACCTAGTTTTAAGTTGAAATATTTAAGTTGAAACAGTATTCGTTTTTTTATTACAAAATTTCAATCAATAATTTATATTATTCTAAAGGTCACGGTTTGAAGATCACATAAAACAGCATAAGAAATATTAGATTTCTTATGCTGCCAAAATTAAATGGCATCTGAACATAGTTTTAATACTTTTTCTTTTCTTTTTTCTTTGATGGCAATTAGTTATAACTATTATGCCAGTGTCATGTAATATACAATAATATCAAATTTTTAAAATGTAACTAGTCAGCTTGTCAAGTTACGTCTTAATAAAATGGTGGCTATTTTACCATTCTTTTCTTCTATGGACTTTTTCAGTCAAGTAAAAAGTTTATTTCATAGCACTTCACTTATACACCTTAATCGAACTATATGGTATAATATGTCACCATAATTAAACAATAGAAGTGATAATAATATAATATTATAAAAATGAAATAAAAACACAACGTCACTGATTTAAGTTGGTGGTAAAAGTCCGTTTTAATACTTAAAGAAAAAATATATTGGCTTCCTTCCAACCTAATGAGAATAATGACATGCTATCGATAGAAGAGCGGAAATCATTTAATTTAATGCACACATATTAACTTCGACCGTTACTACGACAACTATATGATTAACTGAACAGGTGAAAACGAAGGAAAGTCATGGATATTAATGGATCATGTTTCTGTTCTCGTCCACTAATTACTACTTGAATTAAACAATTTGTCACATCGTGTAAAGGATTCGTATGGGAGAGTATATTTTGTGATTGCGCGAACGTTTAGGGCACTATAATATAAATATATACGTATACCCTGCATACTTGACACTTCCCCGAAGAGGACATCGTAGCGGAATATCGTAGCGGACTAAGAATATTATATTAAAATAAATTTAATTATATTAATAGACGTTATATTTAGAATATGGTTCGAAAAAACCTTTAAGCGTATTTTTAAAACTCTTTACGCTTATTTTAAACTATGTTCTCAAACTATGTTCTTTAAAGTTATACTTATCTCTTAATATTCCAAGCTCCGTGCTTCTAAGATAGACAAATTTTATTATTACTTATTATGTTTATTACTAACTAACTACATTGTAACTCTCCCAATATCAAAATCGCGAGGAAAACACTAGTTAGAAATTAGACCCTGGCAATCGAATTACATTGGTCGCAAAGATAAACTGAAAAAAGTCACAAACCAGTAATAGACAGTTGTACAGCCAAAAAAGTGTAGTGAATAGAAGCAATTTTCCCAACAAAGAAGAGATTGGCTTGAGCAAAAATTGCCCAATTGTTAGATATTGAGCTTACTACCTGAGGTGTAGAACTGTTGATGTGAACCATATTTTCTTATTACAAGCGTTGTTAGCTAAGTTGGAATACTAAATAAGAATTCTATTATAGAATAATATTATAACATTTCTAGTCTAAATAATAGAAGTCATAAATGTCCAGAAGTGAAGTTGTTGAATCTAATTATTATTAGCTTATATATACCGTATAACAAGACACCATCCAAGTAGCCCCCAATTCAATAATACCTAACGTAATATATAGACTTTTTCATCATCAATCTTATATTTATCAAAGAATCTCGGATTGCATAAACTATGAGAGTTTTCTGGACTTTTTTCTTTGTCGCTTGTACTTTATCGTATTATTCATGAGTTAAACATGCAGTTTAGATGCTCTTAGAGTCGCCTGTGATGAGGCGGACTAATTCAATTTGTATTTTTAATCTTTTTAATTTTTAATCTCTTCCAGTTTGTTGTTTTTAAATTATCAACTAATTTGTTTGTTTTACTATTTTTTTTAACAGCCCATATATGTCTCACTACCGATCACGGGCCTCTCCATTTCTGGAGGAATTGACGTTAAAACCCACCACACTTGTCCAATGCGGATTGGCGGGGTTACCAGACTCGGAATAAATATTTGTAATCCATACATATATTTATTCCGATGCGGGGATCGCACCCGCGACCATTGACTCCGCGGGCAGAGTGCTCAGCCACTGAGCCGATTGGTCGCCGTTTTTACTTAGATCATTTTTACCGTTGTTTTACTTATTCTTTGTAAATCAAACAAATTAGTTTTATAAATTATTATTTTAAAAACATTTTTTATATTGACAGTTTAAGACAATTTAATATCAGAAAAATTTGACAAGCATTAACCCCCAATACTAAAAGGTTCTGAATAGTGCTCGTTTCTTAAACGTCGATAATGAGATAATTTCTATAACGGAAATGTTTAAAACACAAAGGTCCAACAGCGAAATCGATATATAAGCTATATAAAAACCTAAGGGTTCATAAAAACACTACCAATATTGATTTAGAAAGCCAAAGCTATGAATAAATATTGGACTATACCAGCTCTGCACTACATTACATGCTCCGTTGACTCATCAAAGGATCAAGGGTCAATCATAATTGAGTTTGCTATAGACGATGTCCTCCTCTCAGACAATAATATTCATAATATACTTGTAAGCTTGGGTAGATTTCTATAGGTGTTTTAAAAAAAATCACTTAATTCAAAACATTGACAGTACATATTTTGATCCATCAGGGTTAAAATTTTATGTTTTACAGAGCGATTAAATAGCCTTTTATGTTTTTTACAAAAATAATAATAATAATAATACCTTTATTTTCAAAATGTTTACATATGTTACAGAACATTAGAGTCCACACTAGGATACCCTGTGTTGTGGGAAACTAGGCTCTTCTCTTCGTAAATAATACAATGTTATAACATCAATATTAAAAGAGTCGAAAAAAAAATAAAATTAAATTAAACACAAGTGAGAGTAAAAATGCTCTCAAAGCTTTGTTTTGCAGATTTGATCATCATCAAGGCATTACAGCTGCGGGTGGGCCTTAGCCTGGTTCAGTAAATTTTTCCAGTCGGATCTTAATTTAGCCTTTTCTCTCCAGCCTCTCACACCGATTGTCTTTGCGTTGTCCTCGACTCCATCTAGTTATCTGAGCTTAGGTCTTCCGTGGCTTCTACGACCATCTGGTTTGCCGTCGAGTAAGCGTATTACGTAGTACGTGGTATTGCAAAATCGCTGTTTGTGTATTTATTATAATACCTTGGCATATAATACTCTCAATAATTAATAAGTCGGTTTAATTTTATGTGTTGTGTTGCGATCATTCGTGGAATATGCACGTTCACCTGGTCCAATAACCAGTATCGTAACACGATAGGTTCAAGTTTCCATTATAATTTTTATTAATAAATAATAATCACTAATGTTGACACGGCCAAAACATAGACATGAAAGTCACTTTTATGTTAATCAATACATTTGTGCATGTATTTGATCTATAAAATGTAGACAACTATATTTTTTTTATGGTATAGGAGGGCAAATGAGCAAGCGTGTCGCCTGATGGAAAGCAATCAACGCCACTCATGGACAACCGCGACACCGCAGGAGTCGCGGAAGCGTTGCCGGCCTTTTAGGTATGTATAGGCGTGTTTTTTGAAGGTTCCAATGTCGTATTGGTTCGGAAAGACCACCGAGGGTAGCTGGTTCCACAAACTGGTGGAGCGTGGAAAGAAGTTACGAGAGAAACGTACTGTAGTAGATCGCCACTCATCCAGAAAGTGGGGATGAAATTTTCAAATATATATTATATATAATATATAACTGTATATTTATTAGCTAAGAAGTTTAAAAGCGAAAAATCATTTTAATATCTTTGGCCATCTGTCAATAATTTTAGGCTAATTAGGGTAACGACTAAAACAATTTTAGTACTATATTCGCTTAGAATAAGCTTCCATTGGAAAATTTTGGAGCTCCAGCGAGTACAAGAGAAAATCATGCGCATTAGTGATGTGGACGAAAATATTTAAGTTGAAACAGTATTCGTTCTTATTTTATTACAAAATTTCAATCAACAATTTATATTAGTCCAAAGGTCACGGTTTGAAGATCGCATAAAACGCTGACACTTATTCATAAAATACAATTTACGCCAGAAAACAATACGATGAAATATAAATCTAAGCACTTTTGTAATCGTCATAAGTCACTCAGTCCCAATTTTTTGACAGACGCTATTAGAGGCTGCTTTGATTTTAATCTAGTGCTGCCGTATCTTCACAAAACTGATAAGAAGTAAAATAAGCAAAATGTGTACTAATAATACAAAGCGATTTACCTGTCGTCTTATTTTAAATGCTAATCTTAATTTTTTAAATTACCTTCAGAGACAGAGAAAGAGGGAGATTTAATAACTTTGTGATGAAATTTCAGTTAAAACTAAAATTGATATTACTTAAACTTAGGTATAGTCCGTGTAAATACATGGACTATATCAGGAAGATTCCTGAATTCTATTTAAATAAAATTAAAATGTAGTTCTCTTGAGCTGCGTTTCAAAATTCTGTGAGTTACAAAAGAGATTGTTATAAAAGAATTCGTTACATGTTCATCACAAAAGATGTTATATACTGACGCTTCAGATAACTGCTTACAATCAATTCCTGCGATGTTTACAATAAATTCAAACGAACAAATTCGAAGTAATTTTAGTACCGTTTCGATTATAATTGAAGCACGCGCGTACATTAAAAAAATTCATACATAAATACTAGTGAAAGTTACGAATAATATATTATTAAAAAAATATTAGATTCGTTCTATCATTACGTTGTTATATTAAGTTGCAAATTCATCGCCTGTTATAAATGGTGGGTTGAAATTACACAAGATGGTTGTAGTATCTGTCAGTTGCAAATCATCGCCGCTGACTCTGGCTAGATAAACGATATCTGACCTTTTGCTTTGTCCAGAAATTAGGCAAGAGAGCTGTGTTGCTTGAGCGTTTGCCTAAGGTGAACTGCACCTTGCTTGTTATTATGAACAACTTCGAGATAAACGTACAAGATAAAACGTGACTTTGAAGAATATTGATAATTTTGGCCCATAAAGTTACTTAACAATTTACGTATCCAAAAAATAATTAGCAATGTACTTTTTGAACCTATTTAATTTTTAAAATTATACACGAATTACTTATTTCAGAATAATAATATAAATCAATCCGAAAACATTTAAATTCACGTCAGACCATTCCACTTTATTTTACTTTACTTCACACTATCCTACTTCAGACTATTCTAAATAGGTTATTATGTAAACTTAAAACTTTTTAAATTGTATTGCTATTGTGCCAGAAGTAAATTCATTTAATCCTACAAATTCAGTAGTATCATCTGTTCAAAGCAAATTTTCTTGAGCAGACAGACAAAAAAGCAAATATTAATTATATTTTTTAATTTGACATAGCATCTTTTAAATTGCTGACATGAATACACGGATAGAAGGACATTTCATAAATATTGAGACAGTGTAGTAATTTCATTTGTTAGGAATTAACGCTATATATAAATTTGTTGGTACCATTTTGAGTCAATTAAAAGAAACTATAAATATGAAGATTGAAGGTTTTATGTTTACTAATGTATTAAATGTGCTTATCATACATTAATAACGTTACAAGTAGCTGAGGAGCGTTTACAACTGGTATTTAGTTATTATCTTGAAACAATTTACGTATAGTAATAAAAGAATGAGTAAATGTAAAGAAGATTGACATGTGTATTTTTGAGAGATATACTACTGTTATCGCGTTTATCGGAGATAAGCGTTACGTTAGCGTACTAAACTACTACTGAGAACCTTCTTCTCTCTGACATATTTTTATGAACAGACAAAAATTCCTCAATGGTACTTTACCACTATAGAGTATCGACTTACCGATAGTATTGGTGAAGCAATAAAAGTATACGCGAAGAAAAAAGAAATAGTCTTATTGTTTTTCTTGGATCTTAGCAAAGTAAGTTTTGACTGTTCATCTTAATAACGGAACTTTTCAAGAAATGAAGATGTTGCAGGTGCGTTGAGTGGTAGTAAAATTAAATTTAAATTTAAAAAAATAATTTAATTTAATAAAATTTAAAAAAAATAGTTAAAAGTGTGTTTTTTTTAAATAATTGGTTTGGTAATTTTGTGATCTAGATCAACTTAACAATTACACTGACGCATTTAAAAATTTGGAACATTTTATTCATAGTAACAATAATATGGACAATGAATAGGAAATATGTTATTTATTTACATTTACGTTTTAAATAAGCATAAAAAACAAAAAAATACCCACACTACAGATGTACAAATAGGCCTTTAGTTATAACTATTAAAACGCTTACCGCATTCTTCCTGCATTCACCGGACCACCTTGAATCGATTGGTTCTCGCAAGCGATCTCGGATTGACAATCGAAAATATGATCTGTTATAGCACGCTATGTAACGGCAACACGTTGTTAGGCAACGTTAAATGAAACAAATTGGATAACAAGGTTGAGACAAAAAAATGTGCGGACCGCGAACCGAAACATTCCTGTGAGACATCATGCTACCTATTTACGACACCTATTTCGGGTTAACTGTACATTCTGGCGAATAAATACATATAAAATACATTTATAATAATAACAACATTTACACAATCAGTTTTTTTCATAACATAGATTAAACAAACGACCTGACTCAGTGACGAAGCTTTAGTCGCGGGTTCGATGCCAACATCACAATAAATTATGTATAATCTACAGGTATTTATCCCGAGTGCTACCAATCCACCTTGTACAAACGTGATGCGTAAATGTCGACTCCCGTCCCCAGCAGTAATACTGGGAAAAAAAATAAAAATATCTTACAGACTTCACGTGTAAACAATTTTGTGCATATTGTTTCCTTTTTTAATTTATTAAGGTTAATGCACAGTTTAGAATAAAAATTACTCGAAATGGTTATAAAACATTATAAATGTATATTAATTTAAATCTTATATATTTTTGAAACTACTCTTGAATACTAATGTTTTAAAATTTTTATCGTAAAATTAGAAATGTACTAAAAATTGGTGTCGTAATAACTAATTTACCCATCAGTTATCAATTGTAATAAAATTCGAATAAAGTTATAACGATTTCCAAATATTTAATGGTGAGAATAATATAAGAAGACTGAGGAATATTTCTTGAATATTTATCAGAAATTTCTGTTTACGTAACTCGCATACTTTACTGGCCATATAAAATAAACCTATCATATATACGTATGTACATCAATCAAAATTAGTTTTCGCTTACCTTGGTGTTTTGGCATCGTCCATGAAAAAAGCCAAATATCTGCCTATCACCGGCAGATAAGTTTCTTTTGAGACACACGTATTCTTCATATGAACATTTACAAATAATTGACTTAGCACAAGTAATACTAGAGCACTGTGAAATATTCCACGTTCTTGAATAAATTACACAGCAGCTTATGCACCTGTGTTCACAATACACAGCTGACTTTGAAACCGAGTGTCAACTTGCATTCCTAATTGTTTGTGATCGCCAAGTCAACTAGTTTGTATCTGTTCTATTTTTTTAAATATTATCGCTTACAACAGCTATTTGTAAGCGCGTGCTATCAAATTTTCACAATACCAGTTTTACCAAACTTTCTTTTACCGTTATGTTTTCAGTGTAACTATTACCTACTTGTTTTAATGTAATCAAAATACGATAAGAACAAAATATGTGTTGAAAATTTTGGTTTAATTCTCTTTAACGTCGTCAGTCTTGTTAACCGATATATATTACATCATACAAAACACGCGGACAAACAATCAGATTTTATGTGGATTTTAAAATAGAGTACGGAGGGTTCGGATATGTACGCCTGGTGCCTTGGGACTCATAACGCACTTCTGTTACATTTCGTTCAAATTTATTTTTTGGATGATATCAGCACCATTATAAATTTCAACATAATCAAAGCAGATTTTTTTTAATTTTACCTATAATAGAAATCCCCATAACGTCCCATCTGAATAATTACTTACACTATAATTTTTACGTACTACGAGCACCCAGGTTATTTTGCAGCAGTAAAAAGCCTCCTTACTTTAAAATGTTTACCTCCGACACGGCATCAGGCCGATGGAGTCTGCGATTTGCGCAGATTCCCAATTATATTTTACTAGCCCGCGGGCTTTCAGCCCGCGGGCCCTGAAATCGATAAAGCTGTTAAAGCCAATAGGCTACCAGCATTAACATCTTCGAATCAATCACTTTAAAATGTTTGACATAATTTCCACATATTGGACTTGTTTTAAACTTATGAGACTTGCAACCTGTTTTGAGAGGACCCATTAATGACAAGGAGTTGAGTTTTGACAGTTGCTCACAGGCTGTTACTTTAAATTCCTAGAAGTGATTATTAAGATAATTTCACAAATATATTTTTTCTGAAGCCTCAATTTTCTTGTTTGCTGTGCCTTTTTATCAATGAACTCACACAACGTAAGCCATTTAGGGAATTATTAGTTAAAATTGAGGCTGAAAGCATTTTAACGTTATATAGAACAATTTTGTTCAAAAATAATATTATATATTGAATTTTATATCCATTTTTAATCCATCACGGTATTTCGATTTACTAAAGAGCGCAGTGAACCAAAGTAAGTGTTGGCTTTCAATAATTAGAGACGCCATTTGAATTTATCGTGCGACATTTCTCTTTAGTTATACTCAAACCCTTAAATAATACTTTGTAAGTAATCAGCCGATGTTTCGATTTAGTTTGTACTAAAATATGGTCCTATTTTTATTTAAAATTAAAACCAGCCAGTATAATGAGACCAATTACTCTCAAAATTGTAGTCTGCTAGCTCCACAGTCGATACCGCCGATAGTCATTGTTTATTTAATTAGAGTTTATAATGAGGAGTCTCTGTAAATGTAAGACTATCGCCGATGTCGGTGTCTAGTATCCATTAATTACGGTCTAATTTCATGCAGTGGCCTTGTATCTAAATATGTCCGCTAGTATCTCTCACACATAATTTCACATGTCAGTCATAGTTTAGAACCTGTTACTTGAACTATAGCTTGTACTTTGTAAGTGGAACAGATAGAATCTCACAACAAAAAATGGTATAAAACAAGAAAATGAAAAACATAGAATGCTAGCTATGTTTTTTTAACAAAGGTTTTTATATTTAAACTCACGATCTCAAATCATGAGTGCAATTCCTAACCAATTAGGCTATTGTCACTTATTCTATCAAATATCAAAAACCATTTAGCTGTAATTGTTATATATGAGTACCTTGGAAGATGAAGAAGGTTATTATGTATTATTACAACTTTGAGTAACAACATTGCAAGAATGCCTGGGTTCAGGGCTACCGAGGATTGAGAAATGCCTTCGACTGACGTTTAATTTTTTTAAAGGTTCTAAAGAACATTATTATAATTACAGAAAACTTCTCCAAGTATACTATACATAGTGCTATTATAGAACATAATTTAGTTCAACGACTATATATATTAAAGAAGAAACATACGAATGTAGATCGTATCGATGGAAAAGCTTCGCTGTTTACTTTTTATTTTTTCTATCATGAACTTTTTGCTTTTTGCTTTTTTTTTATTAAAAGACAAAGTAGCACAATACATAAATAACTTAAAATGTTACAAACTAAATAATAATTACTGTGCAAACAACTACATTATCCACATCTTAATTCTACATTGTACACATATAAAAGTAACGTACAATACAAAAAATTAAATCTAACGACCGATTGGCTCAGTGGCGCGGCCCTCCGCCCACGGAATCAATGGTCGCGGGTTCGACTCCCACATCAGAATAAATATATATATGGATTTATAAATATTTATTCCGAGTCTGGTAATCCCCCCCCCCCCGATTCGCATTTCCTTTCCTGCCCTTTCCTTTCTTCTCTATCCTTTCCCTTCCTCTCCACCAATCCACGGTTTGCCATGCGGATGGATGCATGGCTAGGGGCGAGCCTAGTGGCAAGCGTGCCGACCGTCCCGGGATCGGGTTCCCCCGGGTACTATGGTGCCTTACTTCAGCATGCAGGGCTCTGCTGGGGCTGACCTCCATCCTCCCTTGCGGCTCGTGAGATTCACTAAGACGAATTTAATATACCTAATTTGTTGAGAATGACGGCGACGTGGTTCACCGCCCGTCACGTCCAGATTCTCACGAGGGCGAAAAGCGAATAATGGAGAGCCGTGTCGCTGCGATGAATGGTAGCGAATGGAACTCTGTGGTCTCCTGTGGCCAACCCCTGCGGGGGATAGGCGTGAATATATAAAAAAAATTCTCTTCGTTCGTTTGTCATCTTCATTCTATCATGACCTTATTCGCTTCAATGGATAAAGATGTTAAGGGCGACAATGTAACTTCATATTCCAGTCGTAACATATGCCAAGTCTGTAAAACTGTTTACAACAATTCAAACGATTAATGGAGTCAGGTATTATTTTGCAGAAATCCGTTATTCAGACCCGGCTAAGATGCGCGAAAAACAAATTCGGAAAATGATATTATATGTTAAGAAACCAGTATACACACACTTTTACAAATGTGACAATGTATTGGACACGTGTTTCGCCTCAACACGAGGCAGAGTATAATAAACTCTAAGGAAGACAACCGTTGACAGTTTGATATTATATACATATGTGTGTATATGTTGGTGTCGTATACATTCTTGAAAAGTAGTGTTGTGTGTACAATTGGTTCGTAAACACACAATATTATTTTCGGAATTTGTTTTTCGCGGATTTTATCAAGCATGTTATTGATGTGTGTGTGTGTCATTGATATTATATGCATGTTAATAATTCAAGTCACTATGTGAGCAACTTTTAAAGTATTGTTACTGTCTTCTTATAATTTTAAGGATATTTACATTGTTAATGACAAAAGAGCGGGAAAAAGATAAAAAAGTTACGTCAACTACATCGAAAATACCAGTGTTAGCTTGACTTAGAAAAAAAGAATTAAAAATTCTTGCTACATAACACGAAATAATAACGATTTTATTGATATCCCAACTTTATCTAATTACAATTAAACACACTACTACAACCAATTTTTAATTCTGAAAAGATAATGAACCCACATAGATTGTGCATAGTTCCAAGTCAAGGCATAAGTTTTCTTTTCATTCTTGGTTAAATTTTTTCAACATATAAAAATTAACATATAACATATTGGTTTTTGAATTCTACCTCCTACAATTTTGCTGGTATACAATACACTTTGATAAAATTCGTTCGCTTTAGAAAAGATACTTGAACATGCTAATTTTCTTACTGCTTAATCAATAATTCATATACAAATTCGAAGACATACAGGCACGGAAACTCCAAAATAATAAAAAAGTCACACAGAACATTCAAGAATTTTGGTTCAATAAATAGATATTATGTCAAGTGCAACCACCAGAGCCAGATAACTTCCAGAAAATTATGACGACATGACCAGTCAATCCGCTTTTTTGTTTCTCTCATGGATGTGAAGAAATCCGCCGAAGAACCAAAGTCACCGACATTACTTCTTTAGTTATTAGCAAACGAGCAGGCGTGTCAACTGATGGAAAGCAATTAACGCCGCCCATAGACTTCCGCAGCGCCATAGGCCGTGCGGAAGCGTTGCCGACCTTTAAGGAAAGTGTCATTATGAGAGTGGGAATGGGAGGGGTAGAGAGAGGGGAAGGGTGTTGGGCCTCCGGAACTCGGCCGCTCACCGTACGAAGCGCGGTAAGTAAGCTACCACTCAGACGCCGGTTTTCTGCGGAAGTGTGGTACTTTGTGGAGCCGGCTCGTTTATGCTACAGACAAATATTATGCCATTCTTGACAAAGTATTCGTCTGCAGCGTGGCTCTACCACTATAGAACAGTTAAGCAATAGGCTAACACTATTGAAAGTTAAGCAATAGGCTGGTCACGTTTGCCAGGAAATTGATAACCGTTACCGGACACCTCCTACCAGATATGCGATGGCAGAAACTAGATGCGTGTAGCCGATGATAAAGCTGGGTGACGCATCTTAGCGGAGGCCTACGTCCAGTTGTGGGCTACTGCGGGCTGTCTACAATGATGATGATAATGACATTAAAAATTACTCATCTAACTTCCTAAAGTCGTAAATTAAATATTTCATGTTCATATAAAACATACCGTATCTATCAGTTGAAAACATTAAAATATTTCGCAATTAAATTTCAAATAAACTTTGTTAGTGTAATATTATAATTGTAAGTAATGTATTATTTTTTATAAAATTATTATATTCGTGGATCTGACGTAATCATATATTCAAATGCTTATTGGTTTATTTATTGTTTGGCAATAAACAATCATCAGTTGCATTCATTACTGCTCGTATCAATTGAAACGATATTTAGTTATTACGTGAACGCTAACTTATCGCTGTATAAAACTAAATGTTGTAAAGTTGAGTTCACACGAAATCGCTTTATATCAAGGATGGCTAAACGGTAGATTGCGGCTTATATTCCAGTCGATCGTGACAACGCAAAGAAAAATATAATTTTTATATACCAAAAATAATATTCGATTTTGTTGTGTTTTTCTCTACACTCATCTACACATTCACATACTAAAGAGGGCCATTATGTGTTCTTTTTTCTGCTCGAGATCCAGCAACCGCTTAGTTTGGAATCCACCGGTAATACAATTATACATATATTCTGTGAGGATATGGTACATATTGCTCCTGGCTCATTCATACAAGGAGCTATAACTACTAACTGAGTCATAGAACTTTTGTGGGGATTCATATTCTATTAAAGTAACTATTAAATAAGGTAATTAATTTATAATTAAATACTTATTTTTTTTAAATATAAAGCTAAATTATGTGTATATATAGAGTATATATGGTATATTCACGGCGCCTATATCTGGAGAGTGGCGAGTTGTGTCGCGCGCGCTGTATGTACACAGCCTAATGGTCTAACAAGGAGCCTTTTATTGGACGATTGACTCGAATCCCGCTCAGCCAGCTTTCCGCATTCTTGCAGCAAGTGGCCGCACTAAGTACGCCTACGTTTCCCTTTGCTCAGCATTTTGCTACTTGAGAGCATTTTACCATTTTGACAAATGGATTGAAAAGTATAAATTCAAACTGAGTTTAAACTCACAGATATGGTCTGTCGATTCTACTACAGTTCTATTTCTATTTTTTAATTTTTTTATAGTTAAATTATTATGAGGGGTTACAATTTTAATAAATTCAACATATTAGATTATACATATATTCAAATAAACTTCAAATAAGCAAAACAACAATGGCAATTTATTTAATTTTTATATTTCATTAATTCATGACATTGCTTGATGTCATAAACCAATCTATCTACTCCACAAGCCCAAAGTCGATCAGAGAGCTTTGGCGATGGTTATGCTGTTTATTTGGCGGATATATAATAATTGGAAATAAAAAAAATCCGCCGAAAAAGTCACTGACATACCTTAGCTTATCTCTTTAATAAAATAGTAAATAAACGGAAGTGGAAATGAGCTGATCATTTCTTGCTCTTTTTCAGCGATAATAAGATGTCCTATTATCGCTGAAAAAGAGCTCTCATTTTGCCAAACGTAGTATGAAATGACCAAAAAAAAGACCCACTGGCCAGATAGAACAAAAATCTGCGTAGGAGCATTGGCAGAAGCCGGATGCACGTAGCATAAGATTGGAAAAGATGACGCTCTTTGGGGTCCAGCAGTGGAGTGCAGCTGACGGTGATAAAGTACCCTACTACATTATAAAAATACAATTTTTTAATGCATTTTTATTCCTCCTTTCCTTCCATTAATGACAAATATCTTCCAGTATATACGTTTGTCGATCATTTGACAGGTTAAATTTTAGCTGTGTAAAACTTAGTAAATATGTAATTGGTTCGTTTTGCGACATAACATAAACAATACTGACCCTAACTTATCACTATAGAACGTACTCTTACAAATGGAAACATAAAATTCGTGCCACATCACGTATGTTTTTGTTAGCTTTCATAAGTAAGGTAATCTATGCATGTCAATACATTGAGAAATTACCGGGGTTAGCGTTACATACAGAATCTATTTTTTCTTATGAAGAAAATTGCATATAACCTTATTTTACAATACAAGGTTCCTCCATTAACAAACGTTAAAATGATAAATTTTGTGCAGTATTAAAATATTAAATCAGTTTAAGGCAGTAAAACACAATCAAACACCTCATTTATGAATGAATAAAAAATTAATTAATTAAGAACTGCGTGAAGAAATCGATAAAACGCTAGTGAGAGCGTTTTCAGGATATTCAGTGTATACGATAATTGTTCTCTGCCAGGATACAGATAATAATAGCTGCTTGAATATACATGAGGATTAACAATACGCTTGGAGTTAATTAAAAAAGCGTTTATTCTATGTGCACTTTTTAGATGTTTCCTACGATTCTATACCAGTTTGTTTATCTTGCATTGTATATTCTCAAATAAGACATGATAATAATACATCATTACGGAAGATCGTGCAAATTAATGTACTATGTATCCAGTACCTACATATTTTAGATTATCATGTAATCAAATCAAAATCAATATCAAAATCTGGGTAGCTTTTGATCTTAGTAATTAAATATAACTTTCCAACATATCACATTCCATCGAACTATAAGTTTGAATCATTTTTATGTTCACGTTCTTAAGGCCAAGGCAACACTTAGCTACTACAAGATTTAACATATAAGCGATTAAAATAAACAAATGATTATTCATGAACATGACTTCACTTAATCAAATATTTTCGATTTGAAATTTTGATTCTTCGCTATAAAAACAACGTAATATTCAAACCGGCACCGTCTACATGTCCGTAATATTTAACAACACACAATAATATTATTCAAGATTTTCTTATTAAAATAACTAGTTCAATAGTACTTATTTTATTAATTTTTTTGCAATCGAATCGTAAAACGATGTATGAATGAAGTTAACGAATAACGCAATTAGTGTAATATAACCACGACGTCGCTATATTTTATATTACTATAACCACTCCAGTTTTCTAGTTTACTCAACCGACCGCGATTCGAATCTTCAGTTAACAAATATCACAAGACAGGGAGTAGTAGTAGACTACCCAAGAATTAACAATCTATCTACAATCCCTAACCCGCTTGCCTCTCTCGCTCGCTACTCTCAGTTTTGAGAGAGGCCAATGCCCAGCAGTGGACTATGGTGGTTGTATTAATGACTAAAAATGAAAAATATAAAGTGAAGGTTTTTTTATTATATGGAATCGTCGTTAGTTAGATACATATATACAAAGTATATTATTTTTACTCAAGTATGTTATATCCTAGTTATAATATCCACTAAGCCGCTTATAACTACTTCGACATTCTACTAAGCACCAGAGCAAGCTATTAACGCCGGATATACGACTCCCATATTAAAATCCCATAAAGCGTCCTCACAAACACAGATGGCGCAATATCTACTACGTAAATGGATAAAATACGCAAGCATATAAAATGTTTATGAATGCCACCATTAAAATGACGCATCATAACCTATTTAAATTCAATGCTTATCCAAATACAAATGTTTAGTAAGTTTATATATTACATGCAATTAAAAACTTAGATTTAGAATGGCGGGATTTTAAAACGAGTCTTTTGGATACAGTATTGGGATTCGATTTTTGCACCAGATCAAATATACTACATTTGGTCTAGTCAAGTCAAGTCTTTGTTCCACGTCTGGATTTATGGTAATGGGATCTGTAGTAAAAAACGAGATATAATATCGAGATAAATATTTATATGGCCTACAGGTGTTTGCGAGTCCTGACCACTGATGACCGACACGTTTGTTCACGTCATTTGTATGTTATAATGGCACCCACGATACAGAGGCATCCTAATGTGGGGCTAAGAATTTAATTTTACAATTAATAAGGCTGTAAAAGGTGTCATTTTTATTAAATCAACACTATAAATATGCATGGACATGATCAGTGATAAATTTCCAATTCATCACTGTCACCGCTTGTGACAATTCATTGCGCTAGATCCCACCGTCGCGCACCTCAATTAAGGTCACTTTGCACGTAGTTTATTTTCAAACTAAATATCCTCTAATAGACACCGATATAGAAAATAGTGTTTATATACATATTAACAGTGACTCATTTTTAAGGACTCCCCTAGGTCTAGGTAAGGAGTAGCCCCTAAGATATAAGAGTCCTAAAACATCATAAAAGGCACCCGAATGTATTGGTGACATGTATGAATTGAATTTATTATATTAGTAAAAAGGAATTTATTCTTATGGTGAAAATGTGCGTAAGTTTTATTATGAATTCTTTGCCTTCATATCAAAACAATTAACTGAATGCCTTTTTAACATGCGTAATTGCACGATACCAACTGTACACAAGGATACAAACGAGAGATGTGGTCATCGATGTAATATCATATTTTACATATGTAATATAATTTTAAAATTATTTTATAATTATTACCATCATCTAGTTCATCACTACAAACAAAACCAATAGTCAAAATAACATTTATTAAATGTCTGCTTAACCAAATTAATTTTGGAAAAGGATAACCTGTTTTATGAAAAATATGAGAAAATTTCAATATGAATGTAAAAGATAAAATGCCACAAATATTGCAAACGTGAGTTAAGTCGCGAAAAAGAGCTCATATTTTTTTATATTAGCTTAGTTTGCCAATGTTGATAACAGAAAATCTTAGTTAAGAAAAACATTACTTCCACTAGGTTTTTTCTACTTATAAGTATCAAATTATTCTAAATCGTGTTAGAATTAATAACAAACATGTTACAAATCTACAGTAGTTCTGATCTACATATAATACATATATTAAAATAATTTATTAATTAGTCCGTACCAGTGATAAAATTAAATTTATACTTGCCTGATCGTCTACTTTTCGTGGGAAATACATCATACAGAAACAAAGATGGCGTTGAAGTGATAAGTAAAGTAATTGAAGACAGATGATCTTGATAAAACGTACGATGATAGTCAAATTTTTCCTTAAAGTCATATAAACGATTGAAGTCCTTTTTTACAGAAGGGAATTGCTGTAGGATGATTCATTATTATTAATACAGTCGTAACAGTCCACTAATGGAAATGAGTTTTGCCCAAAATTAAGGGATGTTTGGTTGTCGAATGCCCCGATTGAGGATCGCAGATAATTTTTTATTACTCACAGAGACATCGATGCTTTTTTATTAAACTTGTCTACTATAGTGGTCTCGTACGAAAAAATGATGTGACGTTATTCAATGCGCGGGCATTATTCATTATCATTGTACTCAGAAATCCAATGACAATGATGATGAAAATAGCGAGTTTTAATAGAAATCGTCTCTCTATATATTCTCATATTGCAGCAAATTGCGAGCGTTTAGTCCGTCAGAATCCTTCATGTTTTAATCACAACTAACGATGGCGTTGTATCATGTTTCATATTTTTTACAAACTTCAAACAAACAAAAGGAAGTTGTCGATTCGCTAGCTATGCTAATTTAGTGTGTATTCTAAATCATTCCGTAAAAGGAAGGTTATATGAAATATTATGGTTAACAATTTTGTTGAAGAAGCATGGGAATGGGCAAATAATTATCATAAAATTTCATGATAGTTTTATAGATTTGTTAAATTATAGTAAAAGCTATAATTACAGTTATTATTAGGAAACAACACCTTTATTTCCTATCAATTTCGATTTCGCACATTTATTGTAATATCATAAATAATATATTTACATTATTTAAGATATTACACATATTATGTATTACTAAATACACAAACAAATAAGATATTACTAGCAGTCATTATGTTAAAAACCAAAATCTGTTTGTGTGACTCTTTAACAATACACTTATTAAGGAAATTTGGGGTAGCTTCAACAACGCCGAACTATTGCTTAGATAAAAATGTTATCAAGCGGTGCATCGCTGCGCGTCATAGAATGTCATTGTTTCGAACAACGAATCATTTGAACACGTAGGATATGAACTCTTTTGTTTTCTATCCATTGTGTTCACCCGGAAAAGCAATATACCTTGAATTTTGCGTACTTAACAATAAAAATTCATAAACAATTTTAAATGTTTATTTATTTACTTAAACTTATCAGAAATGGCGAAGTAATACGTACGGCCTCTGTTTAAGTTGATATCTCTGTCGCATTATGGTGGTTTCTGATTAGAAAGAACTAGAACTTTCTTGAACACAAAATGCTTTTAACAGGCAAAATCACTACAAACATGGGTTGTTTGCTGGATAACCACAGTGGACGCCAAATCGTACCCACTAACAAAGGCCACGACCGAAACCAAACTGGACAGTAATTGTTTGGTAAATGCACAATTAGCTGACAGAGTTCTAAATTGTATGAAAATAACGACAAGCGGGGATGTAATTAGGTATTACGGCAGAACGTGTGTCAGTTTGTCGGTTGGGCGCGCGACTGCGAACGCCAGGCGCTGCGTTGCGCCCGCGCACACCTCGCTCGCTGTAGCAATATCAGCTAGCCGGCGACACCAGCGTGCAGCGTGCAGCGTGCAATCAATTTATGCAAATTATCAACGGGATGGAGTGAATGGTCAACGGCAAATTAACTATAAACTATCATCGGGAATACACCGCCTCTAATATTCTGTTTCATCTATGCTCTAAGAGATCGTCCTCTTGTGCCGCACTTATTAATTCGCTACGTATAACTATGTGTCACTTATTCGGGCGTGACCGTAAAAGAAATCGTATTTCTGTTAGGGCAATTACCACACTCCCAGAATCACAATTCGGCACCCGCGGTTCTGCACTGGTGACTATGCAAGTAGTTTTTTGGTGGTTCAGTACGTACAATATTCTATTGTAGTGAAAAATCAATGTGATTTTAACATAATACCAACTTATCTAAGTTAAATAAATATCCGGCTGATATCCGCAACAAATACATTTTACGGCTCATTAAAAACATGTGATTATCGTTAAGAATTACGGCTTGTTTTATTAAATATATAGCCAACATAAATAAATAGATATCTTTTTATCTGCAAATTAGTGTTTATTTTTTATTTTCAAACATGTCTTTCACTTAAATGAGTCCAAAAAAAATTACCGTTATAGCATGTAAAAATGCTGTGACGCTATTTGTTTTGGACTTTGAACTTGTAACGAAGGATCACTTGTCTATCGACAAAGGTTTATAAGATAGTGCTGCTATAGACTTAGTAAGTATGAAATATAAATCGAAAGATTAAAATATGTTCTCACAGTTTTCAATGTAAATAATTGACTAACAACGCGTGTAAAGCTGCGAAAAATGTATAATATTTCATAACCATGTATGTATGTATATCCAATTCTATACGCGTTCCATTATATCAAGTGACACAAGGTTCGACGAGTAAGCGTTTATAAAATGTATTCATACGCAAAGTAATATCCTGTCACAGGTCAAATATCCGAGCGACGACTACCTAAGTTCTTAACGGCTAAAAATATTTAATTGACTTAGCCTCGTATAGCAATAAAGTATGAATTAGAATACACGAATAGACACTAGATTGAGGAGAGATAGATTCCCTCAAGATGGAGGAGTATTGCCCTGCCGTTTTATTGGCGGGCTGGGTATCTTAGATTAGTTTTTATCCTCAGGTAGATAGAATAATCTAATAGAATTTGTTCCCGTAGCGATTTATTGTTGAACATCTCTAGGGTTGGATTGACTTACCCTAAACACTGAGAGAGCGGATTGGTGAGATGATTGGTTCTGTAGTTAGAGCCAAGCACCTCTCTGCGATGAAAAAAGGTGTTCAATACGGCTACCAGTAAAGTCATCAGAGACTTGTCTATTATTTAAGAGGATACAATGTGACAAAATGTAAGGTTAGCATTTACAGCAATATGAGATGAGTGCACTCTCTCCTCGTACTTCTCAGGTTCTAAGGTTACTTACTAAGTATATAAAAAAAAGCATGAACTTTAAAATCTTTTTAACATGTCAGCAAAAGTTAATAGCGTTACAATCATGCTACCACGAATGGGCCAGGGAAGAATGAAATACGACATAGAGGTAGGTATTTTCAAATAACGTGAGTATGTAACTATAAGAGACCGGCAACGTATTTGTGTCGCCTCCGGCTTTGCGAATGTCTATGGATGGTGGTGATCGCTTATCACCGGGTAACTAGCATGCACGATTACCTACTCCGCTATAAAAAATAAGTATCACATCTTTGCAAAATATGGCGCATTGTAGTATCATACCACAACACGCTTACAGACACACAAACACACACCTGCACACATACAAGCTTCTATCTTTAATTATTTATTATCTAACTTAATTCATTAGTTTATTATCATTAGTGGTTTTTAATATATTTTTCCTTATATTGTTGATATTTGTGTTCTTACATTGTATTATTAACAAAGGGTAGAGCCTAGTTTTTGACAACACAGAGAATCCTAGTGTGAGATCTAAAGTCCTATAACATATATGAAAATAAAGGTATTATTATTATTAAAGTGATATCCGTTCATTATGCACATATGCTGTATAATAGGCAACGCATCTTCAGCCTTTAGTAATGTAGATGGCCGTGGACGACGAGTAATTACTAATCCATAAAAAATAGATGTATATTTTTATAGGCGTCACGTATTTATTCCGAATTTGGTGTCCCGCCAATTTGCTTTAACAACCGCGGTGTGTTAATGATTTAGCAGTAAAACATATATAGGCTGTACAAAGAGAACAACTGAAAATATGTCGGAAACCATTTTCCTCCTTGATTGATCTTGATTTAACAGATAAACTCGTATATACCAGATATAGTTTATGACCAAACTAACAAAGCAATTGCCGTTTACTCGAGAGAAAGGCATCAATGAAAGTGTTTTCCAACTATTCCACCACAATCATTACGTGAAGCTGTATAACTACTCCGTTCACTTTTGATGAATGTTATTTACTGTTTCGTTTTGTTGCAATATTACAAGTTATTAAAATGCAACTCCATGGTTTGTAACTAGTTATCACACACAACACTGTAAAACTGAGAGCAAAACAACTACGCTAAATAAGATTATTCCAATTATTTGTAAAGGTTTATAATCTCTATAATTATTATCAGATTTACTCTTCTGTAATATGTCAACGTGATTTTTGAAACGGGTGCTCGCTACTAGCTGGATTCAAAGGGTGGTCAATGACGAGGTTGTCCGACAAGTCAAAAAAAAACGTGAACTTTTGCAGATCGTCAAAAGTAGAAAAGTTGCTTACCTGGGTCATATCATGATACATGTCAGGTACAAGTTGCTGCAACGGATCATGATGGGAGAAATGGCGGGTAAAAGACAAGTTGGTCGAAAAAGAAAGTCTTTGCTACGTAATATCAGGGAGTGGACCGGGATAGCAAGTGCTCCAGAACTGCTGCACCTCGCGAAGGAGGAGGAAAGTTGTGCTGAATTGACTGCCAACGTTCGCAAGTCGGAGAGGCACTGTTAGAAGAAGAAGATGTGTCAAATGAGCAAGATATATGTTTGGGTGCCATATGTGAGCGCATTGAAGGCGCGCTTTTTTCCGAATCCTCCTTTAACCAATGGATCGTTTTCTTTTCTTCAAATCGATTGGAAAAGAACTCTACCTGCGAAATACAATAGATATACAAAAATATAATACATACATAGAAATACATCAAGACATCCACAAACTGACGACCAATTGGCTCAGTGGCGGGGCTACCGCCTAAGGAGTCAATGGTCGCGCGCTAGAACCCCGCTTCGGGATAAATATACATACATATGTATGGCCAACAGATATTTATTTCAAATTTTGGTGGGTATTAACAATATTGATGGGTTAATGTCCGTTCATCCAGAAAGGGGGAAGCATATTCCAAGCAGTGAAACATACCCATACATAGGCTTACAAATTCTAGTTTCAAGCGGAATTCGAACTCAGAACCCGTTACCTAGAATTCAATACTGTACTAGTAAATCTTATAGAATATGTCGTATATATTTTCAAAGAAGCTCATGCGTAAGGCGACTGGGTTAACTATTCTTCAATCAAGACTAAGGAAGCAACAGTTTGTAACTATTGCGCTTACCATCTAAGGTCCTGATATCCATTCTTCTATCTGACTATTGATGTCAATAAAATTTTATTAGCACTATTAGCTGTAATGGAAGACAAAAATTCTGATACTACCAAAACATATCTCCTTTTTTTAAAAAATGTTATGTCAAGCCGATGAAAAGTAGCAGCGTTACCAATATAAAATACCTACCTTATGGCTTCCATTCCCCTTGCATAACATGGTGACTTTTGAAAGACGTCTTGGCCAACCTGTCTGTAGGTTCTTGATGAGAATATTTAAGAAGATTTGTTTACATACATAAACATCGTCATTCCTGTTTTTGATTTCGGCATACTTGCCTTGTTTCCTCCACACTCATTATTTTCCGCATGCAAGCCCGGCGATTAAAGGTACTCTTGACCTGGCCTTTCTTAACAAGTTCAGCAACTTGGTCAAGGTATGTTTTCCGTGGTCTTCCCCTACCGACCTTTCCATCCACATTCGCAAAGTACATTTCTTTTGCCAGTCGTCTTTTATCCATACTTTCTATATGCCCAAACCATCTAAGCACCCTTTCTCAACTTTTTTCACAACACCTTCTTTTACTCCACATCGCTCTCTTATATCTTCATTTATTATTCTATCATTCAAAGTTACACCACATATACTTCTTAATGCTCTCATTTCCACCGCACTTAGTCTGCTTTCATGACTCTTCTGCCAAACCCCACTTTCACTACCGTATATCAGAGTCGGAACAGACTCAGCACCCCCTGATAAACCGCCAGTCGTGCCATTTTAGACACATTCTGATTTTTGATAAAGGAGCAGGGCTCCATTAACCTGATTATTAGCTTTTACTCGCTTTTCGATTCAAGATTTGTTTAAGAAGGTTGAATAGCGTCTTTAAACCAGACTCCTCTTCTCCTAAACAATTAAATTAGCCATCTAAACGGCTATCACTCTCAACAACACTAAACCCCATAATGTGCATGCATCTTAACTGAAACTATATACAAAGCTCGAATTGCACGATGCGAGGGGTGCATCGTGCAACCGCTCCGATTCAATTGGTTGAGAGGTCAAAGTTATTAGACTTTAAGATGCTTTGACTCTATGACAAACAGTATGTTCGTAGCTAATTAAACATCCTATCTATATCCATACTGCAAACATTTGAAATCGTTTGATTGATGAATTTATTCATTACATAGTTTTAACATATAAATAATTACTTTATCATTCTCAAATCAGTAGTATCCTTAATACATAATAAACAAAAGCAATAACAGTCTAATTCTTGAAGGGTTTGGTTTCACTTCTAATTATTATTAAATTAAAACTCAACAGAGAGGCATGGGAAGAAGTATACGAGACTAAATATGATCGACAAAAAACGAAAAGATAATAAAGAAATGGATAAAGGTCATCATACATGCATGCCGTATTATAATATAAGAAGTTAAAATGGCAGGCCATGTTGCACACATGACAAATGAGAAATGGACTAAATAAATCACAACCTGAACTAGCCCTTTTGAAAAATGTGAAAGAGGCAGCCACTCGAGAGATAGGCAGACGATACTAAACAGAATGCAGGAGATGACTTACTTGATTTTAACAATCTAAAACAGGGAAAAGTGGAAAAATTTTGGTATAGACCACCCATACCCTAATTACGGAAATCATAATTATAACAAAACATATTTAAATATTTATAAGGAAATAAAGGGCTATCAAAAAGTATTATTAGTAGAGATATAATAAATATACTTAGAATGTCGGGTATGTTAGCATTGTTAGTTTTATTTTAAAAAGGATGGTTTAAGCACCTTATAATTTGCATACGTTAATTAAATAATGGTACTTGACGATAATGGACTTTATGGACAGTCAAAAGTTTTTACTTAGCTAAGATCCGCGACAAGCAAAACAATAACAGAAAATTAATAATGTGTGTATTATATAATAATGTGTGTGAATATATTCTCTTAAAAAAGTTTGAAATTCGTTTAATACAATAAAATGAATTGTTTATTTACTAAATAATAAGTGGTGACGTAAGTTTTGACACACCTGTATCGCCCACATGTTGTTTTTCTTACATTGTGGGTGGGGGTTGTTTATATAAGGCGCCCGTTGTAATGGCGGGTCACTTTTCGGTTGTCTTCCGTAGAGTCTACTATACCTGAAGATGCCTCGTGTTGGGGCGAAACACGTGTCGTGTACAAGATGGAAAAGTGATAGTGTGTGTTTGGCGTTGTGTATAGTGGTTGGTGGGTGGAGAGTTGATGGCCGATTTTCGGTAAGTTTTTGGTTTAAGTTCCAAATAAATCCACTAAACCCAACGGAAAAACACACATTATTAATTTTCTGTTATTGTTTTGCTTGTCGCGGATCTTAGCTAAGTAAAAACTTTTGACTGTCCATATAGTGATGGATTTCCGCAAAGTAACGCCTGACTCCATTAAAAAAAAAAAGATAATGGACTTGTAATAATAGTAGACGAATTTATTGATGTATTATAAATTTGTTTATACAGAAATAGGACGCCCGTGTGCAGTAGTGGAATGCATACTTTATTTTGATTAAAATAAATAAAAATTAGGTTACGATGGTCGGAGAACTGATGGCAGCTCGAGTAGACTAAAGTGTGAGTAGTGCTAGAGTGGATAACTGCGTTTTGGTAAATATAGTGTGTGATACTCCCCGATAAAATGAACAGCTCCTTGCAGAAATTGGTACATGAAGCCGAAGATTGGGCTAGGTAACCCGTTATAGAGGAGGCTTATATCCAGAAGTGGACTGATTTAGGCTTTTAATGATGATAATAACGTATTTCTAGTTTCATATAAATTATGTGTTATTATATCATTCCCGATTCGCTTACTTATATATTAGGTTTCAAATAATGCTTCGTTTAACAAACAGTGTTACAGTACAGAACAATTTCGCCTTGTAAACGGTCAAACTATCAAAGTAAATCAAGGCTGTTCCGGATGCATAGACCTTCTAATATCGACTCTTCAATTCCGGCCATAGAAGAAGTCTTGACTACTATACTATATTCGAAGAGTACGGACGGCAATTGAATCTCGGTACATTTTAGACGCCATTGTCAGCGAACTGGGAAATTGGAACAACTTTGAAACGTTCTGGTGTAATGTAACCGCTTCAAGTTTTATTTCCACTTGGGTACAACTTCCGTTGTGTTTCAATCTTTTAATATAATATTCTAAAAGCTATGTCCATTCTATTCTAACCATAGTTCGCACAGCTGGCTTAAAAGATTTGCGTAACCTGCTTATCTTGTTTGATATCTTAAAACTGCTTATGGTCCTCTAATTTACACGGGAGAGGCGGTAAAAGATATCTTCACATGTTTAGCCAAAGGCAATAAATAATCACGTAACTCAACAATTAAAGCATTAGATAGGTGAAAATCTGAACGATATAGTTCATTTTCTATTTCGGATGTTTATGTTAATTATGGTATTGGAACTAAATGTATAAACAATATTCATTTTGTTTATTTTTATTAAAGTAAATAATTCATTACATTATAAAGAATGTTTAAAAATATTTATTTTTTATTTGTTTATTGTTTTCATAAATTTTATTATATATAAACAGTAAATATATGCAAAATAGCAATAAATCATTAAATATTACAACTACAGAAATATGAATAATAAATTTGAGTTTTGTATTTAATTAAACTATGATAAATTCTTCTTGTTAATCGTACATATTATATGTCGTTTGATAGGTTGATCGTAGCTTTTACGAGACTTTTCCAGCACTATATTTGTGGCATTGCATGTACATTTAGTAAGGAACCACTTCGTAGACCATTAAATGAAGTCGGTCCACTTAGTCAATAAAATACTATATAATTTTTATATTTTATATTTACTATATAATTTTTAATTTTTATATTTACTATATGATTCATCGTGCTAGTACTTTGTATATAAAAATTAAGTTGAGTTTAGTTTAAAAAAAGATTATTAAAAAAGTATTATAGATGTTATGTCCTTTACTGTCAAACTCAAGAGAAACAATAAAACAAACATAACCACTTAAAAAAAGCACAAAACATAACCCTAAAACACATGCATTTGATAAGTTGTCATAGATAGGGAACGTAATGTGTCGGCTCCCTTTCCTCATCGTTTATGCAATTGGAACTACTAAAGACAACACGATTGCATTCCCCCTTCAGTGTGGAATTAATATTAACACGTGTTAGCCTAGTTGAACACACGCTTTTGAAGTTTTAAAACCAAATGTGCACATGAGGTAAAATTGAATGATTGATTGTTACTATAAATTGATTGTTCCTTTTTTATAAACTTATAGAAAACTTGTCTGTTAGTAGAAAAAGAAACATACAAAATTGTTATTGCCTATATTTTATTTCGTTATATAAGTAATTAAATAATGCTATTACAAAACTTTTACATTACTTGAGGTTTTTAAATTACGTTGTTTTCGTGCGCTGGCAAGTGACCATAGAGTGTTGTGTAACCAATATGAGAACATTTGCGTCCTAACTCTACTGTTTTAAGTAAATGAAACTATGACTTCATCTGTTTTATGTTTATCATTCTAATCTATTATTTAAATTTCCGTAATTAAAACAAAAGACTTTTTATATCGCCACGTACTTCATTGTCCATACATACTCACATTTATTATTTATTCTTTTTTGAGCAGCTCATGTATGTTTCACTTCTGGAGCCGGAATCTTCCATTTTTAAAGGAACGGAACCACCAACCACGCTTGTTAAAGGCGGATTGGCAAGTTTATCACAAATCACAATCCGGAAATCGAATCATCGGCTCCGAAACGATAACTTCGCCACTGAGCCAATTAAGTTGTCTATTATTTAGATAAAGTAACATAACTTTATCAGAAAAAAAGGAAGATATTTAATTCTACTACTCAACCCTTGGAAACAAATAGTAGAAGAATACTACTCCCAAGTAGGGAACAATTTCGCATTTAGGAACTAAGTTGTCTATTATTTAGCTAAAGTAATATAACTTTATCAGAAAAAAGGAAGATATTTAATTCTACTACTCAACTCTTATATATCGGAATATAAATAAAAATATATATCGGAAATAGTAGAAGAATACTTCTCCCAATTTGGGAAAAATTTCGCATTTATTGACTCACAATATAATAATTAACCTTTTAATAAATTTTGTAAGACGCAAAATTTCCCGCAGATAGCTACGCTAACGGCTTGTTGATTTAAGCTGACCGCACGCTCGGAATCCACAAACAACCGCAATTTACAAAATAATCCAAGTTATGTTCCAAGGATAACTTTATTATATTTTAGACAAGCATAAAATTGTAGAACGATCTTTTCATTATAATACCGGCACTAAAGCAATATAGAAGTGAATACCCATAGCATAGCAAACTACAAGTACGGAAATCTTATAAATTGTAACTAAGAAAAAAATTGTTTTATTTAATTATTTTTTTATAGATTTTTATACACTCATTAATATTTTTCTTATTTTGAACTAGAAATAAATGAGTGCATAAAAAATCTTTACAGTTTTTATAGTTCAATTTTGACACTTGAATTGGTCCGATTTCATGACAACGTTAAGAAAGTTATGTGTATACGTATGTACGTAAGTAATAAGATAAGATTTCCTGTATAATAAAAAACCTGTATACTCTAAATTCACAACTTACATTATTATAGAAATTAAAATATTACAAAAAGGAATATATTGAAATCTATTTAACAGCAATAACTCAGTTGTTGAAGGTCGCGCCGACGATGTAATCTTCTGTTGGACTATTGAATTGAACTATTTTCTAACAAAAGCATAACTAAGTAGCTTAGTTGGAATAGTTAACAATGATTCCAGTTCTATTAAACCAATTGCTAGCGTTCTTTAAAAATGTATTAGAATATAATTTTGTAATACTTTACTCCATAAATATTATGTTAAGATATTATATATAGTCGAGGCAATAAAACCAATGTCGCTCAGATAGTCCAGGCAACGGACAATCTGTCAAGTGCATCTCTCACTTGATACGTTGTCATACGCACCGCCGCTCTCAATTTACAACTAGTCCCGTTCTTATTTTTATATTGTATAACTGGTTTTTTTCTCAGGTCGTACAAAAGCAGTTTTACAATAGACACAAAATAAATGATAATTTAATAGAAATACGAATACAGTGTAATTGATATCAATCTGTTTTGGTTATAGAGAATTTTAATGTCATTTTTTTAAATTATTTTATGTTTTTTTTTTAACATAATCTAACTAACATTGTTAGCTTAATATATTTTTTTAAGGGATAGGAAGGCAAACGAGCAAGCGTATCGCCTGGTGGAAAGCAATCAACGCCGCACATAGACAACCGCGACACCGTAGGAGTATTATAATAATCAAAGAATTAATTAATTATGTATTTAATAATCAAATAATTGAATTATATTTTAGAAATATCAATCGAATTTATTCTTCTTTTACAAATATTTTAGGGTTTTTATTATTTTAGAACGGTGTTATTTCAGATATGTCAATATTCTCAATGTGTTAGTTAATATTTGGAAAACGTTAGATTCCCAAAGAATAATATTTCATAATTAAATAATTACTATAATCAGTAGAGTACATTATAGACCGTTTATAACTGAAAACTTTTCATTTTTTATGTTGAGGTCACTAGCCATTTATTTAAAAATGTATTTTCAATACCTGTTACCTGTTAAGTTTTAATTTATGTTATATTACATAGTTTTTACATTAATTTGGTCCTACTTAATATTTATTTAAGATGTCAAATGATACCGTTGCTAGCTTTTTAAACACTTCGTTGATTCCTTTTGTTGCAACACATTTATAATATAAACCGGTTTTGCTTTTATAAAACAACTGAATGTATATTCAACTTAAATGCGTATATCATTTGTTTTCCTTTGCATCCAATTTTTTGATTAAATACATAATTGTGGAACACAACGAGTTTTTATTAATGCTTAATGGACTTTTAAATTACCAGCATTCTCTTAGCAAATTAAAAAACGTTACATGACTATAATATATAATACAAAAAATTACTGACTTTTAACTAGGAGTCATGATCGTTACTGTTTTAAAAAGATATAGAGTATAATCTCGCGTACCATTCATCGTGTTAGTATGTATAGTATGTATCGTACATATCGTGTTAAACGGCATCAATTTCATCCCATTTCCTGCGCCCCAGCCCCAGTCTGTGCGACCCACTCGACGGATTATTGGATTTAATAAAACAAAACTTGGAGGTCAAATGAGCCCGCATGTCTGCGGAGCCCTGTGTTCGAGGATAGTGTGCATTAATGAAACTTTCTTTTACCTATAAAAAATTTCCAAAAAAAATCAATCTAATAAACATTAAAACCAATTCCATTTATTAAAGACTAGTTTTATTTGAATTAGAAAATATGCATGTAAAATTATAACCTTTTTTACTCAGCCTCAACTCATCGAACCTTTGATCATTAATTCCGAAATGAATAGCTTCGCAAATGAACTAATTAAATAATCGTTAGTTTTATTTACATGAAGGAAATACATAAATAATTATAACCTGAGAGTCATTATTATATTGCCATTGCTGACATTAAGTGAAACACTTGTACATGATTCATAATTTTTTCCATTAATTCGAGCGGTTACATACAGCAAAGGCAAGAATAATTTAACTTTTTAAAGATTACTGACGATGCTGTAACGCGAACTGGGTGAATAAGTTAAAAAAACTTTTATGAAACGCTCTACAAGTGGATTTATTCAATCACATTACTTTCCTCTATTATTTATTCTCTAAATATTTTTAAACAAGCAGTTTCTATATAATTATACCTGCTAAATCCATAACTTAAACACGACTGTCGCCAATTACCTACATCCTGTCTCTCCTCCTCCCTATTACTGTCCCGTTCATACTGGTCATAGAAAATTTCATTCGTTTAACTCAACTAACAACGATTCCAACAAATTATAGCCTTATTCAGTGAAATTCACACTCATGTTACCTATTCTCATCTTAACATGTTCTTATATATTTATTACAGACTTTTGAGCTTAATTTTATTTTACACTTTAAGAATAAATTAAACAAAATAAAACGGTGATGCAACAATATTTATCAACTTTAAATAGAGAAAATAATTATATGGCATACAAAATAAAAAATATTACTATAGAAATAATATCAGCCAAAAATAAAATAAAATTGATAACGCATCTAGATTTTTTTATATTATTATCTTTTTTATATCATTTCATATTATCGAGATAAAATTCTAAATATTAAATAAATTGTTATTTATATAATTGTTAATAATTCATTTCAATTATTGAATGCAACTTAATGGAAAAATAAAATATAAACATACTTCTGATTTTTTCCACGACCCATTTTTCTATTTGCGTGCACAATATCTATATAGCACCGTCGAAAGTTACTTTAAAAAAAACACAAACTCACAACACAGAACTGTTCGTATAAAAAGTTCGAAAATTTTATATTATTTTGGCGGCAATTGGTCACATGAGCATGTTTAGCGCGACGTTCGTATCACCACTCTCCAAGATCTCAACTCGATCCGGACGCGGTATGTGTGCGCCCTACTTCGACCTAATAGTTTAGGTCAGACAGAGACCATACAGTAATAAATCAATTTGATAGAAAGAGATAATGATAATATATCATATCATTTTTTTATATTACGAAATTAGTGACATTCCTAAAACACAAGAAATTAAGGATTAGTTAAGATTTTTTAAGGATAAATAAATGCGCAAGATTCAATAATATCAGCGCCACCTGTTGTATCTCTTTTAAACTTACTCGACCATTTAATTCATGTTTGTGCTTCGAACACGATCAAGGTGCTTTTTTAAAAATTACACTATCTAATCAATAGATAACAGCACAATTACACTTTTTTAACTATTTGACCAAAAGAATAAATAATAATGCGTTTAAATATAATATTTTATATCAATAAACAAAAAAATCCTTAAGGTATTTTCTTTTAATGATAATTATTTAAGAAGGAATAATCTCTTCAACACACATAGAGAGAGCCTTGTGTTATAATAATTAAATTCAAAGCACAGTCATAAACGCTAATAAATTTTAATAACCTATGACTTATATTAGTTTTTTGATGATTTCTTCCTCAGTTGAACAAGATAGATATGTGTGTGTAGGCTATTAAATAAGATTAACATTTTTAACGACATTAAAAATTTTCATAGCTTTTTGAAATAAAAGTAAATGAATAAGTTATAATCAAAAATATACTTTAAGTATCTTATGAGTTTTTTCATTATAATGATACAAATAATTTCAAATTATTTTCGTTTATGTTTAGATTTCAAATTAAATCAAAATGTAGAATTAATCTAGATAAAGAATATATGTTTGATTACTATTGATCTGATTAAGTACTTGCTTGCTTATTAGGGTCTATATTGTACTATACTTAAGATTTTCTTATTGTGAATAACTTTTTTTAATCGTATAGGCAGTAAGTCCAAAAAGGGCACTAAATCCCTTCTGCAACCTGAACTCTGCTAAATGACAGTTATAATGATTATATTATAAATTAAATAATAATAGTTTTATGTTTTTATGTATAAACGTATGTATTAGTTAATTATTATGAGGATTCTACTTGGATTTTCATCTCCAGATGACAGATTACTCATTCGTCATTTTATAATTGCTTATTATACTCGTACACTCATACCACAATTTAAGTCGTTATATTTTTTATTTCCGGTGAAAATATTTAAGTATAAGAAAACAATTTTGTATTAGTGTGAAATACTCACAGTTTCAACTTCTTTCCTTCAGATTGGGAAATGGTTGCAGGAGGCGGTGGTAAGTCGTCCATGGGCACTTCTTCGTTGGGAGGCGATGGTGGTGACTTGTCGAACTCAGCAATCGGCGCTAGCTCTGGCATCGGCGACACTGAGTTGCTGTCCATCGCTGACAACTTTATCGGAGACACTTTGACTACTTAGTTCAACCTTGTACACCCCGGTATCGACCGGAGGACAAATTATAGCTTTATATCACTAATTTGCACACTTGAACACAGTCACAGTTTGTTTCGTATTTACATACACCGGTGACACTTACGCTTTGGAAACAACGGCCGTGCGAATTCTCACAATACAGCGAGTTACAAGTTTCTTAATAAAGATATTAAACACTTTCCTGATTAACTCGTAACGGACTTTAACACCTGAAAACTTATAAAATGCTTATCTGCTGTATTTCCATAACTGTGCTCGTGTTTAAATCTGTACAAATTTAAAAAAAAATATTATATAACAATTATTATTATAGCACGTATATGTATGTTATATACGAAAGCTGCACAACTTTTTTTGTTTTATTGTTCAAATTGTTGAAATGGAGGCGGAAGTTTATTACGCTTTTATTTCATTTGTAAATATTTATTTAAACTAAAAAAGGAACTATAGAGTTAACAAAAGTTCTGATGCTTATACGAGGTAGGTATGTAGGTATAACACACCAGACCAGTGCCTAAAGCAATAATGTATGTTTATACCACGAACGGTAGAGGGCCAGTATCCGGAAGGAAGGACAACGCCCTGCACCCTATTATTATTTTACAATTATTTTACCATGACACCAAAAGGGGGATCACCTTCATTATTTTTAAAGGTCTATCTGTATTGTTTTTTGAGAGTTCAGGTAAAATTTATTTCAAACATGAATATTTCTAAATAAAAATATTTTAATAAACTTTTATATGAAAAACAATTCCAAACATCCTGTATTTATTGTAATCAAATTACGACATTGTCAGTAATTCATGTGATTCGATTAGACACTCATATTACATTCATATTGCACAGTTGCGTCTCTTTACGGACGAACGTAATGAAATTGTCCCAATTATTTGTTAATCGCTATACACCTTTATATATATGGACAGTCAAAAGTTTCACTTAGCTAAGATCCGCGACAAGCAAAACAATAACAGAAAATTAATAATGTGTGTTTTTCCGTTGGGTTTAGTGGATTTATTTGGAACTTAAACCAAAAACTTACCGAAAATCGGCCATCAACTCTCCACCCACCAACCACTATACACAACGCCAAACACACACTATCACTTTTCCATCTTGTTAACGACACGTGTTTCGCCCCTACACGAGGCATCTTCAGGTATAGTAGACTCTACGGAAGACAACCGAAAAGTCAAGTGTGACTTGTTGTTGTTTTGCTTGTCGCGGATCTTAACTAATTAAAACTTTTGACTGTCCATATAGTGATGGATTTCCGCAAGGTAACGCCTGACTCCATTAATAACCTTTATATATTATAGATATTTTGCTGGGTAGTTACCAGCACAGAATTAAGTCAACCTATTTTGTCGCATGATTTTGGTTCGAGGCGACAAATACAAGTGGATGATACTAAAGAATGCTACCACTACTTAATGCCAATTCAATCTGAAAGTGTAATCATCCCTGGTCGAATGGTCCTATCATGCATGGCTCATCTGCTATTAAAATTAAAACAAATATTAATTAATGACCTATGTCGATCGCATTAGATTAATTATAAATATTGTAAAATGCCTCATTACCTTCGATAGCTAATTTTCATTCTTTGTTTTTTAAAAAGTGAGTTAAAGGACCATATATTTTCTTATCCATCTATCATAAATCTCATCTGACTTTCTAATACAGGTATGCTAGAAGACATTTCTTCATCAAATAAACATATTAATAAATATTTCATATGTTATTTATTTGTAATTAATTGATAGATATAATTTATTAATAGATATTGTTTATAAATTATTAAATAAACAATTATCTATTTTTGTAAAATGGTGAGAAAATAATTAAGTTATAATATATCCAATTTCTTTATTGCAGAAAAGATAAATGAGCATGCAGTTTACGTGATGATGAGTGATCATCACCGCCACCCAAAGCACCGACGCGTCACAAAAACTACGGTGGCCTTTGACCTTTCGTCGACACTTTAAATACCTCAATGTTTAACTTGTTCATAAACACCGCAGGTGTTATGTAAAATAATATTTCCATTATTTTTTTGTAAATCTGTACATATATTAGTACATATATATATAAAGATAACCTTCGAACCCCCTTTTAAGCACATTCGCGCACTTGGTTTGAAAATGGTGAGAAAATACATAAAATAAAAAAATAAATAAAAATATTATAAGTTACATTCCAATAACCACCACTGTATGACCACTAATGTATATTTAATATACATTAGTGGTCATACAGTGGCTTGTAAACAAAGTATTTATGTAATGTAGAAAAAAATACTACTAAAAATCAAGAGAAAACCATTAGGGACGACACGAGCGGCATGAAAATATACGAGCGTTCTTTAAATTACGCTTCCAACTTCTGCTTCCTTGTTCCACTTCCCATGAGAATAGTAACCGCATTTCGGTTTCGGCACTATATACTAAATATTCCGCAACAAAAACAAATAACTCAAGCATGACTGGGCACAGGCTTTCTTACCTTTTGGGACTTTACGTATTTACTAACAATAGTTATTTACTTTTTTAATTGTAAAGTATACTGATCCTTATTTCTGTTTTATCATGACCTTTAATAATGTTTTATGTTATAATAACATCATTTAGTTTGACTCAACGATTCTCTTTCGAAGAGCCTATTGCACGTTAAGAAGCCTCGCGTTGAGGTGAAACGCGATGTGATGTTGTGTGAGTACATATACTAGCACACGGTATTATTTTTCAAATTTGTGTTTTCGTGAATCTTAGCAAGACTTTCCATTTCAAATAACTGACTTATTAATATTGAATAAACTTGACTTGCACTAACAACGCTCTGCTACGAATACGGATTAGTTAAGAAATGTATTACTTACTTGCCTGCACTGTGCAGTAAAGAACACTTAGTTACAGCAAATGAAAACGAAGAGAAGCAGAAAGTTTGTTACGCTGATATCTCTTCAAAAAGCGTTCTTTCTTTGCGGAAGAAAACTCGCTTAAGTTGCCGACACGTATTAATTCTTATTTTGATTAGTATTTATAAATGAAATAAATATTCAACTTTTTTTATTTATACTAATTGTATATGTATAATTACATATGTACATATAAATGTAGAGCATATATAGCAAATAATAAAAAGTAAGCCCCAGGATGCAATGGCAAAATGAGTCAAATGAGGCAGTTGTAAAATTTTTGGGTTCTGAAAAGTTTAAAATTGATGAAGGCTTAAAATTCGATTCCAATAGTACCTTAGCCTTCGGCAAATCGTCGCTACAATCTTTCGACACTTATTCCCTCTAATGAATGTGAATTATATATAGTAATGCACGTGACCGCATCGAACGAAATCGACAAAAGTTTAATACCTTATCCCTTCTGTTCTGTATGACAAATGAAAAATATCCTTTGCGTATTTTATTTACAAAATGCTTTAAAATTTTCTATTGGCAACTCACTTACTAATATGCATAGTAATAGATGTTAATACTTGACTCGTAGTAAGTCGTAGAGGCATACAGCATACCTCGCCTATGCTACAAAGCGGACGCGTCCTATGTACAGCCGACACAAACGCTACATCCTATCTTCATTTAATTTCCTTTCGTCATACGCCCAGACTACAGCGGGAAACCTGACAGTATATATACAGCGAGACAATGTTTAAATCTGACATGACTATATTAAAGATAACAAATGTATTTTAAGAGGAAGTTACCTAATAACTAATTTCCGATTGCTTTTAATATTCTCAAAAGTTTTTAAATGATTTCTTAGCAGCAAAACAACGTCACCATACCCGTTAGTTAATTGCAAAATACGTTAATAATATTATATAAAAGTCAGATTACAAACCTTCGGTACATTATAAATAAACACATTGTCCTGGCAAATAGTAAATCCTTGCTACCCTAAAAGCATGTTGAGGGCGGACGCGTGCGGAACTTGGAGTAACCTCGAGAACAGCAGTAAACTAGGGCAGGGACTCTCAAGATATTGTCCGTGGGAAGATGGTACAATCTCTAACGATGCAAGCAATTTATTTTAATCTTCACCCACATATAAACGTGGTATTTACTTAAATAACTGTGATATAAAAAATTAAAATAATAAATTAACGATTTACACTCACACCTAATATTTTGCACTAGAATTTCCTTTGTGTGGTGAATGAGTTTTGATTGATTCTAAAAACTAAACCTCTTCTGAATGATAATGAAAAGTGATATATGGTTTTGTCAAACAGAAACATTAAAGCAAATTACAAATATAAACACTCGAAGCTTTGAAATGCTTAAACAAAAATTAAAATCAATAGGTAATAGCAAACATGGTAAAATTTACAAGAACACTAGTTTCCTAAAATAATTTACAAAATTCGCCCGCTGTTCGACAACAAATGTCACTAGATTTATCTATGTCTAATTGAAACAGGTAACTAAATTGAAAAAGTGCATTAATATCAAAAACTTAAAACTTTAGAATAATTATACACTATTGTTATATTGGTATATATTTTCCCACATAACATAAGTAAGGAGTTTAATGTTATAAAAAACGAAGTCACTGGAAGTTTCCCGTTCTAATACCGAAGTTGCCGGCGTAATCCGATCGAATGCTTTATCTTTTTACTCTAGAACTCCGAAGTGCTGAATTTTCTTTGTCCTTTGTAATACGAAACTTACTTTGAAAAAAATGTAGATCAATAGCGAATCGTATTTCCAAACAAAATAATGGGTTCAAGATTCATTCATTCAAAGATTTGTATGTTTTCATTTAAGAACGGATTTGGTATACAATCTGGGGTTGTGAAGGAGTTTAACATTGAGGCTTGAACTCAGCAGTGGGACGCATATAGGCTGCAACACTGAAATGAATATACGCTTTCTGAAATCGTAATAGTAGGATCCAAACTTTGGATATATGAATTTTGAATTTTTTTATATATTTTTTGATATAACTTATAAGATGTATGAGCACAAAGTATTTGTAAAAAAGAATATCTCTGAAGGTGTTAAGCGTTAAAATTCGCTTAATAATGGATACTTTGAAAGGATCAAATACGTGTATGTATTCATAGAACAATTTCAAAACGTAATAAGTAGACTTAGAACTAAAGTTATCGCAATTAAATTGACTTGAAAAATTTAAAGGCTATTAAGTAATTGCTAATTAAATGACTTATATACTAATTTTTATAAGTAAGAAATTAAAAAAAATGTTAGCAGTTATAAAATTATTGATAAACAACTTATAAATTTATGCTCATTTATAAATATGGTATTGTATTGATAACAATCAGTACTTCATAATTTCTTACAATTTAAACTTGCAATTTTCTTTTTCAATCAAACAACCGATACAGTCCACGGCCTGTGCCTTGGGCATTTGCCTTAAATATCGAGGAACTGCTCTAAAACTTAAGGCGTCTTGCTGTAATCCGTAGGTTTAGCGAGCGGATTATGAACCGCAGAATGAATTTTATTACTCAGAGAGACATTGTTGCGCATATACTGTAAATCATAGATAGGGTAAGACACAGATAGGGTGGCCTATTTCTACTCTGCAAAAGCAACTGCTTTTTGTTTAATATAATTTGATAATATTGTCATATTTCCTATTCTCATTTAATGAAAGCAAAAATTTTAATTAGAACTTGTTAGAATTTTAAGTCAAAATTTAAACTAGTTTTAAATTATTCAATGTAATAAGATGTTCTTCTTCTTTATCTCTACGCATATATTTACCATAGTTAATTGCTATCTCTTAACGCTGAAAGTAACAACAGGTAAAATTACATCGTATTATTAGACCAAGGCCTTTACTGAGACTGACTGAATAAACCATTCTACTAAATGTCATCGACACAATGAACTTTATGACACAATGGGAGCAACATCTGCTAAAGAGATAAAATGTGAAGTTATTTGTCTTATGTCTAGAAGCAAACTATATACATAACTATGTTCCTTTTAGAATATACTTGAATACTTATAACAAAAAACAATCTTCGAATATAATATTTTGCTCCCTATATATATTTATACATCTTGTTCTAATTTTCAGTCGTTAATAAAATACCTTTTTATTCATCCACTCAAGTTTAATTACATTTTTTAAACTTGTAGTGGATGACACTTGATGTTAATACAGTTTTTTCAAATATGTATCTATTAAAAAATTGGATTTCATTAATTTTAGTTTTATATGGGAGGAAATTTTTTCTTATAAAAGATATTTAGCTTGATAGAAAAGTAGGAATCGACTTTATTTTTTTTTTATATTACTTATTTTATATGAACAACATAGATATTTTTTTTGTTTTTCTTTTCATTGATGGCATATATCATAAATATATGTACCTTTTATGGCAAGTACGTTAATAATAAATATCTTGAAATATAAAATCTGTTCAGCAGCTTCTACCAAAAATGTGGACTATTTAGTGAAATTAAAAAGTCATGATATGATGATGAATTTCAATTCATTACTTATGCCTCATTCGAACTATGTATATTAAATTACAATACAATAACATAATATAATATTTAGATTTGTACACTTCTATACTCGTCTTCACAAACACATATTATTTTTCTGATTTGTATTCGCGAATCTTAGCAATGTTCCATATTTACTAACACCTGACTCTATCAGTTATCCAGACTTAATGTTTTATTCTCTTAATAAGGAAGTTTGATTCGTTCTGAGTTCATTAATGACTGGAAACAAACTCTTTTTGATTTCTATCTTGCTATTGACTTGCAAAAATTGAAACAAACATTAATTTATAAGTGTAAGACCCTGACATAATTTATAGATTACGTCATCGTTGCTTTGCATTTATTTAATTTTAATCCTGTTCTTTGTATTGTTCCTGGGACGCTTTGCTCTATATAGAGTATTATAGAGCCTATGTCGAAAGAGACACGACCAATTACGCCGTAGCAAGTGTGCGAGGAAGAGAACAATTTGTTGTGGCCTCAAATCATTCCGACGCAATGGGGAAGACTCTCCTACGCGACTCGATCCCACCTCGTACGCAACATTTATTTATGCAACATGTCGATACTAGCTACATTACGTTGTCAATATGTGACACTTTATAACTCAAGATCTTTGTTCAAATACGGTTGTAATTAAAATTTGTTTTAGAATGTACTTATTAATTTTCGAGTTTCTAGATGTAATTAATGTATGTATGTATGTGTAATTCAGTGTATTTCATTATCTCGTTTCAATAAACAAATGCAGCTGATATTATTTACTATTCCTTCTTTAATTTGTAAAGCAACAGAGATAAAATATTTTAAAAATCTTAAACTTTAAAATACCAGTGCACTAACAATTAGGAAATGTTTTTCCACACAACATTACTAGAAAAAACAAAAAAACAAAATACTTTAATTGATATACCAAGTAAAAGAACTTTATTTCATATTTGTCAGCTTCTTAGGCAGGTGAAAAATATCGGTTTAATTGAAATTATATTATTTTAAAAATCAGAAATAGTCAGACAAAAGAAAGAAAATGGGACGATGTACGGAAGAGTGCCGCTCGATGTTTTTGATTTATACTTGGAGTGCTACATATAGATAGATCCCAAAATCCTCGACTGACTCTAGATATCTCGCAAAAATACTCGGAATTGGCTCGTTTGCGGTGATTAAAAGTCATATGCTACAACAGCTATTGCCATAAACTTCCTTGAAATACAAACATAAGCCCAAAAATTAAAATACAATATTTAATATTCCGATGACAGGTACTAACTAGAGACCGAAAGTATAACTGATATGTCAGTTTAAAGAAAGAAAATATTTTATGATGGAACACTCCCGTAAAAACGGAACAGGGACGTCTGGGGACGATGACATACCTTCATTAACGTAAACAGGAAGTCGCGATAAGTGAATATGACACGTGAAACGTGACTATGACTAATTTTATATCTCCCCAAAGAATCATAATTTTACTAATATTTATCGTATAGTGAAGTAAATTAATACCTTTAAATGATAAGATATATAGACAGGCATGAAATTATAATACTGAAAAATAATTAGTTATTATAATTAAATAATCTTAATTAAGTAATGTTTGTTACCTGCAAAATTACTCAGAAAAGTTTGAAATAATTGAAATTTAAATAACCTTATTATAGAATAGAACTATTCCGAAATTATCCTATTATATTGGAAATATATTTTAATACGATTGGAGATGCGATTGCAGATTCATCAACTTATTCATTTTGTTAAACTAGTTTTAGTTACCAACAAGTAAATTCTGAAATCAATGCAGGAAGTCAAGTAATATACATCAATCATTGAGTCGAACAGACTCGAAGCATACATGTTTTTTACACGGGTTAAATTAATTTTGAAAGTTGTTAGTTAAAAAGTATGCTAGTAAAGAATACATTTTATTTACTCACATACCAAAAGTTACCCTATACACCTATATACCCTATACCCTATAGTTTATTATGTCGGTGATTCCACACCTCGGTTCTCACTTGTGGGAATCGATGTCGCTAGCTCGTAATCTAAGGAAATGTAAAGGCAAATTGGCTATAAAGAACCGCAGCTTTTCAAATAAGACAGAATAGAAGTAGCTTAGTGGAGTAATTAAAAACACTCATACCAAGTACTCAAGGCGGGAAAACTAGCGTCAAAACTCCCACAGGTACGCTCTCGATTACCTCCGACCGTAGCACTCGACCACCGCAGCGGTACAATATATTTTTTACAACACAAAGTAAAACTTATGTCGATGTAGTAGCTTACATTTTACGCTAATAGGTAATGCTTCTCATCGACATGTAACGTTCAGTGAATTTCAAGATTTACAGGCTAACAGTTTCACGGTTTGAATTATTTTACGATGGCTGAGTTTGGTAATATTAACGTTTGATTTATGTTTTGAATTTGTAACCTTTAACAGCTTTCACAGTTGACGTGTTTAGCTCGTGATGATTCCAATGAATTATTTATATGACACTATTAGGGGTAGGCTTTTTTTACTTTTTACACGATATTTTAAACTTTTATAAAACATCATCCGCCAACGAGTAAAAAAAAGGAGTAAATTTTACATAATTCAATTAATTTCAGTAATATTCTTCAATATGCAGATTGCGGTGGAGTTTTCTTTTGTTCTGACAATTAAATCCCCACTTAAAAGTATAAATAAGTGACAATTTCAGAGGAAGAAGTATTTTGATACGATTTGTTTGCTTCTAATGTCAGTTAAACTGAATATAAGTTGTCTTAGAGAGCACCTGTACATTTCTCTATATAGAAAGTCATTAACAATTTCCAATCTATTTCTGTATACACCGAATAGACAAGAGCGGCATTTGAACTATCAAATACGAATTAAATAAAATCTATATATTAACTATAACACAGCGGTAATCAAAACACGTGTTAAACAAACATGCTCTGGAAATATGATATTTGTAAATATTTGTCTTAATAACTTTGTATGGTAATTTAAGTAATCCTCACTGATCGCAGATTGATTTTATTACTCAGGTAGTTGATAGGCAACACCCATACACTGATATTTGTTGTCTTTGACATTATATTTAATGATTAAATTAAATTTTTAATTATGCAAGTAAACCTCACACCCTTTTCCAAGCAATTAACTAGTTAAATGAATGATGCTTAAAGTAAGCCATTATAAAACCTGCGAAATGAGCAAAGCTTCTATTTCTAGACAATTCACTCCAGCCCTACTTTTACACAAAGCGACAGAGCTTACAAAAGACTGTAATTTAGAACGAATATACTTTATATTAAAATAAGCTTTACAAAGACCAGCAAATGGAACTATTCTTTCATACAACACAGTTTATAGCCTGTTTATTCCACATAAGCAAGGAAATATGCAAGGTTACATCGCTACTTGTAAAATAATACTAATCATATAAATAAAATAAATAGTAATATTTATATATTGTGACACATGAAATTTATCTCAAAAGATTTTATCGTAACCATCAGTTAGTATACCTATAATATCCTCATATGAACATTTATGACACTATTCTATCTTCAGACTATCGATATATCTTTTACAAAATTATAATTCCTTTAAATTTTAAAGTACCCACGAGTTTTTATTCAGAATATTTTCGAACACAACGTTTCTTTTCATAAACCGCTGCTAGCGAGTCATTCGACTACTAAAAAGCTTCTCTTTCAAAAGGTTTTTAGCTTTATCAATCTAAAATCTGAGCCAAATTAAAATGGTAATAAAAGAATAAAAAAAAGACCTGCGTCGATTAATTTCTTAAATTAATTCAACTGTCATGTATATTCTTCGCTTATTTTAAAACTGATAAATGACAAGAGTCTCAGTTACCAGTGACAACATTATTAATACGTTATTACGAAATAAGATTAAACATTACACTATTCGGTTAAATTTAATGGTTTGTAGTCTCTGCTTTATATAATAATATTTGTATTCTTATACTTTATCTACACTACAAAATAAAAACCTTTATAGAAATGTAACTTCAAATCATTTTACTGTGTAAAGGTAACAAATATTTTCGTTCGAAATGTACACTTTTCATGTATATTTATACAAAAGTCAATTCTATAACAAACTGAAAATAAAATAATGAAAAATGGTTTTTCCGTATTTTCATTTGTAAACGGTAAAAAGACGGTATGTATGTCAAATTATTGAAATAGTACTTACTATTTTAATAACAACAGATTGCTTTTATTTGAAGAAAAATAAGTAGTTTTTTTTTATTTTATTTTTAAACTAGGAGTTAGCTAGGCCAAATGCTAACTTAGGTTACGATAAGTATCCATCTGGCGCAGATGGGTACTTATCGTACTGGTCAGGGATGCTTCGGTTAGTATCTGTGCCAGGTGGTGGGTCAGTCAACGTCGACGTCATGCGTCATCACTGTGGGGTAGATATCGCAGCCACCGCACGACACACGCCCGAGACTTACCCAGCATGGGCGGAACCACGCGCTGCCTTGTCCGCGATAATTTGGCAGGACCTGTCGCTTTCAAATGCAATAGTCATGATTGGCGGTGAGGAGGGAGGCCTGTGAGGCGGTTAAAACGTTTTGCGACACAGTGATACAAGACAAGATACGTCCGACGGCGTTTGGCCTAAGCGACCTCAATGCCACTCTGAAGATACAGTGATGGATCGGGGGACCTTTTACTTATTGTGGTCCTTAGCCGAAGAACGCCCTTAGTGTTCCGGGGCGTTTTTGGTGAAACGGGAGGAAAACCTGAAGCCTCCCAAATTTAGATGGGCTCACAAAGGCTGCGCTGTCGGAGTTACGGATATGAATCAAGCGTTCTCGTGACGCCAAAGAACACCCAAGGAAAGTTACGATAAGTACATAGTTGGTGCAAGCTACTATTTAGCCCTGAAAATGTTTAAATTCTGGAATATTCCTGCTTCAATTGATGAACGTTAAAATTATTTGCGCGGATGAAAACGCATGCAAGTGCATGTTATTCTAAACAAAGAACTGACGCTGCGATATCAGATCTGTATCCTTGTCGTGTTACAAACACAACATTGTTACACCATGTTTGTAGACACTGGCGTCACACGTTACACATATTAAATACGTACTTCAATCTTAATATTTTACACATACAACGGCTCTCATAATTACAATAAATTTATTTATAATTTTAATAATAATTATAATACACATCCGGTATAGTATCAGTGCAGTAGAATTATCTTCATGTAAAGGCTATAACAAAGAAGGCCAAGGAACTAATTTGAACGAATGAAATTATTTTCAACGGCATTCAGCCTATCACCACAGGATATTGCACCGTGGCGGATAATTCTTCATCATCTTTTGAACTGAGTATAATCAAGGTTAGTTCGTAATTTATCTTATCCACTACGCCCGATTTTAAAATTAGGTTTGCCTCAGTTTCAGCGACGTTTGAAGACTGAAGAGCTGCCTTTGTTGCCGGGTAATCCTCGTCGTTCTCGTTCTTCATAACTTGGGTGCCTCCTGCTCGTGAGTCCTTCATATAATATAAAAACTCCAGCGCTAATCGTATGCATGCATTAAAAAAGTTTGAGTTTGGTGAATCAAGAAATCAATGTTAAATTTAGTAGTACCCAACATACTTAAACAGATAAAACATAACAAAACCTCCAAGCGATACTTTTGTAAGCGGCAACAGGCGATGTAAACCAATGTTTATTTACTATAGGGAGGTATTTATTCATCTCGCGAACTGGATCGGATCCAAAAGAAATTAATACGCGTATCAAATTCAATTGTCGTATTATTTTGCATTTCGTCAGAAAATTTACGCATCTGTGTGAAATAGCAGGGCGAATACAAATGTTCAAATAACAAATAAACTACCAATATATGTATTCACCTTCTCATTTTTGCAACACTGGATTACAAGACGCGTGCGTGCGCCGCGAAAGTGATACGCGATGTGAATTTTTTAATTTGATTTTGATTATATCAGAATGAGCGTAGCAAAGCTTTCATGACGGGTATATTCTTTCATTTTTGTATTTCAATGGTCAAGTAGGTTACAAACACAAAGTAAATTAGAATTTCAAAAATATCATATTTTCTTCTTAGCCCTAATTCCCTCTGGTGGAGCATATTTTAGGTAGGCAGACACGATGTTTCTCCATTTAGTTCTGTCGAAAGCCACGCGTTTTACTTCACTCCGGAAGAGGACGATTTTTCACGCTGTGCTCGCCTCAGTCGCATCAACTGAAGTCGATACCGTTCCCCAGTGATGGTTTCGTTTGGTTTCAACTCCAATTCAGCGTCTCTGAATGTTTTTGGCCTTCCTTCGCGCGGACAGTCGTCAACATCGAAATCATCGTCTTTAAAGCGAACAAATTTTACTGTGAATGTATTGATAGATATTTTGTTAAAAAATCATTCATCAATTAATACAAAAATTCAAAAACATATCTCGATTTGCTATAGGAATCATGCATTCATTTTTTCAATACAGAACTATATCAACCAGCAATAAGGAAAGTAAGAGCTCAAACAATTTAACGACTATGAAGATCGTTGATACCATAAATACGTAACGTAGTGAGGTAATCCTACATTAATCGCAAGTTTAATAACTTCCGAACTACGTGTAATGACAACCGCATTTGTAGACATACTCTAATGTATTATTTTTATATACAGTTAAAAAATCTAATTAACATAAGTTATTATACTTATATTTATTATACTTATACCTGATATACCTGACATACTTTATACATAATGTAGTAAAAAGGACAGTTGTGTATTTCGCCATATGATTTTGTTTAATATTTTATATGTAAATTATAAAACTTATAATTTTATATAGATATTATAAAATGCTATAGGACTGCTTGATTAACTTCTTAGAATATCTGAATCTTGAGCAAAACGCTCTGTGTTGAAATGCTGATTAAATTTAAAATTCAGGCTCGGAAAAGAGCCTATAAATATTGTATATGTACCATTTGATATATTCAGTACAAAAATTAGTTTAATAAATACATCGTTATCGTATCCCCCTAAAAAATATTATTTTTAATAGGAAATAATTTGAACTAACCGTAATGGTGAAGTATTCATTTAAACAGCTTTATCGTTATGTTTCGACGTGAAACTTTTTAAATTGTGAGACAATATTTAAATTTACATAAACGATAAACATAAAGCCTTTAACTCACGCATACGATAATAGAATAATATATTTGCGAGAAAGTAACTTTGTTATAATAAAATAAATATATTTCTTTTTTACATATCACAGAGACTAATGTTTTTTATATTCATATTTAAACATTTTAGAGCAGTATATAAAATTATACGCTTTAAATCAAAAATATGTTAAAAGTACAAATAAGTTTAAGTGCAGACACTCAAAAGCAGGCATAGAAGTAAATGTCGTTGAACTAAATGCTGAGCCAATTAGCGGTAAACGGGAACAACTCAACTACATCTCGTATGTACGTAGGTAGAGATGGCAACATGGCGAGGGATGCTGCGCGCTAGCCTCCGTGACGGGCGTAGTACACCCGAACAAAGCATCCCACCCTGCCCGCTTCCTGCCTCCATTTCAGACCCGGAAAATTTCACTATTTAATTACTTTTATGTATGAAACGCGCACCAAAACCCTAAAAAACGAGCAGAATGAGCACTTAATAAATTAATCTATAATATTGTGCGGATGTACGTTAGATGAGATGAAGATAATAGAGTAGGAGCGTATGTGTCGTACGTGTATGGTCGACAGCGCGGACCGCGGGATACTGGCAGCCTCCGAAAGGCGAGGGCGCGGGGCTGCGCGGACCGCGCTTTTCATTAAGGACCCTAGCTACGCCGCCGTAGCAAAGGTGGCCACCCGTATAGGAAAAACCTCGCTCCATTCAATTCATCCTGCTTCGGATCCTTGGAATTGTATAATAGAAGAAGGTGTATTAGTGCAAGCTTTAACTACTCAACATTTAATCACAACTTGATTTTTGACGTTTCCCGTTGAAAAACGGTTCTTAAAAAATACGTGAAATCTAAAATTAAAATTGAGCTACATACACATAATTTCGCTATTGCGTTGCAATAATTTATAATAAAATATTTTTAGGGAAAATAAGTAAATATAGCTACCTAAAAATATGTTTTATTTGAAAAATGTAATTCTTCCCGACAACCCTTAGAGAGACTAAATGATTGCTATGTGTAAATGATTGGAGTGAACATTGCGTCTCGGCGAACGTAGCGTGGAAAAGCCCGCGACTACATGTGTAGTCGAGGTCTATTTCTAACAGTGGACTACCGTAGGTTGAGGACAATAATGGATTTGACGAACATCAATAAACTTAATTTATACACATTCATTACAATATACACCAGACAAAAATATATTTTTTTTTTGTTTTTTCATTTATTTAAAAAAAGAGTTTATTCCGATGCCCTTAATCAATTTAAATGTGTCGCTATATTGTTACAAAAAAGTAATATGAAAATTAACAGAAAAACAAGGTCACCTCACATCATAGTAGAAATAAAATAATGTCATCTAAACTACGAGTATTATATTATATAAAGTTAAATGATTGTTTTCTGTAATCTCAAAAAGTCCTAGAACAATTCATTTTGTTCACGTAAATCTATGAAAAGCGGTAACCGACCGCCTGTTTTTATATAATATTTGATTAAACTCAAATGCTCGTAGCGTTACAACTTTAACACCGAAAACGATTGTTAATGCATACATTGTAATTGCGTTGTTTTATAATATACTCATATATTACATATTCTTCAATTGTGGATAACTTATTAAAGAGTTACGTATTTTTATCATAGAGTTACGTTTTGCTCAACTTCCCAAAATTTATTTCGAAAGCACCAAGATTTTGATTTAACTTGGGACGCCCAAGTCAAAAAAGTCAATTGAAAGGTTTTCGTTTTCGCAAAGTCCTTGAGAAGACTGCGAAATTTTCTCCCCACTGCAACCAATACTCCCCTAGCAAGAACACTTCTGCTTCTAATCCTTGATTATGCTGACGTCTGCTATCTTAATCTTACGGAGATACAACTTAAGAGCCTTCAAAACTTCTCTATAAATATATATTTGGATTACGCAAGTATAAAAATGTTTCGAATTTCCACGATAAGCAAAGGCAAATGGGGGGACCATTTGCCTTCGCTAGAATGCTCACATACTCTCTTTTCTTAACTCCATTATATTTAATCCATCTTACCCCTCTTATCTCAAGATTCGATTTGTATTTCTCAATGACTCACATTCAAGGTGTATGAGAACATCAGAAATGTATTATTAAAAATGTCTGCTCATCATAGCAAATTCTGTGTATTTTTTTATTTATTCGTTTTGTTATTTAAGGTTAATTCATATTTATATATACTTAAATATATATTTGCTAATGGCTATTTGCTTGGTTTATTTATACATTGTTTCTGTCATAAAATATCACCAGCCTATACCAAATTATTTTTTTAACACTGTATCCATTCAACGGCTGTCTGGAAGAAATCGCTATTAGCGATAAGACCGTCTTTTGTATGTAAACAATATTACAATCAATAATTGTATAGTTTTGTTTTTGGTGTACAATAAAGAATATATTTATCTATCTACGTAAACGTAAACGTTAAGTTTTCGGTCGCTGTTATTGCTAAGCTACGTTAATTATGAAGCTAAGTTAACTGCTAACCCAATTGAATGTGCGTTCGATTTTTTTAATCGGACGTACCTCTGAAATTGTTATTTATTTTAAATACTATGGTATCAAGCGCTATGCTAAATTACTGAAATGAAGCTAATGCTTTCATATCAATAGTTATGGGTTTGATTCCTACATAGAGATAAATATATGTATGACACAGGTATTCCGAGTCTGGATGTCCCGTCAATCCGTATTAGATAAGCACGGCGGGTTAATGTCTATTCCTCCAGAAATAGGGAGGCGCTTGCGCAATAGAGAGACATATATGAGCTGTGAAAAAAAGCGATTTGTATGATGATGCTGTAAAAAAATATCCTAAAGCATCACCAACAGGTTTTTTTGTACGAAATGATTGACAGTTGCGGCCAATTTTTACGTACACTGTTTTTCGCCACAGTCACTAACATTGTCATCAGTAGCAAGGAGGCTTTACTACATAAAGGCACCTTAACCGTTAACCGTTTATTGATGGGATCCATTTTTCTTATACAAGCTTTACTGGTTATTTTTAGTCTCGCAATTTATAATGCTGCAGGTTTTAGATTTTTGAAGTCATTTGTTTTTATTTTTGTATTGTGAGATCTTACTACTATTAGAAAAAATCTTCTATGAGATCTATTAACTGCAACATTAACCAAAGTAATGAAAATGTGGAGTAACTTTGTACAAGGTAATATGAGCAATAACGAACTTAAGTAAACCGCAACAGCCTAATTGGTTAGACCATATGCGATTTGAGGCGTTGACGATTTGAGGCGTGGATTCGAAACTCCCTACAATTGATCTATTGACCACATAGTTTCATTATACAAGCATTTTTTGCTAAGCTGGAGTCGTCAACGAGAAATCTATTAATGTTAAAAACTTCGATAAGGATTGGAAAGGTGATGTAAAAAAAAAAATATTCCCCCGACTCCAAATTATTGGGGACAGTACAATGATTTTACAGCGCGACAAATTTCAAATATTCTAGAAAGAAAGAAGGAAATAGAGCCATGCATTAATGGACCGGATGAGAAAGTTCTCAGGCGAACCGGCCGATAGAGATAAAGAAACAATGGGAGGGGAAGAGGGAAGTAATGTAAAAGTAATTTGACTTCCGGATTTCTGCACTCACCGTACCAAACGCGATAAGATACAAAAACTCTATCACTTAATAACGATATCTTATGAGGGTACGGTCAGCGCAGAAATCCGGAAGTCAAATTACTTTCACATTCCTTTAATTCCCTCTTCCCCTCCCTCTCATTATTCATATCTTACCCTAAAGAATGCAGTTATATGGTATTGTTTTTTTTAGTTTAGGTATAATATTTTTTTTCAAGTTTAGTTTTTCTCTTGTTTTTTAATTTATAATTAAGTTACAATGTGATTATTAATGTTTTTTTGTTTTCGCTTATTTAATAAATATATAATGCGACTCAGAAACGTGTTTATTTTCATTTCATTTAAATAGGTATCTGCAATGGCCTTAGTGGCGTAGGCAAATCTGTGTTATATCCTTTCTGGGGAAATTAAAACGACCGTTCGTTCATACGTTCCCTATCTCATCACAAATCATGCTAATTACTTTTATTGCTACCTTTAGTTATTCTTATCTAATGACCATACCAATGTTCATAACCATGAGTTGTAACTGCATACTAAACAATCAGTTACATAATTATTTGAAACTATCCGCGTTGAATAATTTCTTTAAGCTATCAAAGTCAATAAGCATTGTAATCATTTGAAAGATCTTTGAAAACAACACGTCCGTTAGACGATAAATTCATCACGAACGCCATCTACTGAAATTAAAAGGAAAAAGATTTTTCATTTTCCAAGCTTTTTAAGTTTTCCTTATATTTTTTATTTGTAAACCTTCCCTGCATTATAGCAAACAAAATAAATAACAAATTATTGAAATTGGTCAAGCCGTTTTTGAGTTTTACCGAGACTAACAAAATAACTCTCCACTACCAATATATAGATGTAATAATTTTCAAATTTTATAATTATAAAATAAATAAATAATTGAACCGTGTTGTTCAAAAAAGGATCATCCCACAAGTACATAAATAAAAACTATTGCAATTGGAAACATAAGTGTCACTAAATAACCATATGTATCACTTTAAAAAGAACTTAGTGAACTTAGAAATAGTATTTTGAGACTGTTTGTTTATTGCATTTTTTGTCATCAATATTTTTAGTCTTAAAATTAGCCAGTTTAATAGGTTGAATCATGTCTGCATAATACGGCTCAATTTTGTAATAGCAAACCATCTTAATAAAAGATGAAGAATCTTAGAATATCCTCTTTTGTATAATAATTTTTGTTTCATATTTATAAAACTATTCTTATTATCATCCTTAATAAGAAAATTCTGTATAACAATACGTAATACTCGTTGCTAAATTATGTACATAGCAATTTACCTCATTGCGCCATAGCCAACTAGTATGGTAACTTGAAAGAATTGTAAAATATATTACATATATTAGTTTCAGTTTTTTCTTGTCACATATTAAAGGTATGTAGTAATTTTCAAATTTAATATAGTAGCCTCCAGTACCATATTACAACATAAACTTTAAAAATCTACTACTGTTAAGATCTCTTCTAAGATAAGCCTTATCCACCACGTTATAGTTACAGCACCATTAACCACTTGACAGAGCCTCGTCTATAAATAGCATGCTACAAGATTTGCTTCATCAATAATACAGTCATAACAGACCATTGCTGGGCACTAGCCTCCCTCAAAATTAAACGTGTTGTCCCCCATCCCCACGCAGGGCAGGCAGATCGGTTTTTATTATTGAGGTGGACACTGCTACTCATTTACCGATAATTACTCCCATATTAAACTCATACGCCATCTACAAAAAAAATTGGTTTGCTTATTCTATATTGGAAATCAAACAACAAAGATGTGACCACGCGATCAACATGCAGGGTTCAAAATATTTTCTTATTCTGTAAAGTACTTATGTGATTAGTGGGTATTCAAAACTGTAAACGACAATTTAAGAAATTAGTGCGCCAAGACTCGTTTTAATCACATTCTTTATGAATAGAATATTGTTTGAAAAATTATAAAGTTAAACCAGATAAAGGCGACTGTAATAAGCAAAATCTAAAAATAAAACATGAATGAATTACAGTTTACTAAATCAAAGTACTCTAACTTACTTCAATTTACATTCATAGTATCGAGCAATCGATTTAATTGATTGTAAAATATAAATAGTGAGGTAGTCTTATTTATTGAAACTATTTTTTATTAATAATGTAAACTTTATTACATAAAATATTACATATCTAAAATATGTCATAAATTATTTAACTTTATTCTTATTCTTATGTTTATTGTTCTGAAGTTTCTTTTTATTTTTATTATTATCATTCAATTGCCCTATTCTTTTCTTCTTTTTAATTTTATTTTTTAATTTTTTGGAAACCAAAACTTGCTCTTTTGCACTTATATCCATTTGCTTATTATTTGCAATATTGTTCAACTGAGAACCGACTTTCTTTTTCTTGTTTTTATTTTTTTTATCTTTTGGTTGTTGTGTGATGACTAAATTTTCCTTTGAAACATTATGAACTAGTGAATTTATTAAATGACCTTCATCTTCTAGCTTTTGTTCCATGTTGAACATATCAGATTCTTTCTTGTTATTTTTCCTTTCTTTCATATGAATTATCTTATCTAAACTCTTTTCTTCACTTTTTGTTTCAGTTCCAAGTTCAGTACCACTTTTCTTTTTACTTTTCTTTTTTATTTGGTTATTCTTTATCTTATTGGTATCAGAAATGTCACATTTTTTGGCGTCTTCACTAAAATTTAAAAATAATAACATTAGAAGTTTAATTTAATAATAAACATTATATTCTAATTCTATCATATCTATTACTATTTCGAACTGACATACCTAATGTGTTCGGTTGGCTTAGTCTTCTTTTTAAGTTCATTAACTGAATCTGAAGAAGCAGATCTTTTCAAATCCACCTTTTTCGTTTTCTCACCATTTTCCATGATCTGTTCTTGTTCTTTAGAACTGACATCTCCATTTTCCGTCACAATTTTATCCTCAACAGCCTCTTCATCTTCAACATCATCATCCTTATTTGGTTCCGGCTAAAACAAAAATAATTATTCTTATACAGTCAGACCTTTTTTATGCGATTTCTTTTTGTGCGGTTTGTTTTATGCGATGTTTTTGAAGTATATGAATTCTAATGGTATTACCACCGTTGTAATGTTGTTGTTGTAGTTGAGAAAGGGATGCTTAGATGGTTTGAGCATATAGAAAGGATGGATAAAAGACGACTGGCAACAGAAAATTACGTTGCGAATGTGGATGGAAGGGTCGGTAGGGGAAGACCACGGGCAACATACCTTGACCAAATTGCTGAAGTTTTTAAAAAAGGCGAGGTCAAGCTATCAGCAAAAAAAGATTTTGACAAAATGATTGAGGACGAAAGAATTAATGATAGTGATATTATCAATAGTTTAATAAATTATGAAGATGGTGAGGACGAAACGGATTCTATGACAGCATATTCAGCTTTGCAACAAATTAGAAAAGAATTTTATTAAAATAGATACCAACTCCAAAAGAAGTTTGAAATTCCAGAAAGAGCTGAAGTCATGTATATCTGGTGATCGTGACATTTATAAGTAACTGCCCAAACGATTCTCATCGCAAAAACTTATCACTGATTTTATGGTCACAAAAAATAAATCAATTGACATTGTATCTGCAAATGACGAAAGCGATTCATCACAAGATACGCGTTTTGGATTACGATGTGTAGCAGTAAATTATGTATGCGCATTTTGAAAAATTTTCCATGTGTACAATGAAAAATTAAATGTTTTTTCTTATAAACTAGCGATTTTTTCTATGCGGTCCTTGTCTATAATTATGCGGTATTTTTCTAATATAATGTATTAATTATGTTTTATTCGTATTTATGATATTTCTGAATATATTTGTATATTTTGTGCTTTTTTTTATGCGGACCCTATCTACCACACACAGGTTAGACTATACTTAATTTCTTAAGTTATTCTTTTATATGTAAAATTTATTTAATATTTATCCATACAATACTTACAATAACATTAGAGAATTTCTTAAATTTCGCTACAAAAAATCCATCCATATTATGTGTGTGAGGATAAAACCTCCGAGTTAACTTAAGTGATGGGTGGAACCTGTGATGTCTATACTTTACAAATCCTTCTGTCCCAAAATCAAGACCAGTTGGTACTAACTTTACATTACGACGTTTTAAGGCATAATTCACCACCCATTCGTTTTCTTCAGGCAATATTGAGCATGTTGAATACACAATGTAACCACCAGTGCTTGATTTTGCATTACAACAATCTATTGCTGCCAGGAGTAGCTGTCTCTGCAGGTTAAAACACCTTTGAATATCTTTTTGATCTTTTGTGGTTTTGACACTTGGATCTTTAGCTATGACTCCAGTTCCTGTACAAGGTGCATCACATAAAATTCTATCAAAGCCCTTGATTACATTTGGGAATTCACGCCCATCATAATTACAAACAATAGCATTTACAACACCTAATCTGTGAAAATTACCAACCACAGCCTTTGTTCTTTCTTTGTTTGCATCATTGGCAAATAAAGCACCTGTATTCTTCATAATAGCAGCAATGTGAGATGCTTTTCCTCCAGGAGCTGCACACATATCTAAAATCCTTTCATTTTCTTGTGGTGCCAATGCCATGACAGGCAAAAAACTAGATGCTCCTTGTAGTATATAGTGACCCGCTAAATATTCAGGAGTAGCACCAATAGGAACAGTAGAGCTATATATAACAAGTCCTACTTTACTCCATTTCCCAACAGGATCCAAATTTACACCCCTATTAATAAGAGCTTGAGCTAAGTCCCTCCTTCTAGTTTTAAGACTATTAGTTCTTATAGTAACAGGACGGGAAACTTCACTAGCTTCTAAGAATTCAATAAGTTCCTGTACAGGAAATATTTGCATGAAAACTTCCATTAGGAATTCATTGTAGCTATAATACATACATAAATCTTTTAATAGTAAGTCAGTGTATTCACACCTCGAGCGGCCTTCTTGTTTTAAGCGATTAAAATCACTTAAAACTGTAACAATATCCTTAATCCTTTGATGAATGTCTTGTAGACTTGTTGGGTTTGCTAATTCCTCTACAGTCGGAAAAGCAAAAACATCTTGTTTAGAAATATTAAGTTGCATCTCCTCGTCAGCTAGCTTTTTGTCTAATTTTTGTTTCTTTTTGAGTTTTAAATTAGCTTTTTCAATGGGTAACATGTCATCTTCATCATCATCTTCTTCATTCCCTGAATCATCTTCACTGGAGTCAGAATTATATGTCATATTAGAAGTATTCATTTTTTCTTCATCCTCTGATTCATTTTGATCATCATTATCTTTATCAGAATCTTCAAATAAATCATCTAAGGTTCCAATCTAAAATAAAAAATACCTTTTAAAATATTTCTTTTAAAAGTAATTATTTATAAATGACTGTAAAATTAGAGCTATTACAGTTATACAATACCTTATACTTTTCGTTTTTCTTACTGCTTTTCTTTTGCTCTTCCTCCTCATCTTCTTCATCAGTGTCTTGTTCTTCTGCTGCATCATTGTCTATTTCACTGTCGCTTTCACTTTCTACAGATGCAGTTGGAGTTTTTTTCTTTAATTTTAACCATTCACTGTTGTCATCTGTGAAACCTAAAGAAATATTTATATTAGAATCTGAAAAATCTAAAAATACTTTTTTTTAAAATGCCATGTGACAAGTTTGCTTGTTTGTCCCCCAATTCCATAAAAACAGGGTAACATCAGAATGTTGACAATGAGCAGCATTATCAATAAGAAATGATTGTCTCAGAGATCACCAATCTGTTCTATTTATCACTAAATTTAAAAAGTACATTAAACAGCATATAAAGGACAACACTATTAACAATAATTTTTGTAACAAAAAAAGACTAGCAATGTGTTAATGTTACTAGAATTATTTTTAAATATTCCAACTAAGCTAATAAAAGCTTGTTGCACAACATAAGAAATGGTTCACATCAATAATCCAATGGAGGATACAAACTTACAAATTCCGATTATATGCCTTTTCCTTACCAACTGCACTTTTAGCACCTCAATTTAGATTATCATTGACATTTTATTACCAAGGATTATTTCTATAGCGCTGGAATGGCTATTTCAGGTCATTAAATAAGATCTTTGAAGTTCTTTGAAGATTTTTATATAATCCGATACACATAATTTAATTAAAAATTATCACTTGAGAAAGTAAATTTATACATTGAGAGCTACAATTATTAAAACCTGCTTTTAGTTATACCAAAAATCCAAGCCAATGTTTAATAATTGGCTCAGTGGTGGGGCCTTCTGCCTGCAGAGTCAAAGGTCGGAGTCAATGGGCAGACTATTTATATTTTAGAGTTTTATTAAATAATGAGCAAGTAGATAAATCTCTTTGTAGGACAAATTCAAATTTATCAAAAACTCAATATTATGAAAATTGTTGTCAAAAATATTTAGATAAAATTTAATTTACATGACATAAAAAATCTTTATTACCCTTTTTTTTATCCTCATCAATCTCTTCATTCACTTTTTTGGATACACCTTCCTCTTGCTGAGTAACTAACTTTTTTTTGTCCATTTTCAAAGTTTTTCTTTTCTCTGCTAATTCTGCCTTTTTCTTAGCTCGTCTTGCAGCTCTTTGCTTTTGCCGGTGACTGAGTTTTTTACCGTCCAAATCATTATCCACTACAAATTAATATTAAGCTTTAAAATAAGATCTCTAATCAACATCATATTTGTTTGTATTTCATCATATTTGTTGTAAATATTTTCAGATTTTAATTTCACTTTACAAAAAAAAAATCTTAAAAAATTTTATAGTTCAATATATGTTTTGAACTACTACAACTTTGAAATAACTGTAACTGATATACTTACAAAGTTCTTTTTTGAAAACGGGGGCAGGTTGCTTTCTAGCTTTCCTGCCGGGCCCTTTTTTCACTTTTTTAGTTTCATCAAACTTTGCTTTCCTTCCCATTTTTAGTCAAAATCTATTATTTATATAATAGTCTACGTAAAAGTGTAATTTGTATATATTAATAGTATACCACTAATTATGCTTAGTATAAATGCTTTACTTTATGTCACTATTTTTTTTAAAAACCACATTTCAATACAAAAACACGTGTAGTTAAAAATTGAAATTATTTTTGACACTAGGTTGACAGTAGGTGGTATCTATGGTTATTATAGAGTCTGTAAAATAAATAATGCCTTTTCTAAACAGAATAAAACAGAACCACAAAAACAGATAATAAAAAGAAAGCGAAGCGCAAACCAAAGAAAGCGTCTGTCACTTTCATTGGGTCCTATATTATCACCCCTCAAAAACTACATTATCTCAAATTTGTCTAAATTAGCAAGGTGTTAAAAAATAAATCAGTGATACAAAAACGATAAATAATAATTTAATAAAAATCAACAATATTAGTAAAAATTCGTCATACAAATGAAAATGAATCGTATTTTTTTCTAAACTTTTCTAAACAATCGGTAACACATTCGTAGTGCTTTTAATGTTGCAGGTGTTCATGGGCAGAGGTAATTACTTATCATCAGGATGAATTTGCACGTCTGCCTTTCTATAATTTTGAAAAGAATACCCTAAATATTTTCAATGAAACAAAGATTAAAAGTTCTTACAGATAAAGAAAAATCAATTTATTAATATATCAAAACAGTTTTTCACTAGTAAATTACTCATTTCATAAAAATCTTTAACAAGAATTTAAAACTATAAACTGTCCTTAATATAAGAATAACTACTTTGTGATAATTGACAAATTCAGGCGTTATTTTGTGGAAATCTATTACAAAGATGGATACTTAAACTTACTTTTCTATGATCCGCAAACGCAAATCACAAATTATTTTTCTAATCTTAGCAAATTATGTTTGACTGTCCATTTTTTTAACTACTTTGTATTTACACTACAAATAAGGAAAAAAAATACAAACCCCCAAACCATTGGGTCTTGTAAACCGAATTTAAAAAAATACTAAGGTAGAAAGAAAAAAGTGATAACGATTGACATTGTACATTAGTCAGATAATATTACTGGGAAAAGTGTAACTAGTCATACTAGTAACACTTTTCTTTATTCTTGCTCGTAGATAAGTAAATTTAACCTGTTGTCCTCGTCACTTCATTTTAATCGATTTGATTCATTTGTTTGTCAAAGTCAGAGAGGAACGCACTTAACGCAAGTGAAGTGACAATGACAAGTTTTCTATAATAATCTCTATTATTGATTTTTAACTCAATGGTTTCATAAAGTTTAACAAAATTTTTGTAATGAAATATGGATTCAACGTAACCATGTGTCTTATCCATAATTTCCCAGAAAGGTAAAATTCAAATACAAAATGTTGTTTCCTAAAGGATATTCAATTGGATCAAGAATTTATTTTTTAGGACGTAGAATAAATTGGTAAATTTTATACATTTCTTTCTAGTTTACTAATGTTTTTTCTTTGAACATATTGCCAATTTATAAATATTTAATTTATACGGCAATTTCCTTCCTAAAGTTTTCAGGGTCATTATAAAAATAGAAATGTTGAAGACATCACTATTCATTGTCATTGTAATATCTTAGAACAACAAATACGAACTCTGTTCAATTTTACCAAAGCAAACCGTAAGCGAGAATATTGTGGGAGGCAGCTAGTTGGGTAAGTTAAGTATGGTTACATTACTAAATATTGTTTTGATAAAAGAAAACTGGGATTTTATCACCAATTTAAATCAGAGATATAAATTCACATTACACTGTTTTTTGTATTTTGTTTAATTAATATAGTATGGTTAAGATGTGAAGAAAAATTAAATAAAAGTATAATTTTTATAAACAGATTAAAAATGTATAGTAAATTTTAATACATTAGTCAACATTTTATCCATATGTATATACATGGTATGTTGGGTCATCTACTTTCCTCTAAAATGGATAAGGAAATTGATGGCTTCCATATTTAAAAACCTGTAAACTCAATGAAATTCTTAATTTAAGTTAGTTCTTTAATATTAAATCATATATTATATTTTTGATCTTTAAATATATAAATGATACAAATAAATTCATTAAAACAATTAAATGCATTATTTTAATGAAAATTTGCCAACCTACAAATCATACATTTGCATAATTGTTCACATCAGTTCAATGGATTGTGATTATGGTGTCAAAACATTTTACTCTGATTTATTATTCAGCTATCTATTGAAGTACAATTTATAAATTATGTAATCTTATGTTTTGAAAAAAAAAAGATAATATAAGTCTAATCTTATATTTAAATCATAATTATATACTACAATACTCCTGCAATATATCTATGCCAGAAATACAAAATATCAGTTGGCATTGACTAAACAAATTGTTTTATCACAATTCTTAAGCAATTGGATCATTGCCACCTTAAACAGAAAAAACATATTGACAGTTCTTGCATATAAATGATCTCCAAAATCCTAATTTTACTTGACCTAACTTTACATAATGAGCTTAAATTTTTTTTACAGATACTCTATGGAACAAATGTTTGAAGTTGTTTCAGATGTAGAAAATTACTACAAGTTTGTTCCTTGGTGTAAAAAGTCAATGATCCTTAAGAAAACACCTGATAATCTTAAAGCAGATTTAATTGTTGGATTTCCACCATTAAATGAAAGCTATACATCAAATGTAACATTTATTAAACCCCATTTAGTAAAAGCTGAATGTACTGATGGCAGATTGTTTAACCACATGTTAACACTATGGAGATTCAGTCCTGGTTTAAAAAGAGAGCAACAGTCATGTGTAGTTGATTTTCAAATAACATTTGAATTTCGATCTGCTTTTCATTCTCAATTATCAAATTTATTTTTTGACCAAGTAGCTCGACAAATGGAGGGTGCTTTCATTAGAGAAGTTGGTAGAAGGAATGGACCAGCTACTATGCAGCCTAGGAATTTACTGTTCAACAATCAAGCAGTGAAGAGTTGACAATTGTAATTATCATGCAAAATTACCATGTAGTATAATTTATTTATTGTCATGAAATGGCTTTTGTTTCACAAACAAATATTATATTTATTCATGTAATGATTATTATGTATAAGAAAAGCAAAGCTTTTATATTTTAATGAATAAATAGTAACAACTGTACAAATTTTCTGCAATTCCTTTATTTACATTTGTCCACACTGGGATATTGTAACAGGTATTTTGGGTTTATTATTTAAAGATCAAAAATATAATATATGATTTAATATTAAAGAACTAACTTAAATTAAGAATTTCATTGAGTTTACAGGTTTTTAAATATGGAAGCCATCAATTTCCTTATCCATTTTAGAGGAAAGTAGATGACCCAACATACCATGTATATACATATGGATAAAATGTTGACTAATGTATTAAAATTTACTATACATTTTTAATCTGTTTATAAAAATTATACTTTTATTTAATTTTTCTTCACATCTTAACCATACTATATTAATTAAACAAAATACAAAAAACAGTGTAATGTGAATTTATATCTCTGATTTAAATTGGTGATAAAATCCCAGTTTTCTTTTATCAAAACAATATTTAGTAATGTAACCATACTTAACTTACCCAACTAGCTGCCTCCCACAATATTCTCGCTTACGGTTTGCTTTGGTAAAATTGAACAGAGTTCGTATTTGTTGTTCTAAGATATTACAATGACAATGAATAGTGATGTCTTCAACATTTCTATTTTTATAATGACCCTGAAAACTTTAGGAAGGAAATTGCCGTATAAATTAAATATTTATAAATTGGCAATATGTTCAAAGAAAAAACATTAGTAAACTAGAAAGAAATGTATAAAATTTACCAATTTATTCTACGTCCTAAAAAATAAATTCTTGATCCAATTGAATATCCTTTAGGAAACAACATTTTGTATTTGAATTTTACCTTTCTGGGAAATTATGGATAAGACACATGGTTACGTTGAATCCATATTTCATTACAAAAATTTTGTTAAACTTTATGAAACCATTGAGTTAAGAATCAATAATAGAGATTATTATAGAAAACTTGTCATTGTCACTTCACTTGTGTTAAGTGCGTTCCTCTCTGACTTTGACAAACAAATGAATCAAATCGATTAAAATGAAGTGACGAGGACAACAGGTTAAATTTACTTATCTACGAGCAAGAATAAAGAAAAGTGTTACTAGTATGACTAGTTACACTTTTCCCAGTAATATTATCTGACTAATGTACAATGTCAATCGTTATCACTTTTTTCTTTCTACCTTAGTATTTTTTTAAATTCGGTTTACAAGACCCAATGGTTTGGGGGTTTGTATTTTTTTTCCTTATTTGTAGTGTAAATACAAAGTAGTTAAAAAAATGGACAGTCAAACATAATTTGCTAAGATTAGAAAAATAATTTGTGATTTGCGTTTGCGGATCATAGAAAAGTAAGTTTAAGTATCCATCTTTGTAATAGATTTCCACAAAATAACGCCTGAATTTGTCAATTATCACAAAGTAGTTATTCTTATATTAAGGACAGTTTATAGTTTTAAATTCTTGTTAAAGATTTTTATGAAATGAGTAATTTACTAGTGAAAAACTGTTTTGATATATTAATAAATTGATTTTTCTTTATCTGTAAGAACTTTTAATCTTTGTTTCATTGAAAATATTTAGGGTATTCTTTTCAAAATTATAGAAAGGCAGACGTGCAAATTCATCCTGATGATAAGTAATTACCTCTGCCCATGAACACCTGCAACATTAAAAGCACTACGAATGTGTTACCGATTGTTTAGAAAAGTTTAGAAAAAAATACGATTCATTTTCATTTGTATGACGAATTTTTACTAATATTGTTGATTTTTATTAAATTATTATTTATCGTTTTTGTATCACTGATTTATTTTTTAACACCTTGCTAATTTAGACAAATTTGAGATAATGTAGTTTTTGAGGGGTGATAATATAGGACCCAATGAAAGTGACAGACGCTTTCTTTGGTTTGCGCTTCGCTTTCTTTTTATTATCTGTTTTTGTGGTTCTGTTTTATTCTGTTTAGAAAAGGCATTATTTATTTTACAGACTCTATAATAACCATAGATACCACCTACTGTCAACCTAGTGTCAAAAATAATTTCAATTTTTAACTACACGTGTTTTTGTATTGAAATGTGGTTTTTAAAAAAAATAGTGACATAAAGTAAAGCATTTATACTAAGCATAATTAGTGGTATACTATTAATATATACAAATTACACTTTTACGTAGACTATTATATAAATAATAGATTTTGACTAAAAATGGGAAGGAAAGCAAAGTTTGATGAAACTAAAAAAGTGAAAAAAGGGCCCGGCAGGAAAGCTAGAAAGCAACCTGCCCCCGTTTTCAAAAAAGAACTTTGTAAGTATATCAGTTACAGTTATTTCAAAGTTGTAGTAGTTCAAAACATATATTGAACTATAAAATTTTTTAAGATTTTTTTTTTGTAAAGTGAAATTAAAATCTGAAAATATTTACAACAAATATGATGAAATACAAACAAATATGATGTTGATTAGAGATCTTATTTTAAAGCTTAATATTAATTTGTAGTGGATAATGATTTGGACGGTAAAAAACTCAGTCACCGGCAAAAGCAAAGAGCTGCAAGACGAGCTAAGAAAAAGGCAGAATTGGCAGAGAAAAGAAAAACTTTGAAAATGGACAAAAAAAAGTTAGTTACTCAGCAAGAGGAAGGTGTATCCAAAAAAGTGAATGAAGAGATTGATGAGGATAAAAAAAAGGGTAATAAAGATTTTTTATGTCATGTAAATTAAATTTTATCTAAATATTTTTGACAACAATTTTCATAATATTGAGTTTTTGATAAATTTGAATTTGTCCTACAAAGAGATTTATCTACTTGCTCATTATTTAATAAAACTCTAAAATATAAATAGTCTGCCCATTGACTCCGACCTTTGACTCTGCAGGCAGAAGGCCCCACCACTGAGCCAATTATTAAACATTGGCTTGGATTTTTGGTATAACTAAAAGCAGGTTTTAATAATTGTAGCTCTCAATGTATAAATTTACTTTCTCAAGTGATAATTTTTAATTAAATTATGTGTATCGGATTATATAAAAATCTTCAAAGAACTTCAAAGATCTTATTTAATGACCTGAAATAGCCATTCCAGCGCTATAGAAATAATCCTTGGTAATAAAATGTCAATGATAATCTAAATTGAGGTGCTAAAAGTGCAGTTGGTAAGGAAAAGGCATATAATCGGAATTTGTAAGTTTGTATCCTCCATTGGATTATTGATGTGAACCATTTCTTATGTTGTGCAACAAGCTTTTATTAGCTTAGTTGGAATATTTAAAAATAATTCTAGTAACATTAACACATTGCTAGTCTTTTTTTGTTACAAAAATTATTGTTAATAGTGTTGTCCTTTATATGCTGTTTAATGTACTTTTTAAATTTAGTGATAAATAGAACAGATTGGTGATCTCTGAGACAATCATTTCTTATTGATAATGCTGCTCATTGTCAACATTCTGATGTTACCCTGTTTTTATGGAATTGGGGGACAAACAAGCAAACTTGTCACATGGCATTTTAAAAAAAAGTATTTTTAGATTTTTCAGATTCTAATATAAATATTTCTTTAGGTTTCACAGATGACAACAGTGAATGGTTAAAATTAAAGAAAAAAACTCCAACTGCATCTGTAGAAAGTGAAAGCGACAGTGAAATAGACAATGATGCAGCAGAAGAACAAGACACTGATGAAGAAGATGAGGAGGAAGAGCAAAAGAAAAGCAGTAAGAAAAACGAAAAGTATAAGGTATTGTATAACTGTAATAGCTCTAATTTTACAGTCATTTATAAATAATTACTTTTAAAAGAAATATTTTAAAAGGTATTTTTTATTTTAGATTGGAACCTTAGATGATTTATTTGAAGATTCTGATAAAGATAATGATGATCAAAATGAATCAGAGGATGAAGAAAAAATGAATACTTCTAATATGACATATAATTCTGACTCCAGTGAAGATGATTCAGGGAATGAAGAAGATGATGATGAAGATGACATGTTACCCATTGAAAAAGCTAATTTAAAACTCAAAAAGAAACAAAAATTAGACAAAAAGCTAGCTGACGAGGAGATGCAACTTAATATTTCTAAACAAGATGTTTTTGCTTTTCCGACTGTAGAGGAATTAGCAAACCCAACAAGTCTACAAGACATTCATCAAAGGATTAAGGATATTGTTACAGTTTTAAGTGATTTTAATCGCTTAAAACAAGAAGGCCGCTCGAGGTGTGAATACACTGACTTACTATTAAAAGATTTATGTATGTATTATAGCTACAATGAATTCCTAATGGAAGTTTTCATGCAAATATTTCCTGTACAGGAACTTATTGAATTCTTAGAAGCTAGTGAAGTTTCCCGTCCTGTTACTATAAGAACTAATAGTCTTAAAACTAGAAGGAGGGACTTAGCTCAAGCTCTTATTAATAGGGGTGTAAATTTGGATCCTGTTGGGAAATGGAGTAAAGTAGGACTTGTTATATATAGCTCTACTGTTCCTATTGGTGCTACTCCTGAATATTTAGCGGGTCACTATATACTACAAGGAGCATCTAGTTTTTTGCCTGTCATGGCATTGGCACCACAAGAAAATGAAAGGATTTTAGATATGTGTGCAGCTCCTGGAGGAAAAGCATCTCACATTGCTGCTATTATGAAGAATACAGGTGCTTTATTTGCCAATGATGCAAACAAAGAAAGAACAAAGGCTGTGGTTGGTAATTTTCACAGATTAGGTGTTGTAAATGCTATTGTTTGTAATTATGATGGGCGTGAATTCCCAAATGTAATCAAGGGCTTTGATAGAATTTTATGTGATGCACCTTGTACAGGAACTGGAGTCATAGCTAAAGATCCAAGTGTCAAAACCACAAAAGATCAAAAAGATATTCAAAGGTGTTTTAACCTGCAGAGACAGCTACTCCTGGCAGCAATAGATTGTTGTAATGCAAAATCAAGCACTGGTGGTTACATTGTGTATTCAACATGCTCAATATTGCCTGAAGAAAACGAATGGGTGGTGAATTATGCCTTAAAACGTCGTAATGTAAAGTTAGTACCAACTGGTCTTGATTTTGGGACAGAAGGATTTGTAAAGTATAGACATCACAGGTTCCACCCATCACTTAAGTTAACTCGGAGGTTTTATCCTCACACACATAATATGGATGGATTTTTTGTAGCGAAATTTAAGAAATTCTCTAATGTTATTGTAAGTATTGTATGGATAAATATTAAATAAATTTTACATATAAAAGAATAACTTAAGAAATTAAGTATAGTCTAACCTGTGTGTGGTAGATAGGGTCCGCATAAAAAAAAGCACAAAATATACAAATATATTCAGAAATATCATAAATACGAATAAAACATAATTAATACATTATATTAGAAAAATACCGCATAATTATAGACAAGGACCGCATAGAAAAAATCGCTAGTTTATAAGAAAAAACATTTAATTTTTCATTGTACACATGGAAAATTTTTCAAAATGCGCATACATAATTTACTGCTACACATCGTAATCCAAAACGCGTATCTTGTGATGAATCGCTTTCGTCATTTGCAGATACAATGTCAATTGATTTATTTTTTGTGACCATAAAATCAGTGATAAGTTTTTGCGATGAGAATCGTTTGGGCAGTTACTTATAAATGTCACGATCACCAGATATACATGACTTCAGCTCTTTCTGGAATTTCAAACTTCTTTTGGAGTTGGTATCTATTTTAATAAAATTCTTTTCTAATTTGTTGCAAAGCTGAATATGCTGTCATAGAATCCGTTTCGTCCTCACCATCTTCATAATTTATTAAACTATTGATAATATCACTATCATTAATTCTTTCGTCCTCAATCATTTTGTCAAAATCTTTTTTTGCTGATAGCTTGACCTCGCCTTTTTTAAAAACTTCAGCAATTTGGTCAAGGTATGTTGCCCGTGGTCTTCCCCTACCGACCCTTCCATCCACATTCGCAACGTAATTTTCTGTTGCCAGTCGTCTTTTATCCATCCTTTCTATATGCTCAAACCATCTAAGCATCCCTTTCTCAACTACAACAACAACATTACAACGGTGGTAATACCATTAGAATTCATATACTTCAAAAACATCGCATAAAACAAACCGCACAAAAAGAAATCGCATAAAAAAGGTCTGACTGTATAAGAATAATTATTTTTGTTTTAGCCGGAACCAAATAAGGATGATGATGTTGAAGATGAAGAGGCTGTTGAGGATAAAATTGTGACGGAAAATGGAGATGTCAGTTCTAAAGAACAAGAACAGATCATGGAAAATGGTGAGAAAACGAAAAAGGTGGATTTGAAAAGATCTGCTTCTTCAGATTCAGTTAATGAACTTAAAAAGAAGACTAAGCCAACCGAACACATTAGGTATGTCAGTTCGAAATAGTAATAGATATGATAGAATTAGAATATAATGTTTATTATTAAATTAAACTTCTAATGTTATTATTTTTAAATTTTAGTGAAGACGCCAAAAAATGTGACATTTCTGATACCAATAAGATAAAGAATAACCAAATAAAAAAGAAAAGTAAAAAGAAAAGTGGTACTGAACTTGGAACTGAAACAAAAAGTGAAGAAAAGAGTTTAGATAAGATAATTCATATGAAAGAAAGGAAAAATAACAAGAAAGAATCTGATATGTTCAACATGGAACAAAAGCTAGAAGATGAAGGTCATTTAATAAATTCACTAGTTCATAATGTTTCAAAGGAAAATTTAGTCATCACACAACAACCAAAAGATAAAAAAAATAAAAACAAGAAAAAGAAAGTCGGTTCTCAGTTGAACAATATTGCAAATAATAAGCAAATGGATATAAGTGCAAAAGAGCAAGTTTTGGTTTCCAAAAAATTAAAAAATAAAATTAAAAAGAAGAAAAGAATAGGGCAATTGAATGATAATAATAAAAATAAAAAGAAACTTCAGAACAATAAACATAAGAATAAGAATAAAGTTAAATAATTTATGACATATTTTAGATATGTAATATTTTATGTAATAAAGTTTACATTATTAATAAAAAATAGTTTCAATAAATAAGACTACCTCACTATTTATATTTTACAATCAATTAAATCGATTGCTCGATACTATGAATGTAAATTGAAGTAAGTTAGAGTACTTTGATTTAGTAAACTGTAATTCATTCATGTTTTATTTTTAGATTTTGCTTATTACAGTCGCCTTTATCTGGTTTAACTTTATAATTTTTCAAACAATATTCTATTCATAAAGAATGTGATTAAAACGAGTCTTGGCGCACTAATTTCTTAAATTGTCGTTTACAGTTTTGAATACCCACTAATCACATAAGTACTTTACAGAATAAGAAAATATTTTGAACCCTGCATGTTGATCGCGTGGTCACATCTTTGTTGTTTGATTTCCAATATAGAATAAGCAAACCAATTTTTTTTGTAGATGGCGTATGAGTTTAATATGGGAGTAATTATCGGTAAATGAGTAGCAGTGTCCACCTCAATAATAAAAACCGATCTGCCTGCCCTGCGTGGGGATGGGGGACAACACGTTTAATTTTGAGGGAGGCTAGTGCCCAGCAATGGTCTGTTATGACTGTATTATTGATGAAGCAAATCTTGTAGCATGCTATTTATAGACGAGGCTCTGTCAAGTGGTTAATGGTGCTGTAACTATAACGTGGTGGATAAGGCTTATCTTAGAAGAGATCTTAACAGTAGTAGATTTTTAAAGTTTATGTTGTAATATGGTACTGGAGGCTACTATATTAAATTTGAAAATTACTACATACCTTTAATATGTGACAAGAAAAAACTGAAACTAATATATGTAATATATTTTACAATTCTTTCAAGTTACCATACTAGTTGGCTATGGCGCAATGAGGTAAATTGCTATGTACATAATTTAGCAACGAGTATTACGTATTGTTATACAGAATTTTCTTATTAAGGATGATAATAAGAATAGTTTTATAAATATGAAACAAAAATTATTATACAAAAGAGGATATTCTAAGATTCTTCATCTTTTATTAAGATGGTTTGCTATTACAAAATTGAGCCGTATTATGCAGACATGATTCAACCTATTAAACTGGCTAATTTTAAGACTAAAAATATTGATGACAAAAAATGCAATAAACAAACAGTCTCAAAATACTATTTCTAAGTTCACTAAGTTCTTTTTAAAGTGATACATATGGTTATTTAGTGACACTTATGTTTCCAATTGCAATAGTTTTTATTTATGTACTTGTGGGATGATCCTTTTTTGAACAACACGGTTCAATTATTTATTTATTTTATAATTATAAAATTTGAAAATTATTACATCTATATATTGGTAGTGGAGAGTTATTTTGTTAGTCTCGGTAAAACTCAAAAACGGCTTGACCAATTTCAATAATTTGTTATTTATTTTGTTTGCTATAATGCAGGGAAGGTTTACAAATAAAAAATATAAGGAAAACTTAAAAAGCTTGGAAAATGAAAAATCTTTTTCCTTTTAATTTCAGTAGATGGCGTTCGTGATGAATTTATCGTCTAACGGACGTGTTGTTTTCAAAGATCTTTCAAATGATTACAATGCTTATTGACTTTGATAGCTTAAAGAAATTATTCAACGCGGATAGTTTCAAATAATTATGTAACTGATTGTTTAGTATGCAGTTACAACTCATGGTTATGAACATTGGTATGGTCATTAGATAAGAATAACTAAAGGTAGCAATAAAAGTAATTAGCATGATTTGTGATGAGATAGGGAACGTATGAACGAACGGTCGTTTTAATTTCCCCAGAAAGGATATAACACAGATTTGCCTACGCCACTAAGGCCATTGCAGATACCTATTTAAATGAAATGAAAATAAACACGTTTCTGAGTCGCATTATATATTTATTAAATAAGCGAAAACAAAAAAACATTAATAATCACATTGTAACTTAATTATAAATTAAAAAACAAGAGAAAAACTAAACTTGAAAAAAAATACCTAAACTAAAAAAAACAATACCATATAACTGCATTCTTTAGGGTAAGATATGAATAATGAGAGGGAGGGGAAGAGGGAATTAAAGGAATGTGAAAGTAATTTGACTTCCGGATTTCTGCGCTGACCGTACCCTCATAAGATATCGTTATTAAGTGATAGAGTTTTTGTATCTTATCGCGTTTGGTACGGTGAGTGCAGAAATCCGGAAGTCAAATTACTTTTACATTACTTCCCTCTTCCCCTCCCATTGTTTCTTTATCTCTATCGGCCGGTTCGCCTGAGAACTTTCTCATCCGGTCCATTAATGCATGGCTCTATTTCCTTCTTTCTTTCTAGAATATTTGAAATTTGTCGCGCTGTAAAATCATTGTACTGTCCCCAATAATTTGGAGTCGGGGGAATATTTTTTTTTTTACATCACCTTTCCAATCCTTATCGAAGTTTTTAACATTAATAGATTTCTCGTTGACGACTCCAGCTTAGCAAAAAATGCTTGTATAATGAAACTATGTGGTCAATAGATCAATTGTAGGGAGTTTCGAATCCACGCCTCAAATCGTCAACGCCTCAAATCGCATATGGTCTAACCAATTAGGCTGTTGCGGTTTACTTAAGTTCGTTATTGCTCATATTACCTTGTACAAAGTTACTCCACATTTTCATTACTTTGGTTAATGTTGCAGTTAATAGATCTCATAGAAGATTTTTTCTAATAGTAGTAAGATCTCACAATACAAAAATAAAAACAAATGACTTCAAAAATCTAAAACCTGCAGCATTATAAATTGCGAGACTAAAAATAACCAGTAAAGCTTGTATAAGAAAAATGGATCCCATCAATAAACGGTTAACGGTTAAGGTGCCTTTATGTAGTAAAGCCTCCTTGCTACTGATGACAATGTTAGTGACTGTGGCGAAAAACAGTGTACGTAAAAATTGGCCGCAACTGTCAATCATTTCGTACAAAAAAACCTGTTGGTGATGCTTTAGGATATTTTTTTACAGCATCATCATACAAATCGCTTTTTTTCACAGCTCATATATGTCTCTCTATTGCGCAAGCGCCTCCCTATTTCTGGAGGAATAGACATTAACCCGCCGTGCTTATCTAATACGGATTGACGGGACATCCAGACTCGGAATACCTGTGTCATACATATATTTATCTCTATGTAGGAATCAAACCCATAACTATTGATATGAAAGCATTAGCTTCATTTCAGTAATTTAGCATAGCGCTTGATACCATAGTATTTAAAATAAATAACAATTTCAGAGGTACGTCCGATTAAAAAAATCGAACGCACATTCAATTGGGTTAGCAGTTAACTTAGCTTCATAATTAACGTAGCTTAGCAATAACAGCGACCGAAAACTTAACGTTTACGTTTACGTAGATAGATAAATATATTCTTTATTGTACACCAAAAACAAAACTATATAATTATTGATTGTAATATTGTTTACATACAAAAGACGGTCTTATCGCTAATAGCGATTTCTTCCAGACAGCCGTTGAATGGATACAGTGTTAAAAAAATAATTTGGTATAGGCTGGTGATATTTTATGACAGAAACAATGTATAAATAAACCAAGCAAATAGCCATTAGCAAATATATATTTAAGTATATATAAATATGAATTAACCTTAAATAACAAAACGAATAAATAAAAAAATACACAGAATTTGCTATGATGAGCAGACATTTTTAATAATACATTTCTGATGTTCTCATACACCTTGAATGTGAGTCATTGAGAAATACAAATCGAATCTTGAGATAAGAGGGGTAAGATGGATTAAATATAATGGAGTTAAGAAAAGAGAGTATGTGAGCATTCTAGCGAAGGCAAATGGTCCCCCCATTTGCCTTTGCTTATCGTGGAAATTCGAAACATTTTTATACTTGCGTAATCCAAATATATATTTATAGAGAAGTTTTGAAGGCTCTTAAGTTGTATCTCCGTAAGATTAAGATAGCAGACGTCAGCATAATCAAGGATTAGAAGCAGAAGTGTTCTTGCTAGGGGAGTATTGGTTGCAGTGGGGAGAAAATTTCGCAGTCTTCTCAAGGACTTTGCGAAAACGAAAACCTTTCAATTGACTTTTTTGACTTGGGCGTCCCAAGTTAAATCAAAATCTTGGTGCTTTCGAAATAAATTTTGGGAAGTTGAGCAAAACGTAACTCTATGATAAAAATACGTAACTCTTTAATAAGTTATCCACAATTGAAGAATATGTAATATATGAGTATATTATAAAACAACGCAATTACAATGTATGCATTAACAATCGTTTTCGGTGTTAAAGTTGTAACGCTACGAGCATTTGAGTTTAATCAAATATTATATAAAAACAGGCGGTCGGTTACCGCTTTTCATAGATTTACGTGAACAAAATGAATTGTTCTAGGGCTTTTTGAGATTACAGAAAACAATCATTTAACTTTATATAATATAATACTCGTAGTTTAGATGACATTATTTTATTTCTACTATGATGTGAGGTGACCTTGTTTTTCTGTTAATTTTCATATTACTTTTTTGTAACAATATAGCGACACATTTAAATTGATTAAGGGCATCGGAATAAACTCTTTTTTTAAATAAATGAAAAAACAAAAAAAAAATATATTTTTGTCTGGTGTATATTGTAATGAATGTGTATAAATTAAGTTTATTGATGTTCGTCAAATCCATTATTGTCCTCAACCTACGGTAGTCCACTGTTAGAAATAGACCTCGACTACACATGTAGTCGCGGGCTTTTCCACGCTACGTACGCACGCCGAGACGCAATGTTCACTCCAATCATTTACACATAGCAATCATTTAGTCTCTCTAAGGGTTGTCGGGAAGAATTACATTTTTCAAATAAAACATATTTTTAGGTAGCTATATTTACTTATTTTCCCTAAAAATATTTTATTATAAATTATTGCAACGCAATAGCGAAATTATGTGTATGTAGCTCAATTTTAATTTTAGATTTCACGTATTTTTTAAGAACCGTTTTTCAACGGGAAACGTCAAAAATCAAGTTGTGATTAAATGTTGAGTAGTTAAAGCTTGCACTAATACACCTTCTTCTATTATACAATTCCAAGGATCCGAAGCAGGATGAATTGAATGGAGCGAGGTTTTTCCTATACGGGTGGCCACCTTTGCTACGGCGGCGTAGCTAGGGTCCTTAATGAAAAGCGCGGTCCGCGCAGCCCCGCGCCCTCGCCTTTCGGAGGCTGCCAGTATCCCGCGGTCCGCGCTGTCGACCATACACGTACGACACATACGCTCCTACTCTATTATCTTCATCTCATCTAACGTACATCCGCACAATATTATAGATTAATTTATTAAGTGCTCATTCTGCTCGTTTTTTAGGGTTTTGGTGCGCGTTTCATACATAAAAGTAATTAAATAGTGAAATTTTCCGGGTCTGAAATGGAGGCAGGAAGCGGGCAAGGTGGGATGCTTTGTTCGGGTGTACTACGCCCGTCACGGAGGCTAGCGCGCAGCATCCCTCGCCATGTTGCCATCTCTACCTACGTACATACGAGATGTAGTTGAGTTGTTCCCGTTTACCGCTAATTGGCTCAGCATTTAGTTCAACGACATTTACTTCTATGCCTGCTTTTGAGTGTCTGCACTTAAACTTATTTGTACTTTTAACATATTTTTGATTTAAAGCGTATAATTTTATATACTGCTCTAAAATGTTTAAATATGAATATAAAAAACATTAGTCTCTGTGATATGTAAAAAAGAAATATATTTATTTTATTATAACAAAGTTACTTTCTCGCAAATATATTATTCTATTATCGTATGCGTGAGTTAAAGGCTTTATGTTTATCGTTTATGTAAATTTAAATATTGTCTCACAATTTAAAAAGTTTCACGTCGAAACATAACGATAAAGCTGTTTAAATGAATACTTCACCATTACGGTTAGTTCAAATTATTTCCTATTAAAAATAATATTTTTTAGGGGGATACGATAACGATGTATTTATTAAACTAATTTTTGTACTGAATATATCAAATGGTACATATACAATATTTATAGGCTCTTTTCCGAGCCTGAATTTTAAATTTAATCAGCATTTCAACACAGAGCGTTTTGCTCAAGATTCAGATATTCTAAGAAGTTAATCAAGCAGTCCTATAGCATTTTATAATATCTATATAAAATTATAAGTTTTATAATTTACATATAAAATATTAAACAAAATCATATGGCGAAATACACAACTGTCCTTTTTACTACATTATGTATAAAGTATGTCAGGTATATCAGGTATAAGTATAATAAATATAAGTATAATAACTTATGTTAATTAGATTTTTTAACTGTATATAAAAATAATACATTAGAGTATGTCTACAAATGCGGTTGTCATTACACGTAGTTCGGAAGTTATTAAACTTGCGATTAATGTAGGATTACCTCACTACGTTACGTATTTATGGTATCAACGATCTTCATAGTCGTTAAATTGTTTGAGCTCTTACTTTCCTTATTGCTGGTTGATATAGTTCTGTATTGAAAAAATGAATGCATGATTCCTATAGCAAATCGAGATATGTTTTTGAATTTTTGTATTAATTGATGAATGATTTTTTAACAAAATATCTATCAATACATTCACAGTAAAATTTGTTCGCTTTAAAGACGATGATTTCGATGTTGACGACTGTCCGCGCGAAGGAAGGCCAAAAACATTCAGAGACGCTGAATTGGAGTTGAAACCAAACGAAACCATCACTGGGGAACGGTATCGACTTCAGTTGATGCGACTGAGGCGAGCACAGCGTGAAAAATCGTCCTCTTCCGGAGTGAAGTAAAACGCGTGGCTTTCGACAGAACTAAATGGAGAAACATCGTGTCTGCCTACCTAAAATATGCTCCACCAGAGGGAATTAGGGCTAAGAAGAAAATATGATATTTTTGAAATTCTAATTTACTTTGTGTTTGTAACCTACTTGACCATTGAAATACAAAAATGAAAGAATATACCCGTCATGAAAGCTTTGCTACGCTCATTCTGATATAATCAAAATCAAATTAAAAAATTCACATCGCGTATCACTTTCGCGGCGCACGCACGCGTCTTGTAATCCAGTGTTGCAAAAATGAGAAGGTGAATACATATATTGGTAGTTTATTTGTTATTTGAACATTTGTATTCGCCCTGCTATTTCACACAGATGCGTAAATTTTCTGACGAAATGCAAAATAATACGACAATTGAATTTGATACGCGTATTAATTTCTTTTGGATCCGATCCAGTTCGCGAGATGAGTAAATACCTCCCTATAGTAAATAAACATTGGTTTACATCGCCTGTTGCCGCTCACAAAAGTATCGCTTGGAGGTTTTGTTATGTTTTATCTGTTTAAGTATGTTGGGTACTACTAAATTTAACATTGATTTCTTGATTCACCAAACTCAAACTTTTTTAATGCATGCATACGATTAGCGCTGGAGTTTTTATATTATATGAAGGACTCACGAGCAGGAGGCACCCAAGTTATGAAGAACGAGAACGACGAGGATTACCCGGCAACAAAGGCAGCTCTTCAGTCTTCAAACGTCGCTGAAACTGAGGCAAACCTAATTTTAAAATCGGGCGTAGTGGATAAGATAAATTACGAACTAACCTTGATTATACTCAGTTCAAAAGATGATGAAAAATTATCCGCCACGGTGCAATATCCTGTGGTGATAGGCTGAATGCCGTTGAAAATAATATCATTCGTTCAAATTAGTTCCTTGGCCTT